>OX637393.1:20253743-21453743 GCA_951799425.1 Ilex aquifolium
GAGGGATCAGCTGCTCCACTAATAACAACGCCCTTGCTTCTGACTTGCAGCAAGTATGCCATTGCTCTCTCTGTGATAACCTCACCAGGGATCAACATAGGTATACCTGGTGGGTATGGACATATAAGCTCTCCACATGTTTTTCCAAGGCTGTCTTTGACACTCACTTTTCTCTTACTTGCAAAGAAGGCGTCCCTAGGACTCAGGCTCATGGTAATTCCATCAAAGGGTGCACCACAACCATCATCTACCCTATCTTCAATGCGTTGAATTGGTAAGGAAGTTTCCGGTAAATGCTCTAGTCCTGATATAAGCATATCAACATGCTCTCTACAGGTTCCAAGGTTAAGAGCAAATGTAATACATCGGGTACCAGTAAGTTCTGAAACGACCCCATATTTCCTGTATAAGATCTCATCAGCTTCAAAACCAGAAAGACCAAGCTGCCATACACCAATAGTAATTCGCAGAGGATCAATTGCTGGAAAATCAGAAAAACTTGGTAAATCGAGGACTGAAAGTTCATGAATTTTGTTGATCCTAGTTTTTACCTCAACAGCCAATTCAATTGCGTTGTTAAAAATATTTTTTGGGTTTTCACTTATTTGGGCCCTTGTGGCGTCCAATGATGCTAAAAGCAGATAACTAGGGCTCGTGCTTTGAAGGTTTTGCAGACATCTACAAATTCTTTCTCTATCTACAAGATTTCCAGACACATGCAACATCGATGACTGTGTAAGAGAGCACAGAACTTTGTGAGTAGACTGCACAGCAAGATCAGCCCCTTGATGGAGAGCCGAACTAGGCAGCTGTGGATGGAATCCTAAGTGGGCCCCATGAGCCTCATCAACAATTACAGGAATTTTTTGAGAATGACAGAGCTGAGAAATCGCACCCACATCGCTGCAGATACCATGGTAAGTAGGGGAAGTGACAAAAACTGCAGCTGCTTTTTGACCTTCCATTTCCAATTCCTTGATTGCCTTCTCTACCTGTAGCAACGACCATGTCAATTATACACAAAACATATGTAAATCCCGAGGAGGGTAAATAGAAATTAAGTTCTACACGCTTTCATTGAATCCTATCATTTTCTGTACCGCAAATACTTGAAAAGATAATTTCAAACTTCATCACTCAAACCCAATCTCAAACATTAAACACTCAAAATAAACTAACTCTGACAAAAGGCGACTTATTTAAAACCATGAAATGTGGTATTGTGAACTCGCCTGCGATGGAGTGATGCCACCAGCAATGTCCCAATCAAAATTATACTCAGGGCTAATGTACTTTGGTAGTGCACCAGACAATACCATGGCAGATATGGCTGATATATGGCAATTCCGAGGGAGAATAAGAGTTTCTCCTGGTGAACATGTAGCCATGACGGCTGCATGGATTCCACATGTACTACCCCCAACTAGGAACCATGTCTCTAATGCTCCAAACAGCTCAGCAGCTTCTTTTTGTGCATCTAAAATCGGCCCCTCTGGAGCAAAGAGGTTGTCGAGCTCTGGAAGCTCAGGTAAGTCATGAAGGAAAGGTCTTACACCAATAAGCTGAGCCAATGACGATGGTGCAGCTCGCCCTCTGTTGTGACCAGGGAAGTGAAAACTGGCTGCATTTTCTTCTGCTGAAGCTTTCAATGCACTAACCAGAGGAGGGAGCTTATGTTGTTGGACTGCCGAGGAATCAGGAATAACTATATCATCCTTTGTGACAGATCGAGAGTTTTCTATCAGGCTCATGCTGGCTTTCTTCTTCCCTTGATCTACGGTATGCGTTTCCTGCAAAACATGGATCTCCAAATAAATAAGCAAACAAACCTCCTCATGTACAATATAACATTTATGCAGCCTATTTTTTTCCCAGCACCAATCTCATAACTACACCAAGACTTAGAAAGTAAAGATGTAGGCTCCGCCGCTCGGCAGACCTTAGCCGGATGTCTTCCCAGGTGCTGTGAGGGTCGCCAACCTATGAGCCTCCTTGGTGACCGTTGATCAGTGATCCCATCCTGGTAAGTAAATAAATATTGTAATTGCCTCAAAAATTAAAAAAAAAAAAAAGTAACCAAAGTCAAAATCCCCGCATCACCAGCCCCAAGGGCGATACACACACACGAGTCATAGACAAGGCAAACTATATTGAACATGGACATAAGCTGGCAGAGATAAATTGATAGGATCACTTCTCCATTCCCCAACCATTGTAATTTTTAAAAGAAATCCTCCGAACCTATTACTAATGAATTTAACTGGATACAATATAAGCATAAATATCTTCTAAACAAAAACAGTCCATGAGTAAGAAATCATTCCAAAACCTTTACCATAGTAACTTTTTAAAAGGCTAAATAGCTAACCACCACATCGGTTTCGGCTGCGATAACAAAATTAATTTCTACCTAAATACAAAGAATTTACAATGCCTGTTTTAAGGGACAAAACCATCACACCAGAAAATTATTTGTGTTTTTGGGAACAACATTTTGCTTGAAGCCTGTTCAGTGAATCTAACCAGATTTGAGATCAACAATACATAGAGAGTATTTTATCTCAGGTGAAGAGAAAATCTAAATTACTTCAAAGAATTTAAACTTCTTTCAAACCTATATTTCTGTTAAGATCAAACACATCAAATGAGACATTGATTGCATTGGGACATTTACCGAGCAATAGTGGTGTTTTGAAAGCGTAGGAAAGCTCTTTCCAATTTCCAAATTAGCTAGAATTTTATGCTAAATGATTTTGAAGTTCGTAAAAACATTTCAACATGTTACACTGCACTTTTGAATTCAGATTTGTCAACTTCTAGCTATAATATGCTCATGTTATCAATCCTTTAAGTCGGTCAACCAACAATACCCCGGGCAGGGGGAAGAAAAGAGAAAATATGATTTTTCGTGATTCTTGATAGAAGAGAAGAGAATTAATTGAATCTCTCACCAAAAGGTTTGAAAAATTGACATTGGTTCGCATTTATCCGTATTTGTCGAAATAAGCCATTTAAAATAAAATCAATCAATCAGGCATAAGTTTTTTTTTTAAACAAGAACACTAAATTAAAGGAATTACTCTCATCTACAGTCCCTTTTACAATGTTCATATATCACATTATGAACTCAAGAAAAGCCCTTATACTTCCAATTGAGGCATCTACCTTGGGGTGAGCACATTGATTAATTATTTTTTCAAATAAAAGATGAAAAAAACAAAAGAAATTGCCAATAGTCTTAATCAAATCAAAAATTGAAGAGAAAAGGAGAACAACAGATTACTAAACAGATGAAGCTTCTTCCATTGTCCAATCATGCTGCCACACTTAATACCAACTATGTTAAACTTAAATGTGGCATTTATTTTAGTAATAAGATTCCTATAACTTTCCTCTGGAATGCAAAGTAACAATAAGAAGAAAATATCTCGAGAATAATCCACCACTTCATGGCCGTTTCAACCGTACGAAAATCTTTGAATATGCATTAAACCCTGGCAAATTTAATAGAAACAATAAGTTTTAAGAAGGTTTTTCAAATACCCACCTGGGATATACCAGCCTCTGATCTCCTGCAAGGCCTGAAACTCTCTTTATTGCCCAAACTGAGGCTAAAGCTCTGCCAACAAAGTAGCATCAAGTTTCCAATATTAGGTTCATTTGGGTGTTGAACATACAATAAATACAAAGCAAGCATACAAATAAAGATGCATGCTTGTGTGGGTGGGTGGGTGGGGGATAGAGAGAGAGAGGGAGAGAGAGAACTCTTACCACATCCAGAAAAGCAGACACCATTGTTGGTATTGAGCGAAAGGTTTGACTGTGTCCAAACTCCAACGTCTTCTGGATTTGCCCCCAAAGTATTGGTGTAGCAGTCCATTAAGCTAGGTCCGGTCTATGTTTTACTAGACTGTGGGCCGTATTAAACTACGCTGGTAGGTATATAAAATTAGAGTTATTCGTTTTAGAATTTCCACAATTTTTAATATTAGGTCATTTAGTCCTTATTTTTAGAATTTAATTATGTTCAAATACACAATTTAACTTTTTATGATTTTCTTTTGACATATTTGTTCTCCCTTAAATCATGCATATTTCTTTTGCAGTTAAGTTGATTTTTTATTTTATTTTATTTTATTTTATTAAAGATTTCTTAATATAATTGAAGAATTATATTATCACAAAATTTTTATCTAACGTTGATTATGTATATCTTAGCCGTTTTGAATTTTAATTTGTTTTGTCATTATCCTTACCATTAAACATATCTCTCTTATCATTAATATATATATATATACACACACACATATGATATTACGAAGTCACACTATGAAGCATTCTACACTGTTTTGATATACTGTATTGATATACTTTAAATTTGTGTAATTCTTAAACCCTAATTTCTATTACTCGTACACTGTTTCCATACATTATATTGATACACTTTAATTTCATAAACCCTTTAAACTGTATCAATACAGTGTATCAAAACAGTGTAGGAGAAACTAGGCTTTATAGTGTGACTTCGTAGTATTATATGTATGTGTATATATATGTGTGCGTGTGAGAGAGAGACCAAAATTCTTTAATTTTAGTACTTTCTAAGATAAAATAATTAAAATTCCTTAAAGGATATTGAGGCATTGACTAGAGAAGGGTTCCGTGAGCTCTTCATGGATAAGTATTTCCTGTTAGCTCTTCGACAAGTGAAAGCCCATAAATTTTTAGACATGAAGCAAGGGACAATGACAGTGATGCAATACATGGTGAAGTTCACCGAGCTAGGCTTTTTTGCCAGCATTATGTGGCCACAGATTCGGCCAAGGTGAGGAGATTTGAGTATGATTGAAGTTGTCCATCCGAGGAAAGATTGTGGGCCACCACCTACAAGACCTAGACTCGATGGTCGAGACTACCATGGCCATTGAAAGGGAGGTCGATGATGCCAAGAGTATCCGGGAGGCTGGAGCCAAGGACAAGAAAAGGAGGGTAACTCCTCTTTTATTAGTTCGGGGAAGAAACAAATGACATCTACCCCACAAGGATCACAAGGGCAGGGCTGAGGCTATCAAAGCCAAGGCCAAGGTTAATCCTCCTACGGTGGGAGAAATTTTAGGACCCCCTATCAGGTTGGCCAAAAGACTTGCTACAGATGTCAACAACTAGGCCATTTGAAACTGGATTGTCCTTAGAGACAAGGATCCCAGAGTTGCAGGACATCTCAGTCCCAGTCATTAGTGGGGCCTTCACAGACATTTTATATTCCTCCATATGCCAGCATGGGCCAAGGGAACCAGTATCAGTATCAGGCTACGGGGCAGGTTCCTACCACTTCACATGCAGTGACTCCGCAATCAGACCAGATGGGCTAGGGTGTGGGCCAAGGCTGAAAATAGGGGCTTGCAGACAGGAACTTCAGGGACTTAGAGGTGAGTCTTCGCCGTTACTTCTCAGACTGAGTTGGTGGATTAGAAATAGTGATTTAGGGTACATTTCTACTACTTCTCGTTTATGGGCACAAGTATTATTTGATTCGGGTGCATCTCATTCATTCATTTTTACATCTTATGTGAAAAATTTGGGCTTAGAGATTAAGGCCTTAAAGGATTCATTGCATGTGAATTCTCCCCTAAGAGCTAGGGTTTGCATTTATAAGATATGTCTGGGATGTGAGTTAGATATCTCTGGGATTCAACTCACGGTGGACCTTAGGGTCATAGACATGTCGAAGTTTGACATCATCCTTGGGATGGATTGGCTGATGGCGCATTGGGTAGTTATTGATTATTATGAAAAACAAGTCACCGCCTACATTTTGGATGGGATTTATTTCAAGTTTTAGGGAGAAAAGCACAATGTTTTACTCCAAGCTGTGTATGACTCTCGTTGGCATGGGTAGTTGATGGGTATTCTGATGAGCCTTACACTTGAGGAGGAAGTGAGACAAGAGTTGGGTCTACCTCTTGTAGTTTGTGAGTATGCAGATGTTTTTCTAGACGAGTTACCGAGATTGCCTCCACATCGGGATGTTGACTTCTCCATTGAGTTACAACCTAGTGTATCACCTATCTCGATGGCACCGCATAGGATGGCACAAGCAGAGTTGCAAGAATCAAAGTCCAATTACAAAAATTGTTGAACAAAGGTCTTATTAGCTAAGTACCTCACCTTGGGATGCTCCGGTACTATTTGCCAAGAAGAAGGATGGGGCCCTTAGACTTTGTATAGACTATCGGCAGTTGAATCGGGTCACTGATGAGCGCATAATATTGCATATTTGAAGGGCTCATTACATGCATTATAACTCAACTTTTGCATTTAAATACTTAGTGTTAGCCAAAATTGTCTATAATGTTGATATTTTGATGTTGCAACCTTTTATAGCTTAAATGATTGATTTTAGGACATTGCAACCTTGATGGATGTGTGGTGAAGGCATGGACACAATACATGAAGAATTGGAGGCTTAAAAGTGAAGAAATCAAGAAGGCATTGGTGCTTGGGAACAAGGGCACCAGCTGCAGCAACAATTGGAAGCACTGCCTCGGAATTCCTCCATTTTGATCATGATCTACTCATAATTTGGAAAAGTTAAAAACATGAAAGTTGTAGATATGGGTGTCTTCTGTTTGGTGTCAAAATTTCAGCCCAATCCAACGGTTAGATCAAGAGTTATGCCGATTCTACCGAAGGTGGTCCAGTGCAGAAAAACAGTACCGGTACTTGGTACCGGTACCAAATGGTACCGGTACCCAGTACCGGTACTCCGGACCTTCTGGTCGCGAAAACAGCCTGTAACTCAACTTTGAGGCTTGGGGGTCCCACCTACACTTCTCCCACGCCTATCCCAACATTTCCTTACACATTTACAGGCCTCCTACACTCAAGTGGAAGACTTTAAAGGCCAATGCATTAAAGGAGGAATGGTGGGAAGTGGGCTGCCCAGACTATGATCTCCTAGCCTGTCAAAGCCATCCATTCAGCCCTCTCTTGATGGGAGCTCGTTCACACAGCTAGGGGGGAGCCTCTTGGACGTTTTGGCATGTCTCTACACTCCATATATTTCAGCATTCACAACACATTGGGGGGTTGGCTACCTAAGCTTAGGAGTAGATGTAGAAAGCTCCAAGGTTGAAGATGATGAATAGTATTTTCATTTTTTGCATTTCCTTTCCATTGCAAGTGATGTAAGCTTTAAACTTCTTGTATTCCTTAATCCTTGCACTTTAATCTCATCTATTTCAAGTTCATTGCAAGTTTAATCCTTTGTTCTAGCTTTCACCATTTATGTTTTCAAGTTCTTTAATTTTCAAGTTTTACATTTGGGTATTTGTTTCAATATGTGTATTATGTTCATGAATGTCATTTCTCTTTCACCTTAGCTCTTTTATTGCAATTTCTACAAGTTCAAATCTCCATTTCTCTTCCATGTCCATTTCCTTTATGCTTGTCTTGCATTTTTAATATGAGTAGCTAGGATTTAAGTTGGTTAATCCAAGGGAAAATTCCTCTTGGGAATACCATTTTCAACTCTTCTTCATTCCTCCCTTTAGAGTCAAATGGTTCGGTTTGACGGGGTTGAGAGTGGATGAGTTGGTGAGCCTTTGATATTCCGTAGGCCTAGTCACGGTTTATGCTTAGATACTCACCAATCTCGTCCCTAGCTTCCCCCGAATCAATCGTTCATTCAATCTCAATCAGAGGAAGGCTTTGAGTTGAGTTGGTATTCCCATTGGAATGAACCCTTTGGATTAGCTAACACTTGCTTTATTTTCATTTTCATTCACAAACCAAACACAAAACACAAATACAAGATTTTACACTTTCTTTTCACTTTTGCAAAATCACTTTCACAAAACTCCCTTTCCTTCCCTGAGGAGACGACCTTGGAATATTTTTCAAGTAAAACACACGACCACAAAAGACTCCTTTCGATTGGGGAGCATTTTTGTGCACACCGCATCTCATTCCATCTATTTTGTTCATCAAATTTTCATTCACATCCATTTTGTTGTTGTTTCCTATCTTCTTGCATCATCCGGAGGGAGAGTGACACTCCCCCATCACTATAAGCCACATACACACATTGAGGGTGAGGGTGATGTTACGAGGTTAGGAACGACGTAGTTTCCAATCAATCATTTTGGCGCCGTTGCCGGGGAAGGTTAAGCGTCGAGTTCGAGGGTGATTTTGAGACGGCATAAGGTAAGTCTTGTGATTTTCATCACGGGCCAAGGTATGTCGTCTAACTTGTAAATATTTTGTTTTATATAATGTCTTATAATTTTTATGATAATGTATCAAATGCCCAAAATTTTCAAAATATGTGTAAGATTTGTGATGAGTATGGGCATATTTCTAGTGAGTGCCCAAGAATGGCCTCTTATTTTGAAAACGTATGCAAGATTTGTGGTGAGTATGGACACATCACTAGTGAGTGCCCAATAAATGCCCCTTATTTTGAATATGTTTGCGAGATTTGTAGTGAGAATGGACACCTTAGTAGTGAATGCCCAATAAATTATCCGGTTCAAGACTTTGCATGCGAAAACTTTTACCCCAACCATTATGCTACACCGAGTTACTCGAGTTATGGTTGGGAGAATGAACCTCATGATTTTTCATCCAATTTCACACCACCTAATGATTTTTGCCACTATCCAACATATAGGGACTCAACCGAACAAGATTTGGAAAATACGTTGTACGAGTTTATTCAATCCCAAATGGAATGCAATGCCCAAATGACCCAACAACTTTCTGTAATTAGTGATCAACTTAATACATTGACTAATGCTATAATTGCTATGGATGAAGAATTACACCTTGAGCCAATGTATTGAGGATGATCATCCCATTGAAATACATATTGAGGTTGAATCTCCCACCACTCTTGATTGTGAAAAGTTTGATGAAGTGATTATCTCACATGAGGCTAATGAGCCCAAGGTATTTTCTCCATCTAAGAGTGGTGTTGAGATTCACATTTCTCAACTTGGGGAGGGCATTGCAATGGAGTCAAGTGTTGAAACTTGTAAAGAAAAATTGTATACTCCATTTGTGGGATTGCATAAACTTGCCTACACATCTATTTGGTTGAGAATTTTTAATCAACATCCTTTATATGTTTGGATAGATGGTTTAAGAAGGGCATTAATGCAACAAAAAAATTTTAAAATCAAAAAAATCCATGGGCGTAAGGTCATATCCGAATTGAAGCCGGATTGACATGAGCCCTTGTTGTTTTGTTTCCATGTACATAGTAGTTAGATCTCTTTTATTGTCATATTTTTATTTTTCATGTCGTTGTAGTATAACGGTGAGTATCATTGTAGTGAAGTTTTTAACATAAAGCTTGTTTAAGAATCAGGAAACAGACAAAGCAGAACAGTACCGGTACTCGGTACCGGTACCAAATGGTACCGGTACCCAGTACCGGTACTAAAAGTCTACTGGAATCGCAGTACCGGTACCCAGTACCGGTACTGTTTGCTTGACAGACCCAATCTCTACAATGCTGCTCCACCTGCTTTGAGGGCATCACCAGCATTTCTCCCCCATGTTCTAGTCTAAGTTGGGGGGTGTAAATGAGCTTTGTGTGTTTCATTTTCTCTTTTATGTTTATATATATATAAAAAAAAAAAAAAAGGGTATCTCATTTCCCATTTTACCTTCATTGTTTTCATTGCATGATTCCTTGTGCATTGAGGACAATGCATAGTTTAAGTTGGGGGGTGAGGTGCACCATTCACATGTTCCACCACTTTGTGTATAGAATAAGTTGGAAATGTGAAAATTTTGAAAAATTTTGGACAATTTTTGTGAAAAATAGTCAATATTGAACTATATTCCTTTATCCTAATTGTTATGAGATTTGTGAATTGCTTGATCTTCATTTTGAACTTTGAATACATGAGCACATTATAGAAGTTTATCCTATGCTTGAGTATCACATATGTGTTTTCTTTCAAACTCAACCATTGTGCACCTTGAATGTGTAATTTGGACAATTTACGGATTGAGTTCACATTTGAATGCTTGACATGAATAGTGGAGATGAGTAAGAACCCATGTGAGCTTTAATGCCAATCCTTGTTTGGAGGGAACTTACATTTACTCAAGGAACAATTTTTCAAATTCTAAATTTGTTCAATAATCTCATTATGTTTGTTTTGGTTAGGTGCTTTTGGGTAGTTGATTGACTTTGTCTTGAAACGCAAAATGCTCCTCCTATGCTTATCTAGAGATGATCTTAGGCCATCTTTGAAATGCTTTGAGCCTTTGCCTTTTTCTTGTGAAAATATTATCCCTAGTGCCGTGATTGAGCCTTAATTGAATTCGTTTCTATGCCACACATGTAACCAAGCCAATGAAAATGATAAATATCTACCTTACCTTGGTTGTTCCTAGTGCTAAGTTGGGTGATGATAAAAGAAAAGGAATGATGGTGTGAAAAATCAAACAAAAGGGATGAAGGATGTTGAAACTCAAAAGAGTTCAATGGAAAAAGAATGAAAATCCAAGAAAAGGAGAGAAAGGGAGTGAAAAAGGAGAAAAAGAATGAGAAAAAGAAAAGGGAAAAATGTAAAGGAAAAGAAAAAAAAAAAGAAACAAAGGGTGTGGTGATGGTGTGAAAATCAAAATCCCATAAAAGGGAAGTGTTTTTCTAAGATTAAGGTCATTCACCCGGAACAACCCTCTTTGTTATCCTATATCCTTCGTTTCCCTTACCACAACATCACCCCAAGGCCTCATTACAACCCATGAAAGTCCTAAAAGATCTAGAGAAGCATGGGGGATGCACACGTTTAAAAGAACAAGAGAAGTTGATTTTGCTATCTAATGCCCTAGCATTCCTTTCATGAGATTATGCCAATGTTGTTTCATTTTTATGCATACTTCATTTTTGGATTATATGTGAGCATACTTTGTTTTGTGCACAAGATTCCATCTCACATATACACATGGAGAGCATGCCCGGATAATCATAGTGTTATTCATTTTGAGAGAACACCCTTGGTGAGTTTTTGCATCGAAGCTTAATGTGGATGGCCAAAGTAAATGTGAACTTCATTGTGTAAATGTTTAAATTACATGTTCATTTCACACACACACGAGTTTTGAAAGGAAATGTGTATGTGGATACTCTAGAATAGCATTTATGGCTATGATATGTCTCATGTGTGATTTGTTCGGGTGTTTGAACCAAGTTGTTTTTAGTATCCCATTGCTAATTAAGATAAGGGAATATATTTTAAATATTGGATATTAGCAAGAAGTTTGTAGGTACCTTCACTGGAAACCTTCACGAGACAAAACTCGTCCACTAGGGATCACCTAGGGGTTTAAAGGCTTGTTGCATGTGCTAAATGCAATTGCGGAATTAGTATAGGTTTATTTTTGTTTGCTTGCTTTTACATTTTGTTTGCTAGGGACTAGCAAAGCTTAAGTTGGGGGGTGTGATGAGCGCATAATATTGCATATTTGAAGGGCTCATTACATGCATTATAACTCAACTTTTGCATTTAAATACTTAGTGTTAGCCAAAATTGTCTATAATGTTGATATTTTGATGTTGCAACCTTTTATAGCTTAAATGATTGATTTTAGGACATTGCAACCTTGATGGATGTGTGGTGAAGGCATGGACACAATACATGAAGAATTGGAGGCTTAAAAGTGAAGAAATCAAGAAGGCATTGGTGCTTGGGAACAAGGGCACCAGCTGCAGCAACAATTGGAAGCACTGCCTCGGAATTCCTCCATTTTGACCATGATCTACTCAGAATTTGGAAAAGTTCAAAACATGAAAGTTGTAGATATGGGTGTCTTCTGTTTGGTTTCAAAATTTCAGCCCAATCCAACGGTTATATCAAGAGTTATGCCGATTCTACCGAAGGTGGTCCAGTGCAGAAAAACAGTACCGGTACTCGGTACCGGTACTCCGGACCTTCTGGTCGCGAAAACAGCCTGTAACTCAACTTTGAGGCTTGGGGGTCCCACCTACACTTCTCCCACGCCTATCCCAACATTTCCTTACACATTTACAGGCCTCCTACACTCAAGTGGAAGACTTTAAAGGCCAATGCATTAAAGGAGGAATGGTGGGAAGTGGGCTGCCCAGGCTATGATCTCCTAGCCTGTCAAAGCCATCCATTCAGCCCTCTCTTGATGGGAGCTCGTTCACACAGCTAGGGGGGAGCCTCTTGGACGTTTTGGCATGTCTCTACACTCCATATATTTCAGCATTCACAACACATTGGGGGGTTGGCTACCTAAGCTTAGGAGTAGATGTAGAAAGCTCCAAGGTTGAAGATGATGAATAGTATTTTCATTTTTTGCATTTCCTTTCCATTGCAAGTGCTGTAAGCTTTAAACTTCTTGTATTCCTTAATCCTTGCACTTTAATCTCATCTATTTCAAGTTCATTGCAAGTTTAATCCTTTGTTCTAGCTTTCACCATTTATGTTTTCAAGTTCTTTAATTTTCAAGTTTTACATTTGGGTATTTGTTTCAATATGTGTATTATGTTCATGAATGTCATTTCTCTTTCACCTTAGCTCTTTTATTGCAATTTCTACAAGTTCAAATCTCCATTTCTCTTCCATGTCCATTTCCTTTATGCTTGTCTTGCATTTTTAATATGAGTAGCTAGGATTTAAGTTGGTTAATCCAAGGGAAAATTCCTCTTGGGAATACCATTTTCAACTCTTCTTCATTCCTCCCTTTAGAGTCAAATGGTTCGGTTTGACGGGGTTGAGAGTGGATGAGTTGGTGAGCCTTTGATATTCCGTAGGCCTAGTCACAGTTTATGCTTAGATACTCACCAATCTCGTCCCTAGCTTCCCCCGAATCAATCGTTCATTCATGCTCAATCGGAGGAAGGCTTTGAGTTGAGTTGGTATTCCCATTGGAATGAACCCTTTGGATTAGCCAACACTTGCTTTATTTTCATTTTCATTCACAAACCAAACACAAAACACAAATACAAGATTTTACACTTTCTTTTCACTTTTGCAAAATCACTTTCACAAAACTCCCTTTCCTTCCCTGAGGAGACGACCTTGGAATATTTTTCAAGTAAAACACACGACCACAAAAGACTCCTTTCGATTGGGGAGCATTTTTGTGCACACCGCATCTCATTCCATCTATTTTGTTCATCAAATTTTCATTCACATCCATTTTGTTGTTGTTTCCTATCTTCTTGCATCATCCGGAGGGAGAGTGACACTCCCCCATCACTATAAGCCACATACACACATTGAGGGTGAGGGTGATGTTACGAGGTTAGGAACGACGTAGTTTCCAATCAATCAGTCACCATCAAGAACAATTACCCATTGCCAGACATAGATGACTTGTTTGACTAATTGAGAGGGGCTCGAGTCTACTCTAAGATAGACTTGCGCACGGGGTACCATCAGTTGAAGATACGAAAAGCTGACATTCCTAAGACGACATTTAAGACTCGATATGACCACTTTGAGTTTACAGTTATACCTTTCAAATTGACAAAAGCCCCAGTAGCATTGATCTTATGTTTAGGGTGTTTTCAATTCTATATTGACCAGTTTATCATAGTGTTTGTAGACAACATTCTTGTATACTCCAAGATGGAGGAGGAGCATGAACATCACTTGAAGATTGTTTTACATGCCTTGAGAGATCATCAGTTGTACGCCAAATTCAGTAAGTGTGAGTTTTGGCTGAAGTAATTCAAGTTTTTTGGACATGTTATGTGCTACAACTTTAGAATTAATCACCCAAATGCAGGTTGTGCGAAGTAATATAATACTCGGAAGTCCGAGGTCGAACCACAGGAAATTATGAAAAACTTAGAACACAAAGAAAAATAAAAGAAAATTTGTTTTGAAATACTTGTTGTAGAGATTTAGAAAACAATAAATTTGGTTTTAAAACAATAATAGAAAATACTAAAGCATTGGGTACTCCCTCTCAATTCCATACAATAATGATTGAAGACTCAAAACTTAACTTGAAACACAAATCAGATGTCGGTTGATTCAAGTAACAAATCAAGTAAGAAAACCAAATGTTACAATCAAACGATTATTCAGGAAACTGAATAATCATCCAATTATATTATTTTATGAAATAATGATAATTACCTCAAGCGTGGAATAACCAGTTATTTACTCGCAAGGAAATTCAAGCAATCGATGTACATGACACAACGACTCAAGGATTTTTACAGAATAAAAACTTTGCAAAAAAATCAGAAGTTAAATTAACAAAACATCATAAATCATTAAGCACAAAGTCAATAACATTACCGTACTTCATTGAGAGGTTCTCCCCTAGCCCTAGCTTAGCCTTCTAGCTAGACATGACGAACTAAAAATAAAAAGATGGAAAAAAGAATAAATAATCTAAATCCTAATCCTAGATGAGAACCCTTATTTATACTAAAATAAATCATAAGTGTAGATAGAGGATATAAGGTTGGTTTGGAAGGAATTCCTTTCCAAAAAGATGTCTTGTAAGGTTAAATCCCGTGCATAAATCTTGGGGCCCGCGGGTACAAAATCTGTCCAGATTTCGAGTTTGAATTTCGCATATTTAGAGGCTGATTCACGAAATTTTCGTGAAATACACTTCTGTAGCCCTTGAAGTCTTCTTTCTAACCCCACAAAAATCAGGTAAATCCGATATCAGAGTCAAAAGTTATGCCCGAAAATACTAAAGACGTGTCAAATCCTTATCTTCTAGGAAACTTTCCTAATCCAACTTTAAATGAGTTTTCTTCTCACTTGGACTCTTATAAGGATTAAATTGCTGATTTATCTTCAAGTCTTCCTATCTCAACCTTGACTCTTCAATCCTTATTAGTTATGATTCTTCCTCTAGTGATTGTTTCACTTGCATTATTCATTATTACTTTAAATCAACCAATTTACCTGCAAAATAAACCAAACAGCTAGAAAAAGTATCAAACTAGAAAATCAAGGAATTTAACACATTTAATCACAAATAATATGCAATTAACCAATCATTAAATATAATAAAATAACACTTTTGATAGTTAATCACACCCCCCCAACCTGAATATTACTAGTCCCTAGTAATATATGGATCCCAAAATCTAAAAACTTAAAACAAAATAACATAATAAAATAAAACAAAAATCCACTTTCGTAGGACTCACGATTGCATTTAGCATATGCAACAAGCCTTTAAACCCCTAGGTTCCCCCTAGTGGACGAGTATAGTCTCGTGAGGGTTTCCAGAGATGATACCCACAAACATCAACCTGTGATCAAATATCTGAATAATAATTTTATAACACAAATTGCTACCACAATATAAAAATTCTAAGATGCAAACTTTTTATAAGCACATGCAAAACATAATATAGAACTATGCGCTATATAAATGTATGCACTTATCATATTCTCATATAAACTCGTGTGTAGTGTGAATTAACTATACCAAGTCAGTAATTTATTCGGTAATCACCTCTACAACTATCAACTATTCGTCTCAATGCCAAATTTCACTAGATAATTCACTCATAAAAGATTCTCTCAAATTATAGTGACTATTCCCTCAAATATCACATGTGAGAAGAAGATATTTAAGTCAAAACAAAATAATGCTCACATGTCTATTAAAATAATTGTAATCCAAAAGAAAAGGATTTGACATAATCTCATGAAAGGAACTCAACACACAATAAACAAATAATCACCATTCTCTTCCTTATTCACACAAGTCATGCATCCACCAATACACTCTTGAGATCAGATAGGTCTTTATTTAAAGTTGTAATGGGACCTTGGGATAAGGGTTTTGAAACGAAGGATATTTAGGAATTCAAAAGACTATCCCGAGAGAACATGTACATTACACAACCAAACTTCTTTCCATAGCCTTTCATTCTTCACCCTTTAGAAGCACAATTTACAACACTTGCTCATATTTTTTTCAAAACTCATGCTTGCTATTTTTTTTTTCCTCTCTTTTTTTCAATCTGTTTTTTTTTTTCACAGCTAGACATATTGTCTTTCTTTTCAACTTTTTTTTTTCTTTTTCAGCAAGACATCTAATGCAAATATTCAAAAGTATGCAAAGCTCCTTTTTTTTCTTTTTTTTTCATCTTTTCTCAACCAACATCTCCCAAATTACATAAACAATAAAAAAGCTCGATCTCGGAATAACCAATGGTAAATGATATTATTTTTTTTCATTAGCTTGGTTATTATATGTTGGGCATAAGAAATAAAAAATTTTCTTCAAAGGCTCAATCATGGTTTCTAGGGATAATAATATTCAAAGAATAAGACTTAGGATCAAATAATATCAAAGATGGCCTAAAATCATATCTCAAGAGTTATTGACAACACACTAACTCATGCAAATAATTTAAAGTCTAGCAATCATTCACAATATTGGTGTTGAGTAAAACAAAAATAATGAGACTATTGAAAGAGATTAGCTGAATAAAAATATTCTTTATTGAGTAAATGTAAATAACCCTCCAAGAAAAATTGGATCAAAACTCACTAGGGTTTTTATGCATCTCCACTATATATTTCAAGTTCTCAAGGTAAAATACCTAATAAATTTTCAACTTGGTAAAGTCTAAAGTGCACAAATTATGAGTTTTTATAAGAACATGATATGAGATACAAAAATATAGAATAAAGTTCTATGTAATACTTAAACAGTTGCAAATTTAAAGTTAAGCAAATTATTTCTATATTGTGGTATCAAATTATGCATAAAAATGTTATTTAAATATTTAATAACAAAAAAAAAAATTATTTTATTTTATTTAGACTAAAATTTAAATAAACTAGAAATTGTCACAACACAAAATACATCCACACCCCCCAACCTAAATTTAACATTGTCCTCAATGTAAAAATAAGTACCTTAATGCTCAATAAAAATAATGAATAAAGATCAAAGGGATAGGAATACCTGGTGCTGCAACAACTCAAAAACCTAAAAATAAAAGACTTAACAAAAATTAAAAAAAATGTTAAATAAAAGAAAATATTATACAACAATTGGGTTGATTGTTAGAGATGAATCATTCATAGTGGGGATTCACCAACCCAAAGGATTCCACTTCTACTATACCTCCCTCCAAGAATGGTTTCAATCTCTGTCCGTTAACTTTAAAAGTATTTTCATTCTTGGGATTTTCTATCTCCACTGTTCCATAAAGAAAAACTTCTTTAACAATATACGGACCACTCCATCTAGTTCGAAGTTTTCCTTTGAAAATATGTAATCTAGAATTATACAAAAGAACTTTTTGTGAAGGTGTAAAAGTTTTACGTAAAATATTTTTATCATGGAATGCCTTCATTTGCTCTTTGCTAATCCTAGAATTCTCATAAGCCTCATTCCGAATCTCCTCAAGCTCATTTAACTGTAATTTTCGTAAGGTGCCAGCTTTGTCAAAACTAAAATTAAACATCTTAATGGCCCAATATGCCTTATGTTCCAATCGGGGTTTTGTAAGCAGTACGATATGCCCATAACGCATCGATTAGTCGTAATGACCAATCTTTACGATCAGGGTTCACTGTTTTTTCTAAAATATAAGAAATCTCCCGATTGGCTAGCTCTGCTTGACCACTTGTCTGTGGGTGATAGGGAGTTGCAACTTTATGTGTTACACCGTATTTTTTCATTAAAGCTTCAAAAGGTTTATTACAAAAATGCAATCCCCCATCACTAATAATGGCTCGAGGTATACCAAATCTAGATAAAATATTTTCTTTTAAAAATTTTAAAACAACTTTATGATCATTTGTCCGACATGGTATAGCCTCAACCCATTTAGAAATATAGTCTACGGCCACTAAAATATACATGTATCCAAAAGATGGGGGAAAAGGTCCCATGAAATCAATGCCCCAACAGTCAAAAATTTCTATTATCAAAATTGGATTAAGAGGCATCATATTTCTACGGGTTAATCCCTCTAGTCTTTGACAACGCTCACAAACCTTACAAAAATTATAAGCATCTTTAAAAATTGTTGGCCAATAAAATCCACACTGCAAAACTTTTGCAGCGGTTTTCTTCATAGAAAAATGGCCCCACATACTCCTGAGTGACAAAAAGATAGAATGCTACTTACCTCATCATCGGGCACACATCTCCAGATAATTTGATCTGGGCAATATTTGAAAAGGTATGGGTCATCCCAGAAGAAGCTTTTTACTTCAGTTAGAAATTTTCTCTTATCTACGGCAGTCCAAGCTGGTGGCATATTACATGTAACAAGAAAATTCACAATGTCAGCAAACCATGGTAGCGAAAAAACTGCCAACAACTGTTCGTCAGGGAAAGTGTCTTTGATTGGCACTGTCTCAATGGGTATATCACTCACAAGTCTAGACAAATGGTCAGCCACTACATTCTCTACCCCTTTTTTATCTTTAATGGTTATATCAAATTCTTGGAGTAGGAGGATCCACCTAAGCAGTCTTGGTTTGGCATCTTTCTTTGTCAGTAAATATTTAAGAGCTGCATGGTCTGTGAAAATGACAATGGGGGATCCTACTAAATATGACCTAAATTTGTCTAGTGCAAATACTACTGCCAGTAATTCTTTTTCTGTGGTAGAATAATTCATCTGTGCACTATTTAAAGTTCGACTAGCATAGTAGATGACATGTGGCTTTTTCTCATTCCTTTGTCCTAAAACTGCCCCTATGACATAGTCACTGACATCACACATAATTTCAAAAGGAAGACTCCAATTCGGGGGTTGCATAATTGGAGCAGTGATGAGCATGCCCTTTAGCTTGTCAAAAGCTTCTTGGCATGAATCATCCCACTCAAAAGGTGTGTCTTTCCCTAGGAGATTACACAGTGGTCTAGAAATAGAACTAAAATCTCTTATAAATCTCCTATAAAAACCAGCATGACCCAAAAAAGATCTAACATCCTTGAGGGTTTTAGGAGTGGGTAAATTATCAATTAGTTCAATTTTTTCTTTATCTACCTGAATTCCCTCA
Source organism: Ilex aquifolium (assembly GCA_951799425.1). NCBI lineage: Eukaryota > Viridiplantae > Streptophyta > Magnoliopsida > Aquifoliales > Aquifoliaceae > Ilex > Ilex aquifolium. The sequence continues at coordinate 20,272,748 of OX637393.1, forward strand.
GACGAGACAATGTGAACAAGAACAATTCCCTTTCGAACCATAAAGTGACATTTTTCCCAGTTAAGTACAAGGTTCTTTTCTTCACATCTTATAAGCACTTTCTTAAGGTTAGATAAACAGTCATCATAGGAATCACCAAAAACAGTAAAATCATCCATAAAGACTTCAAGAAAACGTTTAACCATATCACTGAAAATACTAAGCATACACCTTTGAAAGGTCGCCGGTGCATTGTAGAGTCCAAAGGGCATCCTTCGATAAGCAAAGGTACCAAAAGGACAAGTAAATGTGGTTTTTTCTTGGTCCTCTAGGGCAATTTCAATTTGGTTATATCCTGAATAACCATCTAAAAAACAATAATAAAATTGTGAGGCCACCATTTCTAAGATTTGATCCATGAAAGGCAAAGGGAAGTGATATTTTCTAGTAACAGAATTTAGTTTCCTGTAGTCTATGCACATTCTCCAACCAGTAACTGTCCTAGTTGGCACAAGTTCATTATTTTCATTAGCAACTACAGTGACTCCAGATTTCTTAGGAACTACCTGTGTGGGACTTACCCATTTGCTGTCTGCAATAGGGTAAATAATTCCTATATCTAACAATTTCAGCACTTCCTTCTTTACAACTTCTTTCATATGTGGATTTAGTCTACGTTGCATTTCCCTAGATGTTTTAGCATTATCTTCCAAATAAATCTTGTGAGTGCAAACCAATGGACTAATTCCTTTTATATCTGCTAGAGTCCAGCCAATTGCATTTTTATGCTCTCTAAGAAGTTGTAATAACATACAGTCCTGTGCTGAATTTAATTGAGAAGAAATTATTACCGGATAAGTTGCATCATCTCTTAATAATGCATACTTTAACTCAACCGGTAACTACTTGAGGTCAAACTTGGGAGCTTTATCACTGGATGGGATTTGTGGGTCAATTCTTGGTGGAATGTAACACCCCAAAACACACCCTGGACGGCATTACATACTAAAACCATTTACATCATGAGAGCACTAATATCATCCATAAATAAATTAAACTTCATTCATCATCCATAAAATATTTACATCATTATCCAAAAGAATATGCCCAACCATGGCATTTACATCTCAAAAATTAATTAAAGTAGCACAGCGGAATAGCAAAGAAACTAGACCTTACAGTTTCCAAAAGAATAACCTAGTCTAGTACAAAAGAAGCTACATCTCTACATATCCACCTCGGGATCTAGGTTCCCCTCGAGTGGAGCCTCCCAATGCCCTGACTCGTCGATGCCGAGATCCTCCTCTAGCACCAAATCTGAAAAATGTAATTTGTAGGGGATGAGCACGAAGCTCTGTAGCAAAATCTTCCCAACTCAAACAAGGTTTATAAAAATATAAAACGGGTCGGTCACATTTCGAAAATAATATATATAAATTTTTTTGAAGGAAAAACAGGACAGTTTAAAGAGATCTCAAGTTTAAGCCATAACAACAATCAAGTAAAAGAATAAAGTAAATTGAACAACAATACACCGTGTCCAAAGTTAGGCCAATTCGGAAGGGCGTCTTCCGATGCATTGTCCCATACCAATGCACCGGCCAAGACGTTCCAACTCATCATCCCAAGTATATTGGTTCATCCCCGGACCATGTATGTTGATTGCTTCTCCTGAATCTACCCAACGATTATACCTAGTCCACCAATCACAATCACATTCACAAGCATTTTAGGAAAGGGCGTCTACCATCCCAATGGCAGTGACGAGTCCCTTCCCAGGAAAAGTATACTATCCCTTGTTCGAACTCTAGTGAACGATAGTGGTTTCATTACCAAATGACAACCCACTACAAGTGCTAGGAAACCATCTCACCCCCACTGGGGTAGACTAACCTCTAACACTCTACGGCATCTCTTGAAGGCAATCCAAGTCCCTCACAACAACCATACAATTAAGGAAACCAAAATATTCTCAATTCATCAACATTTCAAGGAATTACCAAATTCCACAATTTCTAATATAATGTTTCATAATATGATGGAAGAAAATGAGCAAGAGATCATCATAAGTAACATTTTGGTGTACAATATCAAACACTAAAGTTTTGAAAGCAATACCAAGGAAAAATAGAGGGAAAAGTCCATTTCTCTTTAGAACCAAGGTTTGAAGATGAAAAAGAGAAATTTAATAGTTACCCAACCATTACAATGTTCAAAACATGGCATTTATTTCAAGAGGAACAAGAATCATGTATTTCTTATCATGTATATAAGGATGAGAGTGAAAAACATATATATATATACATAAACCCTAGCCTCAATGTAAGAGATTAGGAAGAAATCCCCTACCTCAACCAAGTATCTCTAGCAACCCAAGTTTTAAAGACTCCATTTTCCCTTTTTTCTTGCTCCCTTGCTACTTTCTCTTTTGGTTCTAAGAGGTTTGAGTGAGGGTGAAGTGAAATTATAGAAGAGGGAATGGATGGAGAAGTGAAATCTTGAAAACTAGGGCTTTGATCTTGTAAATCTCTCCCAATTTTTGTGTTTTTCTCTCCCTCTTTTGCTCTCTAAGGGTGCCTAGGGTTTGGATGGGTGAAATGAGGCTAAAAAAAGTTGACATTAAGTATTTATAGTGGAGCTAGGACCGACTGTTCGCGAGTTGAAAATTTTGGATCTTTACAGCGACTACCGGTAGCTGATTTTGACTACCGGTAGCTCGGGTACATTGGCACTCGACTACCTGTTGACTACCGGTAGCTCGGGTACACTGGACACTCGACTACCTGTTGACTACCAGTAGCTCGGGCACACTGGACCATTGACTACCGGTAGTCACTGCCCAGATTTTCTGCTTCAACTTCAAGTGCAGTTTTGACCCATTTAGAGGTCGAATTGGAAAATTTTCATGAGAGACACTTTTGTAGCCCTAGATGTCTAATAACTGCTTTCCAAATTTCAGATCAATTGGAGTTAGGAATAAAAAGTTATGATCGAAATAGTAGACAGTGTCCAAAATCCTTTATACCCAAATTTTCTCTAAAATGTGTTTTAACTCCAAAATACTTCCTAACTTCTAATACACCCCATATCACCTCTCCCAAGGTTTTTCGACCTTCCGGACTCAATGGAAACCTTATTTTGACCTAAATCCATTTAGAAACTTACTTAATTCCTCTTCTCAAGCTTACACACCTTCAAAACTTCAACTTCCAAATTAATTTGCATCTCTAGTTTTTTTTTTTTTTTATTCCTACCATCACTACACATATCCACATTTTTAAAACTATTATTTAATATATATCTATATACATATATAAACGAAAATGCGGGGTGTTACATGGAAGCTCCTCAAATTTCTGTCTCAACTCTTTCATTTCAAGTACCTGTGAAGAGTTTAACAAATCAGTCGAAACAGAAATTTCAGAATTATGTTCGTTTATCTCTATCATAGAAGATTGTTCAAGCAAGCATGCTTCAAGTGGATCAAATAGAGAAGAATCATATACTCTGCTTGGAACAATAGACTCAATCATATTAACTTCGTGCACATCCTCATCAACATTCCCTGGTTGTTTGCACACATGAAAAATATTGAGCTCTAATGTCATATTCCCAAAAGTTAATTTCATCACACCATTCCTGCAATTAATTAAAGCATTTGAAGTTGCTAGGAATGGTCTGCCTAAAATAACAGGAATTTGAGTATTAGCATTTAATACAGGTTGAGTATCCAAAATTATAAAATCCATGGGAAAATAAAATTTATCAACCTGCACTAAGACATCCTCCACCATACCCCTCGGTATTTTTACTGATCTGTCAACTAATTGGAGTGTAACCGAAGTGGGTTTTAACTCACCTAACCCTAATTGTTCATATACTGAATAAGGGAGCAAGTTCACACTAGCTCCAAGATCCAGTAAAGCCTGTTCAATTCTGTGGTTGCCTATGACACAAGAAATAGTAGGACAACCTGGGTCTTTATACTTTGGTGGAGTGTTATGCTGTATGATGGAGGATACCTGCTCAGTTAAAAATGTCTTCTTTTGCACATTCAATTTCCTTTTGACAGTGCATAATTCTTTCAAAAATTTTGCATAAGAAGGTATTTGTTTAATGGCATCCAACAAGGGAATATTGATTTTTACCTGCTTAAAGATCTCTAACATATCATTGTGCATATGAGGCTTGGTAGAAGTAAGCAATTTCTGTGGGAATGGTGCATGAGGGACTTACTTCTCAGGCTCATTAACTTCAGAGGGGTTAAGTTTATCATCACTCTCCGTAGGTTTTGAAATTTTCTCAGATTTTTGAGTTTTATAATGAATGGTTTTATCAATTTCTTTCCCACTACGGAGTGTGGTGATAGACTTTACCTGTTCATGCTCAATATTAGAAGTGCCAGTGTCATTCACAAAAAATTGACCCTGTGGATTTGGTTGTGGTTGTGCTGGGAACTTACCTTTCTCCTGATGACAAGGGTCAATAGTCAGTTTAGTGATTGCACTCCTAATATCATTTAAAGCCTGTGTGGTTTGATTGACTGTACTTCTGAGATCATCAATGGCCTGAGTAGTTTGTCTATTATAGTTTGTCTGACTCTGCATGAACTGTGTCAATGCTTCCTCCATACTTCTCTTAGGGGGTGGGACATAAGGTGCAACATTGGAGGAATTTTGTTGAGGTGGTTGTGATGCATGATTTTCATTCCTCCAACTAAAATTGGGATGATTCTTCCACCCCGGATTGTATGTATTTGAATAAGGATTATTGTAAGGTTTTGAAAAATTGTTTGCAGCATTTGCTTGGTCATGCAAAACTTCCTTTAAAACAGGCAATGTTGGACACTGCTTAACTGGGTGTCCAGGGATTTCACAAAAGCTACAAACTTCCTCAATAGGTATCGTGTCAACCTCATTAACCCTTTTGTATTCCATGACTTCTACCCTCCTAGCTAAGGTGGCAATCCTAGCCCCAATGTCATCTTCTTCCCTCAACTGGTACTTACCCCCACTAGATGATGATGATTGTGCAGTTTTACCTTTAGGTGGTTCCTGAGATGTAGTGTCCCAAGATTGTGCACTCTCTGCTAATTGATCTAAATAGTCAAACGCATCATCTGGTTCCTTATTCATAAAATCACCATTACACATCATCTCAATAAATTGACGCAACTGTGGGCCTAAACCCTCATAAAAGAAACTTATCACGCGCCAGCTCTCATAACCATGATGTGGACAAGATGCAAGAAGGTCTTTAAATCTTTCCCAACTTTGATAAAAGTTTTCAGACTCCTTTTGAGAAAAATTCATTATTTGTCTTTTTAAAGAGTTTGTGCGATGTGTGGGAACAAATTTCTTTAAAAATTGTTTCTGCATCTCTTGCCATGTACCTATAGACCTAGTTCTTAATGAATATAACCAAGTTTTAACTTTTTCCTTTAATGAAAAAGGAAATAGCTTCAGCCTGACTATATCCATTGAAACATTCTGGTCATGAAACGTAGCACATACATCCTCAAATTCTCTGATGTGTAAATATGAGTTTTCTTCACCTATACCAAGGAACTTTGGGAGTAATTGAATCATGCCAGGTTTGAAAACAAAATTAATGGCATTCAATGGAAAAATAATGCATGAAAGTTCAGTGAGTAGTACAGGTTGTAGATATTCACGCAAAGTCCTACCCTGATTAGCATTCAAATTATTCACATCGTTCTCATCATGATTGCTTACTCTATCAATATGGTCCTCATGTTCGGGAAGTTCATTCTGCCTATTATTGTTAGGATTAACAGCCATTGTGTGCAAAGAATAATTTAAATCAGATGAACCAAATAGATTTCCAAACAGAGTATCTAAATCTTCTCTTATTAAACGACCACTCAAATCACGATGCCAAGAGCTCATAAAACAACTAAACAAACTAAATAAAATAGAAATCTAACTAAATAACAAAAAGTAAATAAATTGCCATAAAATAAGAATAAAATAAATTGGAACGAAGTTACCGGTTCTCCGATGAATCGCAAATACCGAAAACCTCAAAAGATGTGATGGCTCCTTGTCTTTCAACTCCCCGGCAACGGCGCCAAAAACTTGCTACAACTTTAGAATTGATCACCCAAGTGCAGGTTGTGTGAAGTAATATAATACTCGGAAGTCCGAGGTCGAACCACAGGGAATTGTGAAAAACTAAGAACACAAAGAAAAATAAAAGAAAATTTGTTTTGAAATACTTGTTGTAGAGATTTAGAAAACAATAAATTTGGTTTTAAAACAATAATAGAAAATACTAAAGCATTGGGTACTCCCTCTCAATTCCATACAATAATGATTGAAGACTCAAAACTTAACTTGAAACACAAATCAGATGTCGGTTGATTCAAGTAACAAATCAAGTAAGAAAACCAAATGTTACAATCAAACGATTATTCAGGAACCTGAATAATCATCCAATTATATTATTTTATGAAATAATGATAATTACCTCAAGCGTGGAATAACCAGTTATTTACTCGCAAGGAAATTCAAGCAATCGATGTACATGACACAACGACTCAAGGATTTTTACAGAATAAAAACTTTACAAAAAAATCAGAAGTTAAATTAACAAAACATCATAAATCATTAAGCACAAAGTCAATAACATTACCGTACTTCATTGAGAGGTTCTCCCCTAGCCCTAGATTAACCTTCTAGCTAGACATGACGAACTAAAAATAAAAAGATGGAAAAAAGAATAAATAATCTAAATCCTAATCCTAGATGAGAACCCTTATTTATACTAAAATAAATCATAAGTGTAGATAAAGGATATAAGGTTGGTTTGGAAGGAATTCCTTTCCAAAAAGATGTCTTGTAAGGTTAAATCCCGTGCATAAATCTTGGGGCCCGCGGGTACAAAATCTGTCCAGATTTCGAGTTTGAATTTTGCATATTTAGAAGCTGATTCACGAAATTTTCGTGAAATACACTTCTGTAGCCCTTGAAGTCTTCTTTCCAACCCCACAAAAATCAGGTAAATCCGATATCAGAGTCAAAAGTTATGACCGAAAATACTGAAGACGTGTCAAATCCTTATCTTCTAGGAAACTTTCCTAATCCAACTTTAAATGAGTTTTCTTCTCACTTGGACTCTTATAAGGATTAAATTGCTGATTTATCTTCAAGTCTTCTTATCTCAACCTTGACTCTTCAATCCTTATCAGTTATGATTTTTCCTCTAGTGATTGTTTCACTTGCATTATCCATTATTACTTTAAATCAACCAATTTACCTGCAAAATAAACCAAACAGCTAGAAAAAGTATCAAACTAGAAAATCAAGGAATTTAACACATTTAATCACAAATAATATGCAATTAACCAATCATTAAATATAATAAAATAACACTTTTGATGGTTAATCATTATGTCTGCTACGGGTGTATCAGTTGACCCGAAAATGGTTAACTCGATGATGCATTGGGAGAGGTCGAAGTTAGTCTTCGAGATATGCAGTTTCTTGGGATTGGTAGGGTACTATCAGAGATTCATTGAGGACTTCTCCCAATTAGTGGCCCCTATGACGAGACTTACTAGAAAAGAAGTCCGATTTCAGTGGGATGACTCATGTGAGAGGGCATTCTTGGAGTTGACGAGGAGGCTTACTTCAGCTTCTATTCTTATAGTGCCAGAGAGGGGACAGAGATATATAGTGTATTGTGATGCCTCGAAGGAAGGACTAGGTTATGTATTGATGCAGTCTGGGAGGGTGACAACTTATGGTTCACGACAACTTAAGAAACACGGGAAAAACAACCCTACATATGACATGGAGTTTACTCCTGTTGTTTTTTCCTTGAAGGCATGGCGTCACTAGATGTACGGAGAATAGTTTGAGGTTTTTTCCAGATCACAAGAGTCTGAAGTACATATTCACACAATGGGGCTTTAACATGAGGTAATGCAGGTGAATGGAGTACTTGGAGGATTATGACTTTACTTTGCATTACCATCCTAGTAAGGCAAATGTGGTGGCTGATGCACTCAGCCGAAAGTCACGGGGAGTCTTGGCTAGTACAACTTCCCGGGAGTGGCAGATGCTCGAGACTGTGGGACAGTTCTGGCTACACTACAGGGATCAAGCTCAGGGCATTTTGGGAAGTCTGGTTCCTTCCTTACTGAGTAGGGTGATCGAGTCTAAAGGGCAAGATATAGAGATATTGTCCATCAGGGACCGGGTACAGTTAGGTACAAGTGAGGAGGGCTGGGCTATTCACGCTGATGGTAGTCTTCGATTCAGGGAAAAGGTTGTGGTTCCCCAATCTACAGACCTGAGAGAGAAGATCCTCAGGGAGTTTCATTGCTCCCGTTTTGTTATGCATCCCGGTGGCATGAAGATGTACCATGATCTTCACCCTCAGTATTACTGGAGTGGGATGAAGAGACATGTAGGAGAATTTATTTGTAAATGTCTCACGTGTCAGCAAGTTAAGGCTGAGCACCAGCGACCAGCGGTGTTGCTCCAACCCTAGGAGGTGGCTGAATGGATGTGGGAACACGTCGCTATGGATTGTGTGACCAACCTACCACGAAATTCACAGGGGGGACAATGCGGTGTGGGTGATAATCAACCGGCTTATGAATTCGGCACACTTTTTAGCTGTGCAGATTCACACTAGAGGAATTCTGCAAATTATATATACTGGAGATAGTCAGGTTACACGGGGTACCCGTATCTATAGTATCAGATTGGGATCCTAGGTTTACGGCTCACTTCTGAGAGAGTTTTCAGGTAGCTATAGGGACACAGTTGATGATGAGCATAACTTTTCATCTGCAGACGGATGGTCAGTCAGAGAGGACCATCTAGATTTTAGAGGACATGCTTCGGGTATGCATTCTTGATCTTAAGGGTAGCTGGGAGGAGCACTTATCCCTAGTGGAATTTGCCTATAACAATAGTTACTAGGCGAGCATATAGATAGCACCCTATGAGGCATTTTATGGAAGGCCATTCCGTTCTCCGGTCTGTTGGACAAAGGTTGAAGAGGAGGGATAAGTTCTTTGAGCCTCTTCCATCTATCTTCTTAGATTCACAGATATTCGACCGTTGGATCTCTTCGAGATAAGAATTAAAATTGCTCTATGCAATGAGAGTTGAACAACCATACCAAAGATCATGCTTTTCTCCAAAAATTTCAAAGACGAGAATTGAAGGCTAAGGCTTGGAAGGCTTGATTTGGGGTGCTTGAGATTTCTACTACGCGGGGCTCACGCTACAAGAGGTAGGGTTCCCTCCTATCTAGGTTTATTTCCAACCTAGGCTTATGATATGAAATGGGTAAGACTATAGAGATGAATTCTCATGTATTAACTCACACCCTCTGTCCCATGCATCTAACCGGCTCACGTGGTTCACCGGTTCCACCGAAAACTCTAATTTGTTGAAACAGAGCATAGTGTGCTTTAGGCACCAAGCAAGAAACTTCTCTTCTTTCGTTTCAGTTTATTCACTGATCTGAAACTTAACACTTGGTTTCTTATTGATTCCACGGGCGGCGGCGTTCTTGAATGAAATCTATCCGAACTGAATTAGCACTTCTCAGATCTAGGATATGAAGAATGGGTAAGAGAACAAGTTAAAACCATTTCTTGCTTGATTTGGATTTGATGAAATTGCTTGTTTTGGTATGCTATGTGTTTACATTTCATGCCTACTAAGTGTTTGATAAAATGCTTAGAAATTCAAGTATGTTATTTGGATTGATATCACATGTCACATGCTTGGGAATGTTTGTGGAAAATGGACATGTTCATTACATGCTTTATGATGTGATGAGTGCTTAGTGGTTAAAATTAGCATAATACTATGCCTTTTTAAGACTAATTATACTTTGATGGAGTTTAAATGATGACATTTCAGGACATAAATCGTACAAGGACCCAAAGGCAACGAATATCAAACTTTCATGCAAACACCAACATGTTCTGGAAGAAAATTGGAGAAGCTTGAGACAAGGCAAGAACATTCGAATGCCAATCCACGTTCGAACATTCTCTTGAATTATTTGAAGACCAGATTGCTGAAGTGCTGATACATGGCGTGTTGCAGCTAAGAAGGAAGACCAGAGGTACTTGAGTACAATGTTCGAACTCCAATCCACGTTCGAATGTTGTCCTGAATTATTGAGGACCAGGCTGCTGAATGCAAGGGTAATGATACATGGCGTGTGGAAGTAGCTCTCACAGAAGGACATAGGCCACTTGAGTAGGAAGATCAAACCCCATCTAGCGTTCGAATGCCCATTAAAGCAAAGACAAGAGACAACGTTCGAACGCCAGACAACGTTCGAACGTTGTCCCCAGACAGGCTGGAGAGTGGATGGCTTTCAGTTGGACTTTGAAGGCCTTACACTATTTTTACACACTCAATTGTCCCCTCCTCCTTGCCTATAAATACTCCCATTGTGGTGATGGCCATGTATAAATCATCCGGAAGTTATATTTGCGCATTTCGTTTATGCTTAATGCTTTATATTTTACTTGTTTATTGAATGATTGAATGCATCTAGCAAAGTTAAGGTACTTTGTATAACCATGAGCACTTTCTATGACACAGATAACGCTTGACATAGAAAGACTCATTGGTTCAAGGTAAGTACCCCAACTAGATCTTAATGATTACATTTCAATCTTCACCATTATTGTGCTTAATTTAAATGATGCAATACTAATGTCATGGTTGGATGCCTTGTAAAAACACTTGCTTCTTTGTAGACGGGTTGAGTCTCAGCACAGATAATTCTTGTAAACTTCTACAAAGACATCGGAACCATGTAATTAATTCTTACAATTCATCTTTATCTTCCGATTAACTTCATGTTGACACGGTCGTTAATTGAGTTACCAAGCGCAAGTATAATAAACCGGATGCTTAACTACATGCCCAGATCTTTGAGCTAAAGGGTGACTGTTACATTTGAGAACTTATTATATTTTGTCTAGAAAATCTCCTTGGAAAGAATCTTATATTCTATCCAAGTAAAACACGACACTCAAAAGACTCCTTGCACTTGGGGAGCACTTTTGTTCACACATTTCCCATTGCATACATTTCATTTCCACCACCATTCCGTTGCCCTTTCTTTTGACATCATTCCGAGGGAGAGTGACACTCCCCTACACACTAAAAGCCATACACACATTGAGGGATGATGCTAGGAGGTTAGGAACAACAACGATTTTGATCAAGCAGAACCAAAAAGGAGTTTTAAAGTAAAAGGTAAAAAGACCTTCATTTATGTATATATTTTTGATTTACTGTGTATAATTTTATTTTCTTTTATGTCTGAGGACGATCCTCACTATCAAAAATTGCCGGAGGAATCTGTTGGGTCTGTGAATCAGTCTGAACCATCTTCACCTAGATCAGTACTAGACTCTTTTGGCAATAGTATGGAAAATAATGAGAGACAAGGAGAAGTCCCTGTAAGAGAGGGGGAAGTACCTAACATTCGACCTTTGCGGGATTACTTAAATCCCACAAGAAATAGTGTCCCCTCTTGTTTTGTGTTTCCTGCAAATGCGTCAATCTTTACTGTAAAGGCTGGGACAGTTCAACTACTACCTCAATTTCATGGGCTCGAAACAGAAAACCCATATCTGCACATAAAAGATTTTGATGAAGTATATGGAACATTTCAAGACAATTCTGAGCTGGCCAAGATGAAACTCTTTCCTTTCTCTTTAAAGGACAAAGCTAAACAATGGCTAAATTCTTTAAAAGCCCTTTCAATACCTAACTGGCAGACATTAAAAAATGAATTTTTCAGAAAATTTTTTCCTCTACACTGCACCAATGCACTCAAACGGTAAATCATGAATTTTTCGGTTAAAGAAGGATAAACCTTTTACCAAAGTTGTGAGAGATTCAAGGATCTTCTCCAGTATTGCTCTCACCATGCTTTTAAAAATTGGACTTTGGTAGGATTTTTCTATGACTCCTTGCCCATTAGACTACGTCTGTTTGTCAAAATGATGGCTCAAGGAGAGTTCATGAGAAAGAGTCTGGAGGTAGCATTCAATTTTTTTGACACCATATCTGATAGTTCTCAGATGTGGGACTCAGCCTCTCCTACCACTGTTGAAGCCAGACCATCTACTTGCCAATGGGGTAAGTATGTCTTGAAAGAAGATGATGAACTAAGAGCAAAAATGTCCACCCTGTCTCGAAAGCTTGAAGCTAAAGAGATGAAAAAGGTCCATCAAGTTGATGTTGGCCCTCCCACAGAACAAGTGTGTGGGATTTGTGCACTGAAAGGACACCCTATTGTGGAGTGTCCGACCATTCTGGCATTCAAAGAGGTCTTGTTGGAACAAACAAATGCAATTCCAACTTCAACAAGCCTTACTCCAACCCATATTCTAAAACATACAATCCAGGGTGGCGGAATCACCCGAACTTTAGTTGGAGAAACACACAACCAACTCCCATGAACCTATAACAAGGTTCACACCCACCACCTCAAGGACCTCCCACATATCAACCATACCAACCACCACAAAAGAGGAGCCTTGAGGACACACTGAATCAGTTTATGCAAAGCCAAATGAACTACAACAATAGTTCAACTCAGCCTTTTACTGATTTCAAAGCACAGACCACCCAGCCTTTAGAGGATCTTAAAAGCCACATCCAAAAGCTGACCCAATCCATGACCACCCATGAGAAAGACAAGTTTCCTGCCCAATCAAAACAACCGCAAGGTCAATTCCATGTGGGAAATCCTTCAATCACGGAAAACCCACAAGACCAAGCCCAAGTTGTCACTACACTGAGAAGTGACAAGGTAATTGGAAAAACTATAAGAGACATGTTAATTCCAAAGCCAAGACCTGAGTCAATCCAAGTCACAGAACCAGTTGTGCCTGAACCTGTGATTGAAAAAGAGCCATCAAAGGAAAAAGACCCTTCTTGTCCTATTCTTGCTCATTTTCCTCATAGACTCAAAACAGTACAAAAGTTAAATAACCAGCCAGAAATTTACGTATTTTTCAAGCAAGTAAAGATCAATATCCCACTTCTGCATGCAATCAAGCAGGTTTCATCCTATGCCAAGTTTTTGAAAGACTTGTGCACAGTCAAAAGAAGCCAGAATGTTCAAAAAATAGCCTTCTTAACGGAACAAGCCAGTGCTCTACTTCAACACAAAACCCCTCCAAAATACAAGGATTCGGGGTGTCCAATTGTGACATGTGTCATTGGAAACTTCATAATAGAACAAGCACTGTTAGATCTTGGAGCCAGTGTTAATTTGCTCCCTTTCTCTATCTATCAACAATTGGGTCTGGGTGAGCTCAAGCCCACTCGTGTCATACTCCAGTTGGCAGGCAAATCTGTCAAAATTCCTACGGGCATTATTGAAGATGTACTTGTCCAAGTGGACAACTTTGTGTTCCCTGTTGACTTCATTGTTCTAGATACTAAGCCAGCAATGCATTCAGAGAATCAAATTCACGTCATTCTTGGTCGACCTTTCCTAGCAACTTCAAATGCACTAATCAATTGCAGGAATGGAGTCATGAAATTAACTTTTGGAAATATTACTCTTGAGCTGAATATTTTCAATATTGCTAGGCACCTAGGAGAGGACAAGGAAGTAAGAGAAATAAATTTCATTTAGTCTATGATACAAGAACTTCTGAATAAAACATTCTATGAAAACCTTACTGAATCTTCTCTGATGGAGTCCATCACACCTAAGACAACAGATGATGATCAAAACCCAAAGAAATGCCCTGCTCACATTGTTGGGACATGGGCATCCAAATTCGAAGAAATTTCACCAAGTGGCACAAAGCCACTCTCATCAAGTGTCAAGCCACCAAAGCTTGAGCTAAAATCGCTCCCATCTAACCTCAAATATGCATTCTTAGGAAAGGGCGAGTCATTCCCAGTGGTAATTTCATCTAAGCTTACGGACTTGCAAGAGTCTAAGCTGATTGAAGTTCTCAAACGCCATAAAAGCACCATTGGGTGGACCATCACTAACTTGAAAGGTATAAGCCCGTTAATCTGTAATCATGCTTTATACTGATTGAGGTCCAATAGTTACATTTATCATTGGGAAAGATTAATTATTTAGTCATAAAAGTATGATAAATGTGGTTAATTAATTAAAGAATAGTTGCTATGTTAATTGTGTATATTTTGCAGGGGAATAACATCAGATTAGAAGAAAGTAAGGAGAGATGGAGCATAGCTGAAGAGGAAAGGCACTGGAATACGCATCCGGACGAAACAACCCCATGCGTTCGGACGTAAGTGGCAGAAAGGCAAGGAGCTGAGGAAAGAGTATACTGGAAGTTACGTTCGGACGGTTGAAGAACACGCGTCCGGACGCGTGTGGGTAATCTGCCAACGCCAGATTACGAGTTTCACTCCAAGTCAATCTTTTGGGGGAACAAAGTATAAATACGAATTGAAGATCTTGTAATAGGAATCTTTTGTTTTTAGGAAGAATTCTTTGATTAATAGTTTATTTTCTTAATTGATCATGTCTGGCTAGAAGGCTGAACTAGGGTTAAGGGAGAACTTCTCAATGAAGTACGGTAACGTTATTGAATTTGATTTGAATGATTTATGATATTTTGTTAATTTTACTTCTAATCTCTTAGCAAAGTTTTTGCTCTGTAAAAATCATTGAGTTGTTGTGCTATGTACATCAATTGCTTGAATTTTTCTGCGAGTAAATAACTAGTTATTCTACGCTTGGAGTAATTATCATTAGTTCATAAAATAATATAATTGGATGGTTGTTCAGGTTCCTGAATAATCCGTTGATTATAACTTTTGGTTCTCTTACTTGATTTGTTTCTTGAATCAACCGACATCTGATTCTTGTTTCAAGTCAAAGTTTGATTCTTTAATCGTTATCGTATGGAATTGAGAGGGGGATACCCGATGCTCTAGTATATTTATTATCTTGTTTAATTACTCAAATCACTTATCTTCACTCAGCACATCTTTGAACTGCTCATCTATTTTTAAGTTTGTTTTAGTTTTTGTGTGATTGTTATCTTGTTACAATTCCTTGAGGGATCGACCTCGGTATTCCGAGAATTATATTACTTCGCTCAACCTGCGCTTGGGTTTACATAATTAAAGTTGAAGCAAGTTTTTGGCGCCGTTGCCGGGGAATTTGAAAGACAAGGAGCCATCACATCTGTCGAGGTTTTCGGTATTTGCGGTTCGTCCGAAATCCGGTAATTTCGTTCCAGTTTTTTTTTTTTATTTATTTGTTTTCATTGCAATCTATTTCCTTTTTGTCATTTAGTTTAGAATCCTGTTCTATTTAGTTTGTTTACTTGTTTATGAGTTCTTGGTATCGTGATTCAAGTGGTCGTTTGATAAGAGAAGATTTAGATACTCTGTTTGGAGATTTATTTGGTTCATCTGACTCAAATCATTTGTTGCACACAATGGCTGCTAATCCTAATAACAATAGGCAAAACAATCTTCCTGAACGTGAGGATCATGAGGATAGGGTAAGTAATCATGATGAGAATGATGTGGATAATTTAAATGCTAATCATGGATGGACTTTGCATGATTTTCTACAACCTGCACGTCACACTGCACCTTCATGCATCGTGTTTCCGTTAAATGCCACAAATTTTTTTTTTAAACCTGGCATGATAGTATTACTTCCAAAATTCAATGGCTTGGAATCTGAAAACCCATACTTGCACATTAGAGACTTTGAGGAGGTATGTGCTACATTTCATGATCAGACTGTGTCAGTAGATACAATGAGGTTAAAAATTTTTCCCTTTTCACTAAAGGAAAATGCTAAGACTTGGTTGCATGCACTAAGATCTAGGTCCATAGCCACATGGTTAGAGATGCAAAGAGAATTTCTGAAAAAAAAATTTCCCACACATCACACAAACTCTTTAAAAAGACAAATAATGAATTTTTCTCAAAAAGAGTCTGAAAATTTTTACCAAATTTGGGATAGCTTCAAAGACCTTCTTGCATCTTGCTCACATCATGGTTATGAGAGCTGGCGCGTTATTAGTTTTTTTTACGAGGGACTGAGCCCACAAATGCGTCAGTTTGTAGAGATGATGTGCAATGGTGACTTCATGAATAAGGAACCAGATGAGGCTTTAGACTATCTAGACCAATTAGCCGAGAATGCACAGTCTTGGGATACGACTTCTCAAGAACCTCCTAAAGGTAAGATCATTCAATCATCATCAAGTGGGGGTAAATATCAGCTGAGGGGGGAAGATGACCTAGGAGCTAGACTTGCCATCTTAGCCAGAAGGGTAGAAGCCATGGAATTGAAAAGGGTTAATGAAATTGACACAGTACTTGTTGAAGAGGTCTGCATTATTTGTGAGATTCCTGGACATCCCATGAAGGAGTGTCCAACATTACCTGTTCTTAAAGATGTTTTACAAGATCAAGCAAATGCTGCAAACACTTTTACAAAGCCATACAACAACCCTTATTCAAATACATATAATCCTGGGTGGAAGAATCATCCAAATTTTAGTTGGAGGAATGAGAATCATGCATCACAAGTACCTAAACAAAATTCCTCTAACTTCACACCCTATATCCCACCCCAAAAGAGAAACAGACAAAATACAGAGTCAGACCGAATATAACAGACAAAATACACAGGCTATTGAAGATATGAGGAGTGCAATCACTAAATTGACCACTGGCCCTTGCCATCAGGAAAAAGGGTAAGTTCCCAGCCCAACCCTAACCAAATCCACAAGGTCAATTTAATGTGAATGAACCTTGCACTTCCAACAATATTCATGAGCAAGTCAAGTCTATCACCACACTCTGTAGCGGGAAAGAAATTGATAAAACTATTTCTACTCCAGTTCAAGAATCTAAAAGAATTTCAAAGCCTATAGAGAGTGGTGATGAACTTGCCCCAACCAATTTCAATAAGCCTGAGAATTATGTCGCACCTGCACCATTCCCACAGAGATTACTTACCTCTATCAAGCCAAATATGCACAATGATATGTTAGAGATTTTTAAGCAGGTAAAAATCAACATTCCCTTGTTGGATGCCATCAAACAAATACCTTCTTATGCAAAATTTTGAAAGAGTTATGTACTGTCAAAAGGAAATTAAATGTGCAAAAGAATGCATTTTTAACTGAGCAAGTATCCTCCATCATACAACATAGATATCCACCAAAGTATAAAGTCCCAGGTTGCCCAACCATCTCTTGTGTTATAGGCAACCACAGAATTGAACAAGCTTTATTGGATTTAGGAGCTAGTGTGAACTTGCTCCCTTATTTAGTATATGAACAATTAGGGTTAGGGGAGTTAAAACCTACCTCAGTCACACTTCAATTAGCTGATCGATCTGTGAAGATACCTAGGGGCATGGTGGATGATGTTTTAGTACAGGTTGATACATTTTACTTCCCTGTGGATTTTATAATTCTGGATACTCAACCTGTGTTAAACACTAATGCTCAAATTCCTGTTATACTAGACAGACCATTCCTAGCAACTTCAAATGCTTTAATTAATTGCAGGAATGGTGTGATGAAATTAACTTTTGGGAATATGTGATGAGTGCGTAATTTTGCATATTTCATGGCCTCATTGCAAGCATTTCAACTCAACTTTTGCATATAAGTGCTTAGAAGTTAGCCGTTTTGAACTATAATGTTGATATTTTGATGTTGCAACCTTTTATAGCTTAAATGATAGATTTTAGGACATTGCAACCTTGATGGATGTGTGGTGAAGGCATGGACACAATACATGAAGAATTGGAGGCTTAAAAGTGAAGAAATCAAGAAGGCATTGGTGCTTGGGAACAAGGGCATCAGCAGCCACATCGTTTGGAAGTACTGCCTCGGAGTTCCTCCATTTGGACCATGATCTAATCAAAATTTAAAAAAGTTAAAAACATGAAAGTTGTAGATCTGGGTGTCTTCTATTTTGTGTCAAAATTTCAGCCCAATCCAACGGTTGGATCAAAAGTTATACCGATTCTACCAAAAGTGGTTCAGAGCAGAAAAGAGGGTACCGGTACGCGTACCAGTACGCCGAAGTTTCTGGTGTTCGGGGTACCGGTACGCGTACCGGTACGCTCCCCTGAAGCAGCCCCGATGCTCCTGCAACTCAGCCCCACTTGCTTGGGGGTCCCACCATCAATTCTCCCACGTTTCCCCCAACATTTCCTTACACAACCATGTCTCTCTTACACCTTGGGGAAGACTTTTGAGGCTTGAACATTGAAGGAAGGGGGAGGGAAGTGGGCTGCCAGGCTATGCTTTCCCTAGCCTGTCAAAGCCATCCATTCAGCCCTCTCTTGATGGGAGCTCGTTCACACAGCTAGGGGGGGACCACCATGCACGAAAATGAGAGGCATACACTCCATATATTCAACATTACAAGCTTGTATTGAGGGGGGCTACCTAAGCTTAGTTTAGTTCCAATGAAGAAGACAATGAATAGTGCCGAAAGTTTACATTTTTGCATTCTCTTCATTCCATTGTCATGTAATCTCTTGTAAGGATCTTCTAAGTTTAATCTATTGTCTTTAATGTCATTCCTTTCAAGTTTATTGCAAGTTTACTTTCATGTTCTTCATTTCACCATTGTTATTTAAGTTTTCTTCATTTCAAGCTTTTATATTGGGTATTGCATATTTTTCCTTCATAGCTTTAGATTTCTTGTTGTAAGTTAAGTTCCATGCTCCATTTCCCTTCCATGTCCATTTCCTTTATGCTTGTCTTGCATTGTTAATATGAGTAGCTAGGATTTAAGTTGGTTAATCCAAGGGAAAATTCCTCTTGGGGATTCCATTTCAACTCTTCTTCTTTCCTCCATTTTGAGTCAAATGGTTCAGTTTGACGGGGTTGAGAGTGGATGAGTTGGTGAGCCTTTGATATTCCGTAGGCTTAGTCACAGTTTATGCTTAGATTACTCACCAATCTCGTCCCTAGCTTCCCCCGAATCAATCGTTCATTCATGCTCAATCGGAGGAAGGCTTTGAGTTGGCTTGACATTCCCATTAGAATGAACCATTTGGATTAGCCAACACTTGCTTTATTTGCATTTTCATTTACAAACCAAACACAAAACTCAAACAAAAGATTTTACATTTTCTTTTCACTTTTGCAAAATCACTTTCACAAAACTCCCTTTCCTTCCCTGAGGAGACGACCTTGGAATACTCTTCCAAGTAAAACACCGACAACGAAAGACTACTTGCGATTGGGGAGCGCTTTTGTTC
Source organism: Ilex aquifolium (assembly GCA_951799425.1). NCBI lineage: Eukaryota > Viridiplantae > Streptophyta > Magnoliopsida > Aquifoliales > Aquifoliaceae > Ilex > Ilex aquifolium. Next base: position 20,292,005 of record OX637393.1, read on the forward strand.
ACACCCGCATTTCATTCCACATATTTTGTTCATTCCACATTTCCATTCACATTTGTTGTTGCTCCTATATCTCTTGCATTATCCGGAGGGAGAGTGACACTCCCCCATCACTATAAGCCACATACACACATTGAGGGTGAGGGTGATGTTAAGCGGTTAGGAAACAACACCGCATTTCCAACCAATCAATATGACATTCGAGCTCAATATTTTTAATGTGTGCAAACAACCAGGGAATGTTGATGAGGATGTGCATGAGGTTAACATGATTGAGTCTCTTGTTCCAAGTAGAGTATATGATTCTTTTTTATTTGATCCACTTGAGGCATGCTTGCTTAAACAATCTTCTTTGTTAGAGATAGATGAAAATAATTCTGAAATTTCTGCATCGACTGATTTGTTGAATTCTTCACAAGTACTTGAAATGAGAGAGTTGAGACAGAAATTTGAAGAGCTTCCACCAAGAACCAATCCACCAATCCCATCTAGTGACAAAGCTCTCAAGCTCGACTTGAAGCAATTACTGGTAGAATTAAAGTATGCATTTTTGAGAGATAATGAGACATATTCGGTAATACTTTCCTCTCAGTTAAATTCAGCACAGGAAGGTATGTTGCTACAACTTCTTAGAAAGCATAAGAATGTCATTGGTTGGACGTTAGCTGATATAAAAGGAATTAGTCCATTGGTTTGCACTCATAAGATTTATTTGGAGGATAATGCTAAAACATCTAGGAAGATGCAACGAAGACTAAATCCACATATGAAAGAAGTTGTAAGGAATGAGGTGCTAAAGTTGTTAGATGTAGGAATAATTTACCCTATTGCAGACAGTAAGTGGGTAAGTCCTACACAAGTAGTTCCTAAGAAGTCTGGAGTCACTGTAGTTGCTAATGAGAATAATGAACTTGTACCAACTAGGACAGTCACTGGTTGGAGAATGTGCATTGACTACAGAAAATTAAATTCAGTAACTAGAAAAGATCACTTCCCTTTACCTTTTATGGATCAAATTTTAGAAAGGGTAGCATCGCATCTGTACTACTATTTTCTAGATGGCTATTCAGGATATAACCAGATTAAGATTGCCCTAGAAGACCAAGAGAAAACTACATTTACTTGCCCTTTTGAAACTTTTGCGTATAGAAGGATGCCCTTTGGACTTTACAATGCACCTGCGACCTTTCAAAGGTGCATGCTAAGTATTTTCAGTGACATGGTAGAACGTTTTCTTGAAGTTTTTATGGATGATTTTACTGTTTTTGGTGATGCTTATGATGAATGTTTGTCAAATTTAGAGAAAGTGCTTATACGATGTGAAGAAAAGAACCTTGTGCTTAATTGGGAAAAATGTCATTTTATGGTTCAAAAGGGAATTGTTCTTGGTCACATTGTCTCATCTGAGGGAATCTAGGTAGATAGAGCTAAAATAGAATTAATTTCTAATTTACCTTCTCCCAAAACCCTTAAGGACATTAGATCTTTCTTGGGTCATGCTGGTTTCTATCGAAGATTTATAAAGGATTTTAGTTCTATATCTAGACCACTTTGCAATCTCCCAGGGAAAGATATACCTTTTGAGTTGGATGAGTTATGCCAAGAGGCTTTTGATAAGCTAAAAGGCATGCTCATCACTACTCCAATTATGCAACCCCCAAATTGGAGTCTTCCCTTCGAAATCATGTGTGATGCCAGTGACTATGCTGTAGGGGCAGTTTTAGGGCAAAGGGATGAGAAAAAGCCACATGTCATTTACTATGCTAGTAGAACCTTAAACAATGCACAGATGAATTATTTTACCACAGAAAATGAATTACTAGCATTAGTGTTTGCCCGGGACAAGTTCAGGTCATACTTAGTAGGGTCACCTATTGTTATCTTCACAGACCACGCAGCTCTCAAGTACTTACTAACTAAGAAGGATACTAAGCCAAGACTACTAAGGTGAATCCTCTTACTCCAAGAATTTGATTTAACTATTAATGATAAAAAAGGAGTAGAGAATGTAGTGGCCAACCATTTGTCTAGACTTGTGAATGATAAGGCCATAGAGACAATGCCGATCAAGGACACTTTCCCTGATGAACAATTGCTGGCAGTTTCTGCAATACCTTGGTTTGCTGATATAGTGAATTTTCTTGTTACAGGTAACATGCCACCAGCTTGGACTACATTGGATAGGAGGAAGTTCTTAGTTGAGGTTAGAAACTTTTTCTGGGATGACCCTTACCTTTTCAAATACTGTTCAGATCAGATTATCCGAAGATGCGTGCCTGATGATGAGGTAAGTAGCATTCCAACTTTTTGTCATTCGGGAGCATGTGGAGACCATTTTTCTATGAAAAAGACCGCTGCAAAGGTTTTGCAATGTGGTTTTTATTGGCCGACAATTTTTAAAGATTCGTATAATTTTTGTAAGGTTTGCGAGCGATGTCAAAAACTAGGGGGATTACCCCGTAGAAATATGATGCCCCTGAACCCAATTTTGATAATAGAATTTTTTGACTGCTGGGGCATTGATTTCATGGGACATTTTGCTCCATCTTTTGGATATATGTACATTCTAGTGGCAGTAGATTATGTTTCTAAGTGGGTCGAAGCTATACCATGTCGGACAAATGATCATAAAGTTGTTTTGAAATTTCTAAAAGAATATATTTTGTCTAGATTTGGTATACCTCGGGCCATTATCAGTGATGGGGGATTGCACTTCTGTAATAAACCTTTTGAAGCTTTAATGAAAAAATATGGAGTGACACATAAGGTTGCAACCCCCTATCATCCACAGACAAGTGGTCAAGCGGAGTTAGCCAATAGGGAGATTTCATACATTTTTGGAAAAAAATGGTTAACCCTGATCGTAAAGATTGGTCGTTACGATTAATCGATGCATTATGGGCATATCGCACTGCATATAAAATCCCGATTGGCATGTCTCCGTATAGATTGGTATATGGAAAAGCTTGTCATTTACCTGTGGAACTAGAACATAAAGCATACTGGGCCATTAAGATGTTCAATTTTAGTTTTGACAAAGCTGGCACCGTACGAAAATTACAACTAAATGAACTTGAGGAGATCCGGAATGAGGCATATGAGAATTCTCAAATTAGCAAAGAACGAATGAAGGTGTTCCATGATAAGAATATTGTGCGTAAAACCTTTTCACCTGCACAAAAAGTTCTTCTTTATAATTCTAGACTACACATTTTCAAAGACAAGCTTCGGACTAGATGTAGTGGTCCATATATTGTGAAAGAAGTGTTTCCCTATGGAACAATTGAGATTGAAAATCCCAGCAATGGGAACAGTTTTAAGGTTAACGGACAACGACTGAAACCGTTCCTGGAAGAAGGTATCGTTGAAGTGGAATCCATCGAATTGGTGGATCCCCACTACGAATGATTCCTCTCTAACAATTTTGTGTATTTTACTGTATCGTATTGTATAGTGTTTCTTTTATTTTTGGAGATATTGCATATTCAAATGCACAGTATAAGCGTATCAGGTATGATCCTTTTCTCCCATATGTGTTACTGTAACGCCCCAAATACCACCCTGGACGGCATTACATTCTAAAACATTCACATCATGAGAGCACTAATATCATCCATAAATAAATTAAACTTCATTCATCATCCATAAAATATTTACATCATTATCCAAAAGAATATGCTCAACCATGGAATTTACATCTCAAAAATTACTTAAAGTAGCACAGCGGAATAGCAAAAGAAACTAGACTTTACAATGCTTGTACATATTGGTTCCTAGTCTAGTACAAAAATAAAAGGGGCATCTCTAAATGTCCCACTCGGGATCCAGGTACCCCTCTAATGAGGCTTCCCCAAGACCCGACTCATTAGCGCCACGCTCCTCCTCTATAGCATAATCTGAAAAATGTTAATTGTAGGGGATGAGCACGAAGCTCTGTAGCAAAATCTTCCCAAACTCAAACAAGGTTTAGGAAAGCATATAAAACGGTTGGTCTCATTTTCCCAAATAGCATATATAACATTTTGAAGAAAAAGCAGAACATTTTAAATAGATCTCAAGTTTAAGTAGCAATAGTAATCGAAATGGATAAATAAACACCATGTACCATTGGTAATTCATTCTACCATGAACCGTTTTCAACAAGTTCTCGCAGAATCCCATACTTCCCGAAACTCTTGTCAAAACAATTTATGGTACAATGCCCGATGACCCACACTGTGTGCCCGATACAACCCACGTTACTAACCCGTGATCATTAGCGATATGAAAAGTTTATACCCACACGGCGTACAAAGGCGTCTACCCACTCCATGTGGTAGGAAAAGTTCATACCCGCGTGGCATATAAAGACGTATACCCACTACATGATACCCGGTCCATAGTAATCCATGTTCGTATCGTACAACCACGCGAGCGATAAAATTCCCACAAATATCTCACATTCTAACCATACCATAAACCCCCACCGGGATAAACTAACCTCTAACCCTCTACGGCAATGTTCGAAAGTAATTCAAGTCCATCACAACAATCATATAAGAGATATCATTACAAACATTTTCTCAATTTACTAGAAATCACAAAATCCCCAAATTTCACAATTTGAACCATAGCATATTTGAAGAAAAAGAGCAAGAGATCACCATAAACGTCATTTTGTTATACAATATCAAGCACTAAGGTTTTGATGGTGAGAACAAAGAAAATGTAAAGAGGAAAAATTCATTTTTCTTAAAACTAGGGTTTGAGAATGAAAAAGGGACCTTTAATGGTTACCCAACTACCACCATGTTTAAAAACATGGCAATAAATACAAGAGGATCAAGAATCAAGTAAATAATAGCAAGTATATATGATTTTGAACCGAAAGAATACATATAATTTAATCCTAGCCTCAATGTAAGAGAATAGGAAGAAATCCCCTACCTTAATGTTCTTGGAAAAATTAGGGCTTTGATCTTGAATCAACCCTTCAATCTCTTGTTTTCTCTTGATCTTGTGTTTCTCTCTTTCTCTCTTCCTCTCTTATGTTTTCTAGGGTTTGGAGTGGTGTAATGAAGGCTAAGGAGGTGACAAAATGTATTTATAGTGGCGGAAATGGAGAAAGACCCGCAGTCGGATCGGGCTGGATTTATCGGGCGTACCGGTACACGTACCGGTACGGTTGAGCTTCTGGATTCCAGCGTACCGGTACGCGTACCGGTACGATTTAGCTTCTGGAGTTCAGCGTACCGGTACACGTACCGGTATGATTTGACTGCCAGATTTTTGTTTCAACTTCCAATGCAGTTTTGACCCATTTATAGGTCGAATTGAAAAATTGTCATGAGACATACTTTTGTAGCCCTAGATGTCTACTATCTACTGTAAAAATTTCAGATCAATTGGACTTAAGGATAAAAAGTTATGGCCAAAACACTATGTAGTGTTCAATACCCATATTTACCCAAATTCTCGCTAAAGTGTATTTTAACTCCGAGACACTTCCTAACTTCCAATACATCCATATTACCACTCCCAATGTTTTTCGACCTTCCGGATTCAATGGAATCATTATGTTGACCTACAAACTTTTAGAAACTTGTCTAATCACCCTTTCCAAGTTTAAACATCTTCGACACGTAACTTCCCAATCAAATTGTCTCCATAGCATTTATTCCTACGGTTTATTCTTATGTCACTACATATATCTACATCTTTACAAATATTATTTACTATATATATATCTCTATAAATATATAAAAGAAAATTCGGGGTGTTACAGTTACATGTATATTCATACATTGAGGGCAATGTAAGTTTTTGAGTTGGGGGGGGGGGGGGTAGGACCATACTGTGTTTGATCGATATACTATGCACATACAAAAAAAAAAAAGATTTTCTTAGCTTTGTGTATTTTTTTTTTTAGCCTTAGAAATTTTTAGGAGTAGAATGGAGCCACTTGGGAGAAAAGAGCCGAAAAAAGTGAAATTTTTTCTAAGTATAGAGGAATCAACTCACTGGAAGTCGCGTCCGGATGCAAGAACATAGAGCAAAAACTACTGGAAGTCGCGTCCGGACGTGACCAAAGAGCCTGAACTCTCTGGAACACGCGTCCGGACGGGACTTTGTCATGCGTCCGGACGGGAAAACCAACCGTTTCGAATTCCATAGGCGCGTCCGGATGGGACTCACCCATGCGTCCGGACGAGTATGAAATACTATAAATAGAGGGAGTTCGGACGAATTTTTCTATCCTCTCTTTCCCTCTAGCCCATAGAACACTCCTCCAGTCTCCACCGTTTTTAAAAAAAAAAAAAAAAAAATCCCCGCCATGGCACCCCCACGAGCAGCCACATTGAAGAGATCCCAGACTACCGCTTAAGAGTCCCAGGACGAGGATACCACATTTGACCCAATTCGCTTTGAAACCCTAGAAGCCCGAATCAGATTTTTTAAATATTACACCAACAAGCCTATTGTCTGTGAGAGGAAGGTAGAGTATGAAGATTTCGCTCGTCTGGGAGTCCGAGACATCATTGCTTCACGGAGGTGGGCTAGGTTTATGGGCAGGGAGTGGCGAGTCATCTCGATATTGACACGGGAATTTTATAGTAATGCTGACGACTGTGGGAATGGAACATTCTGCACTTATGTTCGAGGGAAACATATCAGAGTGGATGCCACGACCATAGCTGGTTTGACTGGAATGCTTCAGGCCCAAGTCCCCAATCCCGACTACCCCACGAACTACTCTGGAGATATAGTGGATAGGCACTTCTGGGAGATGAGAGCTTTGTTTGGCCAGAGAGTCTTCGGTTCCTTCAGCAGGGAGACTTGACAAATAAATACAAGATCCTTAATCTGATATCAGTCTCTAATGTTTTTCCCCTGTTGAGAAACAACCACATCTACCTTGATCGAGGCCGACTTCTATACGCTATGGGTACTGGAAAATCCATTGACCTCCCTTTCCTGATCTTTGTAGAGATGAGGCGAGCTATTGTGGACCCGAAAAAACCATCTCTTCCCTTTGCTGGCTTGGCTACCGCATTGTGTGAGTAGGCAGGAGTGGTGATTGACACCACTATGGAGTAGGCCAAGAGAGTGGTGGTACTAAACTCTGGCTCCCTTTTGAAAAGTCAGAGTGTAGCCAGGCCAGTGGCAGGTGAGAGGGGTCCAGGTGGTGAGCAAGCAGCACCTGAGGGGATGGCATCGGAGGAGGACTGGGATCAGTTCCTCAATATTGATGAGGATTTTGAATTGCCGGTGGATGAGGATACTGATCCCAGGACTGATAGGCAGATAATTTTTGAGCTGTTGAGAGGTCAGAGGGAGATGAGGAAGGAGATGAGGGAGTTGAGAGCACAGATGAGGGGCTTAGGGCAGAGTTCTCAAAGTCAGGCAGGCCCCTCATCTTAGCATGTTTCTTCTAGGTCCCGAGTTGGGTGTTTTTCTTGATTTTCTTTCAAGTCATCTGTAGAAATCAAAGCCTATTTTGAGTAGTTTTTGTTAGGCTTGATTTCTTTTATCTTTTGGGTTATGCATTGTATGGAAATTCTAAATATTATATGAAATGCATACTTTGATCAGTTGTGTCATTAAATATCTAAATAACATTTTTATACATGAATTGACACCACAATATAAAAATAATTTGCTTAACTTTAAATTTGCAACTGTTTGAGCATCACATAGAACTTTATTCTATATTCTTGTATCTCATATTATGTTCTTATAAAAACTCACAATTTGTTCACGTTAGACTTTACCAAGTTGAAATTTTGTTAGGGATTTTACCTTGAAAACTTGAAACAAATAGTGGAGGGTTATTTACATTTACTCAATAAAGAATAGTTTTATTCAACTAATCTCCTTCAATAATCTCATTACTTTTGTTTTGCTCAACACCAATATTGAGAATGATTACTTGACTTTAAATTATTTGCATGAGGTAGTGTGTTGTCAAGAACTCTTGAGATATGATTTTAGGCCATCTTTGATATTATTTGAGCCTAAGCCTTATTCTTTGAATATTATTATCCCTAGAAGCCATGATTAAGCCTTTGAAGTAAAATTTTATTTCTTATACCCAACATATAATAACCAAGCCAATGAAAAAAAATAATGTCTTTTACCCTTGGTTATCCCGAGATTGAGCTTTTATTGTTTATGTAATTTGGGAGATGTTGGGTGAAAGAAAAAAAAGAAGAAGAGGTTTTGCATACTTGCGAATATTTGCATTAGATGTCTTGTTAAAAAAAAAAATTGAAAAGAAAAGACAGACAATATGTCTAACTGTGAAAAAAAAAACAGATTGAAAAAAAGAGAGGAGAAAATAGCAAGCATGAGTTTTGAAAAAAAAAATATGAGCAAGTGTTGTAAATTGTGCTTCCAAATGATGGAGAGTGAAAGGCTATGGAAATAAGTTTGGTTGTACATGTTCTCTCGGGATAGTCTTTTGAATTCCTGAATATCCTTTGTTCCAAAACCCTAATCCCAAGGCCCCATTATAACCTTAAATAAAGACCTATCTGATCTCAAGAGTGTATTGGTGGATGCATGACTTGTGTGAATAAGGAAGAGAATGGTGATCATTTGTTTATTGTGTGTTGATTTCCTTTCATGAGATTATGTCAAATCTTTTTCTTTTGGATTACAAATATTTTAATAGACATGTGAGTATTATTCTGTTTTGACATACATATCTTCTTCTCACATGTGATATCTGAGGGATTAGTCACTATAATCTGAGAGAATCTTTTGTGAGTTAATTTTCTAGTGAGATTTGGCATTGAGATGAATAGTTGATGGTTGTAGAGGTGATTACCAAATAAAATTATTGACTTGGTATAGTTAATTCACACTACACACGAGTTTATATGAGAATATGATAAGCGCATACATTTATATAGCGTAGAGTTCTATATTTTTGCTTTGCATGTGCTTATAAAGAGAATTACAATTTAGAATTCTTATATTGTGGTAGCAATTTGTGTTATAAAATTATTATTCAAATATTTGATCATTGGTTGATGTTTGTGGGTATCATCTCTGGAAACCCTCACGAGACTATACTCGTCCACTAGGGGGAACCTAGTGGTTTAAAGGCTTGTTGCATACGCTAAATGCAATCGTGAAGCATACGAAAGTGGTTTTGTTTTGTTTTGTTTTTAGTTTGTGTTTCTGTTTTTGTTGTTTTCCTTACTAGGGACTAGCAAGGTCTGAGTTGGGGGGTGTGATTGAGGTCCAATAGTTACATTTATCATTGGGAAAGATTAATTATTTAGTCATGAAAGTATGATAAATGTGGTTAATTAATTAAAGAATAGTTGCTATGTTAATTGTGTATATTTTGCAGGGGAATAACATCAGATTAGAAGAAAGTAAGGAGAGATGAAGCATAACTGAAGAGGAAAGGCATTGGAATATGCGTCTGGACAGGACAACCCCATGCGTCCGGACGTAAGTGGCAGAAAGGCAAGGAGCTGAGGAAAGAGTATACTAAAAGTTGCGTCCGGACGGTTGAAGAACACGCGTCCGGATGCGTGTGGGTAATCTGCCAACGCCAGATTAAGAGTTTCACTCCAAGTCAATCTTTTGGGGGAACAAAGTATAAATAGGAATTGAAGATCTTGTAATAGGGATCTTTTGTTTTTGAGAAGAATTCTTTGATTAATAGTTTATTTTCTTAATTGATCATGTCTGGCTAGAAGGCTGAACTAGGGCTAAGGGAGAACTTCTCAATGAAGTACGGTAACGTTATTGAATTTGATTTGAATGATTTATGATATTTTGTTAATTTTACTTCTAATCTCTTAGCAAAGTTTTTGCTCTGTAAAAATCCTTGAGTTGTTGTGCTATGTACATCAATTGCTTGAATTTTCCTGCGAGTAAATAACTAGTTATTCTACGCTTGGAGTAATTATCATTAGTTCATAAAATAATATAATTGGATGGTTGTTCGGGTTCCTGAATAATCCGTTGATTATAACTTTTGGTTCTCTTACTTGATTTGTTTCTTTAATCAACCGACATCTGATTCTTGTTTCAAGTTAAAGTTTGATTCTTTAATTGTTATCGTATGGAATTGAGAGGGGGATACCCGATGCTCTAGTATATTTATTATCTTGTTTAATTACTGAAATCACTTCTCTTCACTCAGCACATCTTTGAACTGCTCATCTATTTTTAAGTTTGTTTTAGTTTTTGTGTGATTGTTATCTTGTTACAATTCCTTGAGGGATCGACCTCGGTATTCCGAGAATTATATTACTTCGTTCAACATGCGCTTGAGTTTACATAATTAAAGTTGAAGCATATACCTTAAAGAGGATTCAAAACCCTCTCGTCAAATGCAGCGTTGAATGAATCCTCACATGAAGGAAGTTGTGAGAACTAAGGTGCTTAAGCTATTAGATGCAGGGATAATCTTTCCCCATCTCTGATAGCAAATGGGTTAGCCCAACCCAAGTTGTGCCCAAAAATTCTGGGTTCACAGTGGTAAAAAATGATGCCAATGAACTAGCACTAACTCGAGTTGTCACAGGATGGCGGATGTGTATAGACTATCGAAAACTCTATTTGGTAACTAGAAAATACCATTTTCCTTTACCCTTTCTTGATCAAGTCTTAGAGAGAATTGCAGGTCATAAATTCTACTGTTTCCTGGATGGATATTCTAGGTATAACCAAATCGAGATAGCACTAAATGACCAGGAGAAAACAACATTCACTTGCCCCATTGGCACCTTTGCTTTCAAAAGGATGCCATTTGGACTTTGTAACGCTCCTGCAACATTCCAAAGGTGCATGCTGAGTTTGTTTAGTGACATGGTTGAGAAATTCTTGGAAGTGTTCATGGATAATTTCTTTGTATATGGTGACTCGTTTGATTTGTGTCTAACAAACCTAGAGAAGGTGTTGATAAGATGTAAGGAAGCCAATCTAGTGCTCAATTGAGAGAAATGCCATTTCATGGTAACACAAGGCATTGTCCTAGGTCACATTGTGTCGTCTGAAGGCATGAAAGTTGACAAGGTGAAAATAGATCTGATTGGAAATTTGCCTGCTCCCAAGACATGCAGGGTTTTATAGGAGATTCATAAAAGACTTTAGTACTATAGCTAAACTCATGTGTCATCTCCTGAGTCAGGATGTAATTTTTGTGCGGAGTAAAGCATGCCAGAAAGCTTTTGACAAGCTTGAAGGCATGTTAATTTATGTTCCAATAATGCAACCCCCTGACTGGACTCTGATTAGTACTTAAAATTGACATGTTATTATGACATTTTAAGACTAATTGTACATTAATGGAGTTTAAGTGATGTCATTTCAGGCCCTAAATTGAACAAGGACCCAAGAACAACAAGTACCACACTTGGATGCAGCACCAGCACATTAGGGCCAAAATTGGAAAAGCTTGGAGCACAGCCAGAACGTTCGAATGCCAAATCACGTTCGAACGTCCACATTGCACTGTAGCAGACTCAACTGCTGAAGAGAAGGCGTGTTGCAATTAGGAAAGAAGACTGGAGCTCTGAAGCACTTGAGTGTCACGTTCGAACGCCAACTCACGTTCGAACGTACACTTGAGTTGATGGAAGACCAGACCACTGCAAAGTGTGACGCCCCAATTTCCGGGGGTTCTTTATTAACCGTTGACCATCCGTCAACCCGCGGAAATACTCGTGATAGTCGTATAACCAGACACCACGTCATTCACATGCTTTTAACTGGATTTGCCATCCACAAGGTCAATTATACCTCAATTTATGTCCATTTATGTCATAGGAACCAAAGAAAACAAAGCCCAAAAGCGTGGCTAAGCATTCTGAAAATTTCAAATTTTTTGGAAAAACCTTCCGGAAGGTCGACATACACCTACCGGAAGGTTGCTGAAAGAACAGTTAAATGAAAAGGATCAATTGCAAGAACTTCCGGAAGGTCGACATCAGTAGCAAAAACCTTCCGGAAGGTTCATTCCAGTAGCCAAAACCTTCCGGAAGGTTCATTCCAGAAAACAAAACCTTCCGGAAGATTTTGGCAGTCAAAAAGAAACCCAAGGCAAAACCTTCCGGAAGGTCCATTCCAGTAGACAAGTCCTTCCGGTAGGTTTTACTCCAGTAGCTAAAATCTTCCAGAAGGTTCATTCCAGTGGGCAAAACCTTCCGGAAGGTATTAGCTATGAACAAGGCATCCAGGGTTTTTAACAAAACCTTCCGGAAGGCCGACATACACCTTCCGGTAGGTTTTCAGACTGTGAGCAAAAAAATGGATTTCTTTCCCCTCCAAACCATCCTTAAAGCTACCCCATACACTCCAAACTCATCCAACACATGTTTAATGAGATTATTCCATATAATACACAACTCATACAAGCTCTATCACAATTCATTCCATAATATATATACATCAAAATGGAATTTTGTTAAAGGTTTTACAAAACTCAAACTAAGGCCACAAGCCGGCCCCCTTTCATGCTTGATGCTCTCCAAGTGAGCCATCCACTGGTGCAAAATCCACACCTGAAATGTTGTCCCACGAAGGGTAAGCCACGCTCAATAGGATATCCTCCTACAGAGGCTACTCCCCAACCTAAGTGCATATGAAATGCGCACATGCAACAATCAACAAGCATCAACCAACCCAACAAGAGTATATACTTCAATGTTAGAAAGCTACCATGCTATGCTATGTCATGCCATGATATGAGATGGAACTCACTCACGCACCTTATCCCGAGTCTTCCCCGACTCACACAACACAATGCAAAAGTCAACGTGTATGAACCCGTCTATTGACGGAGAAACCCTCCCAATGATCGTTTGAGATAAAAGATATGTCTTTATAAAAAATCAAATCATTGTTAGAGGCTACCCATTGAATGGGTGTTTTTATACAACAAAATCTTGTGTCTTCCTGGGCAACGGATTTTGGAATCGCACCGCCGGCTCCGTGGGCCTATCTACACTTTTTGGACTTGCACCGTCGGAGTGTATGAACCAGTGGTTCCGGGTTTTTCACCCGAGGGAGTGTCTAGCCCTGCTTGCTTTACCCGACACAAGTTTTGCTTATGCAATGCAACCGTGCAACTCAGTCGGATCTTCGATCCCGACTTTCCCGAGTTCACATACCAACCACCAAGATTTGGTGTTTGATCCACAACACATGCACACACCCACACTCATGCCTATGACCCATGAATGCGATGTCAACTCACCCACACACACTCATGTCTTATAACCATGAATGTGATGTACCCATGATAATGCAATGTAATATACCCTTGCATCTTCTCCACATGTTCAATATGTATGAATGCCATATGAACAACTCAACAATAAATCCACATATCCATGGTACTTCATATCATAAGCATATGCATATAAATACCATAATTCAACACTTTGTCAACACCTCTTAAGCATGTGTATATCAACATTTTCCTTAATCACAATATCCAAGCATGTTATACATAGTTCATGGAAAACATACTTCACATTTTCATCAAAGCATTTACTCAACACCTTCAAAGCATCCAAGATCATGTAATCACATAATATACTCAAATTCATCATAAAGCTCAAGAAATCATATTAATTGATTTCTACACAATTATACCAAGATAGAATTCATTCTACCCATAACATAACCTCATATGTCATAATTTCTCAGGAATTTATCAACAACCATTCCTAATTGTCCATTTCATTTAGGAATTCACTTTACCCAATTTCCCATATCAATTTTCTACACTTCAAGTTTCTTTATGAAATTTACCCATCAAGTAAATTTATTTACCCATTTCATACCAACCTTGCTTAGCACATTTGGTACTCATTTTCCACGCATGAAATGCATTAGTGGTACATTAAACTAGAGAATGTGATTTAAATCTTGCTACCCATTCTCAATACCCATTTCACCCAAATAACCACAATAGGCAAGTGATACATATATATATACACCTACCCATTCCATATAACCTTCCTAGGTTGGAAATAAACCTAAGTAGGAAGAAAACCCCACCTCTTGTAGCGTGTAGAATCGCCGTGGGAAGCTCCTAGAACTCAAAGCAAGCTTGAATCCTTCACTTCCAAATTTTCGGCCCTCCAACGTTCGGTGAAAACTGTCGTTTTTTGTACCCACGCGTAGCCCTCGACGCGTAGAGCAACTCTTGTTCTTGGCCCGAGTCGATTTGAGCGCTAGAACGGAGTAGATCGTAGAGAGAAGGTGGAGTTTTCTCTCATTTTCCCTCTCTTCTTTTCTCTCGGCTGAAACCGGCTGAAATGGTGAAGGAGAAGTCTGATTTTTCAGACTTTAGGCCCCTATTTATATTTTTTGGATACTTGGCCCACAATTGGCCACATGTCCTATTTAATTTCGGGTCCGTTTTAATCCCGAAACGACTAAATTTCGCTCCGGTTCAAGTTCGAATTATTTTTATTTCAACTTGCCTCTAATATTTCCCCAAACTTTAAAATTTTATAAAAATTTCGTGCACGGGGTCACCCGAGGCCCGTTCGTCTCGTAAAACGCGAAAAATCCGACTATCTCGGAATTTAACGAAATTTGACGTGGTAACTAGATTTCGCGAGACGAATCCAATGGTGGAATCCGTTTCGTCATCCGAGATCTAGAAAAATTCAGTTTTTCAACTAGTACCGAAGTGGCAATTCACCTATTGCCCTTGTTCGTCAAAGTTTAAATTTTCCGAGGTTTCACACAAAGAGTTGGAACTGAACCTCACAGAAGACCACCAGACTACTCGAGTGATAGGGTCAAAGCAAATATGGCGTTCGAACGCCCTCAGTGCAAAAACAGAAAAAACGTTCGAACGGCAGTAAACGTTCGAACGCCCTTAGTGCAAAAACAGAAAGAACGTTCGAACGCCAACTCACGTTCGAACGTTATTCACAGACTGGCAGCAGAGTTGTTGACTGTTCACTTGGACTTGGGCGGCAAACACTATTCCTTCACCCCCCCTTGTCTCCTCCTCTTGCCTATAAATACTCCCCTTGTTGGAGAGTTATGGGAGCCAAGTAGGAAGTAGGAAAGTTGATGGAGGCTTAGACTCCCACTCTCATTGTAGATTTAGCTCATTTCCCTTGTATGAAGTCTTTATTTTAGAGATTAGTTTGGCTTTAGTCCAATATCTCTTGCTTGTTATAACAGTAGTTTTATGTTTATGCTTTCATTTTTCATGCATAGAAGAGAGATAGCTCACCTTTTGGTTGAGGAAGCAACCCTCCAATTCTTGGTTGAGGAAGCCACCCTCCAAATGTGACTAGCTTTCTTCTACTTTTATTGTTCATACATTTCACTTCCATTGCTTGCGCTTCTTTCTTTCTTAGAAGAGTGAAACTCTTCCACTTTTCTAGAGCTTTACCAAAGCCGTGAAGGGTGGAATGTGATTCACCCATTCTTTGTTAAAGATTGGCTACGCATTTGTTGTTACTTTATCTTATAAGTTCTCTACTTGGAGGGATGAGCATCACTCACTTTTCTAGATTTACCCAAGCCATGAAGAGTGAGTAGTTTCTCATTCACTCTTTAGTAAGAGGAGAAGGGCATGTATAAGTTATCCGGGAATCATATTTGTGCAATGTTTCTATGCTTAACGCTTATTTCTTCTTGTTATTGGATGATTGATTGCATCTAGCAAAGCTAGGGTACTTTGTATAATTGTGGGTTCTTTCTATGACACGGATGACTCTTGCATAGAAAGACTCATCAGTTCAAGGCAAGTACCCCGGCTAGATCCTTATGACTACCCCTCAATCTTCCCCCTTATTGTACTTCATTTAAAGAATGAAATATTAATATCATGATTGGATGTCTTGTAGAAACACTTGCTTGTTTGTAGACGGGTTAAGTCTCGGCACATGCAATTCTTGTAAACTTCTAGAAAGACATCGGAATCATGTTCTTAATTCTCACAATCCATCTTTATCTTCCGATTAACTTACTGTTGACACGGGAGTTAATTGAGTTATCAAGCACAATTATGACAAACCGGATAACTAGCTACATGTCCAGATCCTTGCACTAAAGAGTGACTTTTTTTATTAGCACCTATTTTGTTAAGAAAATCTTCCTGGAAAGAATCTTATATTATGTCCAGAAAAACTCATATCTCACAGCAAATCTCAAAGGTTACAATCAATAGTTCTCTACCACTGCTCACCTCAGAAATATCAACAAAAGTTCCCTGTGGATTCGACTCCAGACTCAAACCGGATTATTACTACACCGCCTACACTTGGGTGTACACATTTCGGATCAAGCATCAGACTCTACCCTTCGAACTAATGTGCGATGCCAGTGATTATGTTGTATGAGCTGTGTTGGGACAAAGAAAGGATAAGAAACCCTATGTGATTTACTATGCCCACAAGACTTTGAATGATGCTCAAATGAATTATTCAACGGCTGGAAAATAATTTCTTGCTATAGTTTTTGCTCTGGAGAAATTTCGTTCTTATCTTGTTGGTTCTTCTGTTATTGTGTTCACTGACCATGCAGCATTAAAATTCTTGCTCACAAAGAAGGATGCCAAGCCAAGGCTCTTAAGATGGATACTCTTACTACAAGAGTTTGATTTGATCATCAAAGACAAGAAAGGTGCTAAGAATGTGGTGGCAGATCATCTATCCAGGTTAATGTATGAATTTCATGAGGATGAACTGCCAATCAATGAGAATTTCCCTGATGAACAACTGTTCACAGTCTTGGAAACACCATGGTACGCTGATATTGCTAACTTTCATGCTACTGGTACGTTCCCTCCTTCCTTTACATTGATGGATAAGAAGAAATTTCTGAGGGAGGTCCGTAATTTCTTTTGGGAGGATCCATACGTATTTAAGTACTGTAAGGACCAGATCATAAGACGTTGCATCCTCGAGCGTGAGAGCAAACAGGTAATATCATTTTGTCATTCTGAAGCATGTGATGACCATTTCTCATCAAAGAAAACTGCTGCAAAAATCTTGCAGTGTGAATTTTATTGGCCCACACCTTTCAAAGATGTTCATGCCTTTTGTCTAACATGCGATAGATGCCAAAGGTTGTGAAGCATTTCTAAAAGAAACATGATGCCCTTAAACCCAATTCTGGTAATTAAAATTTTTGACTGTTGGGGCATTGATTTTATGAGACCATTTTCCCCCTTCCTTTGACTGTCTATATATTTTAGTGGCAGTTGATTATGTGTCCAAATGGGTTGAAGCAATTCCACGCCGAAATAATGATCACCGAATAGTGATAAAGTTTTTAAAAGAAAACATTTTGTCCAAGTTTGAAATTCCAAAATCCATCATAAGTAGTGGGGGTGCTCATTTTTTCAATCGTCCTTTCTGGAATTTGATAAAAAAATACTTGATTTTTCACAAAATTACAACCCCTTATTATCCACAGACTAGTGGACAGGCTGAATTAGCTAATCAAGAGATCAAACTGATTTTAGAAAAAACAGTGATTAGCACTAAATGTTGCATATTTTCTGTGTTAATATGCCCTTGTATACTTGCTTTTGTTGTGAATTTGGGGAGAAATGTGTTTTATCTTCTCTTTATCGGAGTTTTGTGTAAATGTAGGTGAAAAGATGCAAATGGCTTGAGTTAAGTCCCCATTGAAGTGTTTGAAATCAATGAAGATGAGGGGATGAATTAAAGGAAGGATTAGAAGGTGAAGAAACCAAGAAAAATACAAATTGGATGAGAACCTTCCGGAAGGTTTTGCTTTGGTCTGCTTGTTCACTGCCAAAACCTTCCGGAAGGTTTTGTCTACTGGAATGAACCTTCCGGAAGGTTTCCAAAACCTTTCGGAAGGTTTTGCCTACTGGTATGTTAATTTAACTGTTCCTGCACAAACCTTCCGGAAGATTTATGTCGACCTTCCGGAAGGTTTTACTTGAAGATTTGAAGCCAACTTCAATCACTTTTCAGTTGGCGGATCGGAGCATTCGAACACTGAAGGGAGTGGTTGAGGATGTTTTGGTTCAAGTGGATAAATTTTATTTTCCTGTTGATTTTATTGTGATTGAGACTCACCCTGTTGCTAACCCTTGCTCCCAAATCCCTGTTATATTAGGTAGACCATTTCTTGCGACCTCTAATGCTATTATTAATAGTAGGAATGGTCTCATGAAGCTTACCTTCGGGAGCATGACGATAGATTTCAATGTATTCAATTTGAACAAATAACCGGGAGATGATGAGGAAGTTCAAGAAGTCAATAGGATTGACACCTTGGTAGAGGAACACTTGGAGTTGCTAGGCATGTCAAAATTGGGGGAGGAAGAGGTTGATGAGCAAGAGAAGACGACAAGTTTGAAAGGGGTAGAGAAATGGACTCCTACATTTGAGAAACTTCCATTTCATGACAAGAAGATTTTCCATTCAAATGAGCAAAAACCTATCTTGGAGTTGAAGCCATTGCCATCCCATCTCAAGTATGCCTATCTTGGGGATGACAAGACATTTTCGGTGATGATTAGCTCAACGTTGGAGGCAAAGCAAGAAGAAGAGCTCTTGGAAGTGTTGAGAAGGCATAAGGGAGCAATTGGTTGGACAATTGCTGACATCAAGGGGATAAGCCCCATCATTTGCACACACCGTATTTATCTTAAAGAGGACTCCAAACAGTCTTGACAACCACAAAGAAGGTTGAATCCAATTATGAAGGATGTGTGCTGAGCGTATAATATTGCATATTTAATGGCCTTATTACATGCATTTTAACTGAACTTTGCATTTAAGTACTTAGAGTTAGCCGAATTTATGAATAATGTTGAAATCTTGATGTTTCATGTAATTATAGCTCAAATAACGAATTTTGGAACCGTGCAACTAAGTGTGGATGAGTGGTGAAGACATTGACACATTACATGAGGACTTGGAGGCTTAAAAGTGAAAGAAATCACGGAGCCATCGGTGCTTGGTAACATAGGCACCAGCACCCGCACCATTTGGTAGAAGTACCTCGGTTTTCCTCTTTTTTGACCATGATCCACTTTGAATCTGAAAAATTCAAAAACATCAAAGTTGTATATCTAGATGTTCTCTGTACTGTATCAAAATTTTAGCTCAATTAGAAGGTTGGATCAAAGGTTATGACAATTCTACGAAAACTGGTCCAGAGCAGGCAACCTACTGAAAAGACCTATGGGTAGTTTTTACTCCAGTAGCCAAAATATACCGGTAGAACGATGAAAACCTACCAGTAGGTTTTGCCCAGAACGCCTGCAACTCATGCTCCACTTTCTTGGGAGTCCCACCATTGATTCTCCCACTTGTCCCCTGACATCCCTTACACATCTACATGCCTCCCATCACCCATGCTTGGACTTTGGAGGCAATGACATTAATGAGGATGGGAAAGAAGGGGGCAGCCATTGTGGGTTGCAGGCTAAGCTCTTCCTAGCCTATCCAATGCATCAAATCACCTCCCATTGATGGGAGGTTTACTCTCACAGGCTAGGGGAGCCTCATAGATGAAAATGCATCATTCACACACCATATATTCAGCATTCCACAATTTTTAAGAGGGAGGCTACCTAAGCTTAGAAAGCTCCAAGGAAGAAGATGAATAGTAGAAATAGAAAGCTTATGTTTTTGCATTTTCTTCTCCTTTTCAGTTGTAGTAAACTTTAAATCTCTTGTAATCCTTAATTATTGCACTTTAATCTTAGCTATTTCAAGTAAATTTCAAGTTTAGTTACACGTTCTTCAATCCACCATTGTTGCTTTAAAGTTTTTCATTTCAAAGTTTTAAAATGGGTATTGAATATTTTTATTCATAGTTTAAGTTTTCTTGCATTAAGTTAAGTTCCAATCTTCATTTCTTCATTATGTCTCTTTACATTATGCATCTCCTTCCTTTTATTGTGAGTAGCTAAATTTTAAGTTGGGTAATCCAAGGGAGAACTCTTCTTGGGTATGTCATTTCAACTCATTTTCTTTCTTCCTCGTAGTGTACGTTGATTCAGTTTGACTGGGTTGAGTGTGGACGTGGTTGTGAGTCTTTGATATCCCGTAGACTTGTCACGGCTTATGCTTGGATCCTCACCTCCATCTTAGTCCCTCACTTCCCATGAATCAATCAAACATCTAGATACCATTGGAGGAAGGTTTTGAGTTGAGTTGGTGTTCTCATTGGAATGACCCCTTCGGATTAGCCAACACTTGTTTTCCATTTCATTTTCACCAAGAGCACAAATCACAAACCAAACTCAAACATCAAAGATTTTTAAACTTTTCCATTTTGACAAAATCACCTTCACCACAACTTGACATTCCTTCCCTGAGAAGACGACCTTGGAATACTTTTTCAAGTAAAACACGACATTCGAAAGTCTCTCTGCACTTGGGGAGCACTTTGTTCACACACACACACACTTTTATTCACCCACCATTATTCTGTTTCCCCATCTCTTGCATTGAACCCGAGTAAGAGTGACACTCACCCACACACATAAGCCACATATATACATTGAGGGTTCATGTCCATAGTTTAGGGAATTCAACGGAATCAATCAACCATTTTTGGCGCCGTTGCCGGGGAAGATTAAGCGTCAAGTTCGATGGTGATTTTGGACGACATAGGTAACTCTCGTGATTTTCATCACGGGCCAAGGTATGTTGTCTCTTTTATAAATAGTTTGTGTTTTGTGTTATGTTTCCTAATTTTTATGAAAATGTATCAAATGGCCCATATTTTGAAAATGTGTGTGAGATTTGTGATGAGTATGGGCACATCACTAGTGAGTGCCCAACAAATTATCCGGTTCAAGACATTGCATGCAAATGTTCAAATTCAATTTCGGCCTCCGAAAACCTTTACCCCGACCACTATGTTACACCAAGTTATCCGAGTTATGGTTGGGAGAACGAACCTTATAATTTTTCATCCGATCTCACACCACCAAATGAATTTTGTCATTGTCCAAAATATGGAGACTCAACCGAAGAAGAATTGGAAAATATTCTTTGCGAATTTATGCTATACCAAATGGAATTCAATGCCCAAGTAGTCCAAGACCTCGATGTATTGACTAATGCTGTAATTACTATGGATGAAGCACAACATCTTGAGCATTGTCAATGTATTGAGGATGATCATCTTAATGGAATGCATATTGATGTGGAATCTCCCACCACTCTAGATTGTGAAAAGCTTAATAAAGATACTATCTCACATGAGGCTAATGAGCCCAAGGTCATTTTTCCATCTAAGAGTGGTGTTGAGATTCACATTTCTCAACTTGGGGAGGGCATTGAAATGGAGTCAAGTGTAAAATTTTTTAAAGAGAAATTGTATACTCCATTGTTGGAATTGCATAAACTTGCCTACACCTTTGTTTGGTTGAAAATTTTTAATGATTACCTTTTGTATTGTTGGATAGATTAGTTTGGAAGGGCATTTATACCACAAAAAAAATTTAAAATAAAAAAAATCAATGGGTGCAAGCTCATATCTGAATTGAAGCCAGATTGACACGAGCCCTTTTTGTTTTTTTTTTTCATGTACATAGTAGTTAGACTTATTTTGTTGTTATATTTTCCTTTTCTTGATGTTGTAGTATAGATTTTAGCATGAAGTTGTTTACCTCTTCCTAATTTGGACTCAATGCATTTTAAGCGTCATCATAGAAAATCTCATTCAATATCATGTGCGAGTTTAAGTTGGAGGGTTGTAAACAAACTTTTTGTTTTCCCTTTAATATGTCTATTGAAAAGAAAAAAAAAAAAGAGGCGGTGATATCTTATTTCCCATGTTACTTTCATTTTTCTCATTGTATGATTCCTTGTGCATTGAGGACAATGCATACTTCAAGTTGGGGGGGTGAGGTGCACCATCTACATTTTCCACAAATTTTTGCATAGAATGATGGGAAATGTGAAAATTTTGAAAATTTTGGACAATTTTTGGTGAAAAAGGGTTCAAATGGTGCTTGTTAGGCCCTATCATGCTGCTTGAGTTGATTGGAGATGACGTGGAGGCTTGATGTTTGCTTGAAAGATGGAGAAACCAAGAATTTAGCAAAACAAGGAAAAACCTACCGGTATGCTTTGGCTACTAGACCTACACCTACCGCAACCCTATCTATAGTTTTTGCTCACTGGAGTGAAACCTACCGGTAGGTTTCCATCGACCTACTGGTAGGTTTTGCTGAAACACGCCAGATTCTACAACTCAAGCTCTGTAACTTTGGGGATCCCGCCATTGGGCCTCCCACTTGTCCCTTGACACTAAAAATATCAAATATTGAACTATATTCCCCTACCCTAATTGTTATGGGATTTGTGATTACTTGATCTTCATTTTGAACTTTGAATACATGAGCACATTATAGAAGTTTATCCTATTGCTAAGAGTATTACATACTTGTTTGCTTTTGAACTCAACCATAAGTGCTCCATGAACTTGTAATTTTGGTAATTTACGGATTGAGTTTACATTTAGTGCTTGACATGAATAGTGGAGATGAGTAAGAACCCATGTGAGCTTTAATGCCAATCCTTGTTTGGAGGGAACTTACATTTACTAAAGGAACAATTTTTCAAATTCCAAATTTCTTCATTAATCTCATTATACTTGTTGTGGTTAGATGCATTTGGGTAGTTGATTGACTTTGTCTTGAAATGCAATGTGCTCTCCCATGCCTGTCTAGAAATGATCTTAGGACATCTTTGATTTGCTTTGAGCCTTAGCCTTTTTCTTGTGAAGTTTATCCCTAGTGCAGTGATTGAGCCGTAATTGTAAATTCGTTTCCATACCACACATTTGACCAAGCCAGTTTAAAATGATAAAAAATCTACCTCACCTTGGTTGTTCCTAGAGCTGAATATGAGTAATCATAAAAGAGAAGGAAGTATGGCGGAAACTCAACAAAAGGGATGAATGAAGTTGAATTCAAATGTTGAATGGGAAAAGAATGAAAAATACAAGAAAAGGAGAGAAAGAGGTGAAAAAAGAAAGAAAGATCAAAAAGAAAAAGAAAATGTTAAGAAAAAGAAAGAAAAGAAACAAAGAAGGCAGTGATGGTGTTAGACTGAAAATCCCTTGAAAAGGGAGATATTTTGAAATAAAAGTCATTCACTCGGAACAACCCTCTTTGTTACCCTATATCCTTCGTTTCACTTATCTCATTATCACCTCAAGACCTCATTACAACCCGTGAAAGTCCTAAATGATTTAGAGAAAGTAGGAAGAAAGCATACTTGTAAAGAAAAAGAGAAGTTGATTTTGCTATCTATAGCATTCCTTTCATGAGGTTATGCCATGGTTGTTTCATTTTTATGCATGTACTTCATTTTTGGATTATATGTGAGCATACTTTATTTTTTGCACAAGATTCTATCTCACATATATACATGGAGAGCATATCGAGATAATCATAGTGTGATTCATTGTTGAGAGAAACCCTTGATGAGTTTTGCATTAAAAGCTGAATTTGGATAGCTAAGTGAATGTGGATTCCGTTGAGTAAATTCTTAAATTACATATTCATTTCACAAACACATGAGTTTTGAAAGGAAATGTGTAGGTGAATACTCTAGAATAGCATTGAATGCTATGATGTGTTTCATGTGTGATTAGTTCGGGTGCATTGGACAAAGCTATTGTTCACATCCCAGTGCTAGTTAGGATAAGGGAATATTTTTTAAATATTGGATACTAGGAAAAGAAGTTTGTAGGTACCTTCACTGGAAACCTTCATGAGACAAAACTCATCCACTAGGGATCACCTAGGGGTTTAAAGGCTTGTTGCATATGCTAAATGCAATATCGAAATTAGTATAGGTTTATGTTTGTTTGCTTAATTTTTACATTTAGTTATCTAGGGACTAGCAAAGCTTAAGTTGGGGGGGTGTGATGAGTGCATAATATTGCATATTTAACGGCCTCATTACACGCATTTTAACTCAACTTTGCATTTAAGTACTTAGAGTTAGCCGAATTTATGAATAATGTTGAAATCTTGATGTTGCAGGTAATTATAGCTTAGATAATGGATTTTGGAACCTTGCAACTAAGTGTGGATGAGTGGTGAAGACATGGACACATTACATGGGGATTTAGAGGCTTAAAAGTGAAAGAAATTAAAGAGGTATCGGTGCTTGGTAACATAGGCAACAACACCCGCACCATTTGGTAGCAGTACCTCAGTTTTCCTCCTTTTTAACCATGATTCACATTGAATATGAAAAAGTGAAAAACATGAAAGTTGTAGATCTGGGTGTTTTCTGTACTGTATCAAAATTTCAGCACAATCAGACGGTGAGATAAAAATTTATAACAATTCTACGAAAATTGGTCCAGAGCAGGCAACCTACCGAAAAGACCTACCGGTAGTTTTTACTCCAGTAGCCAAAACCTACCGGTAGAACGATGAAAACCTACCGGTAGTATAAAACCTGAGGAAATTTAAACTTTTGAGAAAAAGGGCAAAATGGTAAATTGCCACTATGGTACAGGTTGTAAACCTGAAATTTTCTAGAGCTCGGATGACGAAACGGACATCACCGTTGGATTCGTCTCGCGAAACCTAGTTACCCTGTCAAATTTCATTGAATTCCGAGTTAGTCGGATTTTTTGCGTTTTACGAGGCGGTCAAACCTCGGGAGACCCAAAAACGAGATTCTGAATAAAATTTTAAATTTTGGGAAATAAATGACGGCAAGTTAAAATAAAAATATTTTGAACTTGAATCGGAGCGAAATTTAATCGTTTCGGGGCTAAAACGGACCCGGGAAATAAGGGTCGTGTGGCGCATTGAGGGCCAAGTATTTAAAGGGTATTTAAAGGGGAGAAAATCAGATTTTCTCCCCATTTGTTCAGCCGATACACGTGAGAGGAAGATAGGGAAAGAGCAAAGTTTTTTCCACCTTCTCTCTACGATCTACAACGATTGAGAGCTCAAATCAACTCGAGCCAAGAGAGAAAGTTGTTCTCCTCGCCAAGGACTACAAAACCATACCAAGAAGGTCGGGTTTGGGCGAAATTCGAGGAACGAAATTTTGAGAAGCTAGGGCTTAGAGCTTGAATCGGGTCTTGGAGCTTCCTACGGTCGTTCCTTACGCTTCAAGAGGTAGGATTTCTTCCTACTAAGGTTTATTCCAAACCTAGAATGTTTTAATGAAATGGGTAGGATGATAGGATGTGTATCTCTTGCCTATTTGTTTGATTCGGGTGAAATGGTTATGGAATTGGGTAAAGATCAATTCTAATTGGATTGGTAATTAGAAGTTTCTAAATGAGATTTCTAGAATTGGGTACATGAAATTAATCCAATGTGAATCTTGGGTTATATGGAATCGTGGGCATGTTATGTGTTTATGTATATGCCTTGAGGAATTTAAGATGTTGATAACATGATTATGTGACAACATGCTTGGAAATTGTTTTATGGAAATTATATGCTTATGATATGATTTTGCCATGAAGTGTGTGAAATGTGTTGTAAATGTTCATATGTTACTCATACCATATTGAACATTGTATTATTGTTGCAATGGGACATCACATTGCATATTGATTAGCACACAACTTTGTATATTTTTAAGATGCTAATCAACTCATTTCACTTGCTTTTGAGCTTTAAATGATCTAAGTTATGATGATTGAAGTCTTAACATCGTTTTGTTGTTTTTTTAGTTGAATGAAGCTAAATATGGCTTTTAAAGACCCTCCCATACCACTTGGGATGAAAGGAGTTGAAATGATAGTTTGAGGATAGATCGGGAGCAAAGAAATCAAGAAATTCAGAAAAGGATGCATAACAGTACCGGTACTCGGTACCGGTACCAAATGGTACCGGTACCCAGTACCGGTACTGAAAACCTACTGGAATCACAGTACCGGTACTCGGTACCGGTACCAAATGGTACCGGTACCCAGTACCGGTACTGATTTCCTGAAGTGCCCAAATTCTGCAAATCTGCTCAGCTGTCTTGTGGACCCCTCCATGCTTTTCTCCTGCACGCCCACAACACTATTTATGGTGTTCACACTCTCTCTTGTACTTTGATTGCATTGAGCATTAATGAGAGGAAAGAGAAGTGGAGTTGCTGGGTGTTGATGACTGCTCTGCCATGCCCCTGTCTAGCCCATCACCTGCAACCTATTGATGGAGATCACATCTCCAGGGCTACCCCTGTCCCTTGGCACGTTTTGATGTAGAGGGTTCTCCATTGTTGAGAGGCATTATGTATTACATTAGAGAGTTTTTAGAGGGAGATGCTCCAAGCGTAGAGATGATGAATAGTAGATTCTAGAGAGAGAAAGTTGTAATTTTCACTTATTTTCCAGTACATTGCCTTGCATTCTTCTCTAAGACTCTTTAGAACTTCTTCTAATGCCATTAATGTAAGTTCTTTCATGCTTTTCACTAGTTTAATGTTCTCTTCCACTTTCTACCATTAATGAATTAAAGTTCTTCATTTTCATAGCTATGTAATGGGTTTAAATGCATTTTCTTTTAGCTCATGAATTCTTGTACTTTGTAGCTTTAGAAGTTCATAGATTTGCAATGCACTTCCATTACATAGTCATTTCCATTCCAAGTATGAGTAGCTAAATCCTTTAGTTGGCAAGACCAAGAGGGATCTCCTTTGGGGATACCATTTCAACTCTTTCTCCTCCTTCCCTTTAGAGTCAAATGGTTCATTTTGACCGGATGGAAGATGGATGAGTCGATGAGTCTTTGATAAACCGTAGGCCTAGTCACGGTTTATGCTTAGATACTCACCGACGTCATCCTCGGCTTTTCGTGATTCAAGCGTTCATTCATGCTCAATCGGAGGAGTGATTTGAGTTGAGGTGGTATACCCATTGGAGTGATCTCTTGGAATTGCCAACACTTGTTTTATCATTACATCTTCATTAGCATACACTTCACCAACCAACTTCCAAGAACAAAGATTTTACTCTTTAATTTTCCACTAAATCACTTTCACATTGGTTCACTTCCTTCCCTGTGGAATCGACCTTGGAATACTTTCCAAGTAACACACAACTCACGAAAGTCTCCTTGCGATTGGGGAGCATTTTTGTGCATACACATTCCATATCTACATCATCCCATTTCCCTTTCCTCATTGCCCTTTCTTTTGACACTATCCCAAAGGGGGAGAAATCCTTCCTTCCGCTCATACATTGCATCATTTGAGGGATAGCATTTTAGGGGTTAGGAAAGACATAGTTTCCAATCAATCACATATGCACGGGAACATCGCATTTAGTGGGTGTGTGTGCATGGTGGTTGTCTTCACCAAGTTTGGTGGACGACGAGTGGGCTCGGGTGATACGGGTCGATGACCTAGTCGAGTCTCACGGTTTGCATGGTTGTTAGGGTTGGGGTAGCAAGAAGGGCTAAACTATCCCTCGGGTGAGAGACCCGGTGATTGGATACGCACTCCGTTGGTATATGAGCCCATAAAGTGTGTCGGTGTACGCGGAACCGTTGGTGGAAGTCCATGAATTCCGTGTAGGTTGGGTGACCTTTGGTGTGAGTCCATGAACATCCACCCCTATAAAGACCCTAGAATGAAATGTCATTTGATGTGCAACATAAATGACGGATTGGTACACATTGGCACTTGCATGTGTAGAGGAGCCGGGAAGGGCTCGGTTGATATGCATGAGTGGGTCTCACCTCATTCCATAGCATGGCATTGCAAATTCCATCATTGAATATATTTCCTTGTTTGGAATGTTATGAATTGTTGATTTTGGCATGTGAACATTTCATATGCATTTAGGTTGGGGAGTAGCCTCATTAGGAGATACCCTATTGAGCGTGGCTCACCCTTTGTGGGAAAAACATTTCAGGTGCGGGGCTTACACCGGCGGACGGCTCCCATTTCGAGCCTCAAGGTTGAAGAAAGCCGACTTGTGACTTTTATGGTTATTTTGTAAAGCTTTTGTAAGAATTCCATTTTGATATGTAAATATATGGAATCAATTGTAATAGAACTTGTACAAACCATGTTTTATATGGAAATCCTTGTCAAACATGTATTTGATGAATTGGGAAAGGTTTTGAATGGATTGGAAATGAAAAATGGTTGAAAATGGCAAAACTGGACAGAGAGTACCGGTACTGTGTACCGGTACATCGGGGTACCGGTACGGTATGGTACCGGTACTGTGTACCGATACACTCTCCAAAATTTACTGATTTTTAAATTGCTTTGCCCTATTTTCAAACTATGTTTTCCCTTCCTCCAATGATGTAAATGGACTATAATGGAGTGTAAATCAAGGTGTGTTGGGTCTTGGTTAAACCAAATGAATAATTGATTTCAATTTACAGTTGTGGGTTATGATTCCGGTTAAATGAATGTTATTTGACGTGGTGTCGGGTTTAAGAGATATTCACGAATACTTCCGCGGGTTGACGGTTGGTCAACGGTTAATATAGGACCCCTGAAAATTGGGGCGTCACAGCTTGGTATCAGAGCATAGGTATGCGATTTACCTAGGGCTTGATGGGGCATGGGTCTAGACCATTGCATTCATTGTACATTACATGTTATGTGCTTAAATTGCTACATGTTATGTGATATGTGATATGTGTATTATATGTAGGGTAAAATGTGTATGGAAATGGACACACTAGGGTTAGAGAACTTAACCTTGGGAGTGGGAAAGCAAATGAACGGGAAAGTTCAAAGAATAAATGTCTACTATTGGAGGCATACGCTCTACTAATGAAACAATGAGAAAATTATAAACATTTTAACTTTGGTCCCTACCTCGGGGTACTAAGTTAGTGTGCCATTGCCATTTGACGTGTGTAGATGGCAAGTGGGAGAAGAGGACGTCGAGGCGGTGGGCGGAACAATAATCAACCACCACCGGTCTTCGATCAACAAGCGTTTACGGAAACCATGGGCATGATGGCGGCTACTGTTGCACAAGCTAGTGCAAATGCCGGGCATGGGGGCACGAGTAACCTCCAACAGTTTAAAGCACACAAACCTCCAGTTTTTATGGGAGGGGCGGACCCGATGGTGGCCAACCATTGGTTCCGGCAAATCAACAAAATCTTAGGAGCAATGGAGGTCACCTCAGATGCTACTAAGATAAGACTAGCTGCATTCCAGTTAGAGGGAGAAGCCCAATTGTGGTGGGATTGGGTGACGGCCTCGAAGAACTTAGAGGTCATGACATGGGGAGAGTTTAAGGAGCTCTTCATGGGTAAATATTTCCCAACGGCCGTTCGACATGCAAAGGCCCGGGAATTCCTAGAATTTAAGCAAGGGTCAATGACTGTGATGGAGTATGTGGCTAAGTTCACAGAATTAGCCCGATTTGCTGATGATTACGTGGCCACGGATATGGCCAAGGTAAGAAGGTTTGAGGATGGATTGAAACTATCCATCCGGGGGAAGATTGTGAGCCTCCGCCTACAAGACTTGGACTCTATGGTCGAGACAGCTATCGCCATTGAGAGGGAGGTTAACGATGCACGAAGCATCCGTGAGGCGGGTGCCAAGGATAAGAAGAAGGAGGGCCAATCCTCTTCTTCTAGTTCGGGGAAGAAGCAGAGGACCTCTGCTCCTTAAGGACAGGGCCGCGGCTATCAAGGCCAAGGCCAAGGTCAATTTTCTCAGGGCGGGATAAACTTCAGGACTACCTACCAGGCAGGCTAGAAGACATGTTTCCATTGCCACCAACCGGGGCATATGAAGCGGGATTGTCCGCAGAGGCAAGGATCCCAGAGCTTTGGGACATCTCAGTCCCAGTCATCAGTGGGATAGCCATAGACACACTTTGTTCCTCCCTACCCCACCATGGGCCAGGGAAGCCAGTATCAGTTCAGGGCACTACTCAGGCCCCTACCACTTTTCGAGCGGGGACTCCGCAGTCGGGCCAGATGGGCCAAAGCATGGGTCGAGGCCGAGGGCAGGGCATGCAGGCCAGGACTTCGGGGACCCAAGGGCGTGTCTACGCCATTACACCTCAGGCTGAGCCAGTGGACCAGTCGGTCATTCAGGGTACATTTCTATTTTCTCGCTTATGGGCTAAAGTGTTATTTGACTCTGGTGCATCACATTCATTCATTTCTGCATCATGTGTGAGGGATTTGGGCTTAGAGGTTGATACCTTGGAAGAGCCGTTGTATGTGAATTCACCCCTAGGAGCTATAGTGTGTGTGAATCAGATATGTCAGAGTTGTGAGTTAGAGATCTCGGGGATTCTACTCACCGTGGACCTTAGGGTTATGGACATGTCGGAGTTCGATGTCATCCTTGGGATGGACTGGTTGGCGGCACATCGGGTCGTCATTGATTGTGATAGGAAGAGGGTCACTGCCTATACACCGGACGATGTTTGTTTCAAGTTTCAGGGGGAAAAACATGATGATTTGCCCCAAGCCGTGTATGAATCTCGATGGCATGGGCAGTTGATGGGTTGGCTTGCGAGCCTTACCCTGGAGGACGAGGCAAGACAGGAATTGGGTCTACCTCGGGTGGTGTGTGAGTATGAGGACGTCTTTCCGAACGAGTTACCGGGATTACCTCCCCATAGGGATGTGGACTTTAGCATCGAGTTACATCCTGGTACTTTGCCCATTTCTATGACTCCACATAGGATGGCGCCAGCTGAGTTGCAAGAACTCAAGGTTCAATTACAAGAATTATTGGACAAGGGCTTTATTAGACCGAGCACTTCACCTTGGGGCGCTCCGGTGTTGTTTGCTAAGAAGAAGGATAAGACCCTTCGATTATGTATAGACTATCGGCAGTTGAACCGGGTCACCATAAAGAATAGGTACCCTTTGCCGAGGATTGATGACCTGTTTGATCAGCTGAGGGGAGCGCAGATCTATTCCAAGATAGATCTCCGCACGGGCTACCATCAGTTGAGGATTAGGGAGGCAGATATCCCTAAGACGGCGTTCAGAACACGTTACGGGCATTTTGAGTTCACTGTGATGCCATTTGGATTGACGAATGCCCCGACGGCATTCATGGGTCTCATGCACAGGGTGTTCCAACCCTATTTAGATCAGTTCGTCGTGGTGTTTGTTGATGACATCCTGATCTACTCCAAGACTGAGGAGGAGCATGAGGGTCACTTGAGGATTGTTCTCCAGACCTTGAGGGACCACCAGTTGTACGCCAAGTTCAGTAAGTGTGAATTTTGGCTCATGGAGGTGAAATTTTTGGGACACGTGGTGTCAGCTTCGGGGGTGTCAGTTGACCCGGAGAAAGTTGAGGCAGTTATGAGTTGGGAGAGGCCAAAGTCAGTCTTCGAGATACGTAGTTTCTTGGGATTGGCAGGGTACTACCGGAGATTCATCGAAGACTTCTCCCGACTAGCAGCACCTATGACTAGATTGACCCGGAAGGAGGTCAAGTTCAAGTGGAATGATTCGTGTGAGAAGGCATTCCAGGAGCTAAAGAGGAGGCTCACTTCAGCTCCTATCTTGATTGTTCCAGAGAAGGGACAAAACTACACGGTGTATTGCGATGCCTCCAAGGACGGACTTGGTTGTGTCTTAATGCAATCCGAGAGAGTGGTGGCTTATGGTTCTCGACAATTGAAGAATCACGAGCAGAATTACCCTACGCATGATATGGAGTTGGCGGCCGTTGTCTTTGCCTTGAAGACTTGGCGCCACTATTTATATGGTGAACAATTTGAGGTGTTTTCGGACCACAAAAGTCTGAAGTACATCTTCACTCAGCGGGACCTCAACATGAGGCAGCGTAGGTGGATGGAGTACCTAGAAGACTATGACTTCACTTTGCATTACCACCCTGGTAAGGCAAATGTGGTGGCTGAAGCACTTAGCCGGAAGTCACGGGGTGTCTTAGCTAGTGGCTTCCCGGGAGTGGCGGATGCTTGAGACCGTGGGCCAATTTGGGCTGCATTATCGGGGTCGGACTCAGGGTGTTTTAGGGAGTTTGGTGGCTACGTCTTCCCTACTGAGCAGAGTGATTGAGTCCCAGGGGCAGGACCCAGAGTTATCATTCATTAGGGACCGAGTGCAGGCGGGTACTGGTGACGAGGGCTGGGCCATTCACTCGGATGACAGTCTTCGGTTTAGGGGAAGAGTTGTGGTTCCCCAGTCGGCGGATCTGAGAGAGGAAATTCTCAGGGAGTTCCATTGCTCTCGTTTTGCGGTGCATCCAGGCGGCACAAAGATGTATCATGATCTTCGTCGCCAGTATTATTGGAGCGGGATGAAGAGGCAGATTGGCGACTTTGTTCATAGATGCCTCACATGTCAGCAGATTAAGGCTGAACACCAAAGGCCAGCTGGTATGCTTCAGCCGTTGGAAGTGGCTGGATGGAAGTGGGAGCACGTCACGATGGATTTTGTGACCCACTTGCCACGGACATCGCGGGGACATGATGCGATGTGGGTGATAGTGGACCGGCTTACGAAGTCGGCACACTTTTTGGCGGTGCGGATGACCTTCACGCTGGAGGAATTCTGCAGGTTGTACATAAGGGAGATAGTCCGGTTGCATGGGGTGCCCGTATCTATAGTATCAGATCGGGATCCCAGGTTTACGGCTCACTTTTGGGAGAGTTTCCAGCGAGCCATGGGGACTCAGTTGAGGATGAGCACAGCCTTTCATCCCCAGACAGACGGTCAGTCGGAGAGGACCATTCAGACGTTAGAGGACATGCTACGAGCATGTGTCCTAGACCTCAAGGGTAGCTGGGAAGAACATTTACCCTTAGTGGAATTCGCCTATAATAACAGCTATCAGGCGAGCATACGGATGGCACCCTATGAGGCGCTTTACGGGAGGCCTTGTCGTTCTCCAATTTGTTGGACGGAGATTGGAGAAAGACCCTCTACTGGTCCAGACTTGATTAGAGACACCTCAGAGAAGGTGGATTTGATAAGGAAGCGTCTTCTCACAGCTCAGAGCCGGCAGAAGAGTTACGCCGATAGACGGCGGCGACCTTTGGAGTTTGAGGTGGGAGATCATGTCTTCTTGAAGGTGATGCCTAAGAGAGGAGTGGTCAGATTCGGCAAGCGGGGAAAGCTGTCGCCGAGGTATATTGGGCCCTTCGAGATACTTGAGAGAGTTGGCACTGTGGCCTACAGATTGGCGTTACCGCCAACTTTATCAGGTGTTCACGCGGTATTCCATGTCTCCATGCTCCGGAAATATACTCCAGATCTGACACATGTTGTGGATTGGGGCGAGCTTGTTGTTGATACGGATGGAACCTTTGAGGAGGGGCCAGTGCGTGTCATGGATAGCCGGGATCAGGTTTTGCGAGGCAAGACCGTGAGGCTTGTGAAGGTGTTGTGGCAGCACCGAAGAGTGGAGGAGGCAACATGGGAGCGTGAGGACACCATACGTACCAATTATCCTTTCTTATTTGAGGATGGAGGTACATACTTATAGTCATTTAGTGTTATATGACTGTGGCATATGCATGTGGTTGTTTGTGCATGAGTGTGTGAATTTCGGGGACGAAATTCTTTTAAGGGGGGAAGAATGTAAAACCCGAGGAAATTTAAACTTTTGAGAAAAAGGGCAAAATGATAAATTGCCACTATGGTACAGGTTGTAAACCTGAAATTTTCTAGAGCTCGGATGACAAAACGGACATCACCGTTGGATTCGTCTCGCGAAACCTAGTTACCCTGTCAAATTTCATTGAATTCCGAGTTAGTCGAATTTTTCGCGTTTTACGAGGCGGTCGAACCTCGGGAGACCCAAAAACGAGATTCTGAATAAAATTTTAAATTTTGGAAAATAAATGACGGCAAGTTAAAATAAAAATATTTTGAACTTGAATCGGAGCGAAATTTAATCGTTTCGGGGCTAAAACGGACCCGGGAAATAAGGGCCGTGTGGCGC
Source organism: Ilex aquifolium (assembly GCA_951799425.1). Classification (NCBI taxonomy): domain Eukaryota; kingdom Viridiplantae; phylum Streptophyta; class Magnoliopsida; order Aquifoliales; family Aquifoliaceae; genus Ilex; species Ilex aquifolium. The sequence continues at coordinate 20,325,835 of OX637393.1, forward strand.
ATTGAGGGCCAAGTATTTAAAGGGTATTTAAAGGGGAGAAAATCAGATTTTCTCCCCATTTGTTCAGCCGATACACGTGAGAGGAAGATAGGGAAAGAGCAAAGTTTTCTCCACCTTCTCTCTACGATCTACAACGATTGAGAGCTCAAATAAACTCGAGCCAAGAGAGAAAGTTGTTCTCCTCGCCAAGGACTACAAAACCATACCAAGAAGGTCGGGTTTGGGCAAAATTCGAGGAACGGGATTTTGGGAAGCTAGGGCTTAGAGCTTGAATCGGGTCTTGGAGCTTCCTACGGTCGTTCCTTACGCTTCAAGAGGTAGGATTTCTTCCTACTAAGGTTTATTCCAAACCTAGAATGTTTTAATGAAATGGGTAGGATGATAGGATGTATATCTCTTGCCTATTTGTTTGATTTGGGTGAAATGGTTATGGAATTGGGTAAAGATCAATTCTAATTGGATTGGTAATTAGAAGTTTCTAAATGAGATTTCTAGAATTGGGTACATGAAATTAATCTAATGTGAATCTTGGGTTATATGGAATCGTGGGCATGTTATGTGTTTATGTATATGCCTTGAGGAATTTAAGATGTTGATAATATGATTATGTGACAACATGCTTGGAAATTGTTTTATGGAAATTGTTTTATGGAAATTATATGCTTATGATATGTGATTCACACCAAATTTTGTATATTTTGTTGTGCAAATCATCTCGGTTTGAATTGATTTTTGGAGATTATATTGATGTGAATTGCGTTAATTGAGCACTTATTGGTAATTTGTGAGTTTTGCAGTTAAACAATGCAAATGTCGACTGTTTCAAAGCTTTGATGAATGGAGATGAGGGCTAACCTTGATTTTGAATTAAAAGAAGAAGGAAGCAAGAAGGAATCAAAATCAATCAGCTACCGCAGAGCTACCGGTAGCCGATTGCCTCTGGAGTTGCAGCTACCGCAGAGCTACCGGTAGCCGATTGCCTCTGGAGTTGCAGCTACCGCAGAGCTACCGGTAGCCGATTGCCTCTGGAGTTGCTACTACCGCACGACTACCGGTAGCCAATTGCTTCTGGGGTTTCAGCTACCGGTAGTCAGTGCACGAGCTACCGGTAGCCGAGGCTGTTTCATCTAAATTTCTGCTGGATTGTTTCTGTTGCTTCAAGGGCCCCACCATCTAGTCTCCCTCACTCCTCTGACTCGTTCAACATATAGAACATCCCTCCATGTCTTTCCTCTTGGACTTTGAAGCCATGACATTAATTGAAGAAAGAGAAAATGGGAGCTGCTGGGTGTGCAGACCTGCTCTGCACACCTCTGTCATACCCTGTCTACTGCACTCCTAGGGAGACAGTAATCAGATGGGAGACTCCCTCCTCTCCAGAATGGGGAGTGGGGGGAAAAAGGGTTTTTCTCCATAGCAAAGAAAATTACACTAAGAAGGGAAGCTGGGTTGCAAAGGGATGCTGCACCTTCCTGGTCCAGGCCTTGCAGACTGTGCTATGCTGCAGGGAGCTACAGGGGATGACCAGGCACGTTTTTGAGAAACAAAAAGTTCTCCAAGGATGGTCATGGGAAGAATTATTATTCAGCAGAAAAAAAGATAGGTTTTTCGAGAGAGAAACTCTGGGCGGAGAAGATGATGAATAGTAGTTTTTAGGGAGAGAAAGTTGTGATTTTTGCATTCTCTTCTACTGCACTGTCTTGTAATCTTGAGTAAGAATCTTAGTAGTTCATTGAATGCCATAAATGTTGTTTTCCCTTCATGTTTGGTTAGTTGAATGCTCTTTTAATATTTCACCATTAATGCTTCAAGTTCTTCATTTTCATAGCTATGTAATGGGTTTAAATGCAGGTTCTTTTAGCTCATAAATTCTTACACTTAGTAGCTTAGAAGTTCATAGATTTGCAATGCACTTCCATTACATAGTCATTTCCATTCCAAGTATGAGTAGCTAAATCCTCTAGTTGGCAAGACCAAGAGGGATCTCCTTTGGGGATATCATTTCAACTCTTTCTCCTCTTTCCCTTTAGAGTCAAATGGTTCGTTTTGACCGGACAGAAGATGGATGAGTCGATGAGTCTTTGATAAACCGTAGGCCTAGTCACGGTTTATGCTTAGATACTCACCGATGTCATCCTCGACTTTCCGTGATTCAAGCGTTCATTCATGCCCAATCGGAGGAGTGATTTGAGTTGAGGTGGTATACCCATTGGAGTGATCTCTTGGAATTGCCAACACTTGTTTTATCATTACATTTTCATTAGCATACACTTCACCAATCAACTCTCAAGACAAAAGATTTTACATTTCCGTTTTTCACCAAATCACTTCAATCTTGATTCACTACCTTCCCTGTGGATACGACCTTGGAATACTCTTCCAAGTAACTCACAACACACGAAAGTCTCCTTGCGATTGGGGAGCATTTTTGTGCATACATATCCCATATTTACATCTTCCCATTTCCCTTTCCTCATTGCCCTTTCTTTTGACACTATCCCTAGGGGAAGAAATTCTTCTCCCCCGTCCATACATTGCATACATTGAGGGATAGTAATTAGGGGTTAGGAAAGATATTGTTTTTGTGACAATCATTTTTGGCGCCGTTGCCGGGGAAGGCAAGTGTCAAACCAAGAGAGTGATTTCCGAACAATGGAGGTAAGTCCCGTGATCTTTATCACGGGCTGAGGTACGTTGTTTCGTGTATATATTCTTGTTTGTTTACAATTTCATTTGTATAGATATCTTGTTGCATGTGGGGAAGGGACGACTATCACCGATTAGTTAGACAACCCTTTAGCCCCAACATGAACATCGACCAAGACCCACCCGAGGATGCGGGTGACAATTTCGAAAATGTGGATGTCAACCCAAACATCCAAGGGGGTGGAAATTTTGACAATGTCGGGGTGAATCCAAATGCTCAAAGGGGTGGGGGGTTACCCGAAAATAGGATGCCTAACCCAAGAATGCAATATCCCCCTCCCGATGCTTTTGATAATGAGGATGCTAACCCGAATAGGCAAATGGGTGGGGGATTCCAACAACCTAGGATGCCCAACCCACGAGTGCAATTTCCCCCACCTAGGAATGAAGGGAACATCCAACTTGACCCTCCACCAAGGACAATGCAGGAGTTCCTTTAGCCGACCCGTAGCTCCACACCATCATGCCTTGTCCTTCCTGTCCAAGCACATCTCTTTGTAATCAAACCATGGATGTTGCAACTACTCCCTAAATTCCATGGGGTTGAGAAGGAAAACCCTTATAGTCATTTAAAGTCTTATGAGGAAATAGTTGCAATCTTTATCCCAAATTACAACATGGAAGAGATTGCAAGGATGGAACTTTTCTCTTTTTCCTTGGAGGGTAAGACAAAGATTTGGTTTGATTCCATGGGACCTCGGACCATGCTATCTTGGGACCATATAGTTTCATTCTTTTTGAAAAAGTTTTTTTCGGTTCATAGAACCACTTCATTGAAAAAAGACATTCAAAACTTTTCTGAAAAACCCAATGAACAATTCTATCAGTGTTGGGAGCGATATAGAGATTTGATTCAATCCATACCACATCATGGTTTTAAATCGTGGCAATTGGTGAGTTTCTTCTATGAAGGAATCTCACCAAACCATAGGCAATTTATTGACATGATGTGCAATGGTGAATTTTTGAACAAAGACCCTGACGAGGCCCTTGATTACTTTGGTACCTTGGCCGAAAATGCACAATCGTGGGATGTTAGGGATCCAAGTGATGTACCTAGGACAATGCCAGTGAGTAGTCAACCACCACGGGGAGGGATATATGATCTGAAAGACCGGGAGGACCTACTTTCCCAAATTTCCAAATTGTCTAGGAAAGTAGATAGCCTTGAGGTGGAAAGGAGACGAGAGGTGTCTCATGTGTCAAGAGCCGAGGAGGCTTGCTCTATTTGTGGGGGTGTCGATCATTCCACGTCGGAGTGTCCGAGCATTCCGGCACTTAAAGAGACATACCATGAACAGGCCAATGCCTTCAACCAACCGAGGCAATCATTTCCTCAAAATTCCAACACTTACAATTCAGGGTATCGTGATCACCCTAATTTCAGTTGGAGGAATGAGAACCCCATTCCTTATGACTCAAACACATATACACCTCCCGCACCTCCTAGGCAAAGCCAATTTCAATCCCAGGGTCAAGGGCAAGCCTCTAACTCCCAATACCCACGGTCTAATCCGCAAGGGTATCAATCCAATCCTCCTTCACAAAATTTCTCCCAACAAGGTCCGTCTAGTTCTTCCATCTACCAACCCCCTCATAAGAAGAATTTGGAAGATATGCTCCACAATTTCATTCAAACCCAGACCACCCTCAATCAAACCTTCACTAATTTCATGCAAAGCCAAACCACCTTCAATAAGGACATTTCGGCCCAACTCACCAAGATCACCAATGCCATTGGGTTGTCTCAACAAGAGAAGGGAAAATTTCCCTCTCAACCCCAACAAAATCCCAAAGGTCAAAATGTGGTTGAGTTGGCCGAGACTTCCCAGGAGGGTTTTGAGCAACTCAAAGCTGTCACCACACTTAGGAGTGGTAAACAAATTGAAAAGATGGTGGTGCCAAAGTTGACACCAAAGGCCGCATTGTCAAAAGAAAAAGAAATTGATGGTGAGGCCAAAGAAAGTGAGGCCAAAGAAAGTGTGGTCGACAAGGGCGAGTCGAGTGAAAAGAGTGAGAGAGATGGGGTTGATAAAGAACATGTGATTGATGATGGTTTATGCTTTCCTTCTATGTCCGCCCCTTTTCCCCATCGGTTGAAGCCACCTCTCAAGGTGGCTAATTATTCTGACATTTTGGATTTGTTTAAGCAGGTAAAGATCAACATCCCGCTCCTTGATGCCATTAAGCAAATTCCGTCATGTGCCAAGATATTGAAGGACCTATGCACTGTGAAAAGGAAGTTGAATGTCCGGAAGAAGGCATTTCTCACCGAACAAGTGAGCTCTATATTGAGGACCAACACTCCTCCAAAATTCAAGGATCCCGGTTGTCCAACAATTGCCATCACCATCGGGAATTGTCGGGTTGAGCAGGCATTGCTTGACTTGGGGGCGAGCGTCAATCTTCTTCCTTACTCCGTGTACCAACAACTCAAGCTTGAAGAGTTGAAGCCCACCTCAGTTACACTTCAACTGGCGGATCGGAGCATACGCACACCAAGGGGAGTAGTGGAAGATGTGCTTGTCCAAGTTGACAATTTTTACTTTCCAGTCGATTTTATTGTATTAGATACACACCCGGTTGCTAACCTTAATTCCCAAATCCCCGTTATTCTTGGAAGACCTTTCCTTGCTACCGCTAACGCAGTGATTAATTGCAGGAATGGTCTAATGAAGTTGGCTTTTGGGAACATGACCATGGAGCTGAATGTATTCAACCTAGCAAAACAACCCGGGGATGATGTGGAGGTGAACGAGATCAATAGAATCGACACTTTGATTGAGGAGCAAGTGGAGTTAGAAGGAATGTTGGACTGCATGGAGGAGGACTTTGTTGAACTTGTAAAGTTAGATGAGGAAGAGAGCGTGGAAGGTTTGAAAGGGGTGGATAAGTGGATCCCAACATTTGAAAGACTCCCACACCAAGAGAAGAAGATATTTCCATCCGATGTACAAAAGCCTACCTTGGAATTGAAGCCACTACCTTCCCACTTAAAGTATGCATATCTTGGGGAAGATGAATCATTCCCGGTGGTGATTAGTTCGACATTGGATGCAAAGCAAGAAGGAGATCTCTTGGAGGTGCTGCGGAGACATAAGGGAGCAATTGGGTGGACAATTGCGGATATCAAGGGGATAAATCCTACCATTTGCACACACCGGATCTACCTTGAAGAAGATGCAAAACCATCTCGCCAGCCACAAAGGAGATTAAATCCGATCATGAAGGATGTGGTACGGGATGAGGTTTTGAAACTACTTGACGTGGGCATTATCTTTCCAATTGCCGACAGTAAGTGGGTTAGTCCCACGCAAGTAGTACCCAAGAAGTCGGGTGTGACTGTGGTAGAAAATGAGGAGAATGAACTCATTCCAACAAGGGTAATCACTGGATGGAGAGTGTGTATTGATTACCGGAAGCTCAACTTGTGCACAAGGAAAGACCACTTTCCAATCCCATTCCTCGATCAAGTGCTAGAACGGGTAGCGGGGCATCTTTTCTATTGCTTCTTAGATGGATACTCTGGCTACAATCAGATAGAGATTGCCCTTGAAGACCAAGAGAAAACCACTTTCACTTGCCCCTACGGTACCTTTGCGTATCGTCGCATGCCTTTCGGGCTATGTAATGCCCCTGGAACATTCCAACGTTGCATGATGGGGATTTTTAGTGATATGGTGGAGAAGATTGTCGAGGTGTTTATGGATGACTTCTCAGTCTTCGGGGATTCTTTCGAGGGGTGTTTGGGGAATTTGAAGAAGGTGTTAGAAAGGTGTGAGGAGAAGAATCTAGTTCTGAATTGGGAGAAATGTCACTTCATGGTGACACAAGGAATTGTGCTCGGGCACATCATCTCGGCAAAGGGAATCGAAGTGGACAAATCAAAGGTGGAGGCCATCTCCAACCTCCCTACGCCAAAGGTCATCAAAGATATCAGGTCGTTTCTGGGCCATGCAGGTTTTTACCGTCGGTTTATAAAAAATTTTAGTGCATTGGCCCGCCCGTTGACCAATTTGTTATCCAAAGATGTCCCTTTTGTTTGGTCGGATAGTTGTGAGGCATCTTTTTCAAAACTTAAGAGTATGCTTGTCACGCCTCCAATTATGCGACCACCTAAGTGGGACTTACCTTTTGAGCTTATGTGCGACGCAAGTGATTATGCGGTCGGTGTAGTGCTCGGTCAAAGGGAGGATAATAGACCATATGTAATATACTATGCTAGCAAAACTCTGAATGAGGCCCAAATGAATTATACCACCACAGAAAAGGAGTTGCTAGCAGTAGTATTTGCATTAGATAAATTTCGGTCTTACATCATTGGTTCACCGATAATTGTTTTCACTGATCATTCTGCTTTAAAGTATCTACTGTCTAAGCAGGATGCCAAACCAAGGCTTATCCGGTGGATCCTCCTACTTCAAGAGTTCAATCTGATAATCAAAGATAAGAAAGGAGTAGAGAACGTGGTGGCGGACCATCTATCTAGATTGGTGGTGCAAGAGGCTGATGAGCACATTCCAATTCCTGATTCTTTTCCCGATGAGCATTTATTGTCCATTCATTCTCATTGTCCTTGGTATGCTGACATTTGCAATTATCTTGCAACAGGACAAATACCACCGAAGTGGAGCCCTGAAGATAAAATGAGGTTTATGGCGGACGTTAAGTACTTCTACTTCGATAATCCGTATCTGTTCAAGTACTGCCCAGACCAAATCATCAGGCGATGTGTGCCTGAAAATGAGCAGCGGAATGTCCTTGCCTTCTGTCACTCCCAAGCCTGCGGTGGCCACTTCTCCGCCAAGAAAACTTCTTCAAAAATTCTCCAATCAGGTTTCTACTGGCCTTCTTTAATTAAGGATTGTATTTCATTTTGCAAAGAATGTGATAGATGCCAACGTTTGGGGAATGTGACCCGGAGGAATATGATGCCCCTCTCCCCTGTACTTGTCATAGAGATATTCGATTGTTGGGGCATTGACTTCATGGGTCCCTTCCCTATGTCGTTTGGCTATCTATACATTCTGCTGGCAGTGGACTACGTGTCCAAATGGGTGGAGGCTATCCCAACCAAGACTAACGACCACCGGGTTGTAGTCAAGTTCTTAAAAGAGAACATTTTTTCGAGGTTCGGGATGCCTCGTGCTTTGATTAGTGATGGTGGATTACACTTTTGTAACAGCCCAGTTGCATCATTATTGTTCAAATATGGCGTTACACATAAAGTATCCACCGCTTATCACCAACAAACAAATGGCCAAGCCGAGCTAGCCAATAGGGAGATCAAGACCATCCTCGAAAAAATAGTTAACCCCAATAGGAAGGATTGGTCTGAGAGATTGATTGATGCCCTATGGGCATATCGTACGGCCTACAAGACAGTTTTGGGCATGTCTCCCTATTGGCTTGTCTATGGAAAGGCTTGCCATCTGCCGGTAGAAATGGAACACAAGGCCTATTGGGCCATCAAGACTTTAAATTTCAATATGAGAATAGCCGGTACACATAGGATGTTAGAAATGAATGAATTGGAAGAGATTCGGCGGGATGCATACGAGAGTTCAAAAATTTCAAAGGAACGGGCGAAAATCTTTCATGATAACTCCATAGTGAGGAAATCATTCGAGCCCGGGCAAAAGGTACTCTTGTATAATTCCCGCCTCTCCATTTTTCCTGGAAAGCTAAGATCCCGTTGGGATGGCCCCTACCTCGTCAAGGTGGCCTACCCCAATGGAGCTGTTGAGATCACCAACCTCAAAGATGGCCAAACATTCAAGGTCAATGGCCAAAGACTTAAGCCATTCTTTGAGGGCTTTGAAAACCAAGTGGTGGAAGAGGAGTTAACCGACCCGGTGTATCCGGAAGTGATTGAGGAATAACTATTGGTCCCTTGTTCGCATGTACAGTTTCTTTCATTTTAATTATGTCATGTTTTTATTTCATGTCACTTACTTGTGTGTTGGTGTATAGCTTTATTTTCTTTTGAATCCAGATCTTGGTGCTTTTGTCGAAAGCGAAATTGCGAGGTGTTCTCTTACCCTACTTATCTTTTTATTGTCTTCCATTGCATATTATATCTTTTTGTTGCATTGAGGACAATGCATGGTTCTAGTTGGGGGGTGAGGTGAAAGCACCATTGTATGATACACCAAGGTTGTCTGAATTTTTTTTGATTTTTGCTTGCAATTGTGAAAAATAGGTGAAATTTTTGAAAATTTTTGATGAAAAATACCTTTAAGTTGATCTGTATTCCCTTATGAAGCGAGTATGAACTGGATGACATGTTGGTTGTTGTTGTGAACCTTGTGCACATGAGCTTACTATAGAAATGGATCCTATGCATAAATATCACATATGGATTGATTTTCGAACTCATCTGTATGTGTTTTCTGAACTTGTAATTTCAGTGATTTACGGGTTGGATTCATGTTTTAAGCTTGACATAAGTAGTGGAGATGAGTAAGGACCCATGAGAGTTTTAGTGCCAAACCTTTTTGGAGGGAACTTACGTTTACTCAAAGAACAATTTTTGATATCAAGTTTGTTCAATAGTCTCATTATGCTTGCTTTGGTTAGTTGCATTTGGTTAGTAGACTGATTTGTCTTGATCATGTAATGCTCTCCCCATGTGGACCTGGAAGTGATCTTAGGCCATTTTTGAATACTTTGAGCCTTAGCCCTTTTTTTCTTGAGAAAATTTTATCCCTAGTGTCGTGATTGAGCCCATTTTAAAATTCGTTTCTATGCCACACATATTAACCAAGCCAATGGAAGATGATAAAAAAAAATCTACCTCACCTTGGTTGTTCCTAGAGCTGAATATGAGTGATTGCAAAAGAGAAGGAAGTATGGTGTGGAAACTCCAACAAAAAGGGATGAATGATTTGAAACTCAAGGAGTTGAATGAAAATCCAAGAAAAGGAGAAAAAGGGGTGAAAAGAATAAAGAGTGATCAAAAGAAAAGGAAGATGTTAATAAAAATAAAGAAAATAAACAAGGGGTGTGGTGATGGTGAGAAAATCAAAATCCCATGAAAAAGGAAGTGTTTTTCCAACATTAAAGTCTCTCACTCGGAACAACCCTCTTTGTTGTCCTTTTTCCTTCATTTCTTTTACCTAGATATCACCCCAGGGCCCCATTACAACCTTTAAAGCCCTAAGTGATCTAGAGAAGCATGGGAGAAGCATGTTTGTAAAAAAAAAAAAAAATGATAAGTTTAGTCTTACTACCTAATGCACTAACATCCTATTCATGAGACTATGCCAAGGTTGCCTCATTTTCACATATGAACTTCATTTTTGGATTACATGTGAGCACTTTGTTTTGAATACAAGATTCTAGATCACATGTACACATGGAGTGCATACCAGTATAACGTGAGTGCGTTTATTGTTTAAGGGTGTCCCTTGGTGAGTTTTGCATTGAAACTGAGTTTGTCTAGCCTTTCGAATGTGAATTCTGTTTCGTAAATGCCCAAATTACTTGTTTAAATGCACATGCACACGAGTTGAAAATTAATTTGTGGGTGCATATTTCTGACTAGCATTGAGGACTATGGTTTTGCTCATGTACATCTAGTTCATTCAATTGAGAAATTTGTTAAAAAGCTCCATGCTTGCAAGAATGAGGGAATATTTCTCAAGTTATTGATATTGACATATTTTAGGAATGTTTTGATTCTGAACCTCATGATGTATATTTTGGGTGCTCTTTTTGATAGTTGAGAACAGAATTTGATTGTTGAATGATGAATGTTCATAGGGTTAAATCACCTTGCAATTTCAATCATGAATTGGGCATAATTATTCGAACTGTGGTTTGCAAGTGGATTAGATGTTTAGGGTGGAGTGGAGGTCATGAAAAGAGTGTTAGAATGCATAAGGGAAATCCTAAGAGAGAGTGGAATGAAAGTGAAATGACTGTAGGGGTATTTTGGAATTAAGGCAGCAACTACCGCTTGACTACCGGTAGTCACTGGCTTCTGGTGTAGCAGCTACCGGTAGTCAGTGCACGAGCTACCAGTAGCCGATGGTCAGAACGCCTGAAATTAGGGTTTTTAATTGGGTTTTTTCGGAGAGACTCTTTAGTATCCTCATAATACATTGAACCCATTCCAAATCCCTCTCACCCATAACCCCCCTAGATACCCAAACCGTTCCCTTTCCCCATTCATCTATAAATTCCTAACCATAGAACTGCGAAATTGGCGTTTCTCCTTCAAGATTCAAAGCCTCTGTTTTTCCGAAACCTTGGGCCAGCCGAAAATCTCTCAAACCCACCCCCCTCTTCTCAGTTGCAGACTCACAGAATCATCCCAATGGTTCGTTCCAAACGTGCAGGACTAAGTTCCCCACAACCCTCAGAGGCACCCAATCGGAAGAGAAGTGGGGAAGGTTCAAGTGCTCAAAGGGCGGAGCAAAGAAAAAAAGCAAGGAATGAGGCTAGGGAGCAGTTTATTAACGAGAAAAATGTGACTTGTGAAAGGGCTGTGCATAGGAGATCTTTGGGTGTGGATCATGTGGTGGTGAAGACCATTGAAGCTCTTGGAATGAAATTTTGGTTCAAAGAGGTGAGTGGTTTCAATTTGCCTCAATGCCGAGAGTTTTACCAAAGACTCAAGGTGGCGAATGAGGATGAGAATATTTTGAAAACAAACGTGCGAGGGAAGAGTTTTGAAGTGACTCCCGAGGTGATTGCTACTCTGTTGGAGTATCAACAGCCACCTCCCTTCACTTCGATTTATCCGGACAATGTCGAAAATGTCATACCTATTCAGGACTATGTGAATTGAATGTATGTTGACCCAACACAGTTTAAGGGAACAGTCCATTCTGGGGGCCTTAAGCATGAATTTGGTTTGATGAATAAAATCCTTCATTACAATTTGTTTCCAAAGGGATCAGAAAAGACACCAAATGTGGAGAAGTTGGGTCTCTTGGATGCAGTGATGACGGGGAAGAAATTGAATATCGCGTTTTTCATCTGGGAGGTAATGAAGGAGTTCACCGAGACTGACTATCCAAGGGCGAATCTCCCTTATGGAAATTTGGTAACTCGCATGTGTAACCATTTCAAGGTAAAAGGAATTGTTTCTGATAAAATCACCCCTCCGGATACTGGAACCATTGGTCAAGCTAGTAGCATGAAGAGGACTGCCATGACTCGAGCCGAGCGTGCTAGACCTTCAGGTCCAGGGTCATCTAGTGCAGGACCGCCTGATGAGGGCCCATCTGAGTCCAGGCCATCCACTGCGATGCCAGAAAGTCTCATTGCTCGTCGTTTGGATTCACTAGAGGGTACTGTGCTGGGAATGGAAGCTTTTATGCAGGGGATGGCAGTGATGATGAAAGACCTCTATGTGCATACCTTTACCGGGAGGTCTATACCAGAAGGGCTCGCACCTCCTGCTTATAATCCCCCTAGAGCTAGGCCCTCCACTTCCACAGTGGTGGAAGATGGTGATGAATATGAATCCGATGAGAACAAGGAGGGTGATGATGATGACGTGTCTAGGGATGATTCTGGGGAGGAAGGAAGTGGTGATGATGGGAATGAAGCTGAGGTTTAGGGTCCATTGGGTTCCCTTGTTTTGTGTTCTTAGGTTGTTTGTCCTGACGGAGTCAGTGGGTCAGTAGAAGAAGCCATGTTAGGTTGTTTTGTCTCTTTTTGAAACCTAACCCCATGTACTCCAAGTTTAAATTTGATTTATGAAAGAAAACCACAGTTTGAACTTAGTTTGCCCTTGTTAATTTCTAAAACTGCAATGTCATTTCTTGTGTGTTGATTGATCAAAGAATTGATTGTGTGAATGGGTGAATGAATTCTTTTTGTATTATAATGCTGTGTGCCAAAACTTTGCTAGGGACTAGCAAAGCTCAAGTTGGGGGGTGTGATTCACACCAAATTTTGTATATTTTGTTGTGCAAATCATCTCGGTTTGAATTGATTTTTGGAGATTATATTGATGTGAATTGCGTTAATTGAGCACTTATTGGTAATTTGTGAGTTTTGCAGTTAAACAATGCAAATGTCGACTGTTTCAAAGCTTTGATGAATGGAGATGAGGGCTAACTTTGATTTTGAATTAAAAGAAGAAGGAAGCAAGAAGGAATCAAAATCAATCAGCTACCGCAGAGCTACCGGTAGTCGATTGCCTCTGGAGTTGCAGCTACCGCAGAGCTACCGGTAGCCGATTGCCTCTGGAGTTGCAGCTACCGCAGAGCTACCGGTAGCCGATTGCCTCTGGAGTTGCAGCTACCGCAGAGCTACCGGTAGCCGATTGCCTCTGGAGTTGCTACTATCGCACGACTACCGGTAGCCAATTGCTTCTGGGGTTTCAGCTACCGGTAGTCAGTGCACGAGCTACCGGTAGCCGAGGCTGTTTCATCTAAATTTCTGCTGGATTGTTTCTGTTGCTTCAAGGGCCCCACCATCTAGTCTCCCTCACTCCTCTGACTCGTTCAACATACAGAACATCCCTCCATGTCTTTCCTCTTGGACTTTGAAGCCATGACATTAATTGAAGAAAGAGAAAATGGGAGCTGCTGGGTGTGCAAACCTGCTCTGCACACCTCTGTCATACCCTGTCTGCTGCACTCCTAGGGAGACAGTAATCAGATGGGAGACTCCCTCCTCTCCAGAATGGGGAGTGGGGGGAAAAAGGGTTTTTCTCCATAGCAAAGAAAATTACACTAAGAAGGGAAGCTGGGTTGCAAAGGGATGCTGCACCTTCCTGGTCCAGGCCTTGCAGACTGTGCTATGCTGCAGGGAGCTACAGGGGATGACCAGGCACGTTTTTGAGAAACAAAAAGTTCTCCAAGGATGGTCATGGGAAGAATTATTATTCAGCAGAAAAAAAGATAGGTTTTTAGAGAGAGAAATTCTGGGCGGAGAAGATGATGAATAGTAGTTTTTAGAGAGAGAAAGTTGTGATTTTTGCATTCTCTTCTACTGCACTGTCTTGTAATCTTGAGTAAGAATCTTAGTAGTTCATTGAATGCCATAAATGTTGTTTTCCCTTCATGTTTGGTTAGTTGAATGCTCTTTTAATATTTCACCATTAATGCTTCAAGTTCTTCATTTTCATAGCTATGTAATGGGTTTAAATGCAGGTTCTTTTAGCTCATAAATTCTTACACTTAGTAGCTTAGAAGTTCATAGATTTGCAATGCACTTCCATTACATAGTCATTTCCATTCCAAGTATGAGTAGCTAAATCCTCTAGTTGGCAAGACCAAGAGGGATCTCCTTTGGGGATATCATTTCAACTCTTTCTCCTCTTTCCCTTTAGAGTCAAATGGTTCGTTTTGACCGGACAGAAGATGGATGAGTCGATGAGTCTTTGATAAACCGTAGGCCTAGTCACGGTTTATGCTTAGATACTCACCGATGTCATCCTCGCCTTTCCGTGATTCAAGCGTTCATTCATGCCCAATCGGAGGAGTGATTTGAGTTGAGGTGGTATACCCATTGGAGTGATCTCTTGGAATTGCCAACACTTGTTTTATCATTACATTTTCATTAGCATACACTTCACCAATCAACTCTCAAGACAAAAGATTTTACATTTCCGTTTTTCACCAAATCACTTCAATCTTGATTCACTACCTTCCCTGTGGATACGACATTGGAATACTCTTCCAAGTAACTCACAACACACGAAAGTCTCCTTGCGATTGGGGAGCATTTTTGTGCATACATATCCCATATTTACATCTTCCCATTTCCCTTTCCTCATTGCCCTTTCTTTTGACACTATCCCTAGGGGAAGAAATTCTTCTCCCCCGTCCATACATTGCATACATTGAGGGATAGTAATTAGGGGTTAGGAAAGATATTTTTTTTGTGACAATCAATATGATTTTGCCATGAAGTGTGTGAAATGTGTTGTAAATGTTCATATGTTACTCATACCATATTGAACATTGTATTATTGTTGCAATGGGACATCACATTGCATATGCACGGGAACATCGCATTTAGTGGGTGTGTGTGCATGGTGGTTGTCTTCACCAAGTTTGGTGGACGACGAGTGGGCTTGGGTGATACGGGTCGATGACCTAGTCGAGTCTCATGGTTTGCATGGTTGTTAGGGTTGGGGTAGCAAGAAGGGCTAGACTATCCCTCGGGTGAGAGACCCGGTGATTGGATACGCACTCCGTTGGTATATGAGCCCATAAAGTGTGTCGGTGTACGCGGAACCGTTGGTGGAAGTCCATGAATTCCGTGTAGGTTGGGTGACCTTTGGTGTGAGTCCATGAACATCCACCCCTATAAAGACCCTAGAATGAAATGTCATTTGATGTGCAACATAAATTACGGATTGGTACACATTGGCACTTGCATGTGTAGAGGAGCCGGGAAGGGCTCAGTTGATATGCATGAGTGGGTCTCACCTTATTCCATAGCATGGCATTGCAAATTCCATCATTGAATATATTTCCTTGCTTGGAATGTTATGAATTGTTGATTTTGGCATGTGAACATTTCATATGCATTTAGGTTGGGGAGTAGCCTCATTAAAAGATACCCTATTGTGCGTGGCTCACCCTTTGTGGGAAAAATATTTCAGGTGCGGGGTTTACACCGACGGACGGCTCCCATTTCGAGCCTCAAGGTTGAAGAAAGCCGACTTGTGGCTTTTATGGTTATTTTGTAAAGCTTTTGTAAGAATTCCATTTTGATATGTAAATATATGGAATCAATTGTAATAGAACTTGTACAAACTATGTTTTATATGGAAATCCTTGTCAAACATGTATTTGATGAATTGGGAAAGGTTTTGAATGGATTGGAAACGAAAAATGGTTGAAAATGGCAAAACTGGGCAGAGAGTACCTGTACTGTGTACCGGTACATCGGGGTACCGGTACGGTATGGTACCGATATTGTGTACCGGTACACTCTCCAAAATTTACTGATTTTTAAATTGCTTTGCCCTATTTTCAAACTATGTTTCCCTTCCTCCAATGATGTAAATGGACTATAATGGAGTGTAAATCAAGGTGCGTTGGGTCTTGGTTAAACCAAATGAATAATTGATTTCAATTTACAGTTGTGGGTTATGATTCCGGTTAAAGGAATGTTATTTGACGTGGTGTCGGGTTTAAGGGACATTCACGGATACTTCCGCGGGTTGACGGTTGGTCAACGGTTAATATAGGACCCCCGGAAATTGGGGCGTCACTGGTAGGTTTGGCCTAGAATGCCCAGAATGCCTGTAACACATGCTCCACTTGCTTGGGGATCCCACCATTGATTCTCCCACTTGTCCCCTGACATCCCTTACACATCTACATGCCTCCCATCACCCATGCTTGGACTTTGGAGGCAATGATATTAATGAGGATGGGAAAGAAGGGGGCAGCCATGGTGGGTTACAGGCTAAGCTTTTCCTAGCCTGTCCAATGCATCAAATCACCTCCCCTTGATGGGAGGTCTGTAACACCCCAAAACACACCCTGGACGGCATTACTATCTGAGACCATTCACAACATGAGAGCGAATAAATAAATTTCATAAATAAAGAAATTTCATTCATCATATATCATGTCCATAGCATTATCCCAAAAGAATAAGCCAAATCATGTCAATTACATCCCAAAAGAATTAAACGTAACTTAGCAGCGGAATAACAAAAGATTATATTTAACATGATCCCAAAATAATCCCTTCAATCTAATACAACGAAGGACCGTCGAGATATCCCCCTCCGGATCCCCCTACTCGTCTTCTAACTGATCCTCTTTTACAGCATCACCTGAAAAATGTGTTGGTTTGTGGGGGTGAGCACTAAGCTCTGTAGGAAAATCCTTCCAAACTCAAACAAGGTTTAGAAAACATGTAAAACAAGTAGGTCTCATTTCACAAATATCATATATAACTTTTGAAGTAAAACCAGAACATTTAAATAGATCTCAAGTTTAAGGAACAACAGTAATTGAATGAATAAGTGAAACCACTATACAGTTAGCAAACCATTTCAAATATACTCCAGTCCACCAAACACTATTTCAACAATTCTTTCGGTAGGTGGCATACTTTAGGGTAACCTCCACCCCCATTCTTTCGGTAGGTGGCATACTTTAGGGTAACCTTCACACCCCCGTTAGATCATCTTTGCTTCCCAAACATCCTTACAAGGAACCTCTTGGGAAGGGGTGAGCATCCTTACAAGGAACCTCTCACACTTCTTTCCGTAGGTGGCATACTTTAGGGTAACCTCCACCCCCATTCTTTCGGTAGGTGGCATACTTTAGGGTAACCTCCACCCCCCGTTAGATCATATTTGCTTCCCAAGCATCCTTACAAGGAACCTCTTGGGAAGGGGTGAGCATCCTTACAAGGAACCTCTCACACTTCTTTCGGTAGGTGGCATACTTTAGGGTAACCTCCACCCCCAAAATATAACATGTAACAATTCCACAACCAACTAAGAAAAATACATGAGATCACTAAAAATACCATTTTGTTGTTCAATATAAAACACTAAAGTTTTGAAATCAAGAACATATGAGTAATCAAACTTTGGAATCATTACAAATGAATATTAAGCTTGGAGTATAAAGAATAAAGGCGCACCAAGCTTGAAAATCATAGACAAAGGAGAAATTAGGGTTTAAAGGAACAATCATGTATGGAAATAAATTACAAACGACTATCAAGGTGTGACATCAAGAACAAATGATTATGAAGCTTAGAAATCAAACCAAAAGAAAATTCAAGTCTTGGAACCAAGAATAAAGAATATCAAGTATTGAATATCAAGCTTAGAATTCAAAACAAAGGGACAATCATGTGTTGAAATCAATAACAAATGAGAAGTCAAGAGACAAACACATTTCCCTTGAAGACTAGGGTTTGGTAGCAAGCAAGGAGATTCAAGGGTTACCCAACAATCACAATATTTTCCACATGGCATCAATTGCAAGAATAGCAAGAATTAAGGATGGGATATCATACATATAACATTTAGAGTTAAGAGATACATATAAATAAACCTAGCCTCAATGTAAAAGAATGGAAGAAAACCCCTACCTTGGTGTTCTTGAAATCTAGGGTTTGATCTTGAATCACTCTAAAATCCTTTATTTCTCCCTTTTGATCTTGTGTTTTCTCCTTCTTTATTCTTTTCTAAGACTCTCTCTAGGATTCCAAGAGGTGTGGGTAAGGGTGTAGTGAAAGTGTAGAAGAAGAGAGTAGAAGAATGGTGTTCTTGAGGAATTTCGGTTTTGATCTCTATAAGGGTTAACTCTCTCAAGATCTTTGTGTTCTTCTCTCATTTTCTCTTCTCTTAAGGCTCTAAGATGTTTGGGGTGAGAGTGGGATGGAAGAATGGGTCAAATGAGGCTTAAAAGGGTGTTTTAAAACACCAAAATCCTGACTTTTATCGGGTGTACCGGTACGCTGTACCGGTACGGTTTAGCTACTGGTTCGGGCGTACCGGTATGGTACTGTGTACCGGTATACTCCGGCTGCTTCAACTTTCAGGGCAGTTTTTACCCATTTATAGGTCGAATTGGAAAATTTTCATGAGATACACTTTTGTATCCCTAGATGTATACTATCTACTGTCAAAATTTCAGATCAATTGGACATAAGGATCAAAAGTTATGACTTAAATACTAGAAGGTGTCCCAACTCATTTTTACCCAAATTTTCTCTAAGTTTGTTTTCACTCCGGAATACATCCTAGCTTCCAATACACCCCATATTACCTCTCCCAATGTTTTTCGACCTTCCGGATTCAATGGAGAACTTATTTTGACTGAAAAATATTTAGAAACTTCCATAATCCCTCTTCTCAAGTTTACACACCTTCGAAACTTAAACTTTCCAATCCATTCCTAAGCCAACCAAAATCCATCCCAAACCTCTCCAACACATATTTCCACATTTTTATAACAATTATTTACTATATATCTATATACATATATAAAAGAAAATGCGGGGTGTTACAAGGTCTTCTCTCACAAGCTAGGGGAACCTCATGGATGAAAATGCATCATTCACACACCATATATTCAGCATTCCACCAGTTTTGAGAGGGAGGCTACCTAAGCTTAGAAAGCTCCAAGGAAGAAGATGAATAGTAGAAATAGAAAGCTTATGTTTTTTTCATTTTCTTCTCCTTTTCAGTTGTAGTAAACTTTAAATCTCTTGTAATCCTTAATTATTGCACTTTAATATTAGCTATTTCAAGTTTAGTTACATGTTCTTCAATCCTCCATTGTTGCTTTCAAGTTTTTCATTTCAAAATTTTAAAATGGGTATTGAATATTTTTCTTCATAGTTTATGTTTTCTTGCATTAAGTTAAGTTCCAATCTTCATTTCTTCATTATGTCTCTTTACATTATGCATGTCCTTCCTTTTATTATGAGTAGCTAAATTTTAAGTTGGGTAATCCAAGGGAGAACTCTTCTTGGGTATGTCATTTCAACTCATTTTCTTTCTTCCTCGTAGTGTACGTTGATTCGGTTTGACTGGGTTGAGTGTGGACGTGGTTGTGAGTCTTTGATATCCCGTAGACTTGTCACGGGTTATGCTTGGATCCTCACCTCCATCTTATTCCCTCACTTCCCATGAATCAATTGAACATCTAGACACCATTGGAGGAAGGTTTTGAGTTGAGTTGGCGTTCTCATTGGAATGACCCCTTTGGATTAGCCAACACTTGTTTTCCATTTCATTTTCACCAAGAACACAAATCACAAACCAAACTCAAACATCAAAGATTTTTACACTTTTCCTTTTTGACAAAATCACATTCACCACAACTTGACCTTCCTTCCCGAAGACGACCTTGGAATACTTTTCCAAGTAAAACACAACATTTGAAAGTCTCTCTGCGCTTGGGGAGCTCTTTTGTTCACACACACACATTTTCATTCACCCACCATTATTTTGTTTCCCCATCTCTTGCATTGAACCCGAGTGAGGGTGACACTCACTCACACACATAAGCCACATATATACATTGAGGGTTCATGTTTAGAGTTTAGGGAATACAACGGAACCAATCAAGCAATGTGGTAAGGGACGAGGTGCTAAAACTACTTGACGTAGGCATCATTTTTTTGATTGCTGATAGTATGTGGGTTAACCCCACGCAAGTAGTACCCAAGAAGTCGGGAGTCACTGTGGTGGAAAATGAGGATAATGAGTTTATTCCAACAAGGGTGATCACTGGGTGGAGAGTGTGCATTGACTAACGAAAGCTCAACTTATGCACAAGAAATGATCACTTCCCATTGCCATTCCTCGACCAAGTGTTGGAACGAGTAGCAGTGTATCTATTCTATTGATTCTTAGATGGATACTCCAGCTACAATCTATAAAACCCAGGTAAATTTAAACATTTATGAAAAAGGGCAGAACGGTAAATTGTTACTTCGGTATGGGTTGAAAACCTGAATTTTTCTAGAATTCGGATGATGAAGCGGATCTCACTGTTGGATTCGTCTCGTGAAATCTAGCAACCCTGTCAATTTTCTCCGAATTCCAAGATAGTCAGATTTTTTTGAATTTTACGAGGCGGTCGGGTCTCGGGTGACCCAAAAACGAAATTTTTAATAAAATTTTAGAAATTTGGAAAATAATTTAAAGCAAGTTGAAAGAAAAATATTTTGAAACTGAATCGGGCCGAAATTTAATTGTTTCGGGGCGAAATTGGACCCGAGAAAGGAGCCCGTGTGGCGCGTTGTGGGCCAAGTAGCCTTGGAGTATAAATAGGGGAGAAAAATCAGATTTCTCCCCGATTCATTCAGCTGGGTTTTAACATTAAAGATAAGAGAGGGAAAAGAGAGAAAATTCAACTTCTCTCTACGATCTACGCCTCCTCGTCGCTCAAATTAACTCGAGCCAAGTATTAAAGTTGTTCCTCTCGGCGAGGGCTACACGGCTATACCAAAAAGTGCGGGTTTTACCGAAGTCCAAGAAACGGGATTTGGGAAAAGTGAAGATTCAAGCTTGAATCGGGTTCTTGAAGCTTTTCAACATCGTTTTACGCTTCAAGAGGTAGGGTTTTCTCCCTAATTATGTTTATTTCCAACCTGGGGTGAGTATATAGAATGGGTAGGATGTTAGATGTTTATAACCTTTGCCTATTGTTGTAAAAAAATTGAGGAAATGAGTATTGATTTTAGGTAGAATAAATTCTTTATTGAATTGGTGTGTGGAAATCGTTAGTTTGTGATTTCTTAGAAAAATGGTATTATGTGGGCATGCTATGTGTTATATTGGGTTTTGTGAATTATGTGCTAACTAACTTGATCCGAAATATGTACACCCAAGTGCAAGCGGTCAAGCTGTAGTAATAATCCGGTTTGAGTCCGGAGTCGAATCCACAGGGAACTCTTGTTGATGTATTGAGGTAAGCAGTGGTGGAGACCTAGTGATTGTCACCCTTGAGGTTTGCAGTTGTGTGATGTATGAGATGTCCTGGACAACATATAAGATTCTTCCCAAGAAGGTTTTCTAGACAAAATATAAGATAAGCTCAAATGTAAAAAGGTCACTCTTTAGTTCGAGGATCTGGACGTGTATCATCCAGTTTAGTATACTTGTGCTTGATAACTCAATTAACCCCCGTGTCAACAGCAATCAGAAGATAAAGGTGAATTGTGAGAATTAAGAACATGATTCCGATGTCTTTCTAGAAGTTTACAAGAATTGTATGTGCCGAGACTCAACCCGTCTACAAACAAGCAAGTGTTTCTACAAGACATCCAATCATTACATTAATGTTCCATTTTCATTCTTTAATTGAAGCACAATAGTGGTGAAGATTGACGGGTAGTCATGAAGATCTAGCCGGGGTACTTGCCTTGAACCAATTAGTCTTTCTATGCAAGAGTTATCTATGTTATAGAAAGAACTCTTGGTTATACAAAGTACTTTAGCTTTGCTAGATGCAATCAATCATTCAATAAGCATGGAGAATATAAATCATTAAGCATAATCGAAATTGCACAAATATAACGTCCGGATAATTTATACATGCCCTTCTCCTCTTACTAAAGAGTGAATGAGAAACTACTCACTCTTCGTGGCTTTGGTAAAGCTAGAAAAGTGAGTGATGCTCATTCCTCCAAGTAGAGGGATCATAAAGCAAAACACACTAAACAGGGAGCCGATCTTCGACAAAGAATGAGTGAATCACGTTCCACCCTTCACGGCTCTGGCGAAGCTCTAGAAAAGTGGAAGAGTTTCACTCCTCTAAGAGAAGAAAAAAACTCAAGCAATGGAAGTGAATGAAACACATATTGAAAGTAGAAGAAGGCTAGTCACTTTTGGAGGGTGATCTGTAACCTAAAGATCTATCTTCCTCTATGCATTTAATTGAAAGCTTAAGCCTATGACTAACTTTATAGTAAGCTAGGAGATGTTGGTCTAATGCTAAACCAATCTCCCGAACAACTCTCCAAGTTCCCCTTTACTCTCCCACAATGGGAGTATTTATAGGCAAGGAGGAGGAGACAAGAGGGGGGGTGAAGGAATAGTGCATGGCCGCCCAAGTCCCAGTGAAAAGCCTACCACTCTGCAGCCAATCTGCAGATAACGTTCGAACGTTGTCTGGCGTTCAAATGTTGTTTTTGGCTCTGCTTGATGGGCGTTCGAACGCCAGATGGTGTCTGACCTTCCCACTCAAGTGGCCTGTGGTCTTCTGTGAAGTCCATTTCCACACTCCATGCAGCATCATGGTCCTCAAATAATTCCAGGGGACGTTCGAATGTGAGTTGGCGTTCAAACGTCGTACTCAAGTATCTCAGTACCTTCTTTCTTGGCTACAACACGCCATGTCTCAGCAGTCTGGTCTTCACATGCGGCAGGGGAACGTTCGAACGTGATTTGGCATTCGAACGTTCTTCCTTTGTTCCAAGCTTTTCCAATTTTGTCCCCTAGTATGCTGGTGTTTCATTCAAGTGTGATTCTTGTTGCCCTTAGAGCCCTTGTTCACTTTAGGACCTGAAATGTCATCATTTAATCTCCATCAAAGTATAATTAGTCTTAAAAAGGCATAGTGATATGCTAATTTTAACTACAAATCACTAACATGCTTGGGATTTGTTGTTGGGTATAATGTTAATATATGCTTTATGATATATTAGCATTATGGTGAATTATAGAAATTATATGCTTGGATATAATTGGCCATGGAATAGTGGAAATTGCTCATTTGGCATTCATTGCATATTGGGCATGATTTTGGCATCACATTCATGGGCATTAGACATGAGTGTGGGTGTGTGTGTGTGCATGGTTTAATCAAACACCAAACTTGGTGGATAATGGGGTGGGCTCGGGAAAAGTTGGAACGAAGTTCCGAATGAGTCGCACGGTTGCATGAAAAACTTGTGTTGGGTATACGAAGAAGGGCTAGACTCTCCCTCGGGTGCAAGACCCGGCTACTGGTTTATACACTTCCGACGGTGCAAGTCCAAAAAAGTGTATCGGTGTGCGGAGCCGGCGATGCAACACCAAAAGTCCGCTACTGTAACACCCCAAATACCACCCTGGACGGCATTACATTATGAAACCATTCACATCATGAGAGCACTAAATATATATCCATCAAATAAGAAACATTCTTAATTTTAACAAAATTTGGGCAGAGTCTCCTTTGTACAGGAAGCTCCACCCAAGAATCACAACCTGTGCAATTCTATTAACTTGACCACACAGGGTCCATTTAACCATCCAATAACAATAAAATTTCTATTTACCATCTATACTATCCTTAACATTATCCCAAAAGAATAGGCCAGATATGACAATTACATTCCCCAAAAGAATTACATGAATATATCGCAGCGGAGTTTCAAAAGAATCTAGACTTTACATTGTTCAGAAATAAATCCCCTAGTCTAGAGCAAAATAAGCTATATCTCTAGATGTCCCATTCGGGACCTAGGTACCCCTCCAAGGAAGCTTCCCCAAGGCCCGGCTCATTCACACCGAGCTCTTCCTCTAAAGCCAAATCTGAAAAATATTAATTGTAGGGGATGAGCACGAAGCTCTGTAGCAAAATCTTCTCAAACTCAAACAAGGTTTATAAAAACATATAAAATGGCCGGTCTCATTTTACAAATAGCATACATAATCTTTGAAGTAAAACAGAGACATTTTAAAATGGATCTCAAGTTTAAGTAGCAACAGTAATTTACATAAACAGTAAAAGAAACCAAGATCCAATACATATCCATTTTCCAAAATATAAACCATTTTCCCACAAGACCTTGTGGAATCCCATACTCCCACAATTCCTTGTAGGAAACCATTTTCCATAATAATACAACAATCCATCAATATGTATATGTATCTCAAACATGATGTAAGGCAAACCCCATGAATCAACACATTGAGTAATATCTAACCCACACACACCCACACAAATCTTATCAAAGATATCCATCCTTTAGGAAGGGCGTATGCCACACCAATGGCAGTGACGTATCCAACCCAGGTATTAGTATACTAACCCTCTGACACGGCACCCGTGAGCAATAGCGGTTTAGTCTTACCAAAGCACTAACCCCACTACGAGTGGTAGGAAACATGCCAACCCACACGGAGCAAGCAACACGTCTATCTACTCTACGATATCTCGTCAAAGGCCACCCATGGTCATCCCACACTCATAAGAGATACAATACCAAACCCAATTTCATAATTTACAAGTATATCTCAAAATCCCCAAATTAAGCATGGGACATTTTCAATAACCAACCAAGAAAAATGCAAGAGATCACAACAATATCATTTTATTACTCAACACAAAACACTATGATTTTGAAATCAAGAATAAATGAAGAGTTCAAGAGGAAAACCCATCACTCTTGAAAACTAGGGTTTTTCAAACAAAAGAGGGATTTCATGGGTATACAACCCTAACTTTGTGTAAAACATGTTAACAATTGAAAAAGAACCAAGAAACAATGGAGCCATAGCAAATACATATCATTAAGAATCAAAACATACATATTTATTAACCCTAACATCAATGTAAGAGAAAGATAAGAAATCCCCTACCTTATGCTCTTGAAGAAACCTAGGGTTTGAGTCTTGGATCACTTGTGAACCCTTTGTCTTTCCTTTTTATCTTGAGTTTTATCTTTCTCTCTTTCTCTCTAAGGGTTTCTAGGAGGGTTAGGGTAAGAGGGAGATGAAGAAATGGGGCAAATGGGATGTGGGATGGGTTTTATAACACAAAAATCTCGACTTTTTAACTGTTTAGCGGCGTCAGACAGATCGTACCGGTACCCAGTACCGGTACTGTATGGTACCAGTACTCAGTACCGGTACCCCAAACCTTCTGGTGTCGAAGTACCGGTACACAGTACCGGTACTGTATGGTACCGGTACCCAGTACCGGTACCATTTACCCAGTTTTGCCTATTTCTTTTGTTTTCCATTTCCAATCCATTCCAAAACTAACCAAATCCATCACAAACCTCTCCAACACATATTTATACACCAAACCTATCTAATACAAGTTATAGGACCTAACATTTTATATTTTCACTCACTAAAACTAAATTTCAACTATGATTTTCATTAACATTTTAAATCTGTACTTTTCAAATTTACAAAGTTCAAACACACTTCAATACCCCTATCCACGTATTTACAACCATTATTTGCTATATCTATATATCTATATGAACGAAAATGTGGGGTGTTACAATCCACCCCCCTTAAAGAAAGTTTCGTCCTCGAAACTTACCTCAAGTAGTGAACAAAAAGGGATACTTCTCCCGCATTTCTTGCTCCGGTTCCCATGTAGCTTCCTCCACTCCATGGTGTTGCCACCAAACCTTCACTAGTCGGATGACTTTGTTACGGAGTACCTTTTTCCTTTGCGTCGAGAATTTCTACCGGTTATTCTTCATAGGTTGCTCCGTCTTAAATTTCCATCTCCTCCAAGTTCATGACTGGAGTTGCATCCGAATGACACCTTCTCAACCTAGACACGTGGAACACGTCATGTACTCCGGATAGCTGGGCTGGTAGTCGAAGTTGATATGCCGCCTTGCCTACCGCTTTGATTACCTCAAACGGTCCGGTATATCTTGGCGCTAACTTCCCCTTCTTGCCGAATCGAAACACGCCCTTCTTGAGTGACACCTTGAGAAATACGTAGTCTCCCACCTTGAATTCTAAGGGTCTTCGTCTGTGGTCCGCCTAGCTATTCTGTCTACCTTGCGCCGTCCGTAGCCTCTCTCAGATGAGTTGAATCTTCTCCGTAGTTTCCCCCTTTTTTTGTCATTACTCTGTTAGTTCGCTGCGCACTCTGATATAAATTACATTCCACCAAAGGTTACAGTTGAAACCTAACCCGACTTGTCCTCCCATCTTAGCTTCCAAATCCATATACATTTTTCCAACGAAATAATTTAAGAAAAATTAACATAATATCATCGAAAATACCATTTTATTGGTCAATACCAATCTTTAGAATTTTGAATTAAGGAACAAATAAATAATCAAGCTTGGGAATCAAGAACAAAGTAACAATCGAGTCTTGGAGTCAATAACAGATGCATATCAAGCTTTGTAACCAAGAACTAAAGAGTATCGAGTTTTGAACTCAAGGACAAGGAGAAATCAAGTATTGAAATCAAGAGCAATTGAATGTCAAGTCTTGAAATCAAGAATCAATGAATATCAAGTATTGAATATCAAGAATAAATGAATCACAAGAGTTAGAATCAATAACAAATGAATATTAAATTTGGCTATCAAGAACCAATGAATCATCAAGCCTGGGGAAATTAAAAACAAAGGAACAACCAAGTCTTGAAATCAAGAACCAAAGGATGTCAAATATTGAATATCAAGAATACATAAATTACAATAGTTAGAATCAATCAAATGAATACCAAATTTGGCTATCAAGAGCAAATGAATATTAAGCTTGAAAATCAAGAATAAAAGCGTATCAAGCTTGAAAGTCATGAACAAAGGAGAAATTAAGATTTAACGGAACAATCATGTATGGAAATCAATAACAAACGACTATCAAGGTGTGTAATCAAGAACAAAGGATTATGAAGCTTAGAAATCAAGACCAAAAGAACACTCAAGTCTTGGAACCAAGAATAAAGAATATCAAGTATTGAATATTGAAAATAATTGAATCACAAGGGTAGAATCAATAACAAATGAATATCAAATTTTTGATACCAAGAACAAATGGATCATTAAGCTTAGGAAGTTAAGGACAAGGAAACAATCAAGTCTCGAGATCAATAACAATTGATATCAAGCTTGGAATCAGAGATAAAGTAACAATCATGTATTGGAATCGATAACAAACGACTATCAAGGTTTGAAATCAATGACAGAGGCAAGATAAAGAGAAAACACATCTCCCTTGAAAACTAGGATTTCAAGGGCATACCAAAAGGATTTGGTGGTCACCCACCCATAACATAGCTTAGAACAAATAATATTTAAGTTCGGGAATCAAGAACAAAGGAGAAATCAAGAGAAAAACACATCTCCTTTGTAAACTAGGGTTTGAAGGCATAAGAAAAGATTTAGGGTTTACCCCACCATAATATATTTTGGGACAAGGTAGTATTATCCAGAATGACAAGACATGATGATTCCCTAGCAAGTAGATATAAATTAGAGTCAAAGAAATACATATAAGTAAACCTACTGGTAACTGAAATGTAATTTGCCTGCACGTAACCCTTACAGACCAACCTGGTATCCCCCTGTTCTCCCGTAGGCAAGTCAACATATAAAGCATGTTCTAGCTCCTCGGAACCCAATCCCAATTCCATAGCGTCTGCAGTACGTATAAAATAATGAGTCGCATAGGAATCCAATAAAATTCGGGCCCAAGAATGGTAGAGAATAACGATACCTTCCACAACGACATTGGAGGCATCTTCCTCCGGTTGGGTCAAAGCAAAAGCCCTTCCTTGATTGGCGCCGCCGGGGGCATGAGCTTGTAACGGTCTCTGTGGTGGTAGTGGCTGTCGTAGCGGTGGCCTGTTTGCATTCACTCGTCCAGTTGCTTGGTTGGTCTTGGTAGAAAGCAATGGATAATTATCTATGAAGTGCCCAACACCTCCATAGGCAAAACATCGACGTGCATCTGTGCCTATTCTTTCTGGTACGCCTCCCGCTCCTCTAGCTATCTGAGGTCTCTGCTGTGCTGGCCTTTGTAGAGGTGGCTTGTTTGCTGGTACTTGCTCGGTTGCTTGCTTGGTCATTGGGGGAAACGAGGGGCATCTATGTTTGAAGTGCCCATACTCTTCGCATGAAAAGCATTGGTGCGGGTCCATGCCTGCTCTCGTCTGAGTAACTCCATCTTCTCTAACCGTCTGAAGTCTTTGTTCAACCGCGTCCATGTCCAC
This sequence comes from Ilex aquifolium, assembly GCA_951799425.1. Classification (NCBI taxonomy): domain Eukaryota; kingdom Viridiplantae; phylum Streptophyta; class Magnoliopsida; order Aquifoliales; family Aquifoliaceae; genus Ilex; species Ilex aquifolium. Next base: position 20,353,915 of record OX637393.1, read on the forward strand.
GTGCACGTCCACGTCCACGTCCACGTTCACGAGATCTTGTATTCTCGAATTAAGGGTGTAACCAGCTTCTCGCGGATGGAAGGCCTCAAATCTTGTTCAAAGCGTTTAGCCTTCCTTGCCTCAGTGACCACAAACTTGATTGCGTAGCGAGATAACTCATCGAATTCGAACAAATAATTAACCCTTAACCTAAATATACCATGAATCTAACCTATCTGATAAACACATAACTTCAAACCAATACAAGCCTACGGTTCCTTCAACCTAGTCCTACCTTTCCGGTGGTAATCCATAACCTACAGCTCCCATGTAAGACCTAAAGCCTAAGCTCTGATACTAACTTTGTAACACCCCAAATACCACCCTGGACGGCATTACATTATGAAACCATTCACATCATGAGAGCACTAAATATATATCCATCAAATAAGAAACATTCTTAATTTTAACAAAATTTGGGCAGAGTCTCCTTTGTACAGGAAGCTCCACCCAAGAATCACAACCTGTGCAATTCTATTAACTTGACCACACAGGGTCCATTTAACCATCCAATAACAATAAAATTTCTATTTACCATCTATACTACCCTTAACATTATCCCAAAAGAATAGGCCAGATATGGCAATTACATTCCCCAAAAGAATTACATGAATATATCGCAGCGGAGTTTCAAAAGAATCTAGACTTTACATTGTTCAGAAATAAATCCCCTAGTCTAGAGCAAAATAAGCTATATCTCTAGATGTCCCATTCGGGATCTAGGTACCCCTCCAAGGAAGCTTCCCCAAGGCCCGGCTCATTCACACCGAGCTCTTCCTCTAAAGCCAAATCTGAAAAATATTAATTGTAGGGGATGAGCACGAAGCTCTGTACCAAAGTCTTCCCAAACTCAAACAAGGTTTATAAAAACATATAAAATGGTCGGTCTCATTTTACAAATAGCATACATAATCTTTGAAGTAAAACAGGGACATTTTAAAATGGATCTCAAGTTTAAGTAGCAACAATAATTTACATAAACAGTAAAAGAAATCAAGATCCAATACATATTCATTTTCCAAAATATAAACCATTTTCCCACAAGACCTTGTGGAATCCCATACTCCCACAAGTCCTTGTAGGAAACCATTTTCCACAATAATACAACAATCCATCAATATGTATATGTATCTCAAACATGATGTAAGGCAAACCCCATGAATCGACACATTGAGTAATATCTAACCCACACACACCCACACAAATCTTATCAAAGATATCCATCCTTTAGGAAGGGCGTATGCCACACCAATGGCAGTGACGTATCCAACCCAGGTATTAGTATACTAACCCTCTGACATGGCACCCGTGAGCAATAGCAGTTTAGTCTTACCAAAGCACTAACCCCACTACGAGTGGTAGGAAACATGCCAACCCACACGGAGCAAGCAACACGTCTACCCACTCTACGATATCTCGTCAAAGGCCACCCATGGTCATCCCACACTCATAAGAGATACAATACCAAAACCAATTTCATAATTTACAAGTATATCTCAAAATCCCCAAATTAAGCATGGGACATTTTCAATAACCAACCAAGAAAAATGCAAGAGATCACAACAATATCATTTTATTACTCAACACAAAACACTATGATTTTGAAATCAAGAATAAATGAAGAGTTCAAGAGAAAAACCCATCACTCTTGAAAACTAGGGTTTTTCAAACAAAAGAGGGATTTCATGGGTATACAACCCTAACTTTGTGTAAAACATGTTAACAATTGAAAAAGAACCAAGAAACAATGGAGCCATAACAAATACATATCATTAAGAATCAAAACATACATATTTATTAACCCTAACATCAATGTAAGAGAAAGAGAAGAAATCCCCTACCTTATGCTCTTGAAGAAACCTAGGGTTTGAGTCTTGGATCACTTGTGAACCCTTTGTCTTTCCTTTTTATCTTGAGTTTTATCTTTCTCTCTAAGGGTTTCTAGGAGGGTTAGGGTAAGAGGGAGATGAAGAAATGGGGCAAATGGGATGTGGGATGGGTTTTATAACACAAAAATCCCGACTTTTTAACTGTTTAGTGGCGTCAGACAGATCGTACAGGTACCCAGTACCGGTACTGTATGGTACCGGTACTCAGTACCGGTACCCCAAACCTTCTGGAGTCGAAGTACCGGTACTGTATGGTACCGGTACCCAGTACCGGTATCATTTACCCAGTTTTGCCTATTTCTTTTGTTTTCCATTTCCAATCCATTCCAAAACTAACCAAATCCATCACAAACCTCTCCAACACATATTTATACACCAAACCTATCTAATACAAGTTATAGGACCTAACATTTTATATTTTCACTCACTAAAACTAAATTTCAACTATGATTTTCATTAACATTTTAAATCTTTACTTTTCAAATTTACAAAGTTCAAACACACTTCAATACCCCTATCCACATCTTTACAACCATTATTTGCTATATCTATATATCTATATGAACGAAAATGCGGGGTGTTACAGCTACCCAACAAAGACACATGATTTTGTTTTATAAAATAGTCATTCGATGTGTAACGTCCAAAAAAGATACATGAATTTTTTTTTTTATATAATAAAGACATGATTTTTATTTCAAAAAGATCATTGGATGTTGGCTTGATCCGAAATGTGTACACTGATTCGCCACTTTTTGTGATCTGAATTATATTAATTATACACCCAAGTATAAGTGGTCAAATTGTAGTTTTCTCGGTTTAAGTCCAAGTATCGATCCCACGAAGAGTTTTAGTAATTTAGATTTTAAAATAAAAATTAAAACAGTAAAGTTGTTGTTTAAAGCAGTATAAGGTTTAATAACTTGTGATATGAGCTTAGATTGATAGTTAGTCTAATTAAATAAAGTGCAGAGATAAACGTGTTAATGACAAGAATATAAAAGATATCCTTCAGTTTAAGGATCCCATATGCTTTATATCGGTTAAATACTTGAAATGCTACCTTACAACAATTAACTTCCATTTTACTAGCAAGTCAACCGGTAGGTCTGATGTATATAAACTATCACACATCAACTTCTTAGGTTAGCTGGTGATGGTAGTTATAACACAACAACTTCTTAGGTTAGGTGGTTATATTCACGACAATTGATTAATCCAAACACACCAGAAGGACAAGCCATTTATGAGGAATACTTGAATTATTCAATTGATCTGTTAATAGTAAGTGCATATATAAATAAACCATAACTCAACAACTTCTTAGGTTAGCTGGTGGTAATAGTCATAACACATCAATTTCTTAGGTTAGCTGGTTATAGATGTGTCAATTGACTAATTCAAGTGAACCAGTAGACAAAGTCATTCATGAGGAATACTTGAATTACCCAATAGGTCATCTGTGATATATATATACCAGTTAAACATCCACAGCATTCCGGTGGAGGACTAGCCATACTGGTAGGAACACCGTGGTTGTTAGACTGGCAATATAGTTATATATAGTAATTAAACAACCCTAATAACCCAGAAGGACAAGCCATTCATGAGGATCATTTAGGTTTTGTACCATGCATCAGTAGAACATCCTTAGCATTCCAGTGGAAGACTAGCCATACCGGTAGGAACATCGTGGTTGTTAGACTGGCAGGTTGATGATGCACCGATGACATAATTCCAGGCTCAGCACCGAAACTATGTGCATCGGTGTATCATGCATGAAGCATATAATACATAAATATATAAAACATCAGCATTTCAATAATCTAACCGATAATATACATATGTTTACCCTTCACTGAAGGATATAAACGACTACTCACGCCCCATTGCTATAAACAAGCAAGGAGTGCGGGTATTCGTCATTACAAATGAAATAAAAGTACAAATTCTAAAACTTCTTTCATAAGGAACAATTGAAACACAACCACTCTTATTATTATTCAAAACAACAAAGTGGCGGTAGTTCAACTATCCGAATAGAAAGACTAAACAGAAATGTAGAAATACAGAATATCAGTATAGAACGGACCAGCTATGACTTTGTCTTTCACTCTTCCTTTCTTTCTCTCTTTTTCTCTCTTTTTTCCTTCCCTTAGCTTTCTCTGTTTTGCTCTTGGAGTGGCCGGCCATCAAGTGAAGGGGGAGGGGGTATTTATAGACAAAAATAGCACAAGGTGGAAGTTTGATAGCCTTCCACCTTGCTTGGCCGTCCCCTACCATCCGGATGGTAAAGTCTTGCAGCATGTAAATGTGTCACAGTCTTGGAGTTCTTGTTGTCTTGCAGTAGGGGCACGTGTCGCAGGCTGGAGCTTCCATCTGTCTCTTTTATACTTTAGTCCTCCATTGTTTTCAGCTTTGTAATTTAACCTCATATTCTCTAGTATTTCTGCATTTAACCCTGTAATTTAAACATAAAGTATTAAAAACTTTAATTTAAGCACAATCCCTAATTCGTAATGTTTAATTGTTTTATCTTACAAAGTTAATTACTTAATCATTTTCGATTACACACTAATTAGGGTTAATCACACCCCCAACTTAAACGTTACTAGTCCCTAGTAAATACAAATTATACAAATTATAAAAATTATTTCACAAAATAAAAATAACATAACAGAGGTAAAATCATTTTCGTAGATTTTTTCACGATTGCATTTAGCATATGCAACAAGCCGTTAAACCCCTAGGTGATCCCTAGTGGACGAGTTTTGTATCGTGAAGGTTTTAAGTGAAGTTGCCTACAAACTTCAGTAGTTAGGAGTTTATAACTCATACTTTTCACAACTAAAATTAAATCAATATTCCTGTGCATTGTTATAATACTTCCTTTTTCTGATCATTATAAGAGTAACACACGTTAGTTGTAACATTATCTATATATTTTTATAAAAACTTGTGTGTGTGTGCTGATTTATTTTATAACAGAAATTACTCAAGAAATATTACCATACTTTATGGTAGTCTTGATGTCAATCCTTTCCTGTAATACACTCAACAGAGAATACATATACATTATAGTGACTATCCTCTTAATTGTTACATGTGATTTGGAATATTGTTAACAAAGCAAATAATATCACATGTAATATATCTGAAGAACGGGTATTTGAATAAAATTGAATTTGACATAATCTCATGATTGGATATTAACACTATATCAGACATATTATTAACATTCTCCCTCTATGGATATATAAGATTAATACAGAGACATGATTTCTGGAATAAAAAAGGACTTTCTTTAGGTTGTAATGTGGTCATTGGTTTAGGGTTTAAGAAATGATGTCCATGGGATTCAAATGTATTGTGGTACACCTCTTTTTAGCTTTCCAAGACTTTGCATATTCATCCTTTTTATTTTTCCATTTTTCACTTTCTTGGCTATTTTCTTTCTGTTTTTTCTTTTCTTTGAACAACCAATACTCTTTTCTTTTTCTTTTCACTGTTTTGTTTCCTTCTCCTTTTATTTTTCTGTATCATACTGATTTAAAAGAGGATGCAAGAAAATTAGATAGCAAAATGTAGATTTAATTTATTCTCATGTGGCTTGGGTATTTTTCAAGTTTCATGAAAAGAATTCATACTCTTTTAGGCTCAATCATGGTTGACTAAGGATATAATTTTGTAAAAGAAATGGTCAAAGCTCAAAGATAATGAAAAATGGCCTAAGATCATTTTCAAGAAATTATTTATCTGTATTAATCCCACATAAAATAATTTCAAGGATAATGCTAATAATATAATCTAACAAATGCAAATCAAGACAAAATTAATGAGATTATTGAAAGAAAGTTTACCGTAGAATCGAAGATGTTTATTTGAGTAGATGTAGAATCTCTCTCCAAGGAAGATTAACTCAAATTCTTCAATTGGTTATACATCTCCACTAAATATGTAAAGAGTGTAATATTTCACAAGGTTTCTGAAATAAAGAAATCTATTCGTGCTTATAAGAGTAAGTTCAAATAAAAATATTAAGATAATACACAACTAAAATATGAAAATCCCGCGTGATCAGATTAAGACTATTTTCACAAGGCATAGGAGTATTAACCTAATTCAACTGTAAATTATATGAAATAATCCTCCTAACGGAATTAACATGAGTTCCATATTAATTATCAAAAACTAGTTAAACACACAGAAGTTCAAAACAAACAGCATGGTTAAAACATAAAGTAACTTAAAATTTAAGTGCATAAAGTAAAAGTGCATAATGTAAAAGTTGAGTGAAAGAGAACAAATTGTTTTGTAGAATCTCCAGTCTGTTTAGGAAGTAGAAGATTCTCCTCCAAAACATTCTCTAAAGAACTGTACTTGATTCTGCTCATATTCCTCCATCCGTCTATTGATATGAGTAATATTGGTCTCTATCTCTAGTAAGATCTCTCTATCAGTTCTGTCGTCCATTGGTATGCATGGTTGATCTTCTTGTGGTGTCAGTGGTATGAATTCCCCAGGTACCTGGAATGGTTCTTCTTATGGTTCAGGTGATGCTTCAGGTTGGTTTTCCATTCGTCCTCCATGACTTTTTTTTAATGAAGTTTTATCCAATGCTCCAAAAAGTTCCACTATTTTCCATGTCGGATCAATGATCACACCTTCATCCCTACATAGCTGAGAAACTAACATAGCATATGGGAGTGAGAGTTTCTTTCTATTTATTGTAAGTATTATTTGGTCCATGATTAAGTTTGGCAGATTGATGGTGTGTCCCATCCCAAATGCATATAAGAAATAAGCTTGCTCAGTATAAATTTGATTCTTTTGAGCTCGGGGTAGCAAACTGTATGCTGTTATCAAACTGAGAATTCTGTATTTTTCTGTCAAATCCCCTTGCTTTATATATTTGTTTGGTTTATCCCAAACAAATTTTGGATTACCTGTTACTTCTCTTCCTATGACATTTAAATCAGGTAATTCAGTATATGGATATTGTGGGTTCTCTGGTCTTTGCATGGGTCGAAAAAAATCGGCTATAGTAGCCAGTGTAACTTGAAAAACAACACCTCGTACGAACACCCGTAATTGTCTTTTTCCAATTATATCAGCATTACTATAAAATTCTCGAACTAGACAGTCATAGGCAGGAACATATAATCTGACATAATGTAACCATCCTCTTGCATCAAGAATTTGTTTTATTCCTATATTTTTAAAATCTTCATAAATAACCAGTCGTTCAATAATGATAGTTTTGGAGATAAAGTTAGCATCATACCAGACCTGTTGTTCAAGATTTTCAAACATCACCTCATCGTAGATATTTCCTAGATGAGGTTGTTGTGGAGGTGTCTGAAGTGGTGGAGATTAATCCCTTCGTGGTTGGCTTGAAGATCTCCTCGTTCTCCATCTTGAATCCATATTTTCTTGATTTCTCTTTAAACACTCTGTTTTAATTGATTCCAATCGGTAGATATTGATCGACTTTCTGCATGGAGAAGGTATATATATCCGGATGCTACTATCTGACTGATTTTTGGTTTGCAACTGCAGATTGTTTCTCTGATTTTCTGTAAATTCCTGCAGTTTACAAAATTAAACACTACTTTATATATTCTACAAAACTTTGCTAACCACTATTTTTCTTGTCAAAGAATTGGTTTTAATTTTTTTATTTGTTATTTATTATTTACTGATTTCTTTATTTATTCTATAGTTATTTACATTTATTTACAACTATGTACAGTTATTTCCAAAATTTTAACATTTTGTTGATCATATTTAGTCAGTATCAGAACTATCTGGATCAACAACACCAATGACATGGTTAACTTTATTTCTCACGTATCTTGTTAACATTGGGGTAGAATAGGATGGCGCCTCAGGATAAACCTTACTCTGCCCATACATAATCCACCGTAAATGATCTGACGCTCGACCTGAAATTGGTTCCGCACACTTATTATATTGTCTCAAATGTTCTGTACGACCACATCTTACACAAGCACATAGACGATTTGCTCGTCAGTGTTTAGCATATGTACTTTTTCCACACAAGGGTCTTGCCTGACTTTCAACTATTTCTAAGTTTCTAACATATCTAGCTTTTTGCATGATCAACATATGTATATCTTTTGGAAAGTGACGTAATAGCATTAAACTTAACCAAAATAATTTTTCGTCCATTTTTTAACTTTTAAGAAAGAAAAGAAAAGAAAAGAAAAAAAAATGACTCAAAAATTATTTAAAATTGACTCACTATCCGGTTCTTTAACGTCTGCCAGTCACAAAGACGAACATAATTTTTAAATAAAAATTATTATGCTAAAAAAAAAAAATACATTCACACTCATATCTCCCCAACTTAAATTAAATTATATCTGTAATGTAAAAACAGTAATGAACAACATTGATAAAAACCAGCAATTTATTGTCTTTCAGCGATTAAGATATCTGGCTTCCACTCAGGAGATTTAATCTGTCAAACAAATTACAAGTAATTAGTTATATTATTTATAATCAGATAACAATTAGCACACATAGACTGGATCAAAAAATTGCACAAAAGTTACATCTTGAGTAAATCCATTATAATAAGGTTTAAGCCTTTGCCCGTTTACTTGGAAAACATTTCCAGTTAATGGATTTTCAATTTCAGTTGCTCCATAGTCAAAAACTTGCTTAACTATATAAGGTCCTGTCGATCTAGATCTTAATTTTCCAGGAAATAAGCAAAGTTTTGCATTGTACAATAGAACTTTTTGAGATGGTTCAAAAGATTTTCTCATGATATTTTTATGATGAAAAACTTTTGTTCTTGATTTAGCAATCTTTGCGTTTTCATAGGCTTCATTTCTTAATTCTTCTAATTCATTTATTTGCAATTTACGTGATATTCCAGCTTCATCTATATCAAGATTCATCATTTTGATTGCCCAATATGCTTTATGTTCTAATTCTACAGGCAAATGACATGGTTTACCATAAACTAACCGATAAGGAGACATTCCTAGAATAGTCTTATATGCAGTACGGTAAGCCCAAAGCGCATCGGTTAATCTTAAAGACCAATCCTTACGATCTGGATTTACTGTTTTTTCTAAAATATATTTTATCTCCCTATTAGCTAATTCAGCTTGTCAACTTGTCTGCGAATGATACGGAGTGGATATTTTATGAGAAATCAAATATTTTTTCATCAGGTTTTCAAAAACTTTATTACAAAAATGTAATCCACCATCACTGATGATTGTTCGAGGAATCCCAAATCTGGATAAAATATTTTCTTTTAAAAACTTGATCACCGTTCTGTGATCATTATTTCTACATGGAATTGCTTCTACCCATTTAGAAACATAGTCGATTGCAACCAAAATATACAGATATCCAAAGGATGGGGGAAATAGTCCCATAAAATTGATGCCCCAACAATCAAAAATTTCAATAATTAAAATAGGGTTTAAAGACATCATATTTCTTTTTGAAATATTCCCCATTCTTTGACATCTGTCACAATTTAAACAAAAGATATGAACATCTTTAAAAAGAGTTGGTCAATAAAATCCACACTGCAAAATTTTAGCAGCGGTTTTCATTGAAGCAAAATGACCTCCGCAAGCTTCAGAGTGACAAAACTGAATTACCTGACTGATTTCATGACTAGGCACACAACGTCTTATTATTTAGTCTTTACAATATTTAAACACATAAGGATCTTCCCAGAAAAAATTACGTACCTCACTTAGGAACTTATTTTTATCAGTCCAGGTATAATTAGAAGGAATAGTACCAGTAGCTAAATAATTGGCTATATCTGCATACCATGGTACTTCAGTTATTGTAAATAGTTGTTCATCTGGAAAGGTTTCTCTAATTGGAGTTGGTTTTTCCTTTATATCATAATTTAACCTTGACAAGTGATCTGCTACCACATTTTCTACTCCCTTCTTATCTTTAATTATAAGATCAAATTCTTGAAGTAACAAAATCCAACGCAAGAGACGTGGCTTCGCATCTTTTTTAGTAAGTAAGTATTTTAAAGCTGCATAATCTGTAAATACAACAATTGACGATCCAACCAAATATGATCAAAATTTATCTAATGCGAATAAAACAACAAGTAATTCTTTTTCTGTGGTTGAATAGTTCATTTGTGCATCATTTAGAGTTTTACTTGCATAGTAAATAACATATGGTTTTTTTTATCTTTTCTTTGACCTAATACAGCTCCTACTGCATAATCACTTGCATCACACATTAACTCAAAAGGTAAGGACCAGTCAGGAGGTTGCATGATAGGTGCAGAAATAAGCATATTTTTTTAATTTATCAAATGCTAATTGACAAGCATTATTCAAATATTATATCTTGACATAGAAGATTACAGATTGGTCTAGATATTGAACTAAAGTTTTTAATGAATCTTTTATAAAAACCAGTGTGACCTAAAAAAGATCTAACATCTTTTACAGTTTTAGGTGAAGGAAGATTAGCTATTAAGTCAATTTTGGATTTATCAACTTCAATTCATTTTTCAGAGACTATGTGACCTAAAACAATACCTTGTGTAACCATGAAATGACATTTTTCCCAATTTTATACAAGGTTTGTTTCTTCACATATAATTAGTACTTTTTCAAAATTTTCTAAACATAAGTGAAATGAATCACCTTTTACTGAAAAGTCATCCATAAAAACTTCTAGATGTCGTTCTACCATATCACTGAATATACTTAACATGCAACGCTGAAAAGTAGCTGGAGCATTACATAACCCAAAAGACATTCTTTTATAAGCAAAAGTTCCAAACGGACATGTAAATGTAGTTTTTTCTTGATCATCTATTGTAATTTCAATCTGATTATAACCAGAATATCCATCTAGAAAACAATAATATGCATGACCAGCTATTCTTTCAAGTACTTGATTTAGGAATGGTAACGGAAAGTGATCCTTTCTGGTGAGAGAATTTAGCTTTCTATAATCAATACATACACGCCAACCTGTGATTGTACACATTGGGACTAATTCGTTTTCTTGATTGTTTATTACAGTAACATCAGACTTCTTTGGAACTACTTGTGTAGGACTGACCCATTTACTATAAGATATAGGATAAATAATATTAGCATCTAGTAGTTTAAGTACTTCTTTGCGAACTACCTCTTTCAAATGTGGATTTAATCTTCTTTGCATTTAACGAGATGATTTAGCATTTTCTTCTAAGTAAATACAATGAGTACATAGAAGTGGACTTATACCTTTTATATCTACTATTGTCCATCCAATAACAGTTTGGTGATTTTTCAAGACTTTTGTCAGTTCTTTTTCCTGAATTTCAGATAATTTTGATAATATTATACTGGATTGATTTCATTTTCTCCTAGAAAAACATATTTTAGATTGGTTGGAAGAGGTTTTAATTCTGGCTTAAAAACTTTGACATTAGATTCCACAATTGTTGGGGACAATTCTTCACATTGTATATCTTTTGCAGATGTAATTTCAGATTCAGTTTCAGATTCAGTATCAGGTATTGATTCCAATGCAAATAATTTATTTTCCAGAAAGTTCTTTTCAAAAAAACTTTGAGTTAATGTTTCCACATAGTTTACTTCTTGTATTTCTTCTTCTTCTTCTTCTCTAGACCGTTTTGCACTTTTAAAAACATTTAATTCCAAAGTCATATTTTCGAATGACAGTTTCATGACTCCATTCCTAAAATTAATCAATGCATTTGATGTAACTAGGAATGGTTGATCCAAAATCAGAGGTATGTATTCAGATGCATATGCCTGAAAACATGTCTCTGTGTCTATAACAATAAAATCTGCTGGAAAATAGAATTGATCAACTTGGACAATAACATCTTCCACAACTCCTCGTGGAGTTTTTACTGATCGGTCTGCTAATTGTAATTTAATACTGGAAGGTTTTAGCTCACTTAATTCTAATTGTGTATATACTGAATATGACATTAAATTACAACTGGATCCAAGATTTAATAGGGCTCGTTTAATTTGAAAATTTCCAATGAAACATGTGACTGTAGGACTACCCGGGTTTTTGTACTTAAGAAGCGTGTCATGCTGTATTATAGTATTAACTAGTTCAGTTAAAAATGCTTTCTTTGGTACATTAGTTCTTCTTTTTATGGCGCAAAGATCTTTTAAAAATTTAGCATAAACAAGAACTCGTTTTATTGCATCCAACAAAGGAATATTAATCTTTACCTGTTTAAATAATTCGAGAATATTAGACTGATCTTTTTCAGATGAGAGTTTCTTGACCCTTTGAGGAAAAGGTAAAAGAATAGGACATGGAAGATCTTTTTCACTTTGTATTTCTTGCTTTTTGACTAAAGGTTCAAGTTCAAGTGGTTCGTTTACAGGAATTGACTTACGTATTTTCTTTGGAATCTTAGGTTTAATAGTTTTATCAATTGCTTTACCACTTCTTGGTGTTGTAATCGCTTGTACTTGACTTGGCGAGGCTTCAAATGATACAGAATTAGCTTGACTCTGACTTTGTGGAGGTTTAGGTTGAGATGGAAACTTTCTTTTCTCTGACATACTTAAGGATTGAGTCAACTTAGCTAGATGACTCTTAATGTCTTCAATACTCTGTGAAGTTTGAGATTTAAAATCGTTAAAAGCTTGAGTTGTTTGAGTGTTAAAACTCATTTGACTTTGAATGAATTGATTCATATTATCTTCCAGAGTTCTTTTCTGAGGAGGTTGATACGGTTGATATTGTTGTTGATTTTGTAGTTGTTGTGGACCTTGTGTTTGATTTGTAGGTTGTGTATTTCTCCAACTAAAATTTGGATGATTTCTCCATTATGGATTGTAAGTCTCAGAATATGGATTTGAATACGGTTTAATATAAGTTGGAACAGCATTAGACTGTTCAATTAAGACTTCTTTAAAAGCAGGTATAGTTGGACATTCCTCAGCAGGATGTCCTGACAAAGCACTAATTTTCGAGATAGATTAGCCATTTTAGCTCTTAAATCATCATCGTCTTTCAAAATATATTTTCCTCTTTCAGATGTAGATGACTTATTTTCCACAATATTTGAAGAAGTAGAGTCCCACATCTGGGAACTCTCTAAAATAGTATCAAAAAATTGAAATGCTTATTCAGGGTTTTTATTCATAAATTCTCCTTGAACCATCATTTCAACAAATTGTCGCATTGCAGATGGAAGAGCATCATAAAAGAAACCAACTAAAGTCCAGTTTTCAAATGCATGATGTGGACAAGCTTGGAGAAGATCCTTAAATCTTTCCCAACATTGATAAAAAGTTTCTCCTTCTTTCACAGAAAAATTCATTATTTTACGTCTTAATGTATTAGTACGATGCATAGGAAAAAACTTTTTAAAAAACTCAGTTTATAAAGCTTGTCAACTTGTAATAGAATTTACTCTTAAGGGGTTAAGCCATAGTTTAGCTTTATCTTTTAATGAGAAAGGAAAAAGTTTTATTCTGACCATTTTAGAATTATCTTGCAAAGTTCCACAGACTTCTTCAAATTCTTTTATATGAACATAGGGATTTTCAGTTTCTAAACCATGGAACTGTGGTAGTAACTGTATTGTTCCTGGTTTAATATTAATATTTGGAGCGTCCGTTGGAAAAACAAAACATGACGGGACATTAGTTCTTGTAGGATGTAAATATTCTTTTAACGGTCGAATATTTTGAACTACTTCTTGTTCTCTAGCTTCTTCCTCCCTAGGTACGTTTTGAGCCATACTTAAGTCAAATGATTCTTGTGTAGATTGTGAGGATGAAGATGATGAAGACGAAGAAGTTGACTGATTTACCGAACCTACTGATGGATGAACAGACATAGACTATTAAAAACAAATAAACAAACTATAAACATACAAAACAAAGAAACAAATATTTATATTTTTTTCTTTTTATATTAATTTTTTTTAAAATTACTGTAACTCCCCGGCAACGGCGCCAAAAACTTGATTCGCCACTTTTTGTGATATGAATTATATTAATTATACACCCAAGTATAAGTGGTCAAATTGTAGTTTTCTCGGTTTAAGTCCAAGTGTCGATCCCACGAAGAGTTTTAGTAATTTAGATTTTAAAATAAAAATTAAAACAGTAAAGTTGTTGTTTAAAGCAGTATAAGGTTTAATAGATTGTGATGTGAGCTTAGATTGATAGTTAGTCTAATTAAATAAAGTGCAGAGATAAACGTGTTAACTATAAGAATATAAAATATATCCTTCAGTTTAAGGATCTCATATGCTTTATATCGGTTAAATACTAGAAATGCTACCTTACAGCAATTAACTTCCATTTTACTAACAAGTCAACCGGTAGGTCTGATGTATATAAACTATCACACAACAACTTCTTAGGTTAGCTGGTGATGGTAGTTATAACACAACAACTTCTTAGGTTAGGTGGTTATATTCACGACAATTGATTAATCCAAGCACACCAGAAGGACAAACCATTCATGAGGAATACTTGAATTATTCAATTGATCTGTTAATAGTAAGTGCATATATAAATAAACCATAACTCAGCAACTTCTTAGGTTAGTTTGTGGTAATAGTCATAACACAACAACTTCTTAGGTTAGCTGGTTATAGATGTGTCAATTGACTAATTCAAGTGAACCAGAAGGCCAAGCTATTCATGAGGAATACTTGAATTACCCAATAGGTCATCTGTGATATATATATACCAGTTAAACATCTTCAGCATTCCGGTGGAGGACTAGCCATACCGGTAGGAACACCGTGGTTGTTAGACTGGCAATATAGTTATATATAGTAATTAAACAATCCTAATAACCCAGAAGGACAAGCCATTCATGAGGATCATTTAGGTTTTGTACCATGCATCAGTAGAACATCTTCAGCATTCCGGTGGAAGACTAGCCATACTGGTAAGAACATCATGGTTGTTAGACTGGCAGGTTGATGATGCACCTATGACATAATTCCAAGCTCAGCACCGAAACTATGTGCATCGGTGTATCATGCATGAAGCATATAATACATAAATATATAAAACATCAGCATTTCCATAATCTAACCGATAATATACATATGTTTGCCCTTCACTGAAGAATATAAACGACTACTCACACCCCATTGTTATAAACAAGCAAGGAGTGCGGGTATTCATCATTACAACTGAAATAAAAGCACAAATTCTAAAACTTCTTTCACAAGGAACAATTGAAACACAACCACTCTTATTATTATTCAAAACAACAAAGTGGCGGCAGTTCAACTATCCGAATAGAAAGACTAAACAGAAATGTAGAAATACAGAATATTGGTATAGAACGGACCATCTATGACTTTGTCTTTCACTCTTCCTTTCTTTCTCTCTTTTTTTCCTTTCCTTAGCTTTCTCTCTTTTGCTCTTGGAGTGGCCGGCCATCAAGTGAAGGGGGAGGGGGGTATTTATAGACAAAAGTAGCCCGAGGTGGAAGTTTGAAAGCCTTCCACCTTGCTTGGCCGTCCCCTACCATCCGGTACAATCTGGATGGTAAAGCCTTGCAGCATGTAAATGTGTCACAGTCTTGGAGTTCTTGTTGTCTTGCAGCAGGGGCACGTGTCGCAGGCTGGAGCTTCCATGTGTCTCTTTTATACTTTAGTACTCCATTGTTTTCAGCTTTGCAATTTAACCTCATATTCTCTAGTATTTCTGCATTTAACCCTGTAATTTAAACATAAAGTATTAAAAACTTTAATTTAAGCACAATCCCTAATTTGTAATGTTTAATTGTTTTATCTTACAAAGTTAATTACTTAATCATTTTTGATTACACACTAATTAGGGTTAATCATACACCCAAGTGCAGGCGGTCAAGCTGTAGTAATAATCCGGTTTGAGTCCGGAGTCGAATCCACAGGGAACTCTTGTTGGTGTTTTGAGATAAGCAATGGTGGAGACCTATTGATTGTAACCCTTGAGATTTGAAGTTGTGTGAGGTGTGAGATTTCCTGGACAGAATATAAGATTCTTTCCAAGAGAATTTTCTTAACAAAATATGAGATAAGTTCTAATGTAAAAGAGTCGCTCTTTAGTTCAAGGATCTGGACATGTAGTTAATTATCCGGTTTGTTATACTTGTGCATGATAACTCAATTAACCCCCGTGTCAACAGCAGGTTAATCGAAAGATAAAGGTGGATTATGAGAATTAAGAACATGATTTCGATGTCTTTCTAAAAGTTTACAAGAATTGTATGTGCCGAGAATTAACCCGTCTACAAACAAGCAAGTGTTTCTACAAGACATCCAATCATGACATTAATGTTCCATTTCCATTCTTTAATTGAAGCACAATAATGGTGAAGATTGAAGGGTAGTCACGAAGATCTAGGCGGGGTATTTGCCTTGAACCAATGAGTCTTTCTATGCAAGAGTTATCTATGTGATAGAAAGAACTCTTGGTTATACAAAGTACTTTAGCTTTGCTAGATGCAATCAATCATTCAATAAGCATGGGGAATATAAATCATTAAGCATAATCGAAATTGCACAAATATAACGTCCGGATAATTTATACATGCCCTTCTCCTCTTACTAAAGAGTGAATGAGAAACTACTCACTCTTCATGGCTTTGGTAAAGCTAGAAAAGTGAGTGATGCTCATTCCTCCAAGTAGAGGGATCACAAAGCAAAACACACTAAACAGGGAGCCGATCTTCAACAAAGAATGAGTGAATCATGTTCCACCCTTCATGGCTTTGGCGAAGCTCTAGAAAAGTGGAAGAGTTTCACTCCTCTAAGGGAAGAAAGAAGCTCAAGCAATGTAAGTGAATGAAACACAAATTAAAAGTAGAAGAAAGGTAGTCACTTTTGGAGGGTGATTGATTGATGGAAAAACGTTGTTGTATCCTAACCTCTAAACATCATCCCTAAATGTGTGTATGGCTTATAGGAATGGGTGAGTGTCACTCTCACTCGGAATGATGCAAAAGATTAGGCAACAATGGAATGGTGATGGAAATGAATGGAATGAACAAAATGTTATGAAATGGAATGCGTGTGTGGTGAACAAAAATGCTCCCCAATCGAAAGGAGTCTTTTGTGGTAGTGTGTTTTACTTGGAAAATATTCCAAGGTCGTCTCCTCAGGGAAGGAAAGAGAGTTTTGTGAAAGAGATTTTGCAAAAGTGAAAAGAAAGTGTAAAATCTTGTATTTGTGTTTTGGTGAGTTTTGTTCAAAATGAAAATGCAAGAAAGCAAGTGTTGGCTAATCCAAATGGTTCATTCCAATGGGAATACCAAATCAACTCAAAGCCTTCCTCCGATTGAGCATGAATGAACGATTGATTCGGGGGAAGCTAGGGACGAGATTGGTGAGTATCTAAGCATAAACCGTGACTAGGCCTACAGAATATCAAAGGCTCACCAACTCATCCACTCTCAACCCCGTCAAACCGAACCATTTGACTCTAAAGGGAGGAATGAAGAAGAGTTGAAAATGGTATTCCCAAGAGGAATTTTCCCTTGGATTAACCAACTTAAATCCTAGCTACTCATATTAAAAATGCAAGACAAGCATAATGTAGATGGACATGGAAGAGAAATGGAGATTTAAAGCATGAAACTTAACTTGAAGCAAGAAATCTAAAGCTATGAAGGAAAATATGCAATACCCATTTTAAGCTAAGAAATGAAGAAAACATGGAAGCAACAATGGTGAAAGCTAAAATGAAAGATTAAACTTGAAATGAACTTGCAGTGAATAGCATTAAATACATTAAATGAAGCTTACCAAGTTCTTACAAAGGATTACAAGTGAAATGGATGGAAGAAATGCAAAAACGAAATTACATTACACTATTCATCTTCTTCCTCAATGGAGCAAAAACTAAGCTTAGGTAGCCAACTTCTATACAAGCTTGTAATGTTCAATATATGTTGTGTGGAGACTTGCCAAAACGTCCAAGAGGCTCCCCCCTAGCTGTGTGTACGAGCTCCCATCAAGAGAGGGCTGAATGGATGGCTTGACAGGCTAGGAGATCATAGCCCTGGCAGCCCACTTCTCTCCCATCCTCCATCAATGCATTGGCCTTCAAAGTCTTCCACTTGAGTGTAGGAGGCCTGAAAATGTGTAAGGAAATGTTGGGATAGGCGTGGGAGAAGTGTAGGTGGGACCCCCAAGCCTCAAAGTTGAGTTACAGGCTGTTTTCGCGACCAGAAGGTCCAGAGTACCGGTACTAGGTACCGGTACTATTTTTCTGCACTGGACCACCTTCGGTAGAATCGGTATAACTCTTGATTTAACCGTTGGATTGGGCTGAAATTTTGACACCAAATAGAAGACACCCATATCTACAAATTTAATGTTTCGAACTTTTCCAAATTCTGATTAGATCATGGTTAAAATGGAGGAATTCCGAGGCAGTGCTTCCAATTGTTGCTGCAGCTGGTGCCCTTGTTCCCAAGCACCAATGCCTTCTTGATTTCTTCACTTTTAAGCCTCCAATTCTTCATGTATTGTGTCCATGCCTTCACCACACATCCAACATAGTTGCAATGTCCTAAAATACATGATTTAAGCAATAAAAACTTGCAACATCAAAATATCAACATTATTCATAATTTCGGCTAACTCTAAGTACTTAAATGCAAAAATTGAGTTAAAATGCATGTAATGAGCCCTTCAAATATGCAATATTATGTGCTCATCAGTGATCCACAACCAAAGGTGATCTATCTCCCTATATGCATGTAGATGAAAGCATAAGCATAAAACTAATTTTATAACAAGCTAAGAGATGTTGGACTAAAGCCAAACTAATATCTAGAACAACTACTTCATACAAGGAAATGTAAGCTAATTCTACAATATGAGTGGGAGTCTAAGCCTCCATCAACCTCTCTACCTGGTCTCCAAGCTCTTCAACAATGGTTGTATTTATAGGCAAGGAGGAGGAGACAAGAAGGGGTGAAAGAATAGTGTATGTCGCCCAAGTCCAAGTGAAAAACCAACTACTCTGCAGCCAGTCTGTGGAGAACGTTCGAACGGTATCTGGCGTTCGAACGTTGTATCTGTTTTTGCTTTATGGGCATTCGAACGTTTCCTGGTATTTGAACGTTTCTTCTGTCTTTGCTTGATGGGCGTTCGAATTCCAGATGTGATCTGACCTTCTCACTCAAGTGGCCTGTGGTCTTCTGTGGAAACCTATTTCCACAGTCCATGCACATCTTGGCGCTTTGCACTCATCATTCTGGTCCTCAATCAATTCAAGTGGACATTCGAACGTGAGTTGGCGTTCGAACGTGATACTCAAGTGCCTCAGAGCCTCAGAGTCTTCCTTCTTGGCTGCAACACGCCTTCTCTCAGCAGTCAGGTCTGCTCACAGTTCAAGTGGACGTTCGAACGTGAGTTGGCGTTCGAACGTTCTTGCTGTGCTCCAAGTTTCTGTAATTTTGTTCCCTAATGTGCAGGTGTTACACTCAAATGTGATATTTGTTGTTCTTGAGTCCTTGTTCACTTTAAGACCTGAAATTTGATCACTTAAACTCCATCAAAGTACAATTAGTCTAAAAAAGGCATAGTAAAATGCTAATTTTAAGTACTAATCAGATGTATTTCATCAATGGCGGATTTATACACATTGGCATTGCATTGTGTTGTGGGAGCTGGAGTGGGCTCGGGTTAAAGTGCATGAGTGAGTCTCATCTCATTTCATGGCATGGCATAGTTATTTCCAACATTGAATTGCATATTCTTGTTTGGAATGTATGTTACTTGTTGAAATTGCATGTGACATTTCATATGCATCTAGGTTAGGGAGTAGCCTCTTTAGGAGATACCCTATTGAGCGTGGCTCATCCTTCGTGGGAAAATATTTCAGGTGCAGGGTTCACACTGGCGAACGGCTCCCAATTCGAGTCTCAAGGGTGAAGAAGACCGATTTGTGGCTTTTATGACTCATGTTGTATAACTTTTGTGAAAATCCCATTTTGGCATGTAAATATAAAAGAATTGTAATCGAACTCATATAGACTATTTTTAATGTAAAAAAAAATAATTTACATGTGGTTATGGCTATGGATAAATAGATCCGGTGTGGTCAATGTTTACTCATAAATGGACCCGGTATGGTCAATACTATATGATTGCACATGTTGTGTTTTGGGTAAAGCTCCCCGTACAAAGGAGACTCTGCTTGAATTTTGTTAAATTATGGATCCCAATTTTTGGGGCGTCACACAATCAAATCGAGATTGCTTTGAAAGATCAAGAGAAGACCACCTTCACTTGTCCCTATGGTACTTTTGCCTACCGTCGCATACCTTTTGGGTTATATAATGCCCCTAGAACCATTCAACGTTGCATGATGGGAATCTTTAGTGACATGGTGGAGAAGATAATGGAGGTTTTTATGGATGACTTCTCAGTGTTTGGGGATTCTTTCAGTGGATGTTTGGATAATTTGGAGAGAGTTTTTGAGAGATGCGAAGAGAAGAGTTTAGTCTTGAATTGGGAGAAGTGTCACTTCATGGTTTGAGAGACCGGGAAGATTTGCTTTCCAAAATTGCCAAATTATCTAGGAAGGTTGAGAGTCTTGAAGTCAATAAGAGGCACGAGGTGTCAAATGTTTCAAAGATAGAGGAATTTTGCTCAATCTGTGAGAGTGTGGAGCATTCCATATTGGAGTGCCCTAACATTCCAGCACTTAAGGAAGTGTATCATGAGCAAGTAAATGCCTTTAACCAACCAAGGCATTCATTCTCTCCACAGTCCAACACTTCTAATCCGGGGTGGATCAATCACCCTAATTTTAGTTGGAGAAATGAGAACCCCACTCTTCATGGGTCTAATGCATACCCATCTCCCGCACCTCCTAGGCAAAATCAATATCAAGGCCAAGGGCAAGCATCTAGCTCTCAATACCCCCGGTCTAATCCGCAAGGGTATTCGTCAAACCCACCACCACATAATTTTTCACCAAGTCCACCTCCGCAAAGCTTATCCCAACAAGGACCATCCAATCCTCCCACATACCAAACTTTTCACAAAAGGAATTTGGAGGATATGGTTCACGCTTTCATCCAAATTCAGACTACTTTCAACCAAAATCAAACCGCCATCAACAATCAAAATGCCATAGCTTTTAATGACCTTAGGACCCAACTCACGAAGTTGACAAACTCCATGGGGCCATCACAACAAGAGGGAAATTTCCCGCTCAACCCCAAGAAAACCCTAGAGGTCAACATTGCATTGAGTCATCTGAACCCCCTAATACGAGTTGTGAGCAACTCAAAGCGGTTACCACCCTTCGTAGTGGCAAGCAAATTGATAAAACCGTTGTGCCGAAGGCCTCACCCAAGGCCACATTGCCAAAAGAAAAAGACACCTCGAGTGACACCAACGAGGTTGAGGTGAGTGAGAGGAAAGAAAGTGAGGTGGTTGAGAAAGGAAATTGATTGATGATAGTGTGCTTGTTTCCCCCATGCCTGCTCCTTTTCATAATCGTTTGAAGCCACCTGTCAAGGTGGCTAATTATGCTAATATACTTGAAATGGTTAAGCAGGTGAAGATCAACATCCCACTCCTTGATGCCATAAAGCAAATTCCATCATGTGCAAAGATCTTGAAAGATTTATGCACGGTAAAGAGGAGGCTCAATGTTCACAAGAAGGCATTTCTCACCGAGCAAGTGAGCTCGATTTTGAGGACAAACACTCCTCCGAATTTTAAAGACCCCGACGATCCCACCATTGCCATAACCATAGGAAATTTTCGGGTGGAGCAAGCCCTCCTTGATTTGGGGGCTAGTGTGAACCTCCTTCCATACTCGGTGTACCAACAACTTTAGCTCGAAGAATTGAAACCTACTCCAATCACGCTTCAACTGGCGGACTGTAGTGTCCGAACACCAAGGGGAGTAGTTGAGGATGTCTTAGTGCAAGTTGATAAATTTTATTTTCCTGTTGATTTTATTGTGCTTGACACTTACCCGATTGCAAATCTTAGCTCCCAAATCCCTGTAATACTTGGAAGAACTTTCCTTGCCACATTTAATGTCGTGATTAATTGTAGGAATGGTCTTATGAAGCTAGCATTTGGGAACATGACTATGGAGCTCAACGTGTTCAACTTGTGCAAGCAACTGGGAGATGATGAGGAGATGCATGAAGTCAATAGGGTTGACACCTTAGTAGAAGAACACTTGGAACTTGTGAGGATGTTAAAGTTCAAAGAAGAGGGGAATGTTGATCTAGAGAAGTTTGAGGAACAAGAGGAATCATAAAGTTTGAAAGGGGTAGAGAAATGGATCCCTACATTTGAGAAGCTCCCACACCAAGACAAGAAGATTTTCCCATCCAATGAGCAAAGGCCCAGGTTGGAATTGAAGTCGTTACCTTCCCATTTAAAGTATGCATATCTTGGGGAAGATGAGACATTTCTGGTGGTAATTAGCTCAACAATGGAAACAAAGCAAGAAGAGGAGCTCTTGAAGGTATTGAGAAGGCATAAAGGGGTGATTGGTTGGATAATTGCCGACATCAAGGGGATAAGCCCCCTCATTTGCACACACCATATTTATCTTGAGGAGGACTCCAAATCGTCCCGGCAACCACAAAGAAGGTTAAATCCAATCATGAAGGAGGTGGTGAGGGACGAGGTGCTAAAACTACTTGACGTGGGGATCATTTTTCTGATTGCTGATAGTAAGTGGGTTAGTCCCATGCAAGTAGTACCCAAGAAGTCGGGAGTCACTATTGTGGAGAATGAAGAGAATGAGCTTATTCCAACAAGAGTGATTACCGGGTGGAGAGTGTGCATTGATTACCGCAAGCTCAACCTGTGCACAAGGAAAGACCACTTCCCAATGCCATTTCTCGATCAAGTGTTGGAACAAGTGGCGGGGCATCTATTTTATTGCTTCTTAGATGGATACTCCGGCTACAATCAAATGGAGATTGCATTGGAAGACCAAGAGAAGACCACCTTCACTTGTTCATACGGTACCTTTGCTTACCGACGCATGCCTTTTGGGCTATGTAATGCCCCTGGAACTTTTCAACGTTGCATGATGGGGATCTTTAGTGATATGGTGGAGAAGATTGTTGAGGTGTTTATGGATGACTTCTCGGTCTTTGGGGATTCTTTCAGTGGGTGCTTGAAAAATTTGGAGAAAGTTTTGGAGAGATGTGAAGAGAAGAGTTTAGTTTTGAATTGGGAGAAGTGTCACTTCATGGTGACACAAGGAATTGTTCTTGGGCATATAGTATCGGCAAAGGGTATTGAAGTTGACAAGTCAAAGGTGGAGACCATCTCCAACCTTCCTACGCTGAGAGTCGTCAAGGATATCAAGTCGTTTCTGGGCCATGCGGGGTTTTACCGTCGCTTCATTAAAAATTTTAGTGCATTGGCTCGACCTTTGACCAATTTATTGTCTAAAGATGTCCCATTTGAGTGGTCGGATAGTTGTGAGGCATCTTTCACAAAACTCAAAAGCATGCTTGTCACACATCCGATTATGCGACCACCCAAGTGGGACTTACCTTTTGAGCTTATGTGTGACGCCAGTGATTACGCGGTCGGCACAGTGCTGGGTCAAAGGGAGGATAATAGACCTTATGTAATATACTATGCTAGCAAAACTCTTAATGAAGCTCAAATGAATTATACCACCACGGAAAAGGAGTTGCTAGCAGTAGTATTTACATTAGATAAATTCCGGTCTTACATCATTGGTTCACCAATAGTTGTTTATACTGACCATTCTATTTTTAAGTATTTGTTGTCTAAGCAGGATGCCAAACCGAGACTTATTAGGTGGATACTCCTACTCCAAGAATTCAATCTTACAATCAAAGACAAGAAAAGAGTGGAGAACGTGATGGCGGACCATTTATCTCGACTGGTGGTGCAAGAGACCGATGAGCACATTCCTATTCCAGATTTCTTTCCTGATGAGCAATTGCTTTCAATTCATTCAGTGTGTCCTTGGTATGTTGACATATGTAATTATCTTGCAACAGGACAAATACCACCGCAGTGGAGCCCAGAGGATTGAAGGAGATTTATGCCGGATGTGAAGTAATTTTACTTCGACAACCCATACCTATTCAAGTACTGCCCTGACCAAGTCATGCAGAGATGCATATCGTAGAATGAATAGCGGGATGTCCTTGCATTTTGCCATGCACAAGCATGTGGTGGTCATTTCTCTGCCAAGAAAACTTCGGCAAAAATTCTTCAATCAGGTTTTACTGGCCATCTCTAATAAAGGACTGTATTTCATTTTGTAAGGAATGTGATAGATGCCAACATTTGGGGTGTGTGACCCGAAGGAACATGATGCCCCTCTCCCCTGTACTTGTTATAGAAATATTCGATTGTTGGGGCATCGACTTCATGGGTCCTTTCCTTGTGTCATTTGGCTATCTATACATTCTACTGGCAGTGGACTACATGTCCAAGTGGGTGGAGGCTATCCCAACCAAGACCAATGACCACCAGGTCGTGGTCAAGTTCCTCAAGGAGAACATTTTTTCGAGGTTTGGGATGCCTCGTGCAATGATAAGTGATGGTGGATCACATTTCTGTAATAGGTCATTTGCATCTTTGATGCACAAATATGGTGTCACACATAAGGTATCCACCGCATACCACCCACAAACCAATGCCCAAGCCGAGTTGGCCAATAGGGAGATTAAGAATATTTTAGAGAAGACGATGAACTCAAATAGGAAAGATTGGTCAGATAGACTGATTGATGCTCTTTGGGCTTACCGTACCGCCTACAAGACTGTCTTAGGCATGTCTCCCTATCGGCTTGTCTTTGGAAAGGCTTGCCATTTGTCAGTAGAGACGGAACAAAAGGCCTATTGGGCCATAAAGACTTTGAATTTCAATTTGAGAATGGCCGGAGAACATAGGAAGCTACAATTGAATGAATTGGAAGAGATTTGAAGAGACGCATATGAGAGCTCTAAAATTTCAAAAGAGCGGGCTAAGATCTTTTATGACAAATCCATTGTACGGAAGTCATTCGAGCCCGGCCAAAAAGTGCTCTTGTATAACTCTCGTCTCTCAATTTTTCAAGGCAAACTCCGATCCTGTTTGGATGGCCCCTATCTTGTCAAGGTGGCCTACCCCAATGGAGCTGTGGAAGTCACAAACCCCGAGAATGGCCAGACATTCAAGGTCAATGGCCAAAGACTTAAGCCATTTTTCGAGGGTTTTGAAGGACAAGGAGTGGAGGAGGATTTGACGGATCCGGTGTATCCGGAATTCGTGGAGAAGTAACCAGTTTTTTTATGTTTTCTAGTGTACAGTCTTTTTATTTACTTATGTTATTTTCTTTTTCATGTTACTTATTTTACTTGGTCGTATAACATTGTTTTTCTTAGTTTCAGATGTTGGTGCTTTTGCCAAAGCTCAAGTGCGAGGTGTTCTCTAACCCTAATAATCTTTTTACTGTCATTCATTGCATATCATATCTTTTTGTTGCATTGAGCACAATGCATGAATTAAGTTGGGGGGTGAGGTGCACCATTGGCATGTTACACTTGCATGTTACACCAATATTTGTGGATAATATCAATTTTTCGGGTGAAAATTCACCTTTCACATATCATACAAATTTTTGTTTACATTAGTGCAAATTACGCGAAATTTTTTTGAAAAAATATCTGAATGTTGATCTGTATTCCTTTATTTAGAGTGCCATGGATTGAATGACATGTTGATCTTTGTTTTGAACTTTGAGCACATGAACACATTATAGAAGTTAATCCTATGCGTGAGTATGTATTTGCTTTTGAACTCAACCGTATGTGCTTATTGAATGTGTAATTTTAGCAATTTACGGATTGGATTCATATTTTAGGCTTGAGATAAATAGTGGAGATAAGTAAGGAACCGTGAGAGCTTTAGTGCCAATCCTTGTTGGAGGGAACTTACAATTACTCAAAGAACAATTTTTCAATGTCAAATTTGTTCAATAATCTCATTATGTTTGTCTTGGCTAGGTGCACTTGGATAGTAGAGTGATGATGTCTTGTATATACAATGCCCTCACATGCGTATCTGGAAGTGATCTTCTGCCATTTTTGAATATTTCGAGCCTTTGCCTTATTCTTCTGAAAATATTATCCCTAGTGCCGTGATTGAGTCTAATTGAAATTTGTTTCTATGCCACATATTTGACCAAGCCGATGAAAAAGAGAAATATCTACCTTACATTGGTTGTTCCTAAAGCTGAAAATGAGTGATTGCAAAAGTAAAGGAAGTGTGGTGTGGAAATTCAAGCAAGGGATGAATGGAGGTGAAACTCAAGGAGTTCATTAGAAAAAGAATGAAAATTCAAGAAAAGGAAGAAATGGGGTGAGAAGAAGAAAGAATGATCAAAAGAAAAAGAAAATGTTAAGGAAAATAAAGAAAAGAAACAAAGAGTGTGGTGAAGGTGTAAAAAAAGAATGAAAATCCCATGATAAGGGAGGTGTTTTGAAATAAAAAGTCTTTCACTCGGAATAACCCTCTTTGTATCATGTGTCCTTCGTTTCTTTTGCCTCAATATCACCCTATGGCCCCATTATAACCTTCGAAGTCCTAAGTGATCTAGTGAAGCATGGGAGATGCATAATTTCAAAGAAAATGATGAGTTAGTCTTACCGCCCAATGCCCTAGTATTCTTTTCATGAGATTATGCCAAAGTCGCTTCATTTTCATAAAATGAACTTCATTTTTTGGATTACATGTAAGTATACTTTGTTTTGAGCACAAGATTTCATCTCACATGTACACATGGAGTGCATGCCAGGATAACTAGAGTGTATTTCATTGTGAGAGTGACTTTTGGTGAGTTTTGCATTGAAACTGAATTGGATGGCCATTCGAATGTGAATTCTGTTGTGTAAATGCTCAAATTATTTGTCCAATTCACACACACACACGAGTTTGGAAATAAATGTGTAGGTGCATACTTTAGACTAGTATTTGAGACTATGGTCCTGCTCATGTTTGCTTAGTTCAATCATCTGAGAAATGTGTTAAATAGCTCCATGCTTGTAGAATGGAGGAATTGCTTGGTGAAAAACGTTGTTGTTTCCTAACCCCTAAAAACCATCCCTTAGAATGTGTAGTGTATGTGTGAAGGGAGTGTCACTCTCCCTCGGAATGATGTAGGAGATAGGGCAACGAAATTGTGGTAATGAAAATGTATGAAATGGAATGTGCGAAATGAACAAAAATGCTCCCCAAGCGCAAGGAGTCTTTTGCTTGTCGTGTTTTACTTGGAATGAGTATTCCAAGGTCGTCTCCTCAGGGAAGGAAAGGTCAAGTTGTGTGAAAGTGATTTTGGTGAACAAAAAGGAAAAGGGTAAAATCTTTTGTTTGAGTTTTGTGAGTGAAGTTTTGAATGAAAATGAAATGAAAACAAGTGTAGGCTAATCCAAAGAGTTCACTCCAATGAGGATGTCAATCCAAATCAAAGCCTTCCTCCAATGATGCATAGATGAACAATTGATTCATGGGAAGCTAGGGATGAAATGGAGGTGAGGATCCAAGCATAACCCATGACCAGGCCTACGGGATATCAAAGACTCACAACCGCATCCACTCTCAACCCAGTCAAACCGAACCACCGTACACTGAGTGGAGGAAAAAAGAAGAGTTGAAATAGAATCCTCACGGGGAGGTCTCCCTTGGATTAACCAAGTAAAACTCTAGCTAATCATACTTGAAGGAAAGACAATGATGTAATGGAAAGACATTGTAGAGAAATGAAGATTTGAACTTAGTTTAATGTAAGAAAACTTAACTACAAAGAGAGAAATGCAATACCCACTTTAAAACTAAGAAATGAAGAAAGCTTGACATAACAATGGTGAAATGTAAAATGTAGAACTAAACTTGAAATGAACTTGAAATAAATGACATTAAAGACAATAAATGAAGCTTACAAGATCCTTACAAAAGATTACAAGTGAAAATGGGTGAAGACAATGCAAAAATCTAACTATTCATCATCTTCTTCACCAAAACTACTCCTAAGCTTAGGTAGCCACCCACTTCAAAGCTTGTGTGAATGCTGAATATATGGTGAAGGAGCCTTGCATTTTCGTCCCCCTAGGTGTGTGCAGGCCTCCCATCAATGGGAGGTGAGTTGATGGCCCTTGACAGGCTAAGACAAGCTTAGCCTGCAACCATCATGGCTGCCCCCTTCTCTCCCATCCTCCTTAAATGCCAAGCCTCCAAAGTCTTCAAATTGTGTAAGGGAGGCATGGTTGTAGGTAGAACATGTTGGGATAGGTGTGGGAGAAGTGTAGGTGGGACCCCCCAGCAAGTGGGATATGATTTACAGGCGTCTGGGCTGTTCTGGGCATTCTGGGCACGGCGTACCGGTAAGCGTACCGGTACGCGTACCGGTACTGTTTGCCTGCTCTGGACCAGTTTTTGTAAAATTATTATAACTTTTGATCCAACCTTCAGATTGAGCTAAAATTTTGATACAATATAGAAGACATCCAGATCTACAAATTTCATGTTTTGTACTTTTTCAGATTCGAAGTGGATCATGGTCAAAAATGAGAAAAACAGCGGTACTATGTCAAAACTTTGGGAAACCAGTGGGCTAAAACTTCCAAATTTCATTTTTCTTGGTTTCTTCACCTTTAAGCCTCCAAATCCTCATTGAATGTGTCCATCTCTTCACCACTCATTCATCCTTAGTTGCAAGGTTATAAAATCCATCATTTACGCTATAATTACCTGCAACATCGAAAATTCAACATTATTCATAATTTCGGCTAACTCTAAGTACTTAAATACAAAGTTGAGTTAAAATGCATGTAATGAGGCCATCAAATATACAATATTTTGTGATCATCAGGAATATTGCTCAAGTTTTTGATATTTGAAATGAATTAGGAATGCCCGTATTATTAATTATGTGACTTGCATTTTGGGGCGTTCATTTTGATAATTAAAGATTGAAATCCATTCCTTGTACGTTGACTGCATCAAAATTTTAAATCACATTGCAATTTCGGTAATGAATTGGGCATGATGGTTCAAATTATGGTTTATAGGTGTAGTACATGTTTTGGGTGGAGTAGAGGTCATAAAGAGAGTGGTAGAATGTATAGGGTAGGTCCTGAAGTGAAGAGGAAGGGAGGTGTGTTGCTCAGCAGGAGTATTATGCAACTGAGGCAAAACCTACCGGTATGTCATACCGGTAGGTGTTGGCTACTGGAGTTCGACCTACCGGTATGTCATACCGGTAGGTTTCGCCTGGAATGCCAAAAGTTAGGCCTTTTAATCGATTTTTTTCGGGGAACCCTTCATTTACCTCTTAAATTACAGACTCTAAAGCTTCTCTCTCTCACTCAAAACTCTCTTAGGTTTCCAAATCACCCTCCTCCTCCTTCAATCCCTAAAATCCCCATTCCTTGTGCTGTGATTTAGTGAAATCCAACCCTTTGAAACCCTAATTGCTGAAAATCCTACAAGCCCAAATCCTCTCTACTCTCTTCAATCTCTCCAAGAATCTCTCAATGGCTCGTAACCTGGAGGTTGTTCAGGAGGCTATAGACTCGATTGAGGGTCTTTTCTTGATCTGTTTTGCATTCTTGTCTATGGATTGTACGTAGCTAGGTTGGAGTCATTGGCCTAGTAGAAGAACCCTTAGGTCGTAGGCCATTTTTGCCTCTTTTTGATGTCCGACTCCATGTACTCCAACTTTGAAACACATTAATGGAATACCACAATTTTTGTTTCTATCTGTCCAAGTTTATTTCTACAATTGCATTATGATTTAAGCATTTTGATTGTTTGGGAAAATTGTTTATTTAAATGGATTGTTGTATGTTAGATTCTTGTTTTGAAAATAAACTTTGCTAGGGACTAGCAAAGCTCAAGTTGGGGGGTGTGATTAGCACAAAAAATTGCATATTTCATGTACCAATACATTCCTTTTTCACTTGCTTTTGGGGATTAAATGAGTGGAATTGTGCTACTTGATCTATTAACGAAGATTTGTGGTGTTTGTAGATAAAAGGTGATAATTGGTGCTTGTTAAAGCCTTCTCAAATGGTTTGAGGTGAATGAGGATGAAAGGATGGCTTGAAGATAGCTCAGGAGGTGAGGAAACCAAAGAATCAGCAAAAACAGGAGAAAACCTACCGGTAGGCTATACCGGTATGTTTCAGCTACTGGAGTTCGACATACCAGTAGGTTTTGCTGAAACAGCCCAGATTCTGTATATCAGGCTCTGTCATTTTGAGGGTCCCACCAGACATTCTCCTACCTGCCCCTGCCACTCCCAACACCATGGACATCCCTCTTGCACCTTCTCTTGGACTTTTGGAGCCTTGGTGATCAATGAAGAGAGAGAAGAGGAGAGATGCTGGGTGTGCAGACAAGGTCTGCACCTACCCTGTCCAACCCACTCTTTTGCAGCCCTATGGATGGAGATCACATCACCTAGCAAGGGCATCACTCCATGGACGTTTTTTTTGGCAAGAAAATATACACCATGAGGAGAAAAAAATTAGAGGATATAGAGAGAGAGAGAGAGAGAGATAGTCTTGGAAGATGATGAATAGCGTTAGAGAGAAGTTGAGATTTGTACATTTTCTTCCATGCATTGTCTTCTAATTTCATGTAAGAATCTTCTAAGCTTCCTGGAATGCCTTTAATGCCATTTATTTCAAGTTGTTTTCAAGTTTAATCTTCTATTAAAGCTTTCACCATTAATGCTTCTATGCTCTTCAATTTCTTAGCTGTAAATGGGTATTGAATGCATTCTCTTTTAGTTTATGTTTTCTTGCATTATCCTAGCTACAATCTTCAATTGATTTAGAATGTCTTTCATTTAATCATGAGTAGCTAAATCATTAAGTTGGCTAATCCAAGGGAGACCTCCCATTGGGTATGCTATTTCAACTCATCTTCTTTCCTCCCCTCGGTGTACGGTGGTTCGGTTTGACTGGGTTGAGCGTGGACATGGTTGTGAGTCTTTGGTATTCCGTAGACTTGTCACAGTTTATGCTTAGATCCTCACTTCCCTCTTGTCCCGAGCTTCCCACGAATCAATCGTTCATCTATGAATCATTGGAGGAATGCTTCAAGTTGAATTGGCATTCCCATTGGAGTGAACCTTTTGGATTAGCCAACACTTGCTTCCCATTCAATTTCATCACAACACAAATCACAAACCATTTCCAAACAACAAAAGATTTTTCACTTTTCTTTCACCAAAATCACCTTATGTATGATTCACATCCTTCCCCGAGGAGACGACCTTGGAGTACTCTCCAAGTAAAACACGACCCGCAAAAGTCTTCTTGCGCTTGGGAAGCATTTTTGCTTACACATACACTTCATATTCCACCATCCCCTTGCCCTTTCTTTTGACATCGTCCCAAGGGAGAGTGACATCCCCCTCATACATGTCCATTTCATACACACATTGAGGGAGGATGTTAGGAGGTTAGGAAAGACAGGGAAATAAGGCAAGCACCTAGCTCACAAATTCTTGTCATACTAGGTAAACCGTTCCTTGCTACTTCTAATGTTGTTATTAATTGCAGGAATGGATTGATGAATCTTACTTTCGAGAACATGACAATGGAATTCAACGTGTTCAATTTGTGTAAGCAACCGGGGGATGATGAGGAAGTACATGAAGTCAATAGGATTGACACATTGGTGGAGGATCACTAGGAGCTTTTGAGCACATCTGAGCTTAGGGAGGAAGAGGTTGATGATCAAGGGGAGCCAAAGAGCTTAAAAGGGGTAGAAAAATGGACCCCTACATTTGAGAAGTTTCCACATCAAGAGAAAAAGATATTTCCATCGACTGTGAAAAATCCCACCTTGGAGTTGAAGCCATTACCATCCAACCTCAAATATGTATTCTTAGGGGAGCATGAGACCTTCCCGGTGGTAATTAGCTCAACTATGGAGGCAAAGCAAGAAGAAGAGCTATTGAAAGTGTTGAGGAGGCACAAGGGAGCAATTGGTTGGACAATTGCCGACATCAAGAGGATAAGCCCCCTCATTTGCACACACCGCATCTACCTTGAAGAAGACTCCAAGCCATCTCGACAACCACAAAAAAGGTTGAATCTTATCATGAAATACGTGGTGAGGGATGACGTACTCAAGCTACTTGATGTGGGCATCATCTTCTCGATTGCTGAAAGTAAATGGGTGAGTCCCACTCAAG
Source organism: Ilex aquifolium (assembly GCA_951799425.1). Taxonomy (NCBI): domain Eukaryota; kingdom Viridiplantae; phylum Streptophyta; class Magnoliopsida; order Aquifoliales; family Aquifoliaceae; genus Ilex; species Ilex aquifolium. The sequence continues at coordinate 20,386,052 of OX637393.1, forward strand.
TAGTGCCAAAGAAATTAGGAGTTACAGTGGTTGCAAATGAGAAAAATGAGTTGATTCCAACAAGGGTGGTCACCGGATGGAGAGTGTGTATTGACTACCGAAAGATCAAATTGTGCAAAAGGAAAGACCACTTCCCATTGCCATTCCTCGACCAAGTGTTGGAAAGAGTAGCCATACACTTATTCTATTGCTTCTTGGATGGATAATCTGGCTACAATCAAATTGAGATCGCATTGGAGGATCAAGAAAAGACCACCTTCACTTGCCCCTATGGTATCTTTGCCTACCAACGCATGCTATTTGGGTTGTGTAATGCCCCAGGGACTTTTCAAAGATGCGTTATGGGGATTTTCAGTGATATGGTGGAGAAGATCGTGGAAGTTTTTATGGATGACTTCTCAGTGTTCGGGGATTCATTTGGAGGATGCTTGGAGAACTTAGAGAGAGTACTTGAGAGATGCGAGGAGAATAACTTGGTCCTCAACTGGAAGAAGTGCCACTTCATGGTGACACAAGAAATTGTGCTCGGGCACATTGTTTTGGCAAAGGGGATTGAAGTCGACAAATCAAAGGTTGAGGCAATTTCCAACCTCCCCACACCGACGATCATCAAAGACATCATGTTGTTTCTTGGCCATGCTGGTTTTTATCGTCGCTTTATAAAGGACTTTACTGCATTGGCTCGACCCTTGACCAATTTGTTTTCCATGGATGTCCCATTTGTGTGGTCGGATAATTGTGAGGCATTGTTTAAAAAACTGAAAAACATGCTCACTTCACCTCCGATCATGCGACCACCCAAGTGGGACTTACCTTTTGAACTTATGTGCGACGCGAGTGATTATGCGGTCGACACTGTGCTTGGTTAAAGGGAAGACAAGAGACCTTATGTAATATACTATGCTAGCAAAATTCTTAATGAAGCACAAATGAATTACACCACCACTGAAAAAGAGTTACTACATGTAGTATTTGCATTGGATAAATTTCGGTCTTACATCATTGGTTTACCTATAGTAGTCTATACCGATCGCTTTGCTTTGAAGTATCTTTTGTCTAAGCAGGATGCAAAACCGAGACTCATTAAATGGATACTCCTCCTACAAGAATTCAACTTGAAAATCAAAGACAAAAAGGTAGTTAAGAACGTGGTGGCGGACCATTTATCCCGACTTGTGGCGCAAGATGCCGATGAGAACATTCATATCCCTGAATTTTTCCCTGATAAGCATTTACTTTCTATTAATTCTATTTTTCCTTGGTATGCTGACATATGCAATTATCTTGCTACAGGACAAATACCACCGCACTAGAGCCCTGAGGATAGAAGGAGGTTTATGGAGGATGTGAAGTACTTTTACTTCAACAACCCGTACTTGTTCAAGTATTTCCAAGATCAACTCATGAGGAGATGCGTACCTGAGAATGAACAACGGGACGTCCTAGCATTTTGCTATTCAGAGGCTTGCGGTGGCCATTTCTCTTCAAAGAAGTCCTCGGCGAAGGTTTTACAATGAGGTTTTTATTGGCCCTCATTGATTAAAGAATGTGTTTCTTTCTGTAAAGAATGTGATAGGTGCCAATGTTTGAGTAGTGTGACTCGGAGGAACATGATGCTCCTTTCCCCTGTACTTGTTATCGAGATATTTGATTGTTGGGGCATCGACTTCATGGGTCGTCTTTTGGCTACCTATACATATTGCTGGTAGTGGACTATGTGTCCAAATGGGTGGGGCTATCCCAGCCAAGACCAATGACCACTGGGTTGTGGTCAAGTTTCTAAAGGAGAACATTTTTTTGGGGTTTGGGATGCCTCGTGCTATGATAAGCCATGGTGGTTCTCATTTCTGTAATAGGTCATTTGCATCTTTAATGTATAAGTATGGCGTCACACATAAGGTGTCCACCACATATCACCCACAGACCAATGGTCAAGCCGAGTTGGCCAATTGGGAAATCAAGAACATCCTAGAGAAAACGGTGAACCCCAATAGGAAGGATTGGTCATTTAGCTTGACCGATGCCCTTTGGGCTTACCACACTGCTTATAAGACAATTCTAGGTATGTCTCTGATGAGCATGTAGTATTGCATATTTAACGGCCTCATTACATGCATTTTAACTTAACTTTGCATTTAATTACTTAGAGTTAGTCAAAGTTATGAATAATGTGAAAAATTTGATGTTGCAGGTAATCATAGGGTAAATGATAGCTTTCGGAACCCTGCAACTAAGTGTGGATGAGTCGTGAAGAGATGGACACATTACATGAGGATCGGGAGGCTTGGAAGGTGAAGAAATCAAGAAAAATGCATTTGGAAGAAAACCTTCCGGAAGGTTTAGCCCACTGGAATTAGTATTAGTACCTATGTTTTCCCCATTTATGACCATGATCTAATTCAAATCTGAAAAAGTGCAAAACATGAACGTTGTAGATTTAGATGTCCTCTGTATTTTTTTCAAAATTTTAGCTCAATCGGACAGTTGGATCAAAAGTTATGACAATTTTACGAAAACTAGTCCTGAGCTGGCACCTTCCGAAAGACCTTCCGGAAGGTTTTGCCTACTGGGAAAAACCTTCCGGAAGGTTTGGCCCAGAACCATCTGAACACCCTGCAACTCAAGCTCTGCCACTTGAGACTCCCACCTATGCTTCTCCGACTTGTCCCCTGACATATTCTATATACATACATGCCTCCTACACCCTAAAGTCAGCCTTCGAAGATGGAGGATGGGAAAGGAATAGAGAGAAGGAAGAGGCATGGTGGGTTGCGGGCTAGGCTTGTCCTAGCCTATCCAAAGCCATCAACTCACCTCCCATTAATGGGAGGCCTGCACACACATGCTAGAGGAGCCCTGTGGATGAAAATGCAGATGTCTTTACACCACTTATTCAACATTCACACAAGCTTGAAGAGGAAGAGGCTACCTAAGCTTAGGAGTAGTTTTAGAGAGATAAGTTCCCAATGAAAAAGATGAAGTTCTAGAGAGAAAAATTTAGATTTTTGCATTTTCTTCTCCATTTCAGTTGTAGTAAGTTTTAAATCACTTGTAATCTTTACTTCTTGCACTTTAAACTCTTTCATTCAAGTGTATTTCAAGTTTAGTTACATTTTCTAGCATTTCAAGTTTAGTTACATTTTCTAGCATTTCAAGTTTTACATTTGGGTATTGTTTTCCAACCTATATATTTTGACTATAAATGCATTCTCACTTGTAGTTTAACTCTTTTCTTGCATTAATACAAGTTCTATGTTCCATTTCACTACCATGTCTTATTACATTATGTTTGTTTTTGCTTTTAACTATGAGTACCTAGATTTTTAGTTGGCAAATTCAAGGGGAATTTCCTCTTGGGTATGTGAAATCGAATCTCATTCATTCCTCCTCGAAGTGTAAGATGTTTTGGTTTGACTATGTTGAGTGTGGATGTGGTTGTGAATTCTTGATACACCGTAGACTTGTCATGGGGTATGCTTGAATCCTCACTTCGGTTTTAGTCCCTCGCTTCCTACGAATCAATCGAACATCTAGGCACCATTGGTAGAATTTCTTGAGTTGATTTGGTATTCCCATGGAAATGACCCTTTCGGATTAGTTAACCTTGTTTTCATTACATTTTTAGCAAAAATTCCAATCATCAAAAAACAAGCTCAAAGATTTTATACTTTTCCACTTTTTCACCAAAGTCACCTTCAAAACAATTCACCTTCCTTCCCTGAGGAGACGACCTTGAAATACTAATTCCAAGTAAAACACAACACTCGAATGTCTCTTTGTGCTTGGGGAGCACTTTTGTTCATACACACACGTTTACCCCATTTTTTGCATCATTCCGAGGGAGAGTGACACTCACCTACTCATATAAGTCATATACACATGACCGGGTGATGTTCGGAGATTAGGGTGAACGAAATAAGTCAAGCATTTTTGGCGCCACTGCCAGGGAAGGTTAAGCGTCAAGTTCAAAAGTGATTTTGGACGGCATAGGTAAGTCTCGTGATTTTCATCACGGGCCAAGGTATGTCGTCTCATTTATAAATAGTTTGTTGTAGTTTGTGTTTTATGTAATATTTCATAATTTTTATGAAAATGTATCAAATGCCCAAAATTTTGAAAATGTGTGTGAGTATGGGCACATCACTAGTGAGTGCCCATTAAATTATACAGTTCAAGACTTTGCATGCGAAGGTTCAAATTCAATGTTAGCCTCCGAAAAATTTTACCCCTGACCACTATGTTACATTGAGTTATTCGAGTTATGGTTGGGAGAATGAACCTTATAATTTTTTATCCAATCTCACACCACCAAATGAATTTTTCCACTATCCAACGTATGAGGACTCAACCGAACAAGAATTGGAAAATACTTTTTGCGAGTTTATGCTACATCAAAAGGAAGTCAATGCCCAAGTAGCCCAACAATATGCTGAAATTAGAGATGACCTTATTGCATTGACTAATGTCATAGTTACTAATTGTGAAGAACAACATCTTAAGCCTAGTCAATGTATTGAGGATGATAATCTCAATGGAATGCATATTGATGTTGAATCTCTCACCACTCTAGATTGTGAAAAATATAATAAAGATAATTATCTCACATGAGGCTAATGAGCCCAAGGTCATTTTGCCATCAAAGAGTGGTGTTGAGATTCACATTTTTCAATTTGGGGAGGGCATTGAAATAGAGATGAGTGTAGAAACTTTTAAAGAGAATTGTATACTCAATTGTTAGAATTGCATAAACTTGCCTACACCTCTGTTTGGTTGAGATTTTTGAATCATTATCCTTTGTATTGTTGGATAGATTGGTTAGGAAGGGCATTTATACACCAAAAAAATTTTAAAATCAAAAAAATCAATAGGCGCAAGCTCATATCCGAATTGAAGTCAGATTGACATGAGCCCTTTTTGTTTTGTTTTCATATACATAGTATTTAGATTTCTTTTATTTTTATATTTTTATTTTCATGATGTTGTAGTATAGATTTTAGCATGAATTTGTTTACCTCTCTCTAATTTGGACTCAATTCATTTTAAGCATCATTGTACCAAATCTTATTCAATATCATGTGCGAGTTTAAGTTGGGGGTGTAAACAAGTTTTTTTGTGTTTCATTTTTCATTTAATTTTTCTACTAAAAAAAAAAGGGGATATCATATTTCCCATGTTACTTTCATTTTTCTCATTGCATGATTCCTTGTGCATTGAGGACAATGCATGGTTCAAGTTGGGGGGGGGGGTGAGGTGCACCATTTACATTTTTCACCACTTTTTGTGCTAATTGATTAGTAGTTAAAATCAGCATATTACTATGCATTTTTAAGACTAATTATACTTTGATGGATTTTAAATGATGACATTTCAGGACATAAATTGAACAAAGGTCCAAAGACAATGAATATCAAACTTTCATGCAACACCAGCATGCTCTGGAGCAAAATTGGAGAAGCTTGGAACAAAGCAACCACATTCGAACGCCAAATCATGTTCGAACGTCCCCTTTGAATTAATTGAGGACCTGAGACATGGCGTGTTGCAGCCAAGGAGGAAAACACTGAGGTACTTGAGTACCACATTCGAACGTCAACTCACGTTCGAACGTCCCCTTTAATTATTTGAGGACCAGGATGCTGAGTGCAAAGCGTCAAGTTGTGGATGGAGTGTGGAAATAGATTTCACAAAAGACCACAGGCCACTTGAGTGGGAAGATCAGACCCCATCTGGCATTCGAACGCCCATCAAGCAAAGACAGAAGCAACGTTCAAACGCCAGACAACGTTCAAACGTTATCCCCAGACAGGTTGCAAAGTCGTTGATTTTCTCTCTGGACATTGGGACTTTCACTTGGACTTTGAAGGCCTTGTACTATTCCTCCACACTACCTTGCCCCCTCCTCTTTGCCTATAAATACTCCCATTGTGGGAGCTTCAAAAGGAGGGGGGTTGGATTGGCACTAGACCAACATTTCTTAGCTTGTTATAGAATTAGTCTTAGACTTAGGCTTTCAATAACTTGCATAGACGGAGATAGATCATCTTTTGGTTAAGGAGGAAACCCTTCAAAAGTGACTAGCTTTCTTCTACTTTCAATATTTGTTTCATTCACTTCCATTGCTTGAGATTCTTTCTTCTCTTAGAGGAGTGAAACTCTTCCACTTTCTAGAGCTTTGCCAAAGCCGTGAAGGATGGAACGTGATTCACTTATTCTTCCTCGAAGATCGGCTCCTTGCTTATTGTTTTACTTTGTAACTCCTCCACTTGGAGGCATGAGCATCACTCACTTTTCTAGCTTTACCAAAGCCAGGAAGAGTGAGTAGTTTCTCATTCATTCTTTAGTAAGAGGTAATGAACATGTATAAATCATCTGGAAGTTATATATGTGCATTTCGTTTATGCTTAATGCTTTATATTTCACTTGTTTATTGAATGATTGACTGCATCTATTAAAACTAAAGTACTTTGTACAACTGTGAGTACTTTTTATAATATAGATAACTCTTGCATAGAAAGACTCATTGGTTCAAGGCAAGTACCCCGGCTAGATCTTCATGACTACCCTTCAATCTTCACCATTATTGTGTGCTTCAATTGAAGAATGGAAATAGAATATTAATGTCATGGTTGGATGCCTTGCAGAAACACATGCTTGTTTGTAGACGGGTTAAGTCTCGGCACAGACAATTCTTGTAAACTTCTAGAAAGACATTGGAACCATGCTCTAAATTCTCACAATCCATCTTTATCTTCCGATTAACTTGATGTTGACATAGGGGTTAATTGAGTTATCAAGCACAAGTATAATAAACCGAATGATTAATTACGTGTCCAGATCCTCGAACTGAAGAGTGACTTTTTACATTTGAGATTATCTTATATTTTGTCTAGAAAACCCTCTTGGAAAGAATCCTATATTTTGTCCAGGAAATCCCATACACCACACAGCTTCAAATCTCAACGGTTACAATCATTCAGTCTCCACCACTGCTTACCTTGAAACACCAACAATAGTTCCCTGTGGATTCGACTCCGGACTTAAACCGGATTATTACTACAGCTTGACCGCCTGCACTTGGGTGTACACATTTCGGATCAAGTCACTAATCACACCCCCCCAACTTGAGCTTTGCTAGTCTCTAGCAAAGTTTATTTTCAAACCAACAAGTATGAAAGTAAAACATTCCATTTACACAAGTAAATCATCAAACACTCAAAATACAAAAATCACAATGCAATTAATGAAATGAACTTGGAACAGATGGAACAAAAACTGTGGTATTTCATTAATGTATTTCAAAGTTGGAGTACATGGAGTCAGACTTCAAAAAGAGATAAAATGGCCTAAAATTCCTAGAGACTCTTCTACTAGGCCAATGACTCCACTCCTAGCTATGTACCACTCCACTCAAAAAGAAAAGACAAAAAACCATGGCATCCTATTCCTCGTCTCCATCCTCACCCTCATCACCATCATCTCCACCAGCCTCGGAGTCCTCCTCTTCCTCATCGCCGTCATCCTCCGAGTCCCCCACCTCGACTACAGTGGAAGCTGAGGGGGCAAAAGTGGAGGGTCTAGCAGATGGAGGTGGTGGTCCACCAAGGATGGGCTCTCCAGGGAACGTATGCTGAAACAATCGAGCCATCATGTCAGAGATCCTATGCACTATCACCTCTAATGCATCGAGACACTGAGACACTGAGCGCTCTGGTGCAGAATTGGATGGGACAAACACAGACGGCCCAACAGATGAAGGTCCTACACCAAAAGACTTTAGTCTCGCAGCCCTAGTACGCTCAGCCTGGGTCATAGCAGACCTCTTTTGGATGCTGGCCTTTCCTATGGCCCCAGTCTCAAGTGGAGTGATCTTGTCAAAGGCATACCCCTTAACCTTGAAGTGCTGGCACATCCGAGTGACCATGTTGCCAAAAGGGAGGCTCGCCTTTGGCTTTTGAGTCTCGGCAAAGTCCTTCATTACCTCCCATATAAAAAGTGTAAAGTCAATAGCTTTCCCCGACATCACTGCATCCAAAAGGGCGAGCTTTTCAATGTTGGGGGTTTTCTTAGTGCACCTTGGAAGTAGGTTGTAATGTAAAAGCTTATTCCTCATTCCATAAGTATGTTTAAGGCCCCCGACTTGGACTGTTCCCTTAAATTGAGTCGGGTCCTCGTACATCCAAGCCACAAACTCGGGTATGGTCTTAACCTTGGCAATATTATGCGGGTACACCGAGGTGGAGGGAGGTGGCCTCTCACAATGTAAAAGGGTGGCAATCACTGCAAGAGTCACATCAAACATCTTACCCCTCGCGTTTGTTCATAACACCTCAACTCCATCCAACACTTTGAGTTTTTGGTAAAACTCATGGCATAAAGACAAGTTGTACCCATCCACGGGCTTCAACCAAAACCCAATCCCGTAAGCCACAATGATCTTCACCACCTCATTGTTCGGGCCCAGGGAAATCAGATCAATATGCCTCTCGCAAGTAACATTCTTCTCTGAAATGCTTTAGGACCTCGCCTTATTCCTAGCCTTCTTCCTTTGCTCATTACAATCTCCACTAGACCCCTCACCGCTCCTCTTGCGGGCATTTGTGTCCTCGGGTTGTGGAGAGCTTGGCTCGGTGCGTTTTTGTTCGGGCCGTACATAGCAACAGTGCCCCAAAGGTCAATAGCGCAAAAAGAGCCAAGATGAAACCCTCAATTGAGTCCATAACATCCCGGAGAATCATCACCTAGCGAGCCATTGCAAGAATCTTATAGGTTTTGGAAATGGTAATGGAGATTAGGGCTTTGAGGATTTTCGGCAAAAACTAGGGTTTAAGGGCTAAAATCAACTTAATCATTGTCCTAGGAATAAGATTTGAGAGATTAATGAAATGGGAGAAGGATTTGGAAGCTTAGGAGTGTATTGAGTGAGAAGGAAATGCTTTAGGGTCTGTAATTTAGGGAGGCAATGAAGAGTTTCCTCGAAAAAATTCGATTAAAAGCCCTAATTTTGGCATTCTAGGCGAAACCTACCAGTAGGTTGATGGAAACCTATCCAACACACCTCCAATCCTCATCATTTTCAAGACCTACCCAATATAACACCCATTAAATGACATCTTCTCCACCCAAAACATGTGCTACACTTATAAACCACAATTTGAACCATCATGCCCCAAGTTATTACCGAAATTGCAATCATGATTTAAAATTTTGATGCTTTCAACAACAAGGCATGGATTTCTACATTAATCTACCAAAATGAACACCCACAATGTAAGACACATATGCAAATAGCAAGGACATTCCTAATTCATTCAAATACCAAAAACTTGAGCAATATTCCTCTATCCTTCAAGCATAGAGCTACGAAACACGTCATTCAAATGACCGAATCAAGCACACATGAGCATTACTATAGCCTTAAATACTAGTCTAGAGTATTCACCTACACATTCATTTTCAAATTCATGTGTGCGTGAATTGGACAAGTAATTTGAGCATTTACACAACAGAATTCACATTCGAAAGGCTAGCCAAATTCAGCTTCAATGCAAAACTCACCAAGGGTCTCTCTTAACAATGAATCACACTATAGTTATCTTGGCATGCACTCCATGTGTACATGTGAGATAGAATCTTGTGCACAAAAAAAAGTATGCTCACATGTAAATCAAAAATGAAGTTCATGCTGAAAATGAAACGACCTTGGCATAATATCATGAATGGAATGCTAGGGCATTAGGTAGCAAAACTAACTCCTCTTTTTAATTAAAAGTATGCATCTCTCATGCTTCCCTAGATCATTTAGGACTTCAAGGGCTATAATGGGGCCTTAGGGTGATATTTAGGCAAAAGAAATGAAGGATATAGGATAACAAAGAGGGTTGTTTCGATTGAAAGACCTTTATTTCAAAAATATCTCCCTTTTCATGGGATTTTTAGTCCAAACCCATCACCACTCTTTATTCCTTTTTCTTCTTTTCCTTAACATTTTCCTTTTCTTTTGATCATTCTTTCTTCTTCTCACCCTTTTTTCCATTTTTCTTGGATTTTCATTCTTTTCCCATTCAACTCTTTGAGTTTCAACATCATTCACCCATTTTGTTTGAGTTTCCACACCATAAATCCTTCTCTTTTACGATTTTTCATATTTAGCTCTAGGAACAACCAACTTGAGGTAGATTTTTATCATTTTACACTGGCTTTGTCAAATGTGTAGTATAGAAATGAAATTCCAATTGGGGCTCAATCACAGCACTAGGGATAATATTTTCTCAAGAAAAAGGCCAAGGTTCAAAATATTCAAAAATGGCCTAAGATCACCTCTAGATAAGCATGGGGAAGCATTATGCATTTCAAGACAAGTCAATCAACTACAGAGATACACGTAGCCAAAACAAGCATGATGAGATTATTGAATAAATATGAAATTTGAAGAATTTTTCTTTGAGTAAATGTAAGTTCCCTCCAAAAAAGGATTGGCACTAAAGCTCTCATGGGTCCTTACTCATCTCTACTATTCATGTCAAGCCTAAAATATGAATCCAATTCGTAAATTGCCAAAATTGCACATTCAAGGAGCACATACGGTTGAGTTCAAAAGCAGATACATATGTGATACTTACGCATAGGATTAACTTCTATAATATGCTCATGTGCTTAAGGTTCAAAACAAAGATCAACATATCATCCAACTCAAGCACTCTTAATAAAGGAATACCGATCAACATTTAGATATTTTTCACAAAAAAATTCAAAATTTTCACATAATTTGCACTAATGTAAACAAAAATCTGTATGATATGTGAAAGGTGAATTTTTCACCACAAAAATTGGTATTATCCACAAAAAATCCCACAAACATTGGTGTAACATGCAAATTGTGCACCTCACCCCCCAACTTGATTTATACATTATCCTCAATGCAACAAAAAAGATATGATATGCAATGAAAGACTATAAAAAGATGAGTAGGGTTAGAGAACACCTCGCATTTGGGCTTTTGACAAAATATCAACATCTGCCACTAGGGAAAACAAAACTATACGACAAAAGAAAGTAAGTAACATGAAATAAAAAGTAAAGTAAGTAAATAAAAATGACTGTACACTAAAAAGCATAAAAACCAACTACTCCACCAATTCCGGATATACCGGATCCGTCAAATCCTCCTCCACTCCTTGTCCTTCAAAACCCTCAAAGAATGCTTAAGTCTTTGACCATTGAACTTGAATGTCCTACCATCTTCGGGGTTCGTGACTTCCACGGCTCCATTGGGGTAGGCTACCTTGACAAGATAGGGGTCATCCCAACGAGATCGGAGTTTTCCTGGAAAGATTGAGAGACGAGAGTTGTATAAGAGCATGTTTTGCCTGGGCTCAAACGATTTCCTCACTATGGATTGGTCATGAAAGATCTTAGCCCTCTCTTTTAAAATTTTAGAGTTCTCATACACATCTCTTCTAATCTCTTTCAATTCATTCAACTCTAACTTCCTATGCTCTCCGGCCATTCTCAAATTGAAGTTTAGAGTCTTTATGGCCCAATAGGCCTTGTGTTCCATTTCGAATGGCAAATGGCAAGCTTTTCCATAGACAAGCCGATAGGGAGACATGCCTGAGACAGTCTTGTAGGTAGTGCGATAGGCCCATAGGGCATCAATCAATCTCAATGACCAATCCTTCCTATTTGGGTTCACCATTTTCTCTAAGATATTTTTGATCTCGCTATTGGCTAGCTCAGCTTGGCCATTGGTCTGTGGGTGATATGCAGTGGATACCTTATGTGTGATGCCATATTTATACATCAAAGATGCAAATTGTCTATTAGAGAAATGTGACCCACCATCGCTTATCATTGCACGAGGCATCCCAAACCTCGAAAAAATATTTTCTTTTAGGAATTTGACCACGATCCGGTGGTCATTGGTCTAGGTTGGGATAACCTCCACCCATTTGGACACGTAGTCCACTGCCTGTAGAATGTATAGGAAACCAAATGACACGAGGAAGGGACCCATAAAGTCAATGCCCCAATAATCAAATATTTCAATGACAAGTACATGGGAGAAGGGTATCATATTCCTTCAGGTCACACTACCCAAAATTTGGCATCTATCACATTCTTTACAAAATGAATTACAATCCTTTATCAGAGAGGGCCAAAAAAAACCTGACTGAAGAATTTTTGCTGAAGTATTCTTTGCAGTGAAATGGCCACCATATGCCTCTGAATGGCAGAATGCAAGGACTTCCCGCTGTTCATTTTCTGGTACGCATCTCCGCATGACTTAGTCAGGGCAGTACTTAAACAGGTACGGGTTGTCGAAGTAAAAGTACTTCACATCTTCCATAAATCTTCTTCGATCCTCTGGGCTCCAATGCGGTGGTATTTGTCCTGTTGCAAGATAGTTACATATGTCAGCATACCATGGACAAATAGAATGAATTGAAAGTAAATGTTCATCAAGAAAGAAATTAGAGATAGGAATGTGCTCATCGGCCTCTTGCACCACCAGTTTGGATAAATGATCCGCCACCACGTTCTCAACTCCTTTCTTGTCCTTGATCGTCAATTTGAATTCTTGTAGGAGGAGTATCCACCTAATGAGTCTCGGTTTTAAATCCTGCTTAGAAAACAAATACTTTAAAGCAAAGTGATCGGTATAGACTACTATAGGTGAACCAATAATGTAGGACCAAAATTTATCCAATGCAAATACTACAACTAGTAACTCTTTTTCAGTAGTGGTGTAATTCATTTGTGCTTCGTTAAGAGTCTTACTAGCATAATATATTACATTGGGTCTCTTATCTTCCCTTTGACTGAGTACTGCGCCGACCGTGTAATCACTTGCGTCGCACATAAGCTCAAAAGGTAAATCCCACTTGGGTGGTCGCATAATCGGAGGTGTGGTAAGCATGCTTTTGAGTTTTGTAAAAAATGACTCACAATTATCTGACCACTCAAATGGGACATCCTTAGATAGTAAATTGGTCAAAGGTCGGGCCAATGCACTAAAGTCTTTAATAAAATGACGATAAAAGCCGGCATGGCCAAGAAACGACCTGATATCCTTGATGACCTTTGGCGTAGGGAGGTTGGAAATGGCCTCAACCTTTGATTTGTCCACTTCGATCCCCTTCACCGAGATGATATGCCCAAGAAAAATTCCTTGCGTCACCATGAAGTGACACTTCTCTCAATTCAAGACTAAACTCTTCTCTTCACATCTCTCAAGAACTCTCTCCAAATTCTCCAAACATCCACTGAAAGAATCCCCAAACACCAAGAATTCATCCGTAAAAACCTCCACTATCTTATCCACCATGTCACTAAAGATTCCCACCAAGCAACGTTGAAAGGTTCCAGGGGCATTACATAACCCGAAAGGCATGCGATGGTAGGCAATGGTACCATAGGGACAAGTGAAGGTGGTCTTTTCTTGATCTTTCAAAGCAATCTCGATTTGATCGTAGCCGGAGTATCCATCTAAGAAGCAATAGAATAGATGCCCCGCTACTCGTTCCAACACTTGGTTGAGGAATGGCAATGGAAAGTGGTCCTTTCTTGTGCATAAGTTGAGCTTTCGATAGTAAATGCACACTTTCCACCTGGTGATCACCCTTGTTGGAATAAGCTCATTATTCTCATTTTCCACCACAGTGACTCCCGAATTCTTGGGTACTACTTGTGTGGGGCTAACCCACTTACTATCAACAATCGAAAAAATGATGCCCACATCAAGTAGTTTTAGCACCTCGTCCCTTACCACATACTTCATAATTGGATTCAACCTTCTTTGTGGTTGTTGGGACGGTTTGGAGTCATCCTCAAGATAAATCTGGTGCGTGCAAATGATGGGGCTTATCCCTTGATGTCAACGATTGTCCAACCAATCGCTCCCTTATGCCTCCTCAACACTTCCAAGAGCTCTTCTTCTTGCCTTGCCTCCAACGTTGAGCTAATCACCACCGAAAATTTCTTGGCATCCCCAAGATAGGCATACTTGAGATGGGATGGTAATGGCTTCAACTCCAAGATGGGTTTTTGCTCATTTGAAGGGAAAATCTTCTTGTCATGAAATGGAAGTTTCTCAAATGTAGGAGTCCATTTCCCTACCCCTTTCAAACTTTTCATCTCCTATTGCTCATCAACTTCTTCCTCCCCCAATTTTGACATGCCTAGCAACTCCAAGTGCTCCTCTACCAAGGTGTCAATCCTATTGACTTCTTGCACATCCTCATCATCCCCCGGTTGTTTGTTCAAATTGAACACATTCAAATCCATCGTCATGCTCTCGAAGGTAAGCTTCATGAGACCATTCCTACTATTAATAATAGCATTAGAGGTCGCAAGAAACGGTCTACCTAATATAACAGGGATTTGGGAGCAAGGGTTAGCAACGGGGTGAGTCTCAAGCACAATACAATCAACAGGAAAATAAAAGTTATCCACTTGAACCAAAACATCCTCAACTACTCCCTTTGGTGTTCGAATGCTCCGATCCGCAACTGAAGAGTGATTGAAGTTGGCTTCAACTCTTCAAGTTAGAGTTTCTTATACACCGAGTAAGGTAGGAGGTTGACACTAGCCCCCAAATCAAGCAATGCTTGCTCCACTCGGCACTTCCCTATTGTGATGGCAATGGTAGGGCAGCCGGGTTCTTTAAAATTTGGTGGAGTGTTCATCCTTAGGATTGAGCTCACTTGCTCGGTGAGGAATGCTTTCTTGTGAACAAGTCCTTCAAGATCTTAGCACAAGATGGGATCTGCTTTATCGCGTCAAGGAGTGGAATGTTGATTTTCACCTGCTTAAACATTTCAAGTATATCAGCATAATTAGCCACCTTGACGGATGGCTTCAAACGATTAAGAAAAGGAGCAGGAATGGGGGAAACATGCACATTTTCATCAACCAATTTTTCTTTCTCACCCACCTCATCACTCACCTCACCCCCCTCGGTGTCACCCTTAGTCTCTTTCTCTTTTGGCAATGTAGCCTTGGGTGAGACCTTTGGCACAATGGTCTTATCAATTTGTTTGCCACTACGAATGGTGGTGACCTCCTTGAGTTGCTCACAACTCTCTTTGGTGGGCTCGGATGACTCAATCGCATGTTGACCCTTAGGGTTCTCATGGGGTTGAGCGGGGAATTTTCCCTTCTCTTGTTGTGATAAACCGATGTGATTGTTAATTTTTGTGAGTTGAGCCGAAATGTTGTTGTTAAAAGCGGTTTGGCTTTGGATGAAATTGTAAAGCACATCCTCCAAGTTCCTCTTATGGGGAGGTTGGTAGGTGGAAGGATTGGGTGGTGCTTGTTGGGAAAATCTTTAGGGAGGTGGACTTGGTAAAAAATTCGGTGGTGGTAGGTTTAGTGAGTGTTCTTGATCCGAAATGTGTACACCCAAGTGCAGGCGGTCAAGCTGTAGTAATAATCCAGTTTGAGTCCGGAGTCGAATCCACAGGGAACTTTTGTTGATATTTCTGAGGTAAGCAGTGGTAGAGACCTATTGATTGTAACCCTTGAGATTTGCTGTGAGATATGAGTTTTCCTGGACAGAATATAAGATTCTTTCCAAGAGGATTTTCTTAACAAAATAGGAGATAAGTGCTAATTAAAAAGAGTCACTCTTTAGTGCAAGGATCTGGACATGTAGTTAGTTATCCGGTTTGTCATAATTGTGCTTGATAACTCAATTAACTCTCGTGTCAACAGCAAGTTAATCGGAAGATAAAGATGGATTGTGAGAATTAAGAACATGATTCCGATGTCTTTCTAGAAGTTTACAAGAATTGCTTGTGCCGAAACTTAACCCGTCTACAAACAAGCAAGTGTTTCTACAAGACATCCAATCATAATATTAATATTCCATTCTTTAAATGAAGTACAAATAAGGGGGAGGATTGAAGTTTAGTCATGAGGATCTAGCCGGGGTACTTGCCTTGAACTGATGAGTCTTTCTATGCAAGAGTTATCCGTATCATAGAAAGAACCCACAGTTATACAAAGTACCTTAGCTTTGCTAGATGCAATCAATCATCCAACAACAAGAAGAAATAAACGTTAAGCATCAAAACAATGCACAAATATGATTCCCGAATAACTTATACATGACCTTCTCCTCTTACTAAAGAGTGAATGAGAAACTACTCACTCTTCATGGCTTGGGTAAAGCTAGAAAAGTGAGTGATGCTCATCCCTCCAAGTAGAGAACTTAAAAGATAAAGTAACAACAAACACGGAGCCAATCTTTAACAAAGAATGGGTGAATCACGTTCCACCCTTCACGGCTTTGGTAAAGCTCTAGAAAAGTGGAAGAGTTTCACTCTTCTAAGAAAGAAAGAAGCTCAAGCAATGGAAGTGAAATGCATGAACAATAAAATTAGAAGAAAGCTAGTCACATTTGGAGGGTGGCTTCCTCAACCAAGAATTGGAGGGTTGCTTCCTCAACTAAAAGATGAACTATCTCTCTTCTATGAATGTAAAATGAAAGCATAAGCATAAGCATAAGCATAAAACTACTTTTATAACAAGCAAGAGATGTTGGACTAAAACCAAACTAATCTCTTAAGATAAAGACTTCATACAAGGAAAATAAGCTAAATCTACAATGTGAGTGGGATTCTAAGCCTCCATCAACTTCCCTACTTGGCTCCCATAGCTCTCCAACAAGGTGAGTATTTATAGGAAAGAGGAGGAGACAAGAGGAGGTGAAGGAATAGTGTTTGCCGCCCAAGTCCAAGTGAAAGAGCCAACCACTCTGCTGCCAGTCTGTGGAGAACGTTCGAACGTGAGTTGGCGTTCGAACGTTGTTTCTGTTTTTGCACTAAGGGCGTTCGAACGTTGACTGCCATTCGAACGTTTCTTCTATTTTTGCACTAAGGGCGTTCGAACACCAGATGTGTTCTGACCTTTTCACTCGAGTGGTATGTTGGTCTTCTGTGAAGTTCAGTTCCAACTCTATGCAGTAGTCTAGTCTTCAATCAACTCAAGTGCACGTTCGAACGTGAGTTGGCGTTCGAACGTGACACTCAAGTGCTTCAGAGCTTCAGTCTTCTTTCCTCACTGCAACACGCCTTCTCTTAGCAGTTGAGTCTGCTACAGTGTAATGTGGACGTTCGAACGTGAGTTGGCGTTCGAACGGTCTAGATGTTCTCCAAGCTTCTCCAATTTTGGGCTCTAATGTGATGGAGTTGCATCCAAGTGTGGTACTTGTTGTTCTTGGGTCCTTGTCCAGTTTAGGGCCTGAAATGACATCACTTAAACTCCATCAAAGTACAATTAGTCTTAAAACGGCATAGTAATATGCTAATTTTAAGTGCTAATCAGTGAGTACCCTTGCAGATTAGACCGGGGGATTTGATGAGCACATAATATTGCATATTTGAAGGGCTCATTACATGCATTTTAACTCAACTTTTGCATTTAAGTGCTTAGAAGTTAGCCGTTTTGAACTATAATGTTGATATTTTGATGTTGCAACCTTTTATAGCTTAAGTGATTGATTTTAGGACATTGCAACCTTGATGGATGTGTGGTGAAGGCATGGACACAATACATGAAGAATTGGAGGCTTAAAAGTGAAGAAATCAAGAAGGCATTGGTGCTTGGGAACAAGGGCACCAGCTGCAGCAACAATTGGAAGCACTGCCTCTGAATTCCTCCATTTTGACCATGATCTACTCAGAATTTGGAAAAGTTCAAAACATGAAAGTTGTAGATATGGGTGTCTTCTGTTTGGTGTCAAAATTTTATTCTAATCCAACGGTTAGATCAAGAGTTATGATGATTCTACCGAAGGTGGTCCAGTGCAGAAAAACAGTACCGGTACTCGGTACCGGTACCAAATGATACCGGTACCTAGTACCGGTACTCCGGACCTTCTGGTCGCGAAAACAGCCTGTAACTCAACTTTGAGGCTTGGGGGTCCCACCTACACTTCTCCCACGCCTATCCCAACATTTCCTTACACATTTGCAGGTCTCTTACACATTTTGGAAGACTTTTGAGGCTTGGCATTCAAGGAGGAAGAGAGAGAAATGGGCTGCCATGTGGGTTGCAGGCTAGCCTGTCCAAGGCTTCAACTCAGCCCCTCTTTGGTGTAAGACCTGCACACACCTAGGGGGGACCCTCCATGGACGAAATTGAAGGCTCTCACTCTCCATTATACATTCAACATTCAACACACAAAAAAGAGGAGTTGGCTACCTAAGCTTAGGAGTAGAGATAGAGAGCTCCAAGGAGGAAGAAGATGAATAGTGTAATGTAATTTCGTTTTTGCACTTCTTCCATCCTTTTCCATGTAATCTATTGTAAGACTTGTTTAAAGTTTTGTTTATTGTCTTTAATCTCATTTATTTCAAGAACTTTGCAAGTTTCAATACACCATTTTACATTTCACCATTGTTGCTCAAGTTCTTCATTTTCAAGCTTAAAATGGGTATTGAATATTTTTCTCCTTAGTTTACGATTTCTTGCTTTAAGATAAGTTTCATGCTTCATGCTTCATGTCTTCATTATATCCATTTACATTATTATGCTTGTCTTTCATTTTACCATGAGTAGTTAGATTTAAGTTGGTAAATCCAAAGGAAAATTTCTCTTGGGGATTCCATTTCAACTCATTCTCCTCCCTCCCTTAAGAGTCCAATGGTTCGGTTTGACGGGGTTGAGAGTGGATGAATTGGTGCCTTTGATATTCCGTAGACTTGTCACGGTTTATTCTTAGATCATCACCAACCTCATCCCTTGCTTCCCCCGAATCAATTGTTCATTCATGCTCTATCGGAGTTAAGGAGGGATTGGAGTTGAAATGGTAGTCCTATTGGAGTGACTTCCTTTGGATTAGCCAACATTGTTTTCTTGCATTTTCCATACATAAACACAACCACAAAACACAAATACAAGATTTTACACTTTCTTTTCTCTTTTGCAAAATCACCTTTCACAAAACTCCCTTTCCTTCCCTGAGGAGACGACCTTGGAATATTTTCCAAGTAAAACACACGACCACAAAAGACTCCTTTCGATTGGGGAGCATTTTTGTGCACACCGCATTCCATTCCACATATTTTGTTCATCACATTTCCATTACATCTATTTTGTTGTTGTTTCCTATCTTATTGCATCATCCGGAGGGAGAGTGACACTCCCCCATCACTATAAGCCACATACACACATTGAGGGTGAGGGTGATGTTTAGAGGTTAGGAAACAACGACGTAATTTCCAATCAATCAGGATTGGGAGCTAGACGCTTGCCCTTGGCCTTGATATTGATTTCGCTTAGGAGGCATGTGAGGTGAATATGCATTTGAACCAAGAGGAGTGGGATTCTCATTTCTCCAACTAAAATTTGGGTGATTGCTCCAACCCGAATTGTAAGTGTTTGAGTGCGGAGAGAATGATTGCCTTGTTTTGTTAAAGACATGCACTTGCTCGTGGTACACTTCCTTAAGTGCCGGAATGTTAGGGCAATCCAATATCGAATGCTCCACACTCTCACAAATTGAGCAAAACTCATCGGCCTTTGAAACATTGGACACCTTGTGTCTCCTATTGACCTCAAGACTCTCCACTTTCCTAGACAACTTAGCAATTTTGGAAAGCAAGTCCTCCCGGTCTCTCAAATCATATATCACTCCCCCTTGTGGTTGACTACTACCCGGAGACGACCTAGGTACATCGGTGGGATCTGTAATGTCCCATGATTGTGCATTTTGGGCCAATGTACTAAAGTAGTCTAGGGCCTCATCGGGGTCCTTGTTTAAGAACTCGCCATTACATATCATGTCAATGAATTGTCAACGGCCTGGTGTGATTCCTTCATAGAAGAAACTTACCAATTGCGATCCCAACAGTGATAGAATTGCTCATTGGGATTTTTCGAAATTTTTTAAATTTGCTTTTTTAAAGTGGTGGTTCTAGGCACCGGGAAAAATTTATTCAAAAACTCAGAAAGCATTTGAGCCCAAGAGGTGATGGATCGAGGCCGCAAGGAATTCAACCATGTTTTGGCTTTGTCTTTGAGGGAAAAGGGAAACAATTTTAAGTGAGCTATGTCTTCCATAGCATAGTTAGTATTGAAGGTTGCAACTATATCCTCAAATTATTTGATGTGCAAATAAGGGTTCTCCTTTTCAATTTCGTGGAAATTTCGTGGAATGTAGGAAGTAGTTGCAACATCCCCGGCTTAACTAGGAAAAGTTGAGCTTGGACCAGTAGGAGGATGCATGAGGGTGTGGTGCTACGGGTTGGTTGAAGGAAATCCCTCATTGACCTCACCCGAGGATCAGGTTGAATGTTGTTCCCTTCATTCATAGGAGGGGGGAATTGCACTCGTGGATTAGGCATTCTAGGTTCTTGCACTCCCCCACCCCTTTGCATGTTTGGATTGGCACCTACATTCTCAAAATTATCACCCGCATCCTCGGGTGGGTCTTGGTCAAGGTTCATGTTGGGGCCTAAGGGTTGTCTAACTAATCGGTTTTGTTCTTCCCATCCCCACATGCAACAAACTATCTACAAATAAAAATGTAAACAAACAAAAGTATATACGATGAACAATGTACCTCAGCCAATGATGAACATCACGGGACTTACCTCCGTTGTCCGAAAATCACCTTCTCAATTCAACAATTGCCTTTCCCGATAACGACGCCAAAAATGCTTGTTGATTTCCGTTGTATACCCTAATCTCCCAACATCATCCCTCAATATATGTATGGCTTATAGGGATGGGGGAGTGTCACTCTTCCTCAGAATGATGTGAGAAATGGGGAAACAGAATAATGGTGGGTAATGAAATGTACAAAATGTGTGTGTGTGTGTGAACAAAAGTGCTCCCCAAGCACAAGGAGACTTTCGAATGTCGTGTTTTATTTGGAAAAGTATTCCAATGTCGTCTCCTCAGGGAAAGAGGTGAATCGTGTTGAAGGTGATTTTTGGTGAAAAAAAAGAAAAGTGTAAAAATCTTTTGTTGTTTGAGTTTGGTTTGTGAGTGTGTTTTTTATGAAAATGGAATGAAACAAGTGTTGACTAATCTGAAGGGGTCATTCCAATAGGGATGCAAACTTAACTCGAAACCTTCCCCCAATGGTGTCTAGATGTTCGATTGATTCGTGGGAAGTGAGGGACTAGGATGGAGGTGAGGATCCAAGCATACCCCGTGACAATGCATACAGTGTATCAAAGACTCACAACCATGTCCACACTCAACCCAGTCAAACCGAGTCAACATACACTACGAGGAGGAAAGGAAATGAGTTGAAATGGCATACCCAAGAGGAGCTCTCCCTTGGATTAGCCAATGTAAAGTTTAGCTACTCAAAATGAAAACAAAAACATAGACATAATGAAGATACATTGTACGAATTGAAGCTTGGAACTTAACTAATGCAAGAAAACATAAAACTAAAGGAAAATGCATTTAAGACCCATTTGAAGAGCTTTGAGATGAAAACTTAAATACATTAATGGTAAAAGCTAAGATACTCAACCAAACTTGAAGTGTGCTTGTAATAAATGACATTCAATACATTCAATAAAGCTTAGAAAGGTCTTACAAGGAATTACAAGACAATGTATGGAAGAAAATGCAAAAATATCAACTTCTCTCTCTAGCGCTATTCATCTTCTTCCTAAGAACTTCTTTCTCTATATTACAATATGTTTTTCAATAATGCTGAATAATGGTATATCTCCCCTTCCAAAAACGTCCATGGAGCCTCCCTAGCTTGTGTGATGTGATCCCAATCAAAAGGGGCTAAAAAGGATGGGCTGGGCAGGCTAGTGCAGGCCTAGCCTGCACACCCATCTTCACCCATTCTCTCTCTCCTCATTTATGTCCAAGCATCCAAAAGTCCAAGTTAGGGTAAAAAGGGGGGGCCTTGTGTGTAAGAAGTGTCAGGAAAGAGTGGGAGGCCCAATGTGGGACCCCCAAAGTTACAGAGCTTAAGATGCAGAATCTGTCTTGTTTCAGTAAAACCTACCGGTAGGTTTCACTCCAGTGGGCAAAACCTATCAGTAGTTTTGCAGTAGGTGCAGGTCCACTAGCCAAAACCTACCGGTAGGTTTTTCCTTTTTTTGCAAAAATCTTGGTTCCTCCACCTTTCAAGCAAACATCAAGCCTCCACCTCATCTCCAATCCACTCAAGCTTCATAATAGGGCCTAACAAGCACCATTTGAACCCCTTTTCCTGTAAACATACCAAAACTCCATTAAAAGCTTGAACATTGCAATTCCGCTCATTTTAACCACAAAAGCAAGTGTAAAAGGGATGTAAATGTACATCAAATATGCAATGTTTTGTGCTAATCAGACTTGTCACAAGGTATGCTTGAATCCGCACCTTCGTTTTAGTCCCTCGCTTCCTATAAATCAATCGAACGTATAGGCACCATTGGAAGAATGTCTTAAGTTGATTTGACATTCCCATGGGAATGACCCTTTCGAATTAGTTAACCTTATTTTCATTACATTTTTAGCAAAAATTCCAATCACCAAAACACAAACTCAAAGATTTTATACTTTTCCACTTTTTCACCAAAATCACCTTCAAAACAATTCACCTTCATTCCCTGAGGAGGCGACCTTATAATACGAATTCCAAGTAAAACACAACACTTGAAAGTCTCTCTGCGCTTGGGGAGCACTTTTGTTCATACACACACACACACACACACACATTTCATACACACACGTTTACCCTATTTCTTGCATCATTCTGAGGGAGAGTGACACTCACCTACTTATATAAGCCATATACACATGACCGGGTGATGTTCGGATATTAGGGTAAACAAAATAAGTCAAGCAGTCTCCCTATAGGCTCATCTATGGCAAGGCTTGCCATTTGCCAGTTTAAATGGAGAACAAAGCTTATTGGGCCATCAAGACCTTAAACTTCAATTTTAGAATGGCCGGAGAGAATAGGAAGTTAGAGATGAATGAATTAGAAGAGATCCGAAGAGATGCATATGAGAGCTCAAAATTTTCAAAACAGAGGGCTAAGATCTTTCATGAAAAATCCATTGTGAGGAAATCATTTGAGCCCGGATAAAAAATGCTCTTGTACAATTCTCGTCTCTCGATCTTTCAAGGAAAACTCCGATCCTGTTGGGATGGCCCCTATCTTGTCAAGGTTGCCTACCCCAGTGGAGCTGTGGAAATCACCAACCTCGAGGATGGCTAGACATTCAAGGTCAATGGTCAAAGACTTAAGCCATTTTTCGAGGGTTTTGAAAGTCAAGGGGTGGAGGAAGAATTGGTGGATCCAGTTTACCCAGACCTTTTGGAGGAATAATTGTTCATATGATCTTTAGTGTACAGTCGTTTTTACTTACATTATCTGTTATGTTTACTTACTTTATCTTTGAGCATAGTGTTGTCTTTCTTAGTTACAGATATTGGTGTTTGCTTGGTCAAAACCGTTGTAATTCCTAACCTCCTAATATCATCCCTCAATGTGTATATGGTGTATGTGTGAAGGGAGTGTCACTCTCCCTCGGAATGATGTGGGAAATAGGGCAACGGAATGATGGTGGAAATGAAATGTATGAAATGGGGAATGTGCATAATGAACTAAAGTGCTCCCCAAGCGCAAGGAGTCTTTTGAATGTCGTGTTTTACTTGGAATGAGTATTCCAAGGTCGTTTCCTCAGGGAAGGAAAGTTGAGTTGTGTGAAGGTGATTTTGGTGAACAAAATAAAAATGTAAAATCTTTTGGTTTTGAGTTGTTGTGATTTTGTGTTCTTGATGAAAATGAAATAAAACAAGTGTTGGCTAATCCGAAGGGTTCATTCCAATGGGAATCCCAAATCAACTCAAAGTCTTCCTCGAATAGAGCTTAGATGAACGATTGATTCGTGGGAAGCTAGGTACGGTTTCTACTCCAGACCATTTTTCGTAGAATTGTCATAACTTTTGATCCAACCATCCGATTGAGCTGAAATTTTGACACAATATAGAAGACATACAGATCTACAACTTTAAAGTTTTGTACGTTTTCATATTTGAAGTGGATCATGGTCAAAAAGTAGGAAAATCGAGGTATAGTAGCCAAATGGTGTGGGTGCTGGTGCCTTTGTTACCAAGCACCAATACCTCCTTGATTTCTTTCACTTTTAAGCCTCAAAATCCTCAATTAATGTGTCCATGCCTTCACCACACATCCACACTTAGTTGCAAGGTTCTAAAATCCACCATTTAAGCTATAATTACTGCAACATCAAAAATTCAACATTATTCATAATTTCGGCTAACTCTAATTAATTAATTACAAAGTTGAGTTTAAAATGCATGTAATGAGGCCATGAAATATACAATATTTCGTGCTCATCACACCCCCCAACTTAAGCTTTGCTAGTCCCTAACAAACAAAATGTAAAAAGCTAGCAAACAAAATAAACATATAATAATTCCGCAATTGCATTTAGCATATGCAATAAACCTTTAAACCCCTAGGTGATCCCTAGTGGACAAGTTTTATCTCGTGAAGGTTTACAGTGAAGGTACCTACAAACTTCTTTTCCTCATATCCAATATTTAAAATATATGTCCTTATCCTAACTAGCACTGGGATGTCAAAAACAACTTGCTCCGAACACCCGAACCAATCACACATGAGACACATTATAGCCTTAAATGTTATTCTAGAGTTGTAACGCCCCAAATACCACCCTGGACGGTATTACATTCTAAAACATTCACATCATGAGAGCACTAAATATCATCCATAAATAAATTAAACTTCATTCATCATCCATAAAATATTTACATCATTATCCAAAAGAATATGCCCAACCATGGAATTTACATCTCAAAAATTAATTAAAGTAGCACAGCGGAATAGCAAAAGAAACTAGACCTTACAGTGTCCAAAAGAATAACCTAGTCTAGTACAAAAGAAACTACATCTCTACATATCCACCTCGGGATCTAGGTTCCCCTTGAGTGGAGCCTCCCAATGCCCTGACTCGTCGATGCCGAGATCCTCCTCTAGCACCAAATCTGAAAAATGTAATTTGTAGGGGATGAGCACGAAGCTCTGTAGCAAAATCTTCCCACACTCAAACAAGGTTTAGAAAAACATATAAAACGGTTGGTCTCATTTTCACAAATAGCATATATACCATTTTGAAGGAAAAACATGATATTTTAAATAGATCTCGAGTTTAAATGTTCGCAAGAATTTAAATGAACCGTAAAGCTCAGTCACAATTATCACCATAACCATTTCCGACAGGTCCTTGTGGAGTCCCATACCTCCACAAACACTTGTTGGAAACCATTCCGTAACAATAATAATAATCTCATGTTCTTATGTATATTGATTCATCCCCGTACCATGTATGTTGATTGCTTCTCATGAATCTACCCAACGATTATACCTAGTCCACCTATTTACATCATAATCACAAGCACTATAGGAAAGGGCGTCTACCATCCCAATGGCAGTGACGAGTCCCTTCCTAGGAAAAGTATACTATCCCTTGTTCGAACTCCAGTGAACGATAGTGGTTTCATTACCAAATGACAACCCACTACAAGTGCTAGGAAACCATCTCACCCCCACTGGGGTAGACTAACCTCTAACACTCTACGGCATCTCTCGAAGGCAATCCAAGTCCCTCACAACAACCATACAATTGAGGAAACCAACATATTCTCAATTCATCAACATTTCAAGGAATTACCAAATTCCACAATTTATAATATAATGTTTCATAATATGATGGAAGAAAATGAGCAAGAGATCATCATAAGTAACATTTTGGTGTACAATATCAAACACTAAAGTTTTGAAAGCAATACCAAGGGAAAATATAGGGAAAAGTCCATTTCTCTTTAAAACCAAGGTTTGAAGATGAAAAGGAGAAATTTAATAGTTACCCAACCATCACAATGTTCAAAACATGGCATTTATTTCAAGAGGAACAAGAATCATGTATTTAATAGCAAGTACATATGATTTTAAACCAAAAGAATACATATAATGTAGCCCTAGCCTCAATGTAAGAACATAGAAAGAAATCCCCTACCTCAACCAAGTATCTCTAGCAACCCAAGCTTTAAAGACTCCCTTTTTCCCCTTTTTCTTACTCCCTTGCTACTTTCTCTTTTGGTTCTAAGAGGTTTGAGTGAGGGTGAAGTGAAATTATAGAAGAGGGAATGGATGGAGAAGTGAAATCTTGAAAAACTAGGGCTTTGATCTTGTAAATCTCTCCCAATTTTTGTGTTTTTCTCTCCCTCTTTGCTCTCTAAGGGTGCCTAGGGTTTGGATAGGTGAAATGAGGCTCAAATAGTCGGCATTAAGTATTTATAGTGCAAGAAATGGAGAAAGACCCGCAGTCGGATCGGGCTGGTTTCTATCGGGCGTACCGGTACACGTACCGGTACGGTTGAGCTTCTGGAGTCCAGCGTACCGGTACGATTTGACTTCCAGATTTTTGTTTCAACTTCCAATGCATTTTTGACCCATTTAGAGGTCGAATTGGAAAATTTTCATGAGACATACTTTTGTAGCCCTAGATGTCTACTATCTACTGTAAAAATTTCAGATCAATTGGACTTAAGGATAAAAATTTATGGCCAAAACACTAAGTAGTGTTCAATACCCATTTTTACACAAATTCTCGCTAAAGTGTATTTTAACTCCGAGACACTTCCTAACTTCCACTACATCCATATTACCACTCCCAATGTTTCTCGACCTTCCGGATTCAATGGAATCATTATTTTGACCTACAAACTTTTAGAAACTTGTCTAATCACCCTTTCCAAGTTTAAACATCTTCGACACGTAACTTCCCAATCAAATTGTCTCCATAGCATTTATTCCTACGGTTTATTCTTATGTCACTACATATATCTACATCTTTACAAATATTATTTACTATATATATATATCTATAAATATATGAAAGAGAATTCGGGGTGTTACAAGAGTATCCACATACACATTCATTTTCAAACTCATGTGTGTGTGAAATGGACATGTAATTTAAACATTTACACAACGGAGTTCGCATTTACTTGGGCTATCCAAATTCAACTTCGATACAAACTCACCAAGGGTGTCTCTCAACAATGAATCACACTATGGTTATCCTGGCATGCTCTCCATGTGTATATGTGAGCTAGAATCTTGTGCACAAAACAAAGTATGCTCACATATAATCCAAAAATGAAGTTCATGCATAAAAATGAAACAACCTTGGCATAATCTCATGAAATGAATGCTAGGGCATTAGATAACAAACTAACTTCTCTTTTTCTTTAAAAGTATGTATCTCCCATGCTTCTCTAGATCATTTAGGACTTTCACGGGTTATAATGGGGCCTTGGGGTGATATTGAAGCAAAAGAAATGAAGGATATAGGATAACAAAGAGGGTTGTTCCGAGTGAATGACCTTTATTTCAAAAAGATCTCCCTTTTATGGGATTTCTAGGCTAAAACCATCACTTCACTCTTTGTTTCATTTTTTTCTTTTCCTTAACATTTTCCTTTTTTTCTTTGATCATTCTTTCTTCCTTCACCCCTTTTTCTCCTTTTCTTGTATTTTTCATTCTTTTCCGTTCAACTCTTTGAATTCAAAATCATTCATCCTTTTTTGTTGAGTTTTCGCCATACTTCCTTCTCTTTTATGATCACTCATACTTAGCACTAGGAACAACCAAGGTGAGGTAGATTTTTATCTTTTTGCACTGGCTTGGTCACTTGTGTGGCATGGAAACGAATTTTTAATTAAGGCTCAATCATAGCACTAGGGATAAAAATTTTACAAGAAAAAGGCTAAGGCTCAAAGCAAAACAAAGATGGCCTAAGATCATTTCTAAATAAGCATGGGGGAGCATTGTGCATTTCAAGACAAAGTCAATCAACTACCCAAATGCACCTAACCAAAACAAGCATAATGAGATTATTGAACAAATTTGGAATTTGAAAAATTGTGCCTTGAGTAAATGTAAGTTCCCTCCAAACAAGGATTGACATTAAAGCTCACATGGGTTCTTACTCATCTCCACTATTCATGTCAAGCCCTAAATGTGAACTCAATCCGTAAATTGAAAAAATTACAAGTTCATGGTGCACTTATGGTTGAGTTCAAAAGAAAACAAGTATGTGATATTCTTAGCAATAGGATAAACTTCTATAATGTGCTCATGTATTCAAAGTTCAAAATGTAGATCAAGTAATCACAAATCCAATAACCATTAGGAAAGGGGAATATAGTTCAATATTGGAACCAAAATTTTTCAAAATTTTCACATTTTCCATTATTCTATGCAAAAAGTGGTGGAAAATGTAAATGGTGCACCTCACCCCCCCCCCCAACTTGAACCATGCATTGTCTTCAATGCACAAGGAATCATGCAATGAGAAAAATGAAAGTAACATGGGAAATGAGATACTCCCTTTTTTTCATATATATATGTACATTAACGAAAAAAAAATAAAACACAAAAAGCTTGTTTACACCCCCCCCCAACTTAGACTAGAACATGATACCCAATAAGATTTGCTACAATGATGCTCAAAGTGAAATGAGTCCAACTTAGGAAGAGGTAAACAACCTTCATGCTAAAATCTACACTACAACATTATGAAAATAAAAATATACCAATAAAATAAATCTAACTACTATGTACATGGAAACAAAACAAAAAGGCTCATGTCAATCCGGCTTCAATTCGGATATGAGCTTCCGCCCATTGATTTTTTTGATTTTAAAATTTTTTTGTTGTATAAATGTCTTTCAAACCAATCTATCCAACAATACAAAAGATAATCATTAAAATTTCTCAACCAAACAAAGCTATAGGCAAGTTTATGCAATTCCAACAATGGAGTATTCAATTTCTCCTTAAAAGTCTCTACACTTAACTCCACTTCAATGCCCTCCCCAAGTTGAAAATTGTGAGTCTCTTCACCACTCCTTGATGGCAAAATGACCTTGGGCTCATTAGCCTCATGTGAGATAATATCTTCATTAAATTTTTCACAATCTAGAGTGGTGGGAGATTCAACATCAATTTGCATTCCATAGAAATGATCATCCTCAATACATTGACTATGCTCAAGATGTTGTTCGTCATGCATAGTAGTTATAACATTAGTCAATGCAATAAGGTCATTTTTAATTTCAGAAAATTGTTGGGCTACTTGGGTATTGACTTCCATTTGGTATAGCATAAACTCGCACAAAATATTTTTCAATTCTTGTTCGGTTGAGTCCTCATATGTTCGATTGTGGTAAAATTCATTTGGTGGTGTGAGATTGGATGAAAAATTATAGGGTTTATTCTCCCAACCATAACTCGAATAACTCAGTGCAACATAATGGTTGGAGTAAAAACTTAAGCAGTCCAAAACTAAACTTGAACCTTCGCAAGCAAAGTCTTGAACCGGATAATTTATTGGGCACTCACTAGTGATGTGTCCACACTCTTCACAAATCTCACACACATTTTCATAATATGGGGCATTTAATACATTATCATAAAAATTATAAGACATTACATAAAACCAAAGCTATTTACAAACTATTTATAAATGAGACGACATACCTTAGCCCGTGATGAAAATCACGAGACTTACCTATGTCGTCAAAAATCACCTTTGAACTCGACGCTTAACCTTCCCCGGCAACGGCGCCAAAAATGCTCGATCAAAATCGTTGTAGTTCCTAACCTCCTAAATCATCCATCAATGTATATATGGTGTATGTGTGAAGGGAGTGTCACTCTCCCTCGGAATGATGTGGGAAATAGGGCAACAGAGTAGTGGTAATGAAAATGGAATGAAATGTACCAAATGTGTGTGTGGTGGACAAAAGTACTCCCCAAGCGCAAGGAGTCTTTTGCTTGTCATGTTTTACTTGGAATGAGTATTTCAAGGTCGTCTCCTCAGGGAAGGAAAGTTCAAGTGTGTGAAGGTGATTTTGGTGAACAAAAGAGAAAAGTGTAAAATCTTTTGTTTGTGTTTTGGTGATTGAAGTTTGTGAATGAAAATGCAATACAACAAGTGTTGGCTAATCCGAAGGGTTCATTCCAATGGGAATCCCAAATCAACTCGAAGCCTTCCTTGAATAGAGCTTAGATGAACGATTGATTCATGGGAAGTTAGGGACGAGATGGAGGTGAGGATCCAAGCATAACCCGTGACTAGGCCTACGGGATATCGAAGACTCACAACCGCATCCACTCTCAACCTAGTCAAACCGAACCATCGTACTCTGAGAGAAGGAAAGAAAATGAGTTGAAATGGCACACCCAAGAGGAGGTCTCCCTTAGATTAGCCAACTTAAAGATCTAGCTACTCATGGTAAAAGGAAAGACATGCATAAGGTAAAGAGACCTGTGGAAGAAATGAAGATTAGAACTTGTATTAATGCTAGGAGAATGTAAGCTACAAAGGAGAATTCATTTCATAACTAAAAACAAAGCTTGAAGATAAAACCCAGCAGAAAAATAAAAGTGCAAGAGCATTTGAATTAAACTTGGTTAGACTAGAATTAAAAGAGATTACAATGGAAGAAATAAAGATTACAAGAGAACTACAACTTACTGCAATGAAATGGGTGAAGAAAATGCAAAAACATGAATTTTATCTCCCTGGCACTATTCATCATCCTCTTCCTTGGAACAACTCCGTAGCCACCCCTTTGAAATGCTTGTGGAATGCTGAATATATGGAGTGTGTGCCTTGCATTTTCGTCCATAGGGGTCCCTAGCATGTGTGTGCAGGCCTCCCATCAATGGGAGGTGAGATGATGGCCCTTGAAAAGCTAGGACAAGCTTAGCCTGCAACCATCATGGCTGCCCCCTTCTCTCCCATCCTCCTCCATGTCATTGTCTCCAAAGTCTTCAACAAGGGTGTAGGAGGCATGAAAATATGCAGAAAATGTCAGGGGGCAAGTGGGAGAATCATAGGTGGGACTCCCAAGCAAGTGGAGCATGAGATGCAGGCGATCTAGGCTGTTTAGCATAGCGTACCGGTACGGCGTACCGGTATTGCGAACTCTAGCAGCATCAGCGTACCAGTACGGCCTTCCGGTACGGTTTCTACTCCAGACCAATTTTCATAGAATTGTCATAACTTTTGATCCGACCATCCGATTTTTGACAAAATACAGAAGACATCCAGATCTACAACTTTCATGTTTTTCACTTTTTCAGATTCGAAGTGGATCATGGTCACAAATGAGGAAACCCAAGGTACATCAACCAAATGGTGTGGGTGCTGGTGCCTTTGTTACCAAGCACCAATACCTCCTTGATTTCTTTCACTTTTAAGCCTCCAAATCCTCAAGTAATGTGTTCATGCCTTCACCACACATCCACACTTAGTTGCAAGGTTCTAAAATCCATCATTTAAGCTATAATTACTGCAACATCAAAAATTCAACATTATTCATAATTTCGGCTAACTCTGAGTTTAAAATGCATGTAATGAGGCCATCAAATATACAATATTTTGTGCTCATCAGTTCTCCACTCCCTTCTTGTCTTTGATTGTTAAATTGAACTCTTGGAGTAGGAGGATCCACTTGATGAGTCTCGGTTTGGCATCCTTCTTAGACAACAAATACTTCAAAGCAGAATGATCAGTATAGACTACTATCAGTGAACCAATGATGTAAGAACGGAATTTATCTAATGCAAATACTATTGCTAGCAATTCCTTTTATGTGGTGGTATAGTTCATTTGAGCTTCATTAAGGATTTTGCTAGCGTAGTATATTACATAAAGTCTATTCTCCTCCCTTTGATCGAGCACTGCGCCGACTGCGTAATCACTTGCGTCACACATAAGCTCAAAAGGCAAATCCCACTTGGGTGGTCGCATAATCGGAGGTGTGACAAGCATGCTTTTGAGTTTTTTAAAAGATGTTTCACAATCATCCGACCACTCGAATGGGACATCCTTAGACAATAAATTGGTCAAAGGTCGGGCCAATGTACTAAAATTTTTTATGAAACGACGGTAAAATCCTGCATAGCCCAGAAATGACCTGATATCCTTGACAACTCTCGGCATAGGGAGGTTGGAGATGGCCTCCACTTTTGATTTGTCAACTTCAATCCCTTTCGCCGAGATGATTTTCCCGAGAACAATTCCTTGTGTCACCATGAAGTGACATTTCTCCTAGTTCAAAACTAAACTCTTCTCTTCACATCTCTCCAAAACATTGTCCAAATTTTCCAAGCACCCACTAAAAGAGTCCCCAAAGATCGAGAAGTAATCCATAAACAACTCAACAATCTTCTCCACCATGTCACTAAAGATCCCCATCATGCAACGTTGAAAGGTTCCAGGGGCATTACATAGCCCAAAAGGCATGCGACGGTAAGCAAAGGTACCATAGGAACAAGTGAAGGTGGTCTTCTCTTGGTCATCCAATGCAATTTCTATTTGATTGTAGCCGGAGTATCCATCCAAGAAGCAATAGAATAGATGTCCCACTACTCGTTCCAACACTTGGTCAAGGAATGACATTGGGAAGTGGTCTTTTCTTGTGCACAGGTTGAGCTTCCGGTAATCAATACAAACTCTCCAACATGTGATCACCCTTCTTGGAATAAGCTCATTCTCTTCATTCTCCACAACCGTGACTCCCGAATTCTTAGGTACTACTTGCGTGGGACTAACCCACTTACTATCGACAATCGAAAAAATGATACCCACGTCAAGTAGTTTTAATACCTCGTCCCTCACCATATCTTTCATGATTGGGTTCAACCTTCTTTGTGGTTATCAAGATGGTTTGGCGTCCTCCTTAAGATAAATACGATGTGTGCAAATGATGGGGCTTATCCCTTTGATGTCGGCAATTGTCCATCCAATTGCCCCTTTATGCCTCCTCAACACTCTGAAGAGCTCTTCTTCTTGCTTTGCATCCAACGTTGAACTAATTACCACCGGAAATGTCTCATCTTCCCCAAGATATGCATACTTCAAATGGGAAGGTAACGGCTTCAATTCCAACCTGGGCCTTTGCTTATTGGATGGGAAAATCTTCTTGTCTTGGTGTGGGAGCTTCTCAAATGTAGGGATCCATTTCTCTACCCCTTTCAAACTTTTTGATTCCTTTTGTTCCTCAAACTCCTCTATATCAACATTCCCCTCTTCTTTCAACTCTAACATGCCCAACAATTCCAAGTGTTCTTCCGCCAAGGTGTCAATTCTATTGACTTCATGCACCTCCTCATCATCCCCCGGTTACTTAGACAAGTTGAACACATTGAGATCCATAGTCATGTTCCCAAATGCTAGCTTCATAAGACTGTTCCTGCAATTAATCACAGCATTAGATATGGTAAGAAAAGGTCTTCCAAGTATTACAGGGATTTGGCAGCTAAGATTTGCAACTGGGTGAGTGTTAAGCACAATAAAATCAACGGGAAAGTAAAATTTATCGACTTGCACTAAACCATCATCAACTACTCCCCTTGGTGTTCGGACACTACGGTCCGCCAGTTGAAGCGTGATTACAGTAGGCTTCAATTCTTCGAGCTAAAATTGTTGGTACACCGAGTATGGAAGAAGGTTCACACTAGCACCCAAATCAAGCAATGCTTGCTCCACCCGGCAATTCCCAATTGTTATGGCAATGGTGGGGCAGTCGGGGTCTTTAAACTTAGGTGGGGTGTTCGTCCTCAAGATTGAGCTCACTTGCTCGGTGAGGAATACCTTCTTGTGGACATTGATCCTCCTCTTTACCGTGCATAAGTCTGTCAAGATATTTGCACATGATGGAATTTGTTGTATGACATCAAGGAGTGGAATGTTGATCTACACCTGCTTAAACATTTCAAGTATATCAGCATAATTAGCCACCTTGATAGGTGGCTTCAAACGATTAGGAAAAGGAGCAGGAATAAGGGAAACATGCACAAATCCATCACTCAAGTTTTCTTTCTCAACCACCTCATCACTCACCGCACCCCCCTCGGTGTCACCCTCAGTCTCTTTTTCTTTTGGCAATGTGGCCTTAGGTGAGACCTTTGGCACAACAGTCTTTTCAATTTGTTTGCCACTACGAAGGGTGGTGACTGCTTTAAGTTGCTCACAACTCTCTTTGGTGGGCTCGGATGACTCAATCATATGTTGGCCCTTAGGGTTCTCTTAGGGTTGAGTGGGAAATTTTCCCTTCTCTTGCTATGATATCCCTATGGCATTGGTGATTTTTGTGAGTTGAGCAGAGATGTTGTTGTTAAATATGGTCTAGCTTTGGTTGAAGGTAGTCTGACTTTGAATGAAGGAATGAACCAAATCCTCCAAACTTCTTTCGTGAGGAGGTTGATATATGGATGGATTGGATAATCCTTGTTGATTAAAATTTTGTGGAGGTGGGCCTTGGGAGAAATTTTATGGAGGCGAGTTTTGTGAGTACCCTTGTGAACTAGGCCGGGGGGTATTGGAAACTAGAAGCTTGACCTTGGGATTGAAATTGATTTTACCTAGGAGGCACGGGCGGTGAATAGGCATTTGAACCATGAGGAGTGGGATTCTCATTTCTACAACTAAAGTTCGGGTGATTACTCCAACCCGTATTGTAAGTGTTTGAGTGTGGAGAGAATGATTGCCTTGTTTGGTTAAAGGCATGAACTTGCTCGTGGTACACTTCCTTAAGAACCGGAATGTTGGGGCAATCTGATATGGTATGCTCCACACTCTCACAAATTGAGCAAAACTCCTCTATTTTTGAAACATTAGACACCTCGTGTCTCCTATTGACTTCAAGACTCTCAACCTTCCTAAACAATTTAGCAATTTTGGAAAGCAAGTCTTCCCGGTCCCTCAAGTCATAAATCCCTCCCCTATGAGTTTGACTACTCCCTCGAGGAGAAGACCTTGGTACATCGGTGGGATCCATAATGTCTCATGATTGTGCATTTTGTGCCAATGTATCAAAGTAATCTAAAGCCTTAACGGGGTCTTTGTTCAAAAACTCCCCATTACACACCATATAGATGGACTGTCGATGGCCCGGTGTGATTCCTTCATAGAAGAAACTCAACAATTGCCATGGTTAAAAGCCATGGTGTGGAATGGATTGTAGCAATTCCTTGTACCGATCCCAACATTGGTAGAATTGCTCATTGAACTTATCCGAAAAGTTTTGAATTTGTTTCTTTAGAGCAGTGGTTTTATGCACCGAAAAAAATTTGTTTAAAAACTCGAAGAGCATTTGGTTCCAAGATGTTATGGATCGTGGTCTCAAGGAATTAAGCCATGTTTTTACCTTATCTTTCAGGGAAAAGGGGAACAATTTCAGCCTAGCTATATCTTCCATACCATGATTGGTGAGGAAGGTCGCAACTATCTCCTCGAAATCCTTGATGTGCAAGTAGGGGTTCTCCTTCTCAATTCCGTGGAATATGGGAAGTAGTTGCAACATCCCTGGTTTAACTAGGAAGAGGTGAGCTTGGACCGGAAGGAAGATGCATGAGGGTGTGGTGCTTCGTGTGGGTTGAAGGAAATCCCTCATTGACCTTGCCGGAGGTTCAACGTGTATGTTGTTCCCTTCATTAACGGGAGGGGGAAATTGCATTCATGGATTGGGCATTCTAGGTTCTTGTACTCCCCCACCCCTTTGCATGTTTGGGTTTGCACCTATATTCTCAAAATTGTCACCCGCATCCTCGGGTGGGTCTTTGTCAATGTTCATATTGGGGACCAAGGGTTGTCTAACTACTCGATTTTGTTCGTGTCGTCCCCACATATAACAAAACTATCTACCAATAAAAAAAATTTAAACAAACAAAAGTCTATACAAGGATCAACGTACCTCAGCCCATGATGAACATCACGGGACTTAAATATGAGCACATAATATTGCATATTTGAAGGCTCCATTACATGCATTTTAACTCAACTTTTGCATTTAAGTACTTAGAGTTAGCCAAAGTTGTCAATAATGTTAATTTTTTTACATTGCATGTAATTATAGCACAAATGATGGATTTTAGAACCTTGCAACTATGTGTGGATGTGTGGTTAAGAGATGGACACATTACATGAGGATTTGGAGGCTTAAAATTGAAAGAAATCAAGGAGGTATTGGTGTTTGGTAATATAGGCATCAGCACCCACACTATTTTGTAGTAGTACATCAGTTTTCCTCCTTTTTAACCATGATCCGCTTCGCATCTGAAAAAGTGCAAAACATGAAAGTTGTAGATCTGGATGTCTTCTGTATTGTATAAAAATTAAGCTCAATCGGACGGTTGGATCAAAACACCTGTAAACCTGTCTGCTGAACAGCCCAAAACACCTGTAAACCATGTTCCACTTGCTTGGGGGTCCCACCATTGATTCCCCCACTTGTCCCCTGACATCCCTTACACATTTACATGATTCCTACACCCTTGTGGAAGACTTTGAAGGCAATGGAATTAATGGGGATGGAAGAGAAGGGGGCAAGTAGGAGAGTTGCAGGCTAGGCTTGTCTTAGCCTGTGCAATGCATCAAATCAGCCTCCTATGGATGGGAGGCTTATCACACACCTAGGGGGACCCTCATGGATGAAAATGCAGAGCTCTCACACTTCATATACTCAGCATTCACACAAGATTCAGGTGTGGCTACCTAAGCTTAGGAGTAGTTCCAAGGAAGAAGATGAATAGTTAGATTTTTGCATTGTCTTCACCCATTTCACTTGTAATCTTTTGTAAGGATCTTGTAAGCTTCATTTATTGTTTTTAATTTCATTTATTTCTAATGCTTTGCAAGTTTAGTTATGCATTCTAGATTCTACCATTATTGTTTTGAGTTCTTCATTTTCAAGCTTTGAAATGGGTATTGAATATTTTTCTTCATAGCTTAAGATTTCTTACTTTAAGTTAAGATCAATGTTTCCTTTCTTCATTATGTCCCTTTACATTATGCATGTCTTTCTTGCTTTCATGAGTAGCTAGATTTTAAGTTGATTAATCAAAGGGAGAACTCCTCTTGGGTGTGCCACTTCAACTCATTTTCATTCCTCATCTCAGAGTATGATGGTTCGGTTTGATTGGGTTGAGAGTGGATGCGGTTGTGAGTCTTTGATATCCCGTAGGCCTGGTCACGGGTTATGCTTGGATCCTCACCTCCATCTCGTCCCTATCTTCCCATGAATCAATCGTTCATCTAAGCTCTATTCGAGGAAGGCTTCGAGTTGATTTCGTATTCCCATTGGAATGAACCCTTTGGATTAGCCAACACTTTTTTTCCATTGCATTTTCATTCACAAACTTCACTCACAAAACTCAAACTAAAAGATTTTACACTTTTCCCTTTTAACAAAATCACCTTCACACACTTAAACTTTCCTTCCCTGAGGAGACGACCTTGGAATACTTTTCCAAGTAAAACACGACAAGCAAAAGACTCCTTGCGCTTGGGGAGCACTTTTGTTCATTTCTCATTTCATACATTTCATTTCCACCACAATTTCGTTGCCCTATTTCCCACATCATTCCGAGGGATAGTGACACTCCCCTACACACTATAAATCATATACACATTAAGGGATGATATTAGGAGGTTAGGAACAACAACGGTTTTGATGAAGCATTTTTGGCGCCGTTGTCGGGGAAGGTTAAGCGTCGAGTTCAAGGTGATTTTGGACGGCATAGGTAAGTCTCGTGATTTTCATCATGGGCCGAGGTATGTAAATATTTTGTAAATAGATTGTGTTTTATATAATGTCTTATAATTTTTATGAAAATGTATCAAATGCCCCATTTTTTTAAAATGTGTGTGAGATTTGTGATGAGTATGGGCACATCACTAATGAGTGCCCAATAAATGCCCCTTATTTTAAAAATATTTGCAAGATTTGTGGTGAGTATGGACACATCACTAGTGAGTGCCCAATAAATTATCTGGTTCAAGACTTTGCATGCGAAGGTTCAAATTCAATTTTGGCCTCCGAAAACTTTTACCCCGACCACTATGTTACACCGAGTTATCCGAGTTATGGTTGGGAGAACGAACCTTATAGTTTTCCATCCGATCTCACACCACCAAATGAATTTTGCCACTATCCAACATATGGGGACTCAACCGACGAAGAATTGGAAAATATTTTGTATGAGTTTATGCAATGCCAAATGGAAGTCAATGCCCAAGTAGCCCAACAACTTTCTAAAATTAGAGATGGACTTGATACATTGACTAATGCTATAATTGCTATGCATGAAGAACAAAATCTTGAGCATAGTCAATGTATTGAGGATGGTCATCTCAATGGAATGCATATTGATGTTGAATCTCCCACCACTCTAGATTGTGAAACATTTAATGATGATATCATCTCACATGAGGCTAATGAGCCCAAGGTCATTTTGCCATCTATGAGTGGTGTTGAGATTCACACTTTTCAACTTGGGAAGGGCATTGCAATGGAGTTAAGTGTAGAAACTTTTAAAGAAAAATTGTATGCTCCATTGTTGGTATTGCATAAACTTACCTGTACCTCTATTTGGTTGAGATTTTTGAATTATTATCCTCTGTATTGTTGGATAGATAGGATAGAAAGGGCATTTATACAACAAAAAAATTTTAAAATCAAAAAAATCAATGGGCACAAGCTCATATCCGAATTGAAGCCGGATTGACATGAGCCCTTTTTGTTTTGTTTTCATGTACATAGTAGTAGATTTCTTTTATTGTTATATTTTTATTTTCATGTTGTTGTAGAGTAGAAGTTGTTTACCTCTCCCTAATTTGGACTCATTTCATTTTGAGCATCATCATAGACAAACTCATTCAATATCATATGCAAGTTTTAGTTGGGGGGTGTAAAAAACTTTTTTGTTTTCCCTTTAAAGTGTATACTAAAAATAAAAAAAAAAGGAAAAAGAAAAAGAGAAAAAAAGGGGGGGGGGGGGTATCTCATTTCCCATGATACTTTCATTTTTTCTCATTGCATGATTCCTTGTGCATTGAGGACAATGCATGGTTCAAGTTGGGGGGTGAGGTGCACCATTTACATTTTTCACCACTTTTTGTATAGAATAATGGGAAATGTGAAATTTTTAAAAAAAAAATTTGGACACTTTTTTTGTAAAGTATCTAATATTGAACTATATTCCCCTATCCTAATTGTTGTGGGAGTTGTGATTGCTTGATCTTCACTTTGAACTTTGAATACATGAGCACATTATAGAAGTTTATCCTATTGCTAAGAGTATCACATACTTGTTTGCTTTTGAACTCAACCATAAGTGCACCATGAACTTATAATTTTGGCAATTTACGGATTGAGTCCACATTTAATGCTTGACATGAATAGTGGAGATGAGTAAGAACTCATGTGAGCTTTAGTGCCAATCCTTATTGGAGAGAACTTACATTTACTTAAGGAACAATTTTTCAAATTCTAAATTTGTTCAATAATCTCATTATGCTTGTTTTGGTTAGGTGCATTTGGGTAGATAATTGACTTTGTCTTGATATATACAATGCTCTCCCATGCCTATCTAGAAATGATCTTAGGCCATCTTTGAAATGCTTTGAGTCTTTGCCTTTTTCTTGTGAAAAATTTATCTCTAATGCCGTGATTGAGCCTTAATTGTAAATTCATTTCCATGCCACACATTTGACCAAGCCAATGAAAATGATAAATATCTACCTTACCTTGGTTGTTCCTAGTGCTGAGTATGAGTGATCATAAAAAAGAAGGAAGTATGGTATGGAAACTCAAACAAAAGGGATAAATGAAGTTGAAACTCAAAGAGTTGAACGAAAAAGAAT
Source organism: Ilex aquifolium (assembly GCA_951799425.1). Lineage (NCBI taxonomy): Eukaryota > Viridiplantae > Streptophyta > Magnoliopsida > Aquifoliales > Aquifoliaceae > Ilex > Ilex aquifolium. The sequence continues at coordinate 20,425,795 of OX637393.1, forward strand.
GAAAATCCAAGAAAAGGAGAAAAAGGGAGTGAAAAGAAGAATAGAATCAAAGAAAAAAGGAAAATGTTAAGGAAAAGAAAGAAATGAAACAAAGAGTGCGGTGATGGGGTTAGCCTAGAAATCCCATAAAAGGGAGATCTTTTTGAAATAAAGGTCATTCACTCGGAACAACCCTCTTTGTTACCCTATATCCTTCATTTCATTTGCCTCAATATCACCCCAATGCCTCATTATAACCCGTGAAAGTCCTAAATGATCTAGAGAAGCATGGGGATGCATACTTTTTAAAGAAAAAAAGAAGTTGGTTTGCTATCTAATGCCCTTGTAACACCCCGAATTTTCTTTTATATATTTATAGAGATATATATATAGTAAATAATATTTTTAAAGATGTAGATATATGTAGTGACATAAGAATAAACCGTAGGAATAAATGCTATGGAGATAATTTGATTGGGAAGTTACGTGTCGAAGATGTTTAAACTTGGAAAGGGTGATTAGACAAGTTTCTAAAAGTTTGTAGGTCAAAATAATGATTCCATTGAATCCGGAAGGTCGAAAAACATTGGGAGTGGTAATATGGATGTATTGGAAGTTAGGAAGTGTCTCGGAGTTAAAATACACTTTAGCGAGAATTTGGGTAAAAATGGGTATTGAACACTACTTAGTGTTTTGGCCATAAATTTTTATCCTTAAGTCCAATTGATCTGAAATTTTTACAGTAGATAGTAGACATCTAGGGCTACAAAAGTATGTCTCATGAAAATTTTCCAATTCGACCTCTAAATGGGTCAAAACTGCATTGGAAGTTGAAAAAAAAATCTGACAGTCAAATCGTACCGGTACGCTGAACTCCAGAAGCTAAATCGTACCGGTACGCGTACCGGTACGCTGGAATCCAGAAGCTCAACCGTACCGGTACGCCCAATAAATCCAGCCCGATCCGACTGCGGTTCTTCCTCCATTTCTTCCACTATAAATACATTTTGTCACCTCCTTAGCCTTCATTACACCACTCCAAACCCTAGAAAACATAAGAGAGAAAGAGAGAAACACAAGAACAAGAGAAAACAAGAGATTGAAGGGTTGATTCAAGATGAAAGCCCTAAGTTTTTTCAAGAACACCAAGGTAGGGGATTTCTTCCTATTCTCTTACATTGAGGCTAGGATTAAATTATATGTATTCTTTTGGTTCAAAATCATATATACTTGCTATTATTGACTTGATTCTTGATCCCCTTGCATTTATTGCCATGTTTTAAACATTGTGGTAGTGGGGTAACCATTGAAGGTCCCTTTTTCATTCTCAAACCCTAGTTTTAAGAAAAATGAATCTTTCCTCTTTACATTTTCTTTGTTCTCACCATCACAACCTTAGTGTTTGATATTGTATAACAAAATAATGTTTATGGTGATCTCTTGCTCTTTTTCTTCCATTTTGCTATGGTACAAATTGTGAAATTTGGGGATTTGTGGAGTATTGTGTTAATTGAGGAAATTGTGGATATCGTATGTCTTGTTTGGTTGTTTGGAGGAACAAGGGTGAGAGGTTCCTTGTAAGGATGCTTGAGAAATACGGCTTTAAGGGAGAATTGGGGACTTGTGAAATTGTTGGTTATGTGAAATATTTATTGGTATTTTATTTCTTACGTGGTTGTACGATACGAACATGGATTACTATGGATCGGGTATCATGTAGTGGGTATACGTCTTTATATGTCACGCGGGTATGAACTTTTCCTACCACATGGAGTGGGTAGACGCCTTTGTACGCCGTGTGGGTATAAACTTTTCATATCGCTAATGATCACGGTTTACTAACGTGGGTTGTATCGGGCACACCGTGTGGGTCATCGTGCATTGTACCAAATACGATTTCTGCAAGAGTTTTGGGGTAGTATGGGATGCCACAAGAACTTGTGGAAATGATGTATGGTGGGATGGATTATGTTTTGGGAATTGATTCTTATTGGTATCTTGTGTTCATTTATTCTTTTAATTACCGTGGTTCCTTAAACTTGAGATCTATTTAAAATGTCCTACTTTTCCTTCAAAATGTTATATATGCTATTTGTGAAAATGAGACCAACCGTTTTATATGCTTTCCTAAACCTTGTTTGAGTTTGGGAAGATTTTGCTACAGAGCTTCGTGCTCATCCCCTACAATTAACATTTTTCAGATTATGCTATAGAGGAGGAGTTTGGTGCTAATGAGCAGGGCCTTGGGGAAGCCTCATTAGAGGGGTACCTGGATCCCGAGTGGGACATTTAGAGATGCCCTTTTTCTTTTGTACTAGACTAGGAACCAATATGTACAAACATTGTAAAGTCTAGTTTTCTTTTGTAATTCCGCTGCGCTACATTATTAAAATTTTGAGATGTAAATGTCATGGTTGGGCATATTCTTTTGGATAATGATGTAAATATTTTATGGATGATGAATGAAGTTTAATTTATTTATGGATGATATTAGTGCTCTCATGATGTGAATGTTTTAGAATGTAATGTCGTCCAGGGTGTGTTTTGGGGCGTTACAGCCCTAGAATTCCTTTCATGAGATTATGCCAAGGTTGTTTCATTTTTATGCATGTGCTTCATTTTTGGATTATAGGTGAGTATATTTCGTTTTGAGCACAAGATTCTATCTCACATATACACATGGAGAGCATGCCAAGATAATCATAGTGTGATTCATTGTTGAGAGAAACCCTTGGTGAGTTTTGCATCAAAGCTAAATTTAGATGGCTAAATGAATGTGAATTCCGCTGAATAAATGCTTAAATTACATATTCATTTCACACACACGAGTTTGAAAATGAATGTGTATGTGAATACTCTAGAATAGCATTTAAGGCTATGATGTGTTTCATGTGTGATTAGTTCGGGTATGTTGGACCAAGCTATTTTTGAAATCCCAGTGCTAGTTAGGATAAGGGTATATGTTTTAAATATTGGATACTAAGAAAAGAAGTTTGTAGGTACCTTCACTGGAAACCTTCACGAGACAAAACTCGTCCACTAGGGATCACCTAGGGGTTTAAAGGCTTATTGCATATGCTAAATACAATTGCGGAATTAATATATGTATATTTTGTTTCCTTGCTTTTTACATTTTGTTTGCTAGGGACTAGCAAAGCTTAAGTTGGGGGGTGTGATGAGCACATAATATTGCATATTTGAAGGTCTCATTACATGCATTTTAACTCAACTTTTGCATTTAAGTACTTAGAGTTAGCTAAAGTTGTCAATAATGTTGAATTTTTTATGTTGCAGGTAATTATAGCATAAATGATGGATTTTAGAACCTTGCAACTATGTGTGGATGTGTGGTGAAGAGATGGACACATTACATGAGGATTTGGAGGCTTAAAAGTGAAAGAAATCAAGGAGCTATTGGTGTTTGGTAACATAGACATCAGCACCCACACCATTTTGTAGTAGTACCTCAGTTTTCCTCCTTTTTAACCATGATCCGCTTCGAATCTGAAAAAGTGAAAAACATGAAAGTTGTGGATTTGGATGTCTTTTGTATTGTGTCAAAATTTCAACTTAATCTGACTGTTGGATCAAAAGTGATGATGATTCTACAAAAATTGGTCCGCAGCAGAAATAGTATCGGTATTCAGTACCGGTACGGTTCTGCCTCTGGAGTTCGGCGTACCGGTACACAATAACCGGTACTCTCTGCTGAACAGCCCAAAACACCTACAAACCATGCTCCACTTGCTTGGGGGTCCCACCATTGATTCTCCCACTTGTCCCCTGACATCCCTTACACATTTACATGATTCCTACACCCTTGTGGAAGACTTTGAAGGCAATGGAATTAATGGGGATGGGAGAGAAGGGGGCAGCTAGGAGAGTTGCAGGCTAGGCTTGTCTTAGCCTGTGCAATGCATCAACTCAGCCTCCTATGTATGGGAGGCTTATCACACACCTAGGGGGACCCTCATGGACGAAAATGCAGAGCTCTCACACTGCATATACTCAACATTCACACAAGATTCAGGTGTGGCTACCTAAGCTTAGGAGTAGTTCCAAGGAAGAAGATGAATAGTTAGATTTTTGCATTGTCTTCACCAATTTCACTTGTAATCTTTTGTAAGGATCTTGTAAGCTTCATTTATTGTCTTTAATGTCATTAATTTCTAATGTTTTGCAAGTTTAGTTATGCATTCTAGATTCTACCATTATTGTTTTGAGTTCTTCATTTTCAAGCTTTGAAATGGGTATTGAATATTTTTCTTCATAGCTTAAGATTTCTTGCTTTATGTTAAGATCAATGTTTCCTTTCTTCATTATGTGCCTTTACATTATGCATGTCTTTCTTGCTTTCATGAGTAGCTTGATTTTAAGTTGGTTAATCCAAGGGAGAACTCCTCTTGGGTGTGCCACTTCAACTCATTTTCATTCCTCCTCTCAGAGTACTATGGTTCGGTTTGACTGGCTTGAGAGTGGATGCGGTTGTGAGTCTTTGATATCCCGTAGGCCTAGTCACGGGTTATGCTTGGATCCTCACCTCCATCTCGTCACTAGCTTCCCATGAATCAATCGTTTATCTAAGCTCTATTCGAGGAAGGCTTCGAGTTGATTTCGTATTCCCATTGGAATGAACCCTTCGGATTAGCCAACACTTGTTTTCCATTGCATTTTCATTCACAAAATTCACTCACAAAACTCAAACTAAAAGATTTTACACTTTTCCCATTTTCATGCATTTTCATTGATTTCAAGACTTGATGTTTAATTGCTCTTGATTTCAATATTTGCTACTCCTTTTGCTCTTGATTCCCAATCTTAAATATTATCTTGTTCTAAACTATGTTATGCTTGGGTAACTACCAAATCTCTTCGTATGCCTTTGAAATTCTAGTTTTAAGGGGGGGATGTATTTTCTCTTGATCTCTCCATTGTCCTTGATTTTAAACCTTGCTATTCCATGGTTCTTGAGACCAAAACTTATTATTCCATTGTTATTGCATTCAAACGTTGATACTCATTTGTTCTTTGATTCCAAAGCTTAACATTTGTTCGTTATGGATCTTAACACTTGAGTGTTCCTTTGTTCTTGTTTCCAAAACTTGACGTTCGTTTACTATTGATTTCAATACTTGATTTCTCCTTGTCCTTGAGTTCAAAACTTGATACTCTTTAGTTCTTGGTTACGAAGCTTGATATGCATCGGTTAGTGACTCCAAGACTCGATTGTTACTTTGTTCTTGATTCCAAGCTTTGATTGTTTCTTATTTTGATTCCAAAGCTTGATATGAGTTTGTTATGGAATTCGAGACTTCATTGTTCCTTTATTTTGGGATTCCAAAAACTTGAGATTCGTGTGTTATTAATTTCAAACCTTGCTTGTTCTTTTGTTCTGGATTTCCAAGCTTGATAGCTATTTATTCTTGATTCCAAAGCTTGATTATGTATTCGCTCATGAATTCAAAACTCTAGTGATTGGTAGTGACCACTAAAATGGTATTTTCGATGATATTATGTTAATTTTTCTTAAATTATTACGTAATTTGTATATGGATTTGGAAGATAAGATGGGAGGACAAGTCTGGTTAGGTTTCAACTGTAACCTTTGGTGGATTGTAATTTATATCAGAGTGCGCAGCAAACTAACGGAGTAAGGACTACAATGGGGAAACTACAGAGAAGATTCAACTCATCCGGGAGAGGCTACGCACGGCGCAAAGTAGACAGAAGAGCTATGCGGACCACATAAGAAGATCCTTGGAATTAAAAGTGGGAGATTACATGTTTCCCAAGTTGTCACACAAGAAGGGCGTGTTTCGATTCGGCAAGAAGGAGAATTTAGCGCCAAGATATACCGAACCGTTTGAAGTGATCAAAACAGTAAGCAATGCGGCGTATCAACCTCGACTACCAGCCCAGCTATCCGGAGTATATGGCGTGTTTCACGTGTCGATATCGAGGACGTGTCACTCGGATGCAACTCCAGTCGTGAACTTGGAGGAGATTGAAATTCCAGACGAAGCAACCTACGAAGAATAACCAGTAGAAATTATCGACGCCAAGGAAAAAGTGCTTCGCAACGAAGTTATCATCTTGGTAAAGGTTTGGTGGCAACACCATGGAGTGGAGGAAGCTACATGAGAACCGGAGCAAGAAAGGCGGGAGAAGCCTCCATTTTTGTTCGCTACTTGAGGTAAGTTTCGAGGACGAAACTTTCTTTAAGGGGGGTGGATTGTAACACCCCGCATTTTCGTTTATATATGTATATAGATGTATATTAAATAATGGTTGTAAAAAATGTGGAGATGTGTAAGAATGTAAGAATAAATTATATAGATTGTAATAGTAGGAGAACGCTAGAGATAAATATGGATTGGGAAGTTGGAGTTTCCAAGACGATTAAACTTGGAAAGGGTGACTAGATGAATTTTTAAATATTTTTAGGACAAAATAAGCTGTCCATTGAATCCGGAAGGTCGAACAACCTTGGGAGAAGTAATATGAGGTGTATTGGAAGCTAGGAAGTATTCCGGAGTGAAAACACACTTAGAGAAAATTTGGGTAAAAAGGAGTTGGGACACCTTCTAGTATTTTGGTCATAACTTTTTACCCTTATATCCAATTGATCTGAAATTTTTATAGTAGATAGTAGACATCTAGGGCTACAAAAGTGTATCTCATGAAAATTTTCCAATTCGACCTCTAAATGGGTCAAAATCGCGCTGGAAGTTGGAACAAAAATCTGGCAGTCCAACCGTACCGGTACGCGTACCGGTACGCCGAACTCCAGTAGCCAAACCGTACCGGTACGCGTACCGGTACGCCCGAAGCTTGGAACCGAAAAAGTCGGGATTTTGGTGTTTTAAAACACCCTTTTAAGCCTCATTTGACCCATTCTTCCATCCCACTCTCACCCCAAACATCTTAGAGCCCTAAGAAAAGAATAAAGAAGGAGAAAACACAAGATCAAAAGGGGAAAACAAAGGATTTAAGAGTGATTCAAGATCAAACCCTAGATCTTCAAGAACAAAAAAAAAGGTAGGGGTTTTCTCTCACTCTCTTACATTGAGGCTAGGGTATTTATATATGTATGTTTTGGCTATCAATGGTATTTATATGCTATGGAATCATCCTCTCTTAGGCTTTTTGGTAAAGATTACATGTTTTGAACAATGTTAGGGTTGAATACCCATGAAATCTCTTTTTATGTTTTAAAACCCTAGGTCGAGGAGAGTGATGTATTTCTTCTTAAATTCTTTCTCTATTATGAACTTTGAAAAATCGTAGTTGTTTGTGTTGGGTAGCAAAATAATGTGATTGTGATCTCATGTATTTTCTTGGTTAGCCATTATAAAATGTCACATGCTTAATTTGGGGGTTTTGGATAAATGATTGTAAATTGAGATAAATATTGGAATTGTATGCTTGGTTGGGTTGTTTGTGATGCACATGAGTGAGAGGTTCCTTGTAAGGATGCTCACCCCCTTCCCAAGAGGTTCCTTGTAAGGATGCTTGGGAAACAATGTAGTGATTGGTGGGAGGTTTCTTGTAAGAATGCTCACCCATTCTCAAGAGGTTCCTTGTAAGGATGCTTGAGAATCAATGTATGGGGGTGGAGGTTACTCTTAAGTATGCCACCTACCGGAATAAATGGGGGTGGAGGTTGCTCTTAAGTATGCCACCTACCGGAATAAATGGGGGTGGAGGTTGCTCTTAAGTATGCCACCTACCGGAAGAATGGGGGTGGAGGTTGCCTTAAAGTATGCCACCTACCGAAAGAACGGGTTCTCAAGAGGTTCCTTTTAAGGATGCTTGAGAATTAGAGATGATCTAAAGGGGGGTGGAGGTTACCTTAAAGTATGCCACCTACCTAAAGAATTGTTTGGGATTGTTTATGGCCATTAATGATTATCTTTATGTGGTGCTTGTTTATTCCTTAAGTAATGTTTATACATAAACTTGAGATCCTTTTTAAATGTCACTGCTTTCGTTCAAATTATGTATCTATGTTATGTTAAAAATGAGACCGACCGTTGTAAATGTTTTTCTAAACCTTGTATGGGTTTGAGAGAATTGTTCTACAGAGCTTTGTGCTCACCCCCTACCGCTAACATTTTTCAGATTAACCGCTTGACGAGGACGTAAGGGTCGAGGAGCCCGCTACTTGGGAGACTCCACTTGACGGGAGTGTGGATCCCGAGGTGGACGCATAGAGCGACCTCCTTTCCTTTTGTACTAGACTAGGACATTCTTCTGGAACATTGTGTAGTCTAGCTTCTTTTGTTTATTCCGCTGTGCTACTTTAATTCATTTGGAGATGTAAATGCCATAGCTTGGCTTATTCATTTGGGATGATATTGTAAATTTTATGGATGATGAATGGAGAATTTTCTCATTGATGAAATTATATTAGTGCTCTCATGTTGTGAATGGTCTTAGAATGTAATGTCGTCCAGGGTGTATTTTGGGGCGTTACATGTGTAGAGACTTCATTTTCGTCCATTAGGTAGCCACCCTTGAACTTGTGTAATGCTGAATCAATGGGAGGTGATTTGAAGTCTTGGACAGGCTAGGAGAAGCTTAGCCTGCAACTCCCCTGACAGCCCCCTTCTCTCTCATCCTCATTAATGCCCTTGCCTCCAAAGTCTTCAAATTGTGTAAGGGAGGCATGGTTGTAGGTAGAACATGTTGGGATAGGTGTGGGAGAAGTGTAGGTGGAACCCCCAAGCAAGTGGGATATGATTTGCAGGCGTCTGGGCTGTTCTGGGCATTCTGGGCACGGCGTACTGATTGGTGAAAAACGGTGTTGTATTCCCTAACCTTTTAACATCATCCCTCAATGTGTGTATGGCTTATAGGACTAAGGGAGTGTCACTCTCCCTCGGAATGATGCAAGAGATAGGACAACGGAATGGAGGATGGAATGAATGAAAATGTAAATGAAATGTGGGTGTGTGAACAAAAGTGCTCCCCAATCGCAAAGAGTCTTTTGTATGTCGATGTTTTACTTGGAAAAGTATTTCAAGGTCGTCTCCTCAGGGAAGGAAAGTTCAAGTTGTGTGAAGGTGATTTTGCAAAAGGTAAAGAAAGTGAAAAATCTTTTGTTTGAGTTTTGTGGTTGTGTTTGTGAATGGAAATGCAAGAAAACAATTGTTGGCTAATCCAAAAAGGTCATTCCAATGGGAATACCAAATCAACTCAAGCCTTCCTCCAATAGAGCCTAGAAGTACGATTGATTCATGGGAAGCTCGGGACTAAAATGGAGGTGAGGATTCAAGCATACCCCGTGACAATGCCTACGGTGTATCAAGAACTCACAACCATGTCCTCACTCCAACCCAGTCAAACCGAGCCATCGTACTCTGAGAGGAGGAATGAAAATGAGTTGAAGTGGCACACCCAACAGGAATTCTCTCTTGGATTAACCAACTTAAAAGCTAGTTACTCATGCATAAAAGAAAGACAAGCATAATGTAAATGAAAGACATTGTAGAGAAATGAAGAATTAAAGCATGAAACTTAACTTGAAGCAATAAATCTAAAGCTATGAAGGAAAATATGCAATACCCATTTTAAAAGATGAAATGAAGAAAACTTGAAGCAACAATGGTGAAATGAAGAACATGTAAGTAAACTTGAAACAACTTAGATTAAAGTGCAAGGAATGAAGATTACAAGAGGTTTAAAGCTTACAACAATTGAAATGGAAAGGAAAATGCAAAAACATAAACTTACATTACAGTATTTATCATCTTCTACATGGAACTAAAACTAAGCTTAGGTAGCCACTTCCCAAGAACTTGTGTAATGCTGAGTATATGGTGTGTTGGCCTTCAAATTTCGTGCATGGTGGTCCCCCCCTAGCTGTGTGAAAGGCCTCCATCAATAGGGGGCTGAATGGATGGGTGTTGCAGGCTAGGACAAGCCTCCCCCAGGCTACCCCTTCTCTCCCATCCTCATTAATGCAATGGCCTCCAAAGTCTTTTAATTGTGTAAGGGAGGCATGGAAATGTGTAAGGAAATGTTGGGGGGCAAGTGGGAGAAGTGTAGATGGGACCCCCAAGCAAGTGGGAAGTGATTTGGAGGCATTTCGGGCTGTTCAGGCACGGAGTACCGGTACTTCGTACACCAGTAGCTTCGGCGTACCGGTACTGAGTACCGGTACGGCGTACCGGTACGGTTTTTCTGCTCCGGACCAGTTTTCGTAGAATTGGCATAACTTTTTATCTAACCGTCATATTGAGCTTAAATTTTGACACAATACAGAAGACATAAAGATCTACAACTTTCATGTTTTGAACTTTTTCAGATTCGAAGTGGATCATGGTCAAAATGGAGGAAAACCGAGGCTCTTCAACCCAGTGGTGTGGTTGCTGGCGCTTTTGTTCCCAAACACCAATACCTCCTTGATTTCTTCACTTTTAAGCCTCCAAATCTTCATGTAATGTGTACATGCCCTCACCACACATCCATCATAGTTGCAAGGTCCTAAAATACATGATTTAAGCTATAAAAACATGCAACATCGAGAATTCAACATTATTCATAAAATCGGCTAACTCTAAGTACTTAGATGCAAAAGTTGAGTTAAAATGCATGTAATGAGGCCTTGAAATATACAATATTTTGTGCTCATCACGTACCGGTATGCGTACCGGTACGGTTTGGCTACTGGAGTTCGGCGTACCGGTACGATTTGCCTGCTCTGGACCAGTTTTCGTAGAATTATCATAAATTTTGATCCAACTGTCAGATTGAGCTGAAATTTTGATACAATACAGAAAACATCCAGATCTACAAATTTCATGGTTTGTACTTTTTCAGATTCGAAGTCGAGCATGGTCAAAAATGAGAAAAATAGCGGTACTGTGTCAAAACTTTGGGAAACCAGTGGGCTAAACCTTCCAAATTTCATTTTTCTTGGTTTCTTCACCTTTAAGCCTCCAAATCCTCATTGAATGTGTCCATCTCTTCACCACTCATTCATCCTTAGTTGCAAGGTTATAAAATCCATAATTTACGCTATAATTACCTGCAACATCGAAAATTCAACATTATTCATAATTTCGGCTAACTCTAAGTACTTAAATACCAAGTTGAGTTAAAATGCATGTAATGAGGCCTTGAAATATACAATATTTTGTGCTCATCAAACGCCCATAACAGAAGGCAGGAGGAGTCAACGTTCGAATGTCATACTACGTTCGAACGTAGTCCCCAGACAGACTGTAGAGTGGTTGATTTTCTATCTGGACCTTAGGGCATTCACCTGGACTTTGAACTATTCTTTTAAACTTATTTACCCCCTCCTCCTTGCCTATAAATACTTCCATTGTGGGAGCTTCAAATGGTGACTTAGATGCACACTTGCACTTAAACTTACACTTACTTAGACTTAGATAGACATGCATAGATAGAGATAGGGGGAGATAGATCATCTTTTGGTTGAGGAGGAAACCCTCCAAAAGTGACTAGCTTTCTTCTACTTTCATTTTCTTCCATTATTTGAGCTTCCTTCTTCCCTTGGAGGAGTGAAACTCTTCCACTTTTCTAAGCTTTACCAAAGCCGTGAAGGGTGGAAAGTGATTCATGATTCATGATTAGTAGTGAAAATTAGCAATTTACTATGCCCTTTTTAAGACTAATTATGCTTTGATAGAGTTTCAATGATGACATTTCAGGAGAAAGATTGTGCAAGGGCCTAAAGTAAAGGGATACCAAATTTTCATGCAACACCCACATGTTCTGAAAGAAAATTGGAGAAGTTTGAAACAAGGCATGAACATTCGAACACCAATCCACGTTTGAACGTCCTCTTAAATTATTTGAGGACCAGACTGCTGAAGTGATGATACATGGCGTGTTGCAGCTAAGAAGAAAACCAAAGAGGTACTTGAGTACCACGTTTGAACGCCAATACACGTTCGAACGCTGGCTTGAATTATTTGAGGACCAGACTACTGAGTGCAAGGGCAATGGTACATGGCATGTTGCAGTTACTCTCACAGAAGAATAAAGGCCACTTGAGTGGGAAGTCAAACTCCATCCAACATTTGAACGCTCAAAAAGTAAGACAGGAGATAACGTTTGAACGCCCTCTAACGTTCAAACGTTGTCCCCAGACAGCCTGCAGAGTGGTTGATTTTCAATCTGGACCTTGGGGCACTCACCTGGACTTTGAAGACCTTGCACTATTCCTTCACACTCCATTGCCCCCTCCTACTTGCCTATAAATACTCCCATTGTGGGAGCTTCAAAGGGAGACACTTACAGCTAGAGCTAGTTGTAGAATTAGTCTTAGACTTAGGCTTATGTTTACTTGCATAGAGGAAGATAGATCATCTTTTGGTTGAGGTGGAAACCCTCCAAAAGTGACTAGATTTCTTCTACTTTCATGATTAGTTTCATTTGCTTCCATTGTTTGAGCTTTCTTCTTCCCTTAGAGGAGTGAAACTCTTCCACTTTTCTAGAGCTTTACCAAAGCCGTGAAGGGTGGAACGTGATTCACTCATTCTTCGTCGAAGATCGGCTCCTTGTGTAGTGTGTTTTACCTTGTAACTCCTCTACTTGGAGGGATGAGAATCACTCACTTTTCTAGCTTTACCAAAGCCATGAAGAGTGAGTAGTTTCTCATTCACTCTTTATTAAGAGGTAATGGACATGTATAAATCGTTCAGAAGTTATATTTGTGCATTTCGTTTATGCTTAATGCTTTATATTTCACTTGTTTATTGAATGATTGAATGCATCTAGCAAAGCTAAGGTACTTTGTACAACCGTGAGTCCTTTTTATGACATAGATGACTCTTGGCATAGGAAGACTCATTGGTTCTAGGCAAGTACCCCAGCTAGATCTTCATGACTACATTTCAATCTTCACCATTATTGTGCTTCACTTAAGAATGGATTACTAACACAATGGTTGGATGCCTTGTAGAAACACTTGCTTGTTTGTAGATGAGTCGAGTCTCGGCATAGACAATCTTGTAAACCTCTACAAAACATCAGAACCATACTCTTACTTCTCACAAATCCATATTTATCTTCCGATTAACTTCATGTTGACACAGGGGTTAATTAAGTTCTCAAGCATAAGTATAACAACCGGATGATTAACTACATGTCCTGATCCTCGAGCTAAAGGGTGACTTTTATAATTGAGATTATATTATATTTTTTCTAGAAAACCCTCTTGAAAAGGATTTTATATTATGTCCAGGAAAATCCCTAAACATCACAACTTTAAATCTCAAGGGTTCTAGTCACTTTGGTCTCTGTCACTACTTACTTCGAAACACCAACATTAGCCCCTTGTGGATTCGACTCCGAACTTAACCGGATTATTACTACAACTTGACCGCCTGCACTTGGGTGTACACATTTCGGATCAAGTCAATTCACTCGTTCTTCGTCAAAGATAGGCTCATTGTGTAGTGTGTTTTACCTTGTAACTCCTCTACTTGGAGGGATGAGAATCACTCACTTTTCTAACTTTCTCAAAGCCATGAAGAGTGAGTAGTTTCTCATTCACTCTTTAATAAGAGGTGATGGACATGTATAAATCGTTCGGAAGTTATATTTGTGCATTTCGTTTATGCTTAATGTTTTATCTTTTACTTGCTTATTGAATGATTAAATGCATCTAGCAAAGCTAAGGTACTTTGCACAACCATGAGTCATTTCTATGACATAGAAGACTCTTGGCATAGAAAGACTCATTGGTCCTTTGCAAGTACTCTAGCTAGATCTTCACGAATATCATTCAATCTTCACCATTATTGTGCTTCAACTAAGAATGAAATACTAACACAGTGGTCGGATGCCTTGTAGAAATACTTGCTTGTTTGTAGACAGGTTGAGTCTCGGCACAAACAATTCTTGTAAATCTCTACAAAGACATCAGAACCATGCTCTTAATTCTCACAATCCATCTTTATGCTCCTATTAACTTTATGTTGACACATGATTAATTGAGTTGCCAATCACAAGTATAACAACCGGATGACTGACTACATGTCCAGATCCTCGAGCTGAAGGGTGACTTTTACATTTTCAAAAATCCCCTTGGAAAGAATCTTATATTCTGTCCAAGAAAATCCATAAACATCATAACTTCAAATCTCAAGAGTTCCAATAACTTTGGTGTCTGTCACTACTTACTTCGAAGCACCAACATTAGTTCCCTGTGGATTCGACTCCGGACTTAACCGGACTATTACTACAACTGGACCGTCTGCACTTGGGTGTACACATTTCGGATCAAGTCAACAATATCTCATAAACATCAAAATGTCTATTATATCATGAAGCGTATAATAACTTTTCGTAACATCACTAAGTATGTTATAACATTTTCCATTCAAATAACACACTTGAACATCCATAAACATTTTATCAAACACCTTTGAGGCACAAATGTAAACACATAGTATACCAATACATATTACAGATAATTCACATATTCCAGCCCAAATTAAGTAGACATAGGCACCACATGTTCATCAAATTACCCAAACATCTAATTAGTTACACTAGTTACATATTAGCTATGTAAATGTTCTACATAGTTATACCCATACCATATACATAATTGAAATTGAAAGTAATCCTAAATAGGAGGAAACCCTCACCTCTTGAACTTAATCAAGGAAGAAATCCTCAAGGAATGCCCAATAAAATGCCTCCAAGCCCTACCACTCAACCCCTTGATTTTCGAAAATGGTAGAAAATAGGTTGTGTTGGCAGTGATGCGTTGGCCTCGTCGAGTAAAACAACTTTTGTTCTTGGTTGATGAAGATTCAATGGTCAGATCTTCGTAGATCGGAGAAATGAGATGAAGAACTTGGAGAGCTTTTCCTTCTCTCCCTCTCTCTCTCTCTCTCTATCTCCCCCCCCCCCCCTCTCTATTGAAATTCAGGACAAGAATGGGGGAAAAATCAGATTTTTCTCCTTTATATACTCCTTAAATGCTTGGCTCACAACACGCCACACATCTCACTTTAATTGGTCCAATTTTATCCCGAATCAATTAAATCTCGCCCCGTGTCACTTTTAATATATTTTCATTGAACTAATTTTAATATCTTTTGGGGCCCACAAATAAAATCTGATCGTTTTTATTTTAATCGCGTGACACCCGATCGCATCGTAAAACACGAAATATTTGACTATCTCAGAATTCTATGAAAATTAACTGGGTAGCTAGATTTCTCGATACAAATACAATGGTGAGCTCCTTTTCATCATCTAAGTTCTAGAAAAATTTAGATTTTCAATCTACACCATAACGGCTAATTACCATTTTGCTTTTTTTAGTCAAGTTCTATTTTTCTAGGTTTTACAATGGTACCACTAGTTGTATGGAGAATAGTTTGAGGTATTTTCAGACCACAAGATTCTGAAGTACATCTTCACTCATTGGGACCTCAACATAAGGCAATGTAGGTGGATAGATTACTTCGAGGATTATGACTTCACTTTGCATTACCATCCTGGTAAGGCAAATGTGGTGGTTGATGTATTCAGCCAGAAGTTATGGAGATTCTTGGCTAGTATAGCTTTATAGGAGTGACAGATACACGAGACTGTGGTATGTTGGGTAGTTTAGTGGCTACACCTTCCTTACTAAACAAGGTGATCGAGTCCTAGGGGCAGGAAGATATACCATGATCTTCATCGTCAGTATTACTAGAGTGGGATGAAGAGACATGTAGAAGAATTTGTCAGTAGATTTATCACGTGTTAGAAAGTTAAGGTCAAGCACTAGAGACTAGCAAGGTTGATCCAACATTTGGAGGTGGCTGAGTGAAAGTGGGAACACGTCCCTAAGGATTTTGTGACCTACCTACTATAAAATTCGCGTGGGCATGACGCGGTATGGGTCATAGTGGACCGACTTATGAAGTCGGCACACTTTTTAGCTGTGCAGATGACCTTCATACTGGAGGAATTCTGTAGGTTATATATACGGGAGATAGTCTGATTGCATGGGGTACCCGTATCTATAGTATCGGATTAGGATCCCAAGTTCACAGCTCACTTCTGGGAGAGCTTTCAACGAGCTATGGGGACACAGTTGATGATGAGTACAACTTTTCATCCCCAGACGGACGGTCAGTCGGAGAGGACCATCTATATTTTAGAGAACGTGCTTCGGGCATACGTCCTTGACCTCAAGGGTAGTTGGGAGGAGTACTTACCCTTGGTGGAATTTGCCTACAACAATAGGCACTAGGCGAGCATACAGATGGTACCCTCTAAGGCCTTTATGGGAGGCCACGCCATTCTCCAGTATGTTGGATGGAGGTTGGTGAGGGACACCTTAGAGAAGGTGGGCATGATACGGAAGTGTCTTCTTACGGCTTAGAGCCAACAGAAGAGTTACGCCGACAAGTGGCAGAGATCTCTGGAGTTCAATGTTGGAGGTCACTTCTTCTTTAAGGTCATGCCTAAAAGGGAGAGTGGTCAGGTTCAGGAAACGGGAAAAGCTATAGCCGAGGTATATCAGGCCCTTCAAGGGACTTGAGAGAGTTGGTACAGTTGCTTACCGGTTGACGTTACCGCTAAATCTATCAAGTGTTCACACAGTGTTTCATGTCTCTATGCTTTGGAAGTACACTCCAAATCCTACACATGTGGTGGATTGGGGTGAGCTGGTTGTTGATAAAGATGGGACCTTCGAGGAAGGACCGATGCGTATCATGGATAGTCGAGCATGGCAAGACTGTGAGGTTGGTGAAGGTGTTGTGGCAGCACCGTGGTATGGAGGAGGCAACATGGGAGCGTGAGGACATTATACACACCACCTATCTATTCTACTTGAGGATGGAGGTCCATTTCTTGTGGTAATAGAGTAGTATACGACTTCTTATATTTGCATTTTGTATATGTGCATGTGTGTGTAATTTCGGGGACAAAATTCCTTTAACAGGGAAAGAATATGAAACTGGGAAAAATTAAAACTTAACTAAAAAGGGCAAAAGGGTAATTAGTTGTTACGGTGCAGGTTGAAAACTCGAATTTTTCTAAAACCCGAATGATGAAACGGACCTCACCGTTGAATTCGTATTGTGAATTTTAGTTACCAATCAATTTTCGTTGAATTCTGAGATAGTTAGATTTTTCACGTTTTATGATGCAATTGCATGTCACGCGATTAAAATAAACGAGATCAAATTTTATTCACTGGACCCGAAGAATAATTTAAATTTAGTTCAATACAAATATACTAAACTTAACACGGGGCGAGATTTAAGTGATTCAAAATAAAATTGGACCAATTAAATTGGGAGGTATGGCGCATTATGGGCCAAGCATTTAAATGAGTATTTAAAGAGGGAAAAATAATATTTTCCCCCATTCTTAGCCTGCATTCCGTTAGAGACAGAGACAGAGAGAAGGAAGAGGTGTTTCAAGCTCCTCCATCTTTCTTCTTTGATCCGCAAAGATCCAACTGTTGAATCGCTTCGGGCCAACAGTTAAAGTTGTTCTGCGTAACGAGAGCTACACAACCACATCAAATATCATATTTTTCTCCAAAAGCTCAAAGATGAGAATTTAGGGCTAAGGCATGAAAGGCTTGATTTGGGGTTCTTAGAACTTCTAGTACACGAGCTTATGCTACAAGAGGTAGGGTTCCCTCCTGTCTTGATTTATTTCCAATATAGGGTTGTGATATGAAATGGGTAGGGTGATAGAGATGAAATTTCATGTATTAGTTCATACCTAGTGTAGTTAGAATATTGAAATGGGTATGAGAATATGTTAAAACCATTTCTTGTTTGATTTGGGTTTGATGAAATTGCTTGAATTGGATTTGATGAAGTTGCATGGGTATGCTATGTATTTACATTTTATGCCTACTAAGTGTTTGATAAAATGCTTAGAAATTCAAGTATGTTAATTGGATTGATATCACATGTGACATGCTTGGGAATGTTGTGGAAAATGGACATATTTATTATATGCTTTATGATATGATGAACATAATAATATGAATTGCAATTATACATTTTAATTGCTTATGCATGGGTAGCATCACATTAAAGGGCATCCGACATGAATTTGGGTGTGCATGCATGTTTTTAGTCAAACATCATTCTTGGTGGGTTGATACATGGGTTCGGGAAAGTTGAACCTAGGTCTAGCTGAGTCACACGGGTTTGCATAGAAAAATGTGTTAGGTATAACAAGAAGGGATAGATTCTCCCTCGGGTGCAAGACCCAGTTATTTGGTTCACTCATTTGTCTGATGGTGAAATTCTAGAAAAGTGTGTTGGTATACTCATAACCGGAGGTGGGATGACCTCGAATGTCGTGTCAGTTTGGCAGTCCGTTGGTGTGATGTCCATAAATTAGCTACCCAAGAAAGACAGATTTTATAAAATAGTCATTGGATGTCTAACATCAATGGTTGGGGCTTCGAATGTCCGGATGCATACGCATGACATGACATGTGTTATGGGAACCGATGGGGCTCAGGTTGCATTGCATGCATGAGTTTCCATCCCATGCCATGGCATGGAATTGTAGCATTCATTTATGAAAAGTATGTGTTTTAATGGATGTTTGATATAATGATTTGTATGTGACATTTTATATGCATCTGGGTTGGGGAGTTACCTCCTTAGGAAATATCCTTTTGAGTGTGGCTCACCCTTTATGGGATTACATTTCAGGTGTTGGATAGGCTTCAACGGACGAGCCTCACTTGGACCCGTATTGATGACAGAGTCGGCTTGTGGCTCTAGGTTTTGGAATTGAAGACCCTTGTATAAATATTATCTTTTGTCCTTGTACATTTTGTAATACAAAACGTGTATTTTGATAAAGGCTTGTAAGGGCAATTTATGTTTGGACATTTGATCTCATTATGAGTGGATATTGTATGAGTTTACGGGGTTCAATGTTGAAATTTGGGAAATCTGGGCCCCAGGTACCGGATGAGCACGTAATATTGCATATCTAATGGTCTCATTACATGCATTTTAACTCAAATTTTCATTTAATTACTTAGAGTTAGTCGAATTTATGAATAATGTGAGAATTTTGATGTTGCAGGTAATCATAGGGTAAATGATGGCTTTCGGAACCCTACAACTAAGTGTGGATGAGTGGTAAAGAGACGGACACATTACATGCGGATTAGGAGGCTTTAAAGTGAAAAAAAATCAAGGAGGTAGAGGTACTTGGTATCATAGGTACCGGTATCTAAGCCTACTTGAATTTTGGTACCGGCACCCGCACCATTTGGTAGTAGTACCTCTGTATTCCCCATTTTTGACTATGATCCAGTTTGAATTTGAAAAAGTGTAAAACATAAAAGTTGTAGATCTGGATGTCCTCTATATTGTATCCAAGTTTAAGCTCAATCGGACGGTTGAGTCAAAAGTTATGATAAATTTATGCAAACTGTTCCTAAGCAAGCATCTCATTTATGACCTACCAGTAGAAGGAAACGAAAACCTACCGGTAGGTTTTGCCTACTGGACAAAAACATATCAGTAGGTTTTTTCATCGACCTACCGGTAGGTTTTGCTAAAAAACGTCAGATTCTGCAACTTAAGCTCCACTTGCTTGGGGGGCCCACCAAAGCTTCTCCCACACATCTCTTGCCATAGTCTACATACAACTATGCCTACAAGACCCTAAAATCTGAATTTGGAGGATTTAGGACGGGAAAGGAAGAGAGAGAATGAGGGAGACATGGTGGGTGAAGGTTGTGCTTGTCCTAGCATGTCCAAGCCATCATCTCACCTCCCATTGATGGGAGGCCTACACACACATGCTAGAGGAGCCCTATGGACGAAAATGCAGAGGTCTCTACACCATATGTTCAGCATTCACACAAGCTTTTGAGGGGGAGGCTACCTAAGCTTAGGAGTAGTTTTTGAGATAGAAAGCTCAAGGAAGAAGATAAAGTTAGAGAGAGAAAGCTGGGTTTTCATATTTCTTTACCATTTTCAATGTTGTAAGCCTTAAATTACTTGTAATCTTCGCCATTTCCACTTTCAACTCTTTCATTTAAGTTGTATGCAAGTTTAGCTAGTTGTTTTAGCACTTCAAGTCTTACATTTGGGTATTTGCCTTCAAACTTTGTATTTTGGTTATGAATGTTATTTCTCTTGTAGTTTAACTATTTTGTTGCATTAATACTAGTTCCATGTTTCATTTCTTCATCATGTCTCTTTACATTATGTATGTATTTCCTTTTATTATGAGTAGCTAGATTTTTATTTGGCTAATCCAAGGGAGATTTCCTCTTGGGTATGTGAAATCGACTCTTGTTCATTCTTCCTCATAGTCAAAGGTGGTTTGGTTTGACTAGGTTGAGTGCAGACGTGGTTGTGAGTTCTTGATACATCGTAGACTTGTCATGGGGTATGCTTGAGCCCTCACTTCCATTTTAGTTCCTCGTTTCCTACGAATCAATCGAACACCTATGCACCATTGGAAGAATTTTTTGAGTTGATTTGGCATTCCCATTTGGAATGAACTCTTTGGATTAGCCAACATTGTTTCCATTGCATCTTTATCAAAATCTCACTCACCAAAACACAAACTCAAAGATTTTACACTTTTTCATTTTTTCACAAAATCACCTTCAACACAATTCACCTTCATTCCCTCAGGAGACGACTTTGGAATACCCATTCCAAGTAAAACATGACATTGCGAGACTCTCTCTACGCTTGGGGAGCAATTTTGTGCGCACACACATTTTGTTCATTCACACACGTTTTCCTCATTTCTTGCATCGAACCCGAGTGAGAGTGACACTCACCTATCTATATAAGCCATATACACATTATCGAGTGATGTTCGGAGATTAGGGTGACGGACTAAATCAAGTAGTACCTAGCTTCCAGAGAGCACAAGTACCGGTAATTATGTTCCCAGGTACCAGTACCTCACTGCTAGTGGGCCCAGGTACCGGTACTAAGACTTATAGGTATCGATACCTGGCTTCTAGAGAGCATAGATATCGATACTCCTTATCATAGGTACCGGTATCTCTTCCCAAAATTTAATTTTTGAACTTCAACGCTTCCGAGCCTTCATATTTTGAGTTCTTTTCTTTGAACAATATGAATTGTTAAATTTTAAGTCCTAGACTTTGGAATGTGGACCTTGAATGATCATATGAATAATGTATGCACAAGCTACATATTTGGTAGAGCTTCCGTGCAAATGAGACTCTGTCCGAATTCCGTTTTGGGTAGAGCTTCCGTGCAAAGGAGACTCTGCCCGAATTCCAATTTTGTATGATCCCGGTGAATGGAGTGTAACGATGTAGTATCGGGTTATACGGTACTCACGAGTATTCTGTAGGGTGATGGGTGATCAACGAGTTGAAAAAAGACCCCCAGATTTTTTAGCATCACATGCCTACTTGTGTGACGTTGATAAGATCTCTGTCCTTGAGATAAATGAAATGACAAAAAAATTATAGTGTAATGGGGTTATTAGTTATCAATATAGAGTTCCTAGGATGGATCTAATGATAAGATCTCTTTCTCTCTCACAATGTTTACTCTCTCTGTTTTTCTCCCTCACATGGCAGGCAACTGGACTGAACAAAGCGTCAAGAGGAGAATGAGAAGAAGACTTTGGCGCCAACTATACATAACACCTGATATTGTCCAGGAGTCATGTTTTTTCGAGAGAACTAGATCAAAATATTTTTTTTAACGAATAAGAGGTTTAAATTAACTAGTGATTTTTCTCAATTTTTCTAAGATTTTATATATTATACAGTATCTTCAAACACATGTAATTACTTGCAATTTTTTTATTTGTTATATAGTATCTTTAGACACGAAGAATATATAGACAAAATATGCGGTGAAAATATTAAAAACTCAAAATAATCTATATAATAAAACACTTAGCAACTTGAATTTTTATCCTCTACATATTTTTCCCTTTAAAAATATCACATTATTTATTTCTACAACGTGTTCAATCATTTAATATTTGATTAATTTGTAGTTTAACATAATTTTTATTTCAGACATTATTCATACACAATAGTATACATATGTTAAAAAAATTTAATATAATGAGATCAATTTTTTAGGATATCGAATTTTATACAATTCACGAATTATGATTAGTGTAATTATAATTTATTTGGAATGAGAACGACATATTAATAATTTTACGTCATCATTGTGCCACATCAAGTATCAAAAGAATATCAAAGCAACAGATGTGCAGGAGAAAGGTCAGAAACATTAATGATGTCATCGTAATAAAAAGTTGTGTTTGGCGAGAAGCGTGAACAACGCTACAAAACATTGCATGCTTTCTCTACATACAGAAAAAGCCTTCCTGATGAGCTGTGAACAACACTACAACATCTTGTCACGAGACGTTACAGGACAAATTAATCTAAGTACTCTCTCTCTCTCTCTCTCTCTATAGTGACGCACCTCTCCCTTCTCCCCAACCATTTTTCCCTGTAAATCAGAGCTTTTAAGCAAATCCAAGTTTCCATATTTCAGTGCTCTTTTCTGTCTCTCCTTTTCCTTAATGGCTTCACATCGGGCATTGAAGTTAGGTCTTTTCCTCTCATTTTCCTTTATTGCCCTCAACTTCTGTGTTGTTCCCATTAATTCCCTGAACGTTGGCATTCAATCAAATGCAGGACTCTCTCTGGTTAGTTTTTCATTTCACCATTTTTCCTTTCCTTTTCTTTTCTTTTCTTTTCCTCTCCTTTTTTTTATAAGTACTATTGATTTCATATCCTTTGTTTCTTCAATTTGTAGGGTAAAGAGTGTAGTAGAACATGTGAATCAGAGTTCTGTATCGGTACCCTTCTCTCTCTCTCTCTGAGGTTTCGTGAAATCTTTGTCTGCTTTGCATTGTAAAACAATTATCCAATTACGTTGCTAGAAAATTATTTTTGTTTACCACACGTCATTTTTTTAATCGATTAAAAAATTGGAATGCGTAAATTTGTCTTATTTAATTACTTAGCAAAAAATTATGGCTACAAATCATTTTGATATATCTTTTGTTTACCACAGGGTTCTCCTTAAATTTACATGGCCTCTTAATTTTCACATTTTAATACAAAGTTCTTGTTGCGTTTGGGAGGTCAGCGCCTCCATTTCTGAGGTATGGGAAATACTGTGGGCTGCTATATGGAGGATGCCCAGGGGAGAAGCCATGCGATGGGCTTGATGCATGTTGTATGAAGCATGACGCCTGCATTCAAGCTAAGAACAGTGAGTTCAGTCATTTATATTGCTGATCTATTGATTTTTCAAAATGTCTAATGTTTGCTTTCTGGACATGTTGCAAATCTCTCTTGGTGATGAGAAGCCCAAGTCAGTTGCCATGTCATTTAGGCTCTAAATTTGGTCCCAAAATTTGATCAATGTAGCATTACTCGGGATGAAAATGGTCTTTCCACTTTAAAGCAATTATTAGATGGGCGATGGCAATTTGGTCTTTCAATATTGTTTACTAGCTAGTAGAGGATGATATGAATTTGAGAAGTAAAATCCTTGCTTTTAATGGGAGGTCAATTTAGTCATGTGAACGAAATTCATTACTGCCAAAGGGAGACCAGATTTATTGGGATTAGCAAATTAAGGATAGTTGAATTCACAATGAATCTCAATATTAATTGAGTTTCAATGTCAATTGAATGACAAAGATGGATAGATAAATTAGACCAAATTACTAAGTCTAGATGTAATCATTGAAACCAATTTAAGTAGGAATTGATACTCAGGAGTGTCACCCTAATGTGTTTGAAATATTCTAGGAAAAAATGTCACTTTTTTTGCGTATACACTGGTGGAATATTGTTACAATGACCAATCAATTACTATAATTTGAAATAATGCATCTATAATAGAGGAGAAAACACTCATAGACTAGGGGTTTGGCTCCTTTGCTATTAATTTTTACCAGCTAAGGTGTATAGCATAGTTTTGTACCAAAACGATGTCGTTCTATTTAACAAAATAACATTGATTTCATACAAAACTATGATATTTTAATCAACACCTCTATTTTTAATTTTCTAACAATAGATAATCCTCACCCTATAGACTAGTGAGGAGAAACTCGAACGAGTTGTGCCGTGATATTTCGAAGAGCGCATGAGAAGTCAATCTTTACATTTGGCATTGACTGATCCTTTAAATTCTTAGTTCGAAGAATATTGAGAGAATCAAAGTAGCCAATTGGATTAGAACTATAAAAAGAATGTCAGTTGACAACAAGTACGTAATTCTACTATAATCATACATTCATACTGTCCTGTCCCTTCATTTCTATTTATAGGTCACATACTGTGCTAAAAAATATGACCTGGTGGGCTGCCAGGTAGCAATTGCAGCTAGCTTAATGAAAACAATTAATGAGCCCCACCAAAAACAATAAAGAATTACTTGGGGGCAATTAGTGTAATTGATAAATCAGTCTGTGTGTGTGTGTGTGTGAGAGAGAGAGATTTATATGTAAGTACGTCTGGAGTCAATATCAATTAAGTGGCTATGCTGGTTTTGTTTGTGGTGCAGATGACTATCTCAGTCAAGAGTGCAGCCAGAGCTTTTTGAACTGCATAGCAAGGTTCAAGAGATCAGGAGGCCAGACATTTAAAGGAAACACATGCTCAGTTGATGAGCTTGTTAAAGTTATGACCACTGTCATGAATGCTGCTTTGCTTGCTGGAAGAGTTCTTCACAAACCTTAGTGGAATTTCCTTCAAAGAGAGAAATGAAAGGAACAAAATGATTTCATATTCATGTTGCCCTCTTTTTATCTTTTTATTTTTGTTAGACCTGTGACTTGTGACACGTGACTTGGTGTGAGCAAACCTTCTAAAGAAATTTATAACTATTTTGTTCAATCAAAAGGAGAAATTTGATCCAAACACAATCACTGTGCTGATCTTACTGTTTTCTCAAAGATGGCACTTGTACTAGGTGGTGCATTCTGTATCATTTGGTAACGATTTTTTGAAACTCCTTCTTGTTTTTTGCTATTCTGCCATTTCCCAGGTGCTTTCCGATTAGATTAACGTACCCGTGTCATTAGCATTTGATCCTCCCTGTTTGTTGGAGCGAATTGGATGATCGGGCCGATGCCCCCTCGTCGCCTCACTCTCCTTTCCCTACCGTGTCATTAGCATTAGATCCTGAAGTAGGTCCAGGGAATTTTCATCTGAACAAGTCTTTAGGGGAAAAGACTACGGTACACATAAAAATATCGGTACTCTACCGTCAAGTTTTGTGTGTTGGGATACATATTTTTAAGTTTGGATACAATAAAAAAAATTATAATTTTTGTGGTCATATTATAACTTTTATAGTCCAAGTTATAATTTTTGTAGGTTATTTATAATTTTTTAGGGTTATTTGCTATCAATCCTTACAATTTTAAGATCGATCACAAGTAACCTCAAATGTTGTGAATGACCCAAATATGTTGTAAGTTTAACCATAAAAGTTGTAAATGATTCCTAAAACTTGTTAATGACCCTCAAAAATTGTAAATGATTATCAAATTTCGTTAAAAAAAAAAAAAATTGTAATGGCTGTACAATACCAAAAAAAAAAAAAAAAAAAAAATTCAATAGTCAAGAATTCGAATGAGGGGGGCAAAATATAATTGAAAATAATCCACTAGTTGATATTGAAAAAAAATTGACTACAAGAATGACAAAATAGACTAAGATTCAAGATAAAATTATTGAAATAGTAAAATTAATTTTTTTTTTCTTAAACAAAATCTAAACAAAAAGACACAAAATAATTTTTTTATTGGTATATTTTAATTATGTTACAGTGAAATATAACGTTTTTTAAAATCCCTAATATTTTTTATATTTGTTTAATTGTAAGATCATTCTCAAGCTTATTGAGAAATTTCATATTTAAAATAGTATAAAATACTTTTGGTTTATAACATATAACTTTTTGCATCCAATCCTGTTTTATTGACTATAGATTATAAACAGACAGATGAATAGTAAATGGTAGCTGACGGGATGTTGGCGGCCATCCAACTAGAAACTGAAACACAATTACCCATGACAGTCGAAACGCATGGGATTCCCTTGGTAGCTGAGACCAAACGATTGGAGTGCTCGAGGCCGAGAGGCCTAGCCAATGTCGAGTATTAAATGACATCAATGTGTGAGCCTTGAGTAGTGCTTGAGATTTGATTCAACCTAATCTCCAAACATGATCCCGATTGTGTGTATATGACTTATGTGAGTAGGTGAGTGTCATTCTCCATCGGGTTCGATGCTAGAAATGGGGAAAACGTGTGTGTGGATGAAAATGTGTGTGAGTGCAAAAGTGCTCCCCAAGTGTATAAAGACTTGCAATGTCGTGTTTTACTTGGAATTAAGTATTTCAAGGTTGTCTCCTCAGAGAAGGAAGGTTGAATTGTGGTGAAAGTGATTTTGTAAAGAAATGAAAAATGTAAAATTTTGTGAGTTTGTGTTTTGGTGAGTGGAGTTTTTGATAAAAAAAAAATGCAATGAAAATATGGTGGCTAATTGCTTGAGTTATTCCCGTTGTTCCTAATTTTCAACCATGATTCTGGTAATGTGTATGTGGCTTATACGGGTAGGTGAGTGTCACTCTCTCTCGGCTATCATGCGAGAAATGGAAAAATGAGTGTGTGAATGAAATGTGTGTGTGTACAAAAGTGCTCTTCAAGCGCAGAGAAACTTTCGAGTGTCGTGTTTTACTTGGAATTGGTATTCCAAGGTCGTCTCATCAGGGAAGGAAGGTGAATTGTGTGAAGGTGATTTTGGTGAAAAAGGAAAAGTGTAAAAATCTTTTGAATATGTGTTTTGGTGAGTTGTGTTCTTGATGGAAAATAGAATGAAAACAAGTGTTGGCTAATCCAAAGAGGTCATTCCAATGAGAATGTCAAATCAAATCAAGACATTCTTCCAATGGTGCTTAGACGTTTGATTGATTCACAGGAAGTGCAAGACTAAAATGGAGGTGAGGATTCAAGCATACCCCATGATAAGTCTACGGTGTATCAAGAACTCACAACCCCGTCCACACTCAACCTAGTCAAACTAAACCATCTTACACTACGAGAAGGAATGAAAAAAAGTTGATTTAGCATACCCAAGAGGAATTCTCCCTTGGATTAGCCAACTTAAAGCTTAGCTACTCATATTTAATGCAAGAACATAAAATGTGTAAATAGACATGGTATTGAAATGGAAGTTAAACTTGCATTAAAGTGGAGAGAAGTGAAACTACAAAAATAAGTGCATTCAATACCCAACTAAAAAGCTTGAAATGTAAAACTTGAATGTAACAATGGTAGGTTGAAAGATACTTGATTAAACTTGCAATGCACTTGAAATAAATGACATTAAGTACAATAAATGAAGTTTACAAGAGTTTTACTGAAGATTACAAGTGAAATGGGTAAATGAAATGTAAAAATCTAACTTCTCTCTCTAAAACTATGTCTTCCTCCTTGAGCTTCTCTCTCTACAATGCTCTATAATCTGAATAATGTCCAATTTTTCTTGCATTTTCATCCATGGAGGTCTCCCTAGGTGTGTGACAGGCCTCCCATCCGTAGGAGGCTAAGTTGATGACTTTGGGTAGGCTAGGACAGGCCTAGCCTGCACTTCCCAAGCTTCTCTCTCCTCCTCATTAATGCTTGAGCCTCCAAAGTCCAAGCTTATGTGTGGGGAGGCATGTCTGTGTGTAAGGGATGTTAGGGGACAAGTGTGACACTCATAGGTGGGACCCCTAAGGGACAGAACTTGAGTTGCAGGCTTCAGGCATTTTTTAGCAAAACCTACCGGTAGGTTGACGGCTAAACCTACCGGTAGATTTTATTCTAGTAGCCAAAACCTTCCGGAAGGTTTGCGGTAGAACCAACTCCAGTAGACAAAACCTACCGGTAGGTTTATGAGCAAACCTACCGGTAGGTTTTTACTTGTTTTGCTCAAATCTTGGTCTTTTTCACATTCTATGCCTAGTCAAGCCTCCCATTCATCTCCATTGACTTTAAGCACTACGATGGAGGCTTAACTCATGCCATTTTCAACTCTTTGCCTGCAAACATACCGAAACCTCATTAAATGTAGAAATATTTCAATTCCTCCCATATTCACCACAAAACAAGTCTAAAAAGGGTGCAAATGTGCAAATGATGTGCAATATTTTATGCTAATCACTAATCTGAAGAGATCATTCCAATGGGAATATCAAATCAAATCAATATATTCTACCAATGGTGTCTCGGTGCTTGATTGATTCATAGGAAATGAGGGACTAATGTGGGGGTGTAGACTCAAGTTTACCCCGTGACAAGTCTACGGTATATCAAGAACTCACAACCACTTCCGCACTCAGCCTAGTCAAACCAAACACTTTAAACTACGAGGAAGAATGGAGGAGAGTCGATTTAGCATACCCAAGAGAAAGTCTTCCTTGGATTAGCCAACTAAAAGCTTAGCTACCCATAATAGATGCAAGAACATACACAATGTAAAGAGAGATGGTGAAGAAATAAAGCTTGGAAGGAAAAACTCAAATGTAGACATGGTAAATACAAGAATATGTAACTAAACTTGATTACACTTAAAATAAAGGAGATTAAAGTGAAAGAAGTAAAGATTACAAGTGATTTAAAGCTTACTATAACTGAAATGGAGAAGGAAATGCAAAAACCTAACTCTCTCTCTAAAATTTCATCTTCTTCCTTGAGCTTCTCTCTCTATAAGCTTGTGTGAAAAACTGAATTCTCCCTAGAGAGCTCCCCAATTTCGTCCATAACCCCCTAGGGTCTGTGTGAGTTGACTTGCCATCACTGGGAATGGATTGGACACTTGTACAAGCAAGGATAGGCCATGCCTGCAACCCCCCATGCCACACTCTTTCTCTCTCTTCCACTTCCATGCTCTTTCTTCAAAAGTCAGATTTTAGGTGTAAGGAAGCATGCTTGTATGTAGAATGTGTCAGGGCATGTGTGAGAGAAGTAGAGGTGGGCCCACGAAGCAGTTGGAGTTGAGATTACAACTTTCTGGCATTTCAGGGCAAAACCTACCGGTAGAACGATGACAAAACCTACGGGTAGTTTTTTTCCAGTAGGCAAAACCTACTGATAGGTTTTGGCAGGGGCAGCAGTAGAACAATTCTAGTGTACAAAACCTAACGCTAGAACGATAATAAACCTACCGGTAGATTTTTGCTGCTTTCTACCGGTAGGTTTTAATTATCTTCTATCGGTAGGTTTTCTCCTGATTTAGCATTTCCTTGGTCTCTTGATGTCCCGAGTGATCCGTTAGGCCTTCCATTCTTCTCCATTACCTTTAAGCACTTCATGAAAAGCTTAATACATGCCCTTTCCCTACTCTTTACCTACAAACACACAAATCTCCATCAAATGTTAGATTCGATGCAATTTTCCCCCATTTTCACCACAAAAGCAAGTATAAATGGATGCAAAGAGATACATGATATGCAATAATCTTTGCTCATCACACCCCCCCAACTTGAGTTTTGCTAGTCCCTAGTAAATTTTATTTCCAAACCATAATGCATAAAGCTTAAACCATCCATTCATGCAAGGCAATTCACCAAACAATCAAAACACTCAAATCAAAATGCAATTAAATTAATGAACTTGGGCAACATGAAACAAAACAAACGCGGTTCTTCCATTCATTACTCAAAAGGCTCAGTACAAAGATTAGAAACCAAAAACAAAAATGGCCTAAATCTTAGAGACTCTTCTACTAGGTTGACAACCCTAAACCCTATCTGTGCAACTACTAAAAATAATAAAACCACAATGCTCCCACTACTCCTCATCATCTCCGGACCCTTCCTCATAGCTCTCATCATCACCTCCTGAACCCTCCTCGTCACCGGAGTCCTCATCATCTGCCTCCACCTCTACAAAGGTGGAAGGTGGAGGCACGTCAGGGATAGGCTCTCTCGGAAACATATGCTCGCACATCCTGGTCATCATCAGCGAGAGCTGCTACATAGTCCCCTCTATAGTGTCCAGGTGCTAAGAAACTGTGCGAGGTCGGGCAGTGGTGGATGGCCCAACAGTAGAGGGTCCCGATGTAGATGTCTGGCCTGCCCCGCTACTCATCGCAGTCCTCTTCATGCTACTGGACTTTCCTATTGCTCCAAACTCTGAGGGAATCAACACATCCGAGGGAAGCCCTTTGACCTAGAAATGGTGGTATATCCTTGTAAGCAAATTAGCAAATGGGAGATTCGCCTTCGGCTTGCTAGCCTGGGGGAATTCCTTCATGAACTCCCATATCAACAATGCCATGTCCATCATCTACCTTGTCATAAAGGCGTGGAGGAGTGATAAGCGTGTAATATTGCATATTTAACGGCCTCATTACATGTATCTTAACTTAACTTTGCATTTAATTACTTAGAGTTAGTCGAATTTATGAATAATGTTGAAATTTTGATGTTGTAGGTAGCAATACCTCGGTTTTCCCCATTTTTGGCCATGATTCGATTCAAATCTGAAAAAGTGAAAAAATAAAAATTTTAGATCTGGATGTCCTCTATCTTGTGTCCAAATTTCAGCTCAATCGGAAGGTGGGATCAAAAGTTATGACATATTTATGAAAACTTGTCCTAAGCTTGCATCCCACATATGACCTACCGGTAGAAGGAAACCAAAACCTACCGGTAGGTTTTGCCTACTGGACAAAAACCAATTGGTAGGTTTCACTATCAACCTACCGGTAGGTTTTGCTGACACACGCCAGAACCTGCAACTCAGACTCTACTTGTTTGGGGGGCCCACCCACTGATTAGTACTTAAAATTAGCATTTTACTATGCATTTTTAAGACTAATTGTACTTTGATGGAGTTTAAGTGATGTCATTTCAGGTCTTAAAGTGAACAATGACTCAAAAAACAATAAGTTTGACACTTGAGCGTAACACCAGCACATTAAGGAACAAAATTGGAGAAGCTTGGAGCACACCAAGAACGTTCAAACGCCAACTCACGTTTGAACGTCCACTTGAACTGTGAGTAGATCTGACTACTGAGAGAAGGCGTGTTGCAGCCAAGAAGAAAGACTCTAAGGCTCTAAGGCACTTGAGTATCACGTTCGAACGCCATCTAATGTTCGAACGTCCACTTGAGTTGATTTAAGACCAGACTACTGCATAGAGTGTGGAAATGAACTTCACAGAAGACCACGTGCCACTTGAGTGAGAAGGTCAGACCACATCTGGCGTTCGAACGCCTATACAACAAAGACAGAAGAAACGTTCGAACGCCAGACAACGTTCGAACGCCCGTAAAGCAAAAACAGAGACAACGTTCGAACGCCAACTCACATTTGAACGTTCTCCACAGACTGGCTGTAGAGTAGTTTGTTTTTCACTTGGACTTAGGCGGCATACACTATTCCTTCACCCCCTCTTGTCTCCTCCTCTTGCCTATAAATACTCCCATTGTTGGAGAGCTCAGGGGGACCAAGTAGAGAGGTTGATGGAGGCTTAGACTCCCACTTATATTGTAGAATTAGCTTACATTTCCTTGTATGAAGTACTTGTTTTAGAGATTAGTTTGGTTTTAGTCCAACATCTCTTAGCTTGTTATAAAAGTAGTTTTATGCTTATGCTTTCACTTACATGCATAGAAGAAGATAGCTTACCTTTGGTTGAGGATCACCCTCCAAAACTGACTATCTTTCTTCTACTTTTAATTTATGCATCATTCACTTCCATTGCTTGAGCTTCTTTCTTCCCTTAGAGGAGTGAAACTCTTCCACTTTTCTAGAGCTTCGCCAAAGCCGTGAAGGGTGGAACGTGATTCACTCATTATTTGTCGAAGATTGGCTCCCTGTTTAGTGTGTTTTGCTTTGTGATCCCTCTACTTGGAGGAATGAGCATCACTCACTTTTCTAGCTTTACCAAAGTCATGAAGAGTCAATAGTTTCTCATTCACTCTTTAGTAAGAGGAGAAGGGCATGTATAAATTATCCGGACGTTATATTTCTGCAATTTCGATTATGCTTAATGCTTTATATTCCCCATGCTTATTGAATGATTGATTGCATCTAGCAAAGCTAAGGTACTTTGTATAACCACGAGTTCTTTCTATAACATAGATAACTCTTGTATAGAAAGACTCATTGGTTCAAGACAAGTACCCCGGCTAGATCTTCATGACTACCCTTCAATCTTCACCATTATTGTGCTTCAATTAAAGAATGGAAATCGAACATTAATGTCATGATTGGATGTCTTGTAGAAACACTTGCTTGTTTGTAGAGGGGTTAAGTCTCGACACAGACAATTCTTGTAAACTTCTAGAAAGACATCGGAATCATGTTCTTAATTCTCTTAATCCACCTTTATCTTCCGATTAACCTACTGTTGACACGAGGGTTAATTGAGTTATCAAGCACAAGTGTAACAAACCGGATAATTAATTACATGTCCAGATCCTTGAACTAAAGAGTGACTCTTTTACATTAGAGCTTATCTGATACTTTGTTTAGAAAATTCTCCTGGAAAGAATCTTATATTCTTTCCAGGAAATCTCACACCTCACACAACTTCAAATCTCAAGGGTTACAATCAATAGGTCTCCACCACTACTTACCCCAAAACACCAAGAAAAGTTCCCTGAGGATTCGACTCCAGACTCAAACCGGATTATTACTACAGCTTGACCGCCTACACTTGGGTGTACACATTTCGGATCAAGTCAAGTTTTTGGCGCCGTTGCCGAGGAGCTATAAAAGGTGTTTTAAGGTAAAAGGTAAAAAGACCTTCATTTTTGTATATATTCTTTGGTTTACTGTGAATAACTTTGTTTTATTTTCTTTATGTCTGAGGGCACTCCTCACTATCAAAATTTACCGGCAGAATCTTGTGAGTCTGTGAGTCAGCCTGAACCAAATTCACCTAGATCAGTAGCAGACTCTTGTGAGAGTAACATGGCAAATAATGAGAGAAACAGAGAAGTCCCTATGAGAGAGGAGGAAGTGTCTAACATTCGAACTTTGCGGGATTACTTAAATCCCACAAGAAATAGTGTCCTCTCTTGAGGAACACACAACCAATGCCCATGAACCAACAACAAGGTTCATACCCACCACCTCAAGGATCTCCCGCATATCAACCATATCAAACACCACAAAAAAGGAGCCTTGAGGACACACTAAATCAGTTCATGCAAACCCAAATGAACTACAACACCCATTCCACACAGGTTTTCACTGATTTCAAAACCCAGACCACTCAATCTTTCGAGGATCATAAAAGCCACATCCAAAAGTTGATCCAATCCATGGCCACACACGAAAAGGGCAAGTTCCCTCCCCAACCAAAGCAACCACAAGGCCAATTCCATGTGGGGAACCCTTCAACCACAGGAAACCCACAAGACCAAGCCCAAGTTGTCACTACACTAAGAAGTGGCAAGGTGATTGATAAGACCGTCAGAGACATGCTTATTCCAAAGCCAAAACCTGAGTTAATCACAGTCAACTCATCATTTGAGCCTGAACCAATTGAGATTGAACTTGAAGAAGAACTTGAGCCTATGATTGAACAAGAGCCAGAACCTTCTGAGGAAATAGAGCTTTCATGTTCCATTCCTGCTCCTTTTCCTCATAGACTCAAAATCAAACAGAAGTTGAAAAATCAGCCTGAATTTTACGAGCTTTTTAAGCAAGTAAATATCAACATCCCACTTCTGGATGCAATCAAACAAGTTCCGTCTTATGCCAAGTTTCTAAAAGACTTGTGCACAGTTAATAGAAGCCAGAATGTCCAAAAAAGAGCTTTCCTAACAGAACAAGCTAGTGCCCTTCTTCAACACAAAACCCTTCCAAAATACAAAGACCCAGGGTGTCCGACTGTGTCGTGTGTCATTGGAACCTTCAGAATTAAACAAGCACTGTTAGACCTTGGAGCCAGTGTTAATTTGCTACCCTACTCTGTCTACCAGCAGTTGGGTCTGGGTGAACTCAAACCCACTTGTGTCACACTTTAGTTGGCCGACAGATCGGTCAAAACCCCTAGAGGCATTATTGAAGATGTACTTGTCCAAGTGGACAACTTTGTCTTCCCTGTTGATTTCATTGTTCTGGATACTCAGCCAGTAATACATTCGGAGAATCAAATTCCCGTCATTCTTGGTCGACCTTTCCTAACAACTTCTAATGCACTAATCAATTGCAGGAATGAAGTCATGAAATTAAATTTTGGGAATACGACTCTCGAGCTGAACATTTTCAATATTGCTAAGCATCCAGAAGAAGACAATGAAGAAGGGGAAATAAACTCCATTGAATCTTTGATACAGGAACATCTGAATGACACATTCTATAAAGAACCCTACTGAATCCTCTCTGCTAGAGTTCATCTCATCTGAAACAACAAAAGATGACCCAAATCCACAAAGTTGCCCTACTCATGCTGTTGAGACATGGGCCCCCAAATTCGAAGAGATTTCACCAAGTGGCACAAAGCCACTCACATCAAGTATCAGGCCACCAAAGCCTGAATTGAAACCTCTCCTATCTGACCTCAAATATGCATTCTTAGGAGAGGACGAGTTATACCCAGTGGTTATTTCATCTAAGCTCATAGACTTACAAGAGTCTAAACTGATTGAAGTTCTTCAAAGCCATAAAAGCACCATTGGGTGGACCATCACTGACTTGAAAGGTATAAGCCCGTTAATCTGCAATCATGCTATATACTTGAAGAAGGTTCAAAACCCTCTCGTCAAATGCAGCGACGACTAAACCCTTACATGAAGGAAGTTATGAGAACTGAGGTACTCAAGCTCTTAGATGCAGGGATAATCTTCCTCATCTCTAATAGCAAGTGGGTTAGTCCAACCCAAGTTGTGCCCAAAAAGACTGGGGTCACAGTGGTCAGAAATGATGCTAATGAACTAGTACCAACTCGAGTTGTCACATGATGGCGAATGTGTATTGACTATCGAAAACTCAATTTGGTCACTAGAAAAGATCATTTTCCTCTTCCATTTCTTGACCAAGTCCTAGAGAGAATTGCGGGCCATGCATTCTACTGTTTCCTAGATGGATATTCTGGGTACAATCAAATTGAGATAGCACTAGATGATTAGGAGAAAACAACCTTCACATGCCCCTTTGGCACCTTTGCATTCAAAAGGATGTCATTTGGACTTTGTAATGCTCCTGTAACATTCCAAAGATGTATGCTAAGCTTATTCAGTGACATGGCTGAAAATTTTTTGGAAGTATTCATCGATGACTTCTCTATATATGGTGATTCCTTTGATTTGTGTCTGACCAATCTAGAGAAAGTGCTAATCAGATGTAAGGAAGCCAATCTAGTGCTCAATTGGGAAAAATGCCATTTCATGGTAACACAAGGCATTGTCCTTGGTCACATTGTGTCGTCTGAGGGTATGAAAGTTGACAAGGCAAAAATAGATCTGATTAAAAATTTGTCTGCCCCTAAAACTGTAAAGGATGTCCGATCATTCCTAGGACATGCAGGTTTTTACAGAAGATTCATAAAAGATTACAATACCATAGCCAAACCCATGTGTCATCTTCTGAGTCATGACGTAATTTTTGTGTGGGATGAAGCATGCCAGAAAGCTTTTGAAAAGCTTAAAGGTATGTTAATTTCTGCTCAAATAATGCAACCCCCTAACTGGACTCTACCATTTGAACTAATGTGTGATGCAAGTGATTATGATGTAGGTGCTGTGTTGGGACAAAGAAAGGATAAGAAACCTCATGTTATTTACTATGCAAACAAAACTTTGAATGACGCTCAAATGAATTATTCCAAGACTGAAAAAGAACTGTTTGCTGTAGTTTTTGCTCTAGAAAAATTCCGTTCTTATCTTGTTGGTGCTTCTGTTACTATATTCACTGACCATGCAGCCCTAAAATTATTGTTTACAAAGAAGGATGTCAAGCCAAGGCTCTTGAGATGGATACTCTTGCACCAAGAGTTTGATCTTATCATCAAAGACAAGAAAGGTGTCAAGAATGTGGTAGCAGATCATCTGTCCAGATTAACATATGAATTTCGTGAAGATGGACTGCCAATTAATGAGAAATTCCCCGATGAACAACTATTCATGATTGATAAGACACCATGGTACACGGATATTGCTAACTTCCTAGCTACTGGTACACTCCCTCCATCCTTTACCATGATGGACAAAAATAAATTTCTGAGGGAGGTTCGTGACTTCTTTTGGGAGGATCCTTACGTATTCAAGTACAGTAAGGATCAAATCATAAGGCGTTGCATCCCCGCTCATGAAAGTAGCCAGGTAATAACATTTTGTCATTCTGAAGCATGCGGTGGCCATTTTTCATCAAGAAAAAACACTGCAAAAATATTGCAGTGTGGATTTTATTGGCCCACACTTTTCAAAGATGTCCATGTCTTTTTCTTAACTTGCTATAGATGCCAAAGGTTGGGAAGCATTTCTAAAAGAAACATGATGCCCTTAAACTCCATTCTGGTAATTGAAATTTTTGACTGTTGGGGCATCGATTTTATGGGACTGTTTCCCCCTTTCTTTGGCTATCTATACATTTTAGTGGCTGTAGACTATGTATCCAAATGGATTGAGGCAATTCCATGCCGAAACAATGATCACCGAACAGTGATCAAGTTTTTAAAAGAAAATATTTTGTCCTGATTCGAAATTCTGAAATCAATCATAAGTGATGGGGGTGCTCATTTTTGCAATCGTCCCTTTTGGAATTTGATAAAAAAATACTTGATCTTTCACAAAATTGCAACCCCTTATCACCCACAGACCAATGGACAAGCTTAATTAGCTAATCAGGAGATCAAATTAATTTTAGAAAAAACGGTGAATCCAGACCGCAAAGATTGGCCGTTAAGACTCACTGATGCACTCTGGGCATACCGCACTGCTTTTCAAACAATTTTGGGCATGTCTTCTTATCAATTAGTCTATGGAAAGCCGTGTCACCTACCTGTAGAATTGGAACATAGGGCATACTGGGCTATTAAAGCAATGAATTTTAACTTGGACAATGTTGGACTAGCAAGGAAACTTCAGATAAATGAATTGGAGGAATTGAGAAATGAAGCATATGAGAATACTAAGATTGCTAAAACCAGGATGAAACTTTTTCATGACAAAAACATTGTGCGGAAATCTTTTGAGCCTTCTCAAAAAGTCCTATTATTTAATTCAAGACTCCACCTCTTTCTTGGTAAGTTGAAGTCAAGATGGACTGGGCCTTACATTTGTCAAAAAGGTATTTGGAAATTGAGCAGTTGAAGTGGAAAACCCATCGAATGGTAATATCTTTACTGTTAATGGTCAGCGGTTGAAACCATTTTTGGAGAATTTTGTTAAAAATGTGAAAACCATTCTTTTAATGGAACCAGAATACTCTTCCGAGATTCGTGCCTGCCGACACTCAAGTGGATCGGGTCAGAAAAAATCTAACCCAAACCGACCCACTGGGGCGCCTTTATAAGGCTCCCACTATTTTTCCTCTTTTCCCCAGTTGCCGCTGTTGGCCCCCCCATCCCTCCTTCTTCTTCTTCTTCTTCTTCTTTTTCTTCATTTTCTTCTTCGTTATCTGATAAACAAACCATGAGCACACATTCTACAAACACAATCTTTTGCTTCATGTTTTGCATTTTAATCTTATATTTACTCACATGCGTTCTTCTCTTGTTCGCACTCACACACAAGGATTTTCAACCTACCCGAAACCCAGATCTGCGAAAAGATGAGTAATTTGTGTATTCTTATTTGTAGGTTTTGGCAGATGAACATATCTCCACCATTCAACCTCAAGTCTAAGATCCGTAAACTGGCAAATTCGAAACATTGAGGACAATGTTCTGTTTAGGTTGGGGGTGAGAACTACAGTTTATATTTGCCACCATGTGCCCGTAAATTTTAAATTTTTTGTTGTTGTTGTTGTTTTTGTTGTTGTTGTTGTTATGATCATATTATATACTTTGCCTTGTATAAATTGATGATTATTTATGTGAGTCAGCTTCAATCGTCTTTGTGTCTGGCAGACGTTAAAGAACCAGATAGTGAGTTTTAAAGCTTAGAAAGCATGGATGTTAAAATTTTTTGGTTTAGTCTAGGAATTCTACGCACTTTTCCATTTGATGTGCATATTGTGATCATGAGAAAAGCAAGACTGGTAAGGAAGACCGAAATCTAAGAAAAACAAGCGAAACCCCTCTGTGGCAGAAGCACCTTTGCTAAACGCCATCATGCCAAAAGACTTGGTGTTTGTAAACAGTGTGGCAGAGTCTTTCACGAGAAAAGATATAACCAGTGTTCTGAACCAATTTTCGGTCGTGCACTCGATCGATTAGACTAGATAGTGAATGGGCTGAGTAAGGATTACCCTGATACGCCATGCTATTCCGGTACTTTGCTTAACCGGTTTGTGAGAGGAAATTGGGAGAGTCACTGGTTGTCCGAACTACACAGACACAGAGGGAGACTCGGATTAGATTATTTTCTGTAGGAAATTATACTTTTGTTGAAATGAAAGCCAAATGTCTGAATTTTTGGTAAAAAGTGTAAAAATCTTCTTGTACAAACTCTTTTGACTGAAATAGAAAATATGGGCTGAGTAAAGAATGTCCCAGAATACCAACCTGAAGCGTGGGTAGGGACTTATCCTGAGACGCCATAGATTTTTGATTTAAAATTGTGTGTTTAGCCCTATCTGATTGTGCATAGTGTAATGCAGAAATTTTTTATTTTTGATTCAACGTTCGAACGCCAAGGAACGTTCGAACGTCAGCTGTTAACAGTACTCAACCTCTAATGAAGCTCCTGATGAAACTCAAAAGTACTGGGAGCTCAGCCCGTTCGAATGCCAATAGAACGTTCGAACGAGAAGACCTTGCAGTACTTTGGTCTTTGACAGAACTCAAAAGTACTGGGAGAGCTAGCCACGTTTGAACGGCACTCACTTTCGAACGATATTTTTAAAATCCTTCTAGACACGTTCGAACATTACCCACGTTTGAATGTCACGACTCAGGCTATAAAAGCCTGGTTCGTCTTCTTCATTTCAAAACCCCCCAAAACCTTTCAAAACCTCCAAACCCTAGACTGTCTTTTCACTACCCAGACCTCAAAACACTCCTCATTCCCTATTTTTACCTCAAATCGACCCTCCCAAGACCATTCCCACATCAAGAATCTCCATTTTCACCAAGAAATCAAAACTTTCAACACCCTCACAAACTCAAAACCGAAAAACACCATGCCAAGGGTCAAGCTACCGGCCAGGCGCATTCCACCAACCCAAGAGCCCAATTCGTTGAGGAAGTGGTTGAAGTGAGAGAAGGGAGGCCTCCCCTTACGCTAAGATACGACAAGACCAGATTTCCTACAGCTCTAAAAGCTGACAGGTACGATAATTTCTACCAAAAGCATGTTGTAGTTTGTGAGCGTGATGTTGTATTGACTGATTTTGCTGAGTTGGGTTTGCTTGCGGAGATGGAGATGAGGGGTTGGGTCTTGTATTTGCAAAACGGCGGAGAGGCCGTAGTAGACTTGGTGCGAGAGTTTTATTCCAACTTCGAGATCGTCAATGGGGCATTGAAAAGCTATGTGAGGGGAATCCACATCGATGTGGATGAAGATTACATTTGGGGGATAAGGCAAGAGGTGCCTCGGGTACCAAGTCCTGCCTATCCCCCGAGAAAGAATGTGGTGATGAATGTGGTGGGGAAGGAGCTGACGGGAGTGCCTAATTTTTCTTAGACTGGAAATAAATTCTTTAGACAAGGAGAGTTGACTGATAAATATAAAATGTTGAACTTAATTGCGATTGCCAACTTTGCTCCGATAGGAAGAAAAAATGAAATCCTCCCCGACATGGCCCGGCTAATGTATGCAATTGGAAAAGAGCAAAGCATTAACCTCCCCTCCCTAGTTTTGACAGAGATGAAGAAAGGGTGTGATGTGAAGCGAAATTCACTTCCCTTCGGCACCCTAGTGACTGAAATATGCAAAGATCATGGGGTTAGGGTGAGGCCAGAAATGGAGATCTAAAAGCCAATAGGGCCACTGAACAAGGCTTCCTTCCGGAGGAGCCAAGGTCATAGTGGCAGCCCAGCGGCCAGACATGAGATGCCCCCTACCCATGGAGTGGACGAGGTACAAGAGGAGTTCGATGCAGAGGAGGATAGAGAGATGGAGGAAGAGAGAGAGCAGCCACAGGAAGCAGGCCCCAGCACCAGCAGTCGGAGATCATTGAGAGACATTATGCTTGGCATCGAGGCCAACCAAGACAAGATTCTCCGACAGCAGGAGGAGATCCTTGGCCTTCTGAGGGGTGGACATGGTGTACCTGGTGGAGCTAGTAGAGATGATGTACTTGGTGGAGATGGAGGATATTGAGAGAGGGATTCCTGTTCTTGATTTTGATTTTTGTGTGTCTATTGCTTCTTTTTATGAGTTTCTTCTTTGGTAGTTGTTAAGGATATTGTAAGTTTTTGTGTGATTGGTTACTTTTTGTGGATGAATTGGATCGTTGATATTTGATTTGAACAAATCATATTCTATGAAATGAATAGTTCAATCTATCACTTTTATCTGTTTTAAATGCATAGGTAGATTTAGCTTAATATTGATATATGATGGAACGAATGTGGATGCTAAGAATGTTTGTTAAAGTGGCTAAGCACATGATCAGTTTAACACCTCAACTTATCAACCGAGACTTAAAACCACATTTCTTGGAAAACTGGTATTTTCTCTGTGCTTAAATTATCAAATGTACAATGGTATTTGTTATTTTTAAGGTACAAGATGATCGGACTCGAAAACGGAATCGGTACATAACCGACATTCCACGAAAAACCTGACATAACCAGTGGAGATGACAAAGAATACCATGATAAGTTTTGAGCCTTGTTATACTTTTGAGAGACAATCAACGTTTACTCAAGTGAGGTCTTTCACTCTCAATTTTTGAATAATCTCATTAACCTTGCTTTGATTGACGCAATTAAAAGTGATCTATTGACATATCCCACAGGGAACCTTCGCATACGACACATACATGTGCACATGCTCGAGAAATGATCTTAGGTCATCTTTGATTTAATTTTGAGTCTTAGCCATTTCTTTTACAAAATTATATCCCTAGTTAGCCATGCTTGAGCCATCAATGTATGATCTCTTCTTCGATAAACCCGTATGATTACCAAGCCACAAGAGAATATACTTGACATACATTTGCTATCTAATTTTCTTGCACCCTCTTATAAATCAAGATGATCACTACAACAAATTTGCTTTTTAGAGATGAACTTACTCGTTGCAAAATGTATAAATTTGGTGGCTAAAACTTTTTTGCGACAAACTAGTTTCTTCTCCATTTTGTCGCCTTAGGCTCGTCTGAAAAAGTTTTAAGCGACAATAAATATTTCGTTGCCAAAAGTACACAATAGGCAACGATAAATTCGCCGCCAAACAACTTCTCATTTGGTTGCCGGTATTTTGTTCATCGCAAAAAAAATAAATTATTTTAATCATATAAAACTTTTGGCGACGATTATATTCGTTGCCAAATATGAAAACTTTTAACGACCAATTCTATTTCGTCGCTAACAATAAGTGCATAAAATATAGGCAACAAAATATGTCCGTCGCCAAAAAAGACGAATAGGGTTTTGGCAACCACTTTTTCTTGTCACCTAAATTACTTTTGTAAAAATTTGTATATTATTAATTTATGTTTGGTCCTGTAACAATTCAAAAACATTCCGACAAATTTAAATTAGGCATCCATGACGATAGATAATTCATACAAACACATCACAATTACTAAAAATCCATATATTACTCATAATATGAAATAGAATCCAAAAAAATCCAACAATATCCAAAACTCAACTCCCTACAATATACAAAACTTCGAACATCCAAAATTTTCAATGATCCAACAACCAAATATCTCAAATGTTTGAAATAACAGATATCTACATATCCAAAAAGAGCTCTGTGCAATCCATTGTCAATCTATGACAAACATGAAAAACTCATTAACACATTATCGATAAGAAGCGTAAAAGAGAAAGTACATAAATTTTGAGTTTAGAAGTTAATAGATTAACTAAGTATTTGATAATAGCAACAATAAAACATAAGTCTATAGTTAAAATGGCTTACCAACATAAGTCTATATCTATAGTTACCACATTTCACTACCAACCTCACATCTGCTATTTGTTTTATTTTCAGCTACTTCTTGATAATAACTTCACAATTTGATAGGAAAAGAGAGAAGATGGTGTGAAACTATGGATGAGCTAAACTAAAATATTTCAAGAAATTTAAACAAATAAAAAAAAAATTGTGTGAATAAACACAAGTTCATACGATTTGAGTGTATGTATATGTGGGCATGTGTATGTGCACAAATTTGTATTTAAGATAGAGAGAGATAACCTCAAATTCAATTGAGTTTCAACCAATTCAATTCAAGCAAACCAAGTAATTTCACATCAAATACAATCAAATCAAAACTCATAAAAAGTGTGTTGTGTGTTTTAAACTTTGTCGAGAGAAAGAGAGACACTATGTGGATGTGGGAGCGTTTGTGGGTTTGGGTGTTAGTTTGTAAACCCAATTGCATGGGTATTAGAGTTATAAAGATAAAATATGAGGAAGTTAACATAAAACAAGAGGAGGGGTATTATAAATATTTCAAATATGCACACGAAAACCCCCTCCTCTTATGTTATTCTCTTCTTAAAATAGATCAATAATTGATCATGTCCTTTAACTAGTAGTGAAATTGTGAAGTTTAGGTAGTGAAAATTTATAATACCCCTCCTATACCGCTGCTCAAAACAGAGAGAAAAGAAGAGTGTGTCAGCAGAAAAAATAGAGAGGAAAAGAGAGCTGCTGGGAAAAGAAAACAAAAAAAGAGGTTTTGGTGTAAAGCAGAGCAGCAGCAGGCTGTTTCAACGTGAGGAGCTGCAGCTCCATTTTTGGGTATTTTTAAGGGAAAAAGTATGACTTAATGACTTAATTAATAGTTCACAAGGCACCACTGAAACACTAGCTAGAGCTTACAATGGATTCCAAAGTTTACAACCCTTGAATCACAAATTTTAAGAGCAAGCAGCCCACCATCATTTATTTACCACTCCATATCAAACTAAAAACGACGGTTAGGACCAACAAGAAATAACTTGTTCTCATTGAGTAGTGAATAATGAAATGAAATGAGATATAAGCTATCATACTATAAGGTCCACCAAGCACCATCATGGTGATTATAATAGCTAGAAGTCAAGTTGTTTCTAAAATGTGTGGAAGCTGTGAAATATCAATAATGAATAAAAGCTTCAATCAAAATCAAGAATTAGAATTCCCAATCAACTTTGCTCACACCTCATCAGCCTTCATATAACAGATAAATAATTTCCAAAAGTTTAAAACTCAATGATTAGTATATATTAGCATTTAGGCAACTAAGCATTCCACAATGTTATACTCGCTCCTTAGTTTTTTTTGAAACGAATCAAGATTCAAGAAACAATAAAAGAAGGCGAAGTCATACAATAGATGATAAATCTTCAATATACTCTTTCGATTTTGCAAGAAAAAATTTGTAACAGAGACCCTAGTGTTTGACAGAAATACACAATCAAGCAAAAACAAGAAAATGCTCTTGAATTTGGTATTTCTCAATTGTTACCTTCATCGGCATGAGATTGCAGATTTGGTGGAACACCATTGTTCTCGGGTTTCGAGACTCCATTGGGTCCGAATCACCTAGTTAGTTTTTCTGTCTCACAAGGAAAATCATACATATAATTTGATAAAGACCAAGCCAGGCACCGTGAAGTTACACCAAAATGACAGCACATAAAATAGGGGATTGAGGAGGGGTTGTGTGCGTGTGTTCTGTGTGCTAATGCACGTAGCTATGAACAGAGAGAGAGAGAGAGACGTGGAATGAAGAGACGATGGAGAAGAGAGGGTATTAATCTAGGGTTTCCAAACCACGTCGTTTTGGATCTAGGAATTATTCTCAGGGATCCAACATGACGTTGTTTTAGAAGGTGGAATTAAAATTCCTTGAATTCAAAACTACATCGTTTTAATTAATCAAAATAATTTTTTTACCTTAAACGATTCTACGACCAAAATATTGGTCGTCGCCAAACAATAAATATTCAATAAATTTTGTACAACGAACATAAATCGTCGCTAAGTTTTATTTATTTTATTTATTATTTTCCTTTAATTAATAAAAAAATTTGAGACAACAAATTATTTTTTAGCGACAAACAATTTTGTCACCAATAAAATTAGTATTTGGCGCCATTGTTCGCGCCAAATTTTTTTCCGTGGGAAAGTTTTTGTGAAGGCTTTTCGCAGCGACTAAAAAAATTTGTTGCCAAAAATATTTTTAAAAAGGTTTTTCGCAAGGAATGTTTGAAATCGTCCCTGAAAATCACTTTTTGGCCACTAAATTTTTTGTTCGTCGCCAATGCTTGTCGCTAAAAAACAAATTTGTTGTAGTGTGATACAG
This sequence comes from Ilex aquifolium, assembly GCA_951799425.1. Classification (NCBI taxonomy): domain Eukaryota; kingdom Viridiplantae; phylum Streptophyta; class Magnoliopsida; order Aquifoliales; family Aquifoliaceae; genus Ilex; species Ilex aquifolium. The sequence goes on from OX637393.1 coordinate 20,470,337, forward strand.
AAATGCAAGGAAAAGGGAAAAAGCTATGAAGGCTACTATTCAGTGACAAGAAAAATCGATGGGAACAATTGAGACAGAAAAGAAGCAAAAAGGCAGGAAATTGCCAAGAAAGTGAAAAATGAGAAAAGTGAAAGAAAAAAATATCATTTCTCGGCAAAATGTCGAAAAGCTAGAGATAGGTGTGCTACACTACATAAACAGAGGATAACTTTTGAATACTATTGACGTCATTTCGTTAGCCACTGACCTCTGGCCACATTACAACCTATGAAAATTCCTAATTGATCTCAAGTCTGTTGCATGCATATGTCGTCAACCAAAAGTGGGGTATGGTAAATGGTATTTCTTTAAATTGCATCAATATTCTTCCATGAGATTATGCCAAACATGATTAGTTTGTTTTCTTAAACTTCACTCCCTTACTAAAATTGTTCATGTGATTTTTCGACTGGCCATCTTCTGATCACATGCCTCGTGAGAGACAAATCACTATAATCGGAGCAAACTTTTGCGAAGAGCATTCTACGAGAGGTTTGTGAAATCGAAGCTATCCATGGAAGGTGGTAAAATGGAGTGTTTGTTATATAACAATTCTTATTGCTAGAATGATCATTCCTACTACACAGGGAATTCCAAATACCAATGTAACAAATGCTAATTTTTGCATAGAATCAATACCTACGAAAGAGGAACAAGCGGAATAAAAGTAGAATTTGAGGGTTGGGTGTCCCAACGACCATGATGCTAATTTACTTTAACCAGTAATCTCATATATATATATATATATATATATATATATATATCTGTTCAACTGAAGTTTATGGGTAGCTTCACTGGAAACCCTCACGAGACAACACTCGTCCACTAGGGTAAACCTAGGGGTTCAACGGCTTGTTGCATAAGTTAAATGCAACCAGATGACCTACGAAAATGGCATTAGGAGTAGATTTTCAATTATTTTATTGCTAGAGACTAGCAATATTTAGGTTGGGGGTGTGATTAGTACTTAAAATTAGTATTTTACTATGCCTTTTTAAGACTAATTGTACTTTGATGGAGTTTAAGTGATGTCATTTCAGGTCTTAAAGTGAACAAGGACTCAAAGAATAATAAGTATGACACTTGAGTGTAACACCAGTACATTAGGGAACAAAATTAGAGAAGCTTGGAGCACATCAAGAACGTTCGAATGCCAACTCATGTTCGAACATCCACTTGAACTGTGAGCAGATCTGACTACTGAGAGAAGGCGTGTTGCAGCCAAGAAGGAAGACTCTAAGGCTCTGAGGCACTTGAGTATCACGTTCGAACGTCCACTTGAGTTGACTTAAGACCAGACTACTGCATAAAGTGTGTAAATGAACTTCACATAAGACCACAGGCCACTTGAGTGAGAAGGTCAGACCATATCTGGCGTTCGAACGCCCATACAGCAAAGACAGAAGAAACGTTCGAACGCCAGACAACGTTCGAACGCCCATAAAGCAAAAACAGATACAACATTCGAATGCCAGCTCACGTTCGAACGTTCTCCATAGACTGGCTGCAGAGTAGTTGGTTTTTCACTTGGACTTGGGTGGCATACACTATTCCTTCACCCCCTCTTGTCTCCTCCTCTTTCCTATAAATACTCCCATTGTTGGTGAGCTCAGGGGGACCAAGTAGAGAGGTTGATGGAGGCTTAGACTCCCACTCATATTGTAGAATTAGCTTACATTTCCTTGTATGAAGTAGTTGTTTTAGAGATTAGTTGGGTTTTAGTCTAACATCTCTTAGCTTGTTATAAAAGTAGTTTTATGCTTATGTTTTCACTTACATGCATAGAAGAAGATAACTTACTTTTGGTTGAGGATCACCCTCCAAAAGTGACTATCTTTCTTCTACTTTTAATTTGTGTATCATTCACTTCCATTGCTTGAGCTTATTTCTTCCCTTAGAGGAGTGAAACTCTTCCACTTTTCTAGAGCTTCGCCAAAGCCGTGAAGGGTGGAACGTGATTCACTCATTATTTGTCGAAGATTGGCTCCCTGTTTAGTGTGTTTTGCTTTGTGATCCCTCTACTTAGAGGAATGAGCATCACTCACTTTTCTAGCTTTACCAAAGCCATGAAGAGTCAATAGTTTCTCATTCACTCTTTAGTAAGAGGAGAATGTCATGTATAAATTATCTGAACGTTATATTTGTGCAATTTCAATTATGCTTAATGTTTTATATTCCCCATGCTTATTGAATGATTGATTGCATCTAGCAAAGCTAAGGTACTTTGTATAATCATGAGTTCTTTCTATAACATAGATAACTCTTGTATAGAAAGACACATTGGTTCAAGGCAAGTACCCCAGCAACATCTTCATGACTACCCTTCAATCTTCACCATTATTGTGCTTCAATTAAAGAATGGAAATGGAACATTAATGTCATGATTGGATGTCTTGTAGAAACACTTGCTTGTTTTTAAACGGGTTCAGTCTCGACACAGACAATTTTTATAAACTTCTAGAAAGACATCGGAATCATGTTCTTAATTCTCTTAATCCACCTTTATCTTCCGATTAACCTGCTGTTGACACGGGGGTAATTGAGTTATCAAACACAAGTGTAACAAACTGGATAATTAATTACATGTCCAGATCCTTGAACTAAAGAGTGACTCTTTTACATTAGAGCTTATCTGATACTTTGTTTAGAAAATTCTCTTGGAAAGAATCTTATATTCTGTCCAGGAAATCTCACACCTCACACAACTTCAAATCTCAAGGGTTACGATCAATAGGTCTCCACCACTGCTTACCCCAAAACACCAAGAAGAGTTCCTGAGGATTCGACTCCAGACTCAAACCGGATTATTACTACAGCTTGACCGCCTGCACATGGATGTACACATTTCGGATCAAGTCACCCACCTCTGCTTCTCCCACATATCCCCTGACATATTCTACATACAAGCATACCTCCTTACACCTAGGATCTGACTTTGGAAAATTTAGGATGGAAAAGGAAGAGAGAGAAGGAGGGAGGCATGGTGGGTTGTAGGCTAAGCTTGTCCTAGCCTTGCCAAGTGTCAAATCACTTCCCATTGATGGGAAACCTGCTCTTACAGGCCATAGGGGGGATGATGGACGAAAATAGAGGATTCCTACACCATTATTCAGCTAGAGAAGCTTTTAGGGAGAGAAGCTGCCAAGGAAGAAGATGAAGTTCTAGAGAGAGAAAATTAGATTTTTGCATTTTCTTCTCCATTTCAGTTGTAGTAAGCTTTAAATCACTTGTAATATTTACTTCTTGCACTTTAATCTCCTTTATTTCAACTGTATTCAAGTTTAACTACATCTTCTAGCATTTCAAGTTTTACACTTGGGTATTTGCCTTCAATATTTGTATTTTGACTATGAATGCCATTTCTCTTGTAGCTTCACTCTTTTCTTGCATTAATACAATTTCCATGTTTCATTTCTTCACCATGTATTTTTCACATTGTGTATGTGTTTGAATCCATTATGAGTAGATAAGTTTTTGGTTGGCTAATCCAAGGGAGATTTCCTCTTGGGTATGCTATATCAACTCTATTTCATTCCTTCTCATAGTGTAAGGTGTTTGGTTTGACTAGGTTGAGTGTGGACGTGGTTGTGAGCTCTTGATACACCGTAGACTTGTCACGGGGTATGCTTGAGCCTACACCTCCACATTAATCCCTCACTTCCTACGAATCAATCAAGCACTGAGACACCATTGGTAGAATGTTTTGAGTTGATTTGACATTCCCATTGGAATGACCTCTTCGAATTAGCTAACCTTGTTTTCATTGCATTTTTATCAAAAACTCCACTCACTAAAACACATAATTACAAGATTTTACACTTTTTCATTTCTTTTCAAATCACCATTCAAAAACACTTGACCTTTCCTTCCCTGAGGAAACGACCTTGGAATACCCATTCCAAGTAAAATACGACATTTGCAAGTCTCTCTTCCCTCGGGGAGCACTTTTGCACACACACACACACACACGTTTTTGTTCATCCACACATGTTTTCCCTATTTCTAGCATCCAAACCCGAGGGAGAGTGACACTCACCTATACATATAAGCCATATACACATTTGAAGGTTCGTGTTCAGATATTAGGGTGAACACAATCAAGCAAGGAGTGTGAGCTTTGATTAGTACTTAAACTTGACATATTATTATGACATTTTAATACTAATTGTACTTTAATGGAGTTTAAGTGATGTCATTCCAGGCCCTAAACTGAACAAGGACCCAAAAACAACAAGTACCACACTTGGATGCAGTGCCAGTACATTATAGCCCAAAATTGGAGAAGCTTGGAACACTGTCACCACGTTCGAACGGTAGCTCACGTTCGAACGTCAACCAAAACACTGTAGCAGACTTAGATGCTGAAGAGATGGCGTGTGGCAGTTAGGAAAGAAGACTGGAGCTCTGAAGTACTTGAGTGTCACGTTCGAACGCCAACTCACGTTCGAACGTGCACTTGAGTTGATGGAAGACCAGACCACTGCAAAGAGTTGGTACTGCACTTCACAGGGACCAACATATCACTCGAGTGAAAAGGGGTCAGAGCAAGATCTGGCGTTCGAACGCCTTCAGTGCAAAAACAGAAGAAACGTTTGAACGACAGTCAATGTTCGAACGCCCTCAGTGCAAAAACAGAAAGAACGTTCGAACGCCAACTCACGTTTGAACGTAAACCACAGACTGGCAGCAGAGTTGTTGACTGTTCACTTGGACTTGGGCGGCAAACACTATTCTTTCACCCCCCCTGCCTCCTCCTCTTGCCTATAAATACTCCCCTTGTTGGAGAGAGGAGGAGGAGAAAACATTGTAGGTAGTAGCATAGTGATGGAGGCTTAGACTCCCACTTTCATTGTAGTTAGTTCATTTTCCTTATGAAGTCTTTATTTTAGAGATTAGTTTGGCTTTAGTCCAACATCTCTTGCTTGTTATAACAATAGTTTTATGCTTATGTTTATGTTTATGCTTTCATTTCTCATGCATAGAAGAGAGATAGCTCCCATCTTGGTTGAGGAAGCAACCCTCCAATCTTTGGTTGAGGAAGCCACCCTCCAAATGTGACTAGCTTTCTTCTACTTTAATTGTTCATGCATTTCACTTCCATTGCTTGAGCTTCCTTCTTTCTTAGAAGAGTGAAACTCTTCCACTTTTCTAGAGCTTGATTAAGGTCGTGAAGGGTGGAACGTGATTCACCCATTCTTTGGGGAAGATTCACTCCGCGTTTGTTGGTACTTTATCTTTTAAAGTTCTCCACTTGGAGGGATGAGCATCACTCACTTTTCTAGCTTTAACCAGGCCATGAAGAGTGAGTGGTTTCTCATTCACTCTTTAGTGAGAGGAGAAGGGCATGTAATAGCTATCCGGAAATCATATTTGTGCAAAGTTCTTCTATGCTTAACGTTTATATCCTCTTGTTATCGGATGATTGATTGCATCTAGCAAAGCTAAGGTACTTTGTATAATTGAGAGCTCTTTCTATGACATGGATGACTCCTGCATAGAAAGACTCATCAGTTCAAGGCAAGTACCCCGGCTAGATCCTCATGACTACCCTTCAATCTCCCCCCTTACTGTACTTCACTAAAAAGAATGGACTATTAATATCATGATTGGATGTCTTGTAGAACCACTTGCTTGTTTGTAGACGGGTTAAGTCTCGGCACAGGCAATTCTTGTACATTTCTAGAAAGACATCGGAATCATGGTCTTAATCCTCAAATCCATCTTTATCTTCCGATTAACTTGCTGTTGACACGGGAGTTAATTGAGTTATCAAGCACAAATATGACAAACTGGATAACTAACTACATGTCCAGATCCTTGCACTAAAGGGTGACTCTTTTTATTTAGCATTCATCTCCTATTTTGTTCAGAAAATCCCTCTGGAAAGAATCGTATATTCTATCCAGCAAAACCCATATCTCACAGCAAATCAAAAAGGTTACCATCAAAAGGTCTCTACCACTGCTTACCTTAGAAATATCAACAAAATTCCCTGTGGATTCGACTCCGGACTCAAACCGGATTATTACTACAGCTTGACCGCCTGCACTTGGGTGTACATTGGATCAATCGTTGTCAAGCTTCTCTTCCCTTGGGGTCTTCTCCGCACCCCGGGGCAGGAAGTTGTAGTGCAACACCTTGTTCATCACCTTGTACGAATGCTTGAGGGCCCCAACTTGAATTTTTCCTTTGAATTGTGTAGGGTCCTCATACATAAACTGTACATACTCCGATAGTGATTTTCTCCCTTGGACATTGTAGGGGTAGACTAGGGTATTGGGCAGAGGTCTCTGATACTTCATCAAATCCGCAATCAAACCCGGGGTAACCTCTTTGCCCTTCCCCCTCATAACCGTCTTAAGCAAATAAATATCTTCATCTACTACCCTCAACTTTTGAAAAAATTCCTGACACATTTGAAGGTTGTACCCCCCAACTTAATCAAACCAAATATGAATCCCATGCCCTTCGATCACCCGCACTACCTCATCATTTGGGCCAAATGAGGGCTTGTCCATGTGACACTCGCATGTCACATTCTTTTCCTCAATGCTCTTCATGCGAGCATCGTTCTTTTGTTTCTTCCTCCTCTCCCCAATTCCACCACTAGGCCCCCCACCATCCTTTTACGTTGTCTTGTGCCCGTGGGTGGTAGAGGATTGGGTTCCGTGCCCAAGGGTGGAGGGGGAGTTGGTTGCTTGAGTTATTTCCTTGTTGTTCCTAAGCTCCGGACATCACTCTCTGAAAGTATGCATGATATATGTGTGAAATGGGGAGTGTCACTCTCCCTTGGAATGATGTCAAAAGAAAGGGCAAGGGAATGGTGGAAAATGAAATGTGTGAGTAAACAAAAATGCTTCCCAAGCGCAAGAAGACTTTTGTATGTCGTGTTTTACTTGGAGAGTACTCCAAGGTCGTCTCCTCGGGGAAAAATTTGAATCGTGTAGAAGGTGATTTTGGTGAAAGAAAAGTGTAAAATCTTTTGTTGTTTGGAATTGGTTTGTGATTTGAGTTGTAATGAAATTGAGATGGAAAAATAAGTGTTGGCTAATCCGAGGGTTTACTCCAATGGGGATGCCAAGATAACTCGAGTCTTTCCTCTAATAAAGCATAGATGTACGATTGATTCGTGGGAAGCTAGGGATGAGATGGAAGTGAGGATCCAAGCATAACCCGTGGCCAGTCCTACATGATATCAAAGACTCAATACCACATCCACTCTCAACCCAGTCAAATCGAGCCATTGTACTCTGAGAGGAGGAAAGAAAATGAGTTGTAAAGACTTACCAAAGTGGAGGTCTACCTTGGATTAGCCAACTAAAAAGCTTAGCTACTCATGCTTAAAGTAAAGACAAAAATATAATAAGAAGACATTATAAAGAGAAGTAGATTGTAGCTAAGTTAATTCAAGAAACATAAACTAAAAGAAAATGCATTCACTACCCATTTTAAGATAAGAAATTGAAGAACATGGATGCATTAATGGTAAAAGCTTGAATAGACGATTAAACTTAAAAGCAACTTGAAATAACTAGCATTAATGACTTCAAACTAAGCTTAGAAAGATCTTACATGAAATTACAAGACAATTTTTCAAACTCCAAATTTGTTCAATAATCTCATTATGCTTGTTTTGGTTAGGTGCATTTGGGTAGTTAATTGACTTTGTCTTGATATATACAATGCTCTCCTATGCTTATCTAGAGATGATTTTAGGCCATTTTTCATTTCTTTGAGCCTTTGCCTTTTTTCTTGTGAAATTTTATCCCTAGTGCCATGTTTGAGCCTTATTTGAAATTCGTTTCTATTCCATGCATTTGATCAAGCCAATGCAAAATGATAAAAATATATCTCACCTTGGTTGTTCCTAGAGTTGAATATGAGTGATCGTAAAAGAGAAGGAAGTATGGTGTGGAAACTCAAACAAAAGGGAGGAATGATGTTGAAACTCAAGGAGTTGAGTGGAAAAAAGAATGAAAATCCAAGAAAAAAAGAAAAGGGGTGAAAAGAAGAAAGAACGATCAAAGAAAAAAAGGAAAATGTTAAGGAAAAGAAGAAAAAGAAATAAATAGTGAAGTGATGGTGATTAGCCTAGAAAATCCCATAAAAAGGGAGATATTTTTGAAATAAATGTCATGCACTCGTAACAACCCTCTTTGTTATCCTATATCATTCGTTTCACTTACCTCAATATCACCCCAAGGCCTCATTACAATCCGTGAAAGTCCTAATTGATCTAGAGAAAGCATGGGGGATGCATACTTTCAAAGAAAAAGAGAAGTTGATTTTGCTATCTAATGCCCTAGCATTCCTTTCATGAGATTATGCCAAGGTTGTTTCATTTTTATGCATGGACTTCATTTTTGGATTATATGTGAGCATACATCGATTTGTGCATAAGATTCTATCTCACATATACACATGGAGAGCATGCCAGGATAACCATAGTGTGATTCATTGTTGAGAGACACCCTTGGTGAGTTTGCATCGAAGCTTAAATTTGATGGCCAAAGTGAATGTGAACTCCGTTGTGTAAATGTTTAAATTACATGTCCATTTCACAGACACACGAGTTTTGAAACGAAAAGTGTAGGTATATACTCTAGAATAACATTTAAAACTATGATGTGTTTCATGTGTGATTAGTTCGGGTGTGTTGAGCAAAAGCTATTATTGACACCCCAGTGCTAGTTAAGATAAGGGAATATGCTTTAAATATTGGATACTAGGAAAAGAAGTTTGTAGGTACCTTCACTGGAAACCTTCACGAGACAAAACTCGTCCACTAGGGATCACCTAGGGGTTTAAAGGCTTGTTGCATGTGTTAAATGCAATAGCGGAAGTAGTATAGGTTTATTCTTTGTTTTTTTAATTTTTGCATTTTTTTTGCTAGGGACTAGCAAAACTTAAGTTTGGGGGTGTGATGAGCGCAAAATATTGCATATTTGATGGCCTCATTACATGCATTTTAACTTAACTTTGCATTTAATTACTTAGAGTTAGCCAAAGTTATGAATAATGTTGAAATCTTGTGGTTGCAGGTAATTATAGCTTAAATGATGGATTTTAGAACCTTGAAACAAAGTTTGGATGTGTGGTGAAGACATGGACACATTACATGACGATTTGGAGGCTTAAAAGTGAAAGAAATCAAGGAGGTATTGGTGCTTGGTAACATAGGCGCTAGCACCCACACCATTTGGTAGCACTACCTCGGTTTTCCTCATTTTTTACCATGATCCACTTAGAATCTAAAAAAGTACAAAACATGAAAGTTGTAGATCTGGATGTTCTCTATATTCTGTAAAAGTTTTAGCGCAATCAGACGGTTGGATCAAAAGTTATGATAATTCTACGAAAACTGATCCTGAGCAGACCATACCGGTATGCCATACTGGTAGGCTTCGGCTACTGGAGTTCGACGTACCGGTACGCCATACCGGTACGCTATGCTGAAATAACCCAGAATGCCTGAAAATCATCTCCACTTGCTTGGGGGTCCCACCTACACTTCTCCCACTTGTCCTCTAACTTCCCTTACACATTTACATGCCTCCCATCACCCATGCTTTGACTTTGGAGACATTGGCATTAATGGGGATGAGAGAGAAGGGGGCTGCCATTGTGGGTTGCAGGCTAGCCTTTCCAAGGCCATCAACTTACCTCCCATTGATGGGAGGCCTGCACACACCTAGGGGGACCCTCCATGGACGAAAATGCAGAGTTCTTCTCCATATATTCAGCATTCACACAAGATTTTGGGGGTGGCTACCTAAGCTTAGGAGTAGTTCAATAAAGAAGATGATGAATAGTGTATTATAAGCTTATGTTTTTGCATTTTCTTCACTCATTTCATGGCAGTAAGTTGTAGTTCTCTTTTAATCTTTATTTCTTGCATTGTAATCTCCTTTCTTTCAAGTATATTTCAAGTTTAGTTACATGTTCTTCAATCCACCATTGTTGCTTCCAAGTTTTCTTCATTTCTTGCTTTAAAATGGGTATTTGATGAGCACGAAATATTGTATATTTCAAGGCCTCATTACATGCATTTTAACTCAACTTTTGCATCTAAGTACTTAGAGTTAGCCGATTTTATGAATAATGTTGAATTCTCGATGTTGCATGTTTTTATAGCTTAAATCATGTATTTTAGGACCTTGCAACTATGATGGATGTGTGGTGAGGGCATTGACACATTACATGAAGATTCGGAGGCTTAAAAGTGAAGAAATCAAGGAGGTATTTGTGTTTGGGAAAAAAAGCACCAGCAGCCACACCACTGGGTTGAAGAGCCTCGGTTTTCCTCCATTTTGACCATGGTTCGCTTCGAATCTGAAAAAGTTAAAAACATGAAAGTTTTAGATCTAGATGTCTTATATATTGTGTCAAAATTTCAGCTCAATCCAACGGTTGGATCAAAAGTTATGCCGATTCTACGAAAAGTGGTCCGGAGCAGAAAACAGTACCGGTACACAGTACCGGTACTATACCGTTCCGGTACTGCGTACCGGTACTTCGAACTCCAGAAGGTTTAGAGTACCGGTACACAGTACCGGTACGCTCCCAAAACAGCCCAGAACACCTGCAAACTCTTCTCCACGTGCTTGGGGGTCCCACCATTGGTTCTCCCACACCTAGCCCGACATTTTATTCCTACAATCATGCCTCCTACACCATAGTAAAAGACTTTGGAGGCTTGACATTGAATGAGAGGAGAGAGAAGGGGTGAAGCCTGGGGAGTGCAGGCTAAGCCTGTGCTAGCCTGCCATACCCATCCATTCAGCCCCCTATTGATGGGAGGCTTGCTCACTCATGCTAGAGGACCCTATGGACGAAAATGCAGAGGCTACACACCATATATTCAGCATTACACAAGTTCTTGAAAGGTGGCTACCTAAGCTTAGGAGTAGTCCAATGTAGAAGATGATGAATAGTAGAAAGCTTATGTTTTTGCATTTTCTTCTCCCATTTCGTTGCAGTAAGTTGTAGTTCCCTTGTAATCTTTATTTCTTCCATTGTAATCTCTTTTAATTCTAGTCTAACCAAGTTTAATTCAAATGCTCTTGCACTTTTATTTTTCTGCTGGGTTTTATCTTCAAGCTTTGTTTTTAGTTATGAAATGAATTCTCTTCTGTAGCTTACATTCTCCTAGCATAAATACAAGTTCTAATCTTCATTTCATTTACATGTCTCTTTACAGTATGAATGCTTTTGCTTTAAATATGAGTAGTTAAATTTAAAGTTGGCTAATCCAAGGGAGAACTCCTCTTGGGTGTGCCACTTCAACTCATTTTCATTCCTCCTCTCAGAGTACGATGGCTTGGTTTGACTGGGTTGGGGTGAGGACATGGTTGTGAGCTCTTGATACACCATAGGCATCGTCACGGGGTATGCTTGAATCCTCACCTCCATTTTAGTCCCGAGCTTCCCACGAATCAATCGTACATCTAGGCTCTATTGGAGGAAGTCTTTGAGTTGGATTGACATCCTCATTGGAGTGAACTCTTTGGATTAGCCAACATTTGTTTTCATTGCATTTTCATTCAAAAACTTCACTCACAAAACACAAACAAAAGATTTTACACTTTTCCCTTTTGTTCACCAAAATCACTTTCACACAACTTGACCTCTCCTTCCCTGAGGAGATGACCTTGGAATACTCTTCCAAGTAAAACACCGACACACAAAAGACTCTTTGCGATTAGGGAGCACTTTTGTTCACACACCCACATTTCATTCACATTTTGTTCATTCCATTTTCCACCAATCCGTTGTTACCTAATCTCTTACATCACCCCGAGGGAGAGTGACACTCCCTTTCACACATACACCATATACACATTCTAAGGGATGATATTTAGGGGTTAGGAAACAACAACGTTTTTCATCAATCATTTTGGCGCCGTTGCCAGGGAAGGTAAAGCGTTGAGTTCAAAGGGTGATTTTGGGCGGCATGGTAAGTCTCGTGATTTTCATCACGGGCCAAGGTATGTCGTTTCTTTTGTAAATATTTTGTTTTAGTTTGTGTTTTGTATTATGTCTTATAATTTTTATGAAAATGTATATAATGCCCAAAGTTTTCAAAATGTGTGTGAAATTTGTGATGAGTATGGGCATGTTACTAGTGAGTGCCCGAGAATAGCCTCTTATTTTGAAAACGTTTGCGAGATTTGTGGTGAGTATGGACACCTCACTAATGAATGCCCAAGAAATTATCTGGTTCAAGACTTTGCATGCGAAAGTTCAAATTCATTTTTGGCCGCCGAAATTTTTTACCGCAATCATTATGTTACACCGAGTTATCCGAGTTATGGTTGGGAGAATGAACCTCATGATTTTTCATCCAATCTCACACCACCAAATGAATTTTGCCATTATCCAACGTATGAGGACTCAACTGAACAAGAATTGGAAAATACGTTTTACGAGTTTATGCAAAGCCAAATGGAATGGAATGCCCAAATAACCCAACTACTTGATACATTGACTAATGCTATAATTACTATGCATGAAGAACAACATCTTGAGCATAGTCAATGTATTGAGGTTGATCATCCCAATGGAATGCAAATTGATGTTGAATCTCCCACCACTCTTGATTGTGAAAAATTTGATAAAGTTATTATCTCACAAGAGGCTAATGAGCCCAATGTCATTTTTCCATCGAAGAGTGGTGTTGAGATTCACATTTCTCAACTTGGGGAGGGCATTGCAATGGAGTTAAGTGTAGAAAGTTTTCAAGACAAATTTTATACTCCATTGTTGGAATTGCATAAACTTGCCTATACCTCGGTTCGGTTGAGAATTTTGAGTCAACATCCTTTCTATGTTTGGATCGATGGTTTAAGAAGGGCATTCATACACCAAAAAAATGTTAAAACCAAAAAAATAAATGGGCGCAAGTTCATATCCGAATTGAAGCCGGATTGACATGTGCCCCTTTTTGTTTTGTTTTCATGTACATAGTAGTTAGATTTCTTTTAATTGTTATATTTTTCTTTTCTTGATGTTGTAGTATAGAAGTTGTTTACCTCTCCCTAATTTGGACTCATTTCATTTTGAGCATCATAGTAGAAAATCTCATTTAATATCATGTGCGAGTTTAAGTTGGGGGGTGTAAATAAACTTGTTTTTTTTTTCCTTTAATGTTTATATCAAAAAGAAAAAAAAAAGAAGAAAAAAAAAAAAGAGGGGGTATTTCATTTCCCAAGTTACTTTCATTTTTCTCATTGCATGATTCCTTGTGCATTGAGGACAATGCATGGTTTAAGTTGGGGGGTGAGGTGCACCATTTACATTTTCCACCACTTTTTTTATAGAATAATGGAAAATGTGAAAATTTTGAAAAATTTTGGTTCCAATATTGAACTATATTCCCCTATCCTAATGGTTATGAGATTTGTGATTACTTGATCTTCATTTTGAATTTTGAATACATGAGCACATTATAGAAGTTTATCCTATTGTTAAGAGTATCACATACTTGTTTGCTTTTGAACTCAACCATAAGTGCACCATGAACTTGTAATTTTTGCAATTTACGGATTGAGTTCACATTTGAGTGTTTGACATGAATAGTGGAGATGAGTAAGAACCCATGTGAGCTTTAATGCCAATCCTTGTTTGGAGGGAACTTATATTTACTCAAGGAACAATTTTTCAAATTCCAAATTTGTTCAATAATCTCATTATGCTTGTTTTGGTTAGGTGCATTTGGGTAGTTGATTGACTTTGTCTTGAAATGCATTATGCTCCCCCATGCTTATTTTGAAATGATCTTAGGCCATTTTTGAATGCTTTGAGCCTTTGCCTTTTTCTTGTGAAAAATTTATCCCTAGTGCCGTGATTGAGCCTTATTGTAAATTCGTTTCCATGCCACACATGTAACCAAGCCAATGAAAATGATAAATATCTACCTTACCTTGGTTGTTCCTAGTGCTAAGTATGAGTGATGATAAAAGAGAAGGAAGCATGGCGGAAACTCAACAAAAGGGATGAATAATGTTGAAACTCAAAAGAGTTGAAAAAAAAAAAAAGATTGAAAATCCAAGAAAAGGAGAAAAAGGGTTGGAAGAAGAAAAAGAAAAGAAAAATGTTAAGGAAAAGAACCATAAGCTACCACTCTTCCGGACTGCATCAAGACGCATCCAAGTCCGTCCTTAGAGGCATCACAATACACTGTGTACCTCTGTCCCCTTTCTGGGACGATCAGTATAGGAGCTGAAGTAAGCCTCCTCTTCAACTCTTGGAATGCCTTCTCGCAAGAATCATTCCACTCAAACTTAACCTCTTTCCGGGTCAACCTAGTCATAGGTGAAGCTAGTCGGGAGAAGTCCTCAATGAACCTCCTGTAATACCCCGCCAACCCCAAGAAACTACGTATCTCGAAGACTGACTTCGGCCTCTCCCAATTCATGATTGACTCAACCTTCTCCGGGTCTACGGATACACCCGAAGCCGACACCACATGTCCCAAAAATTTCACCTCAGTAAGCCAAAATTCACACTTGCTGAACTTGGCATACAATTGGTGGTCTCTCAAGATCTGAAGAACGACCCTCAAGTGACCCTCATGCTCCTCCTCAGACTTGGAGTAGATCAAGATGTCGTCAACAAAGACTACAACAAATTGATCAAGGTAGGGTTGAAACACCCTATGCATGAGATCCATGAATGCCGCTGGAGCGTTCGTCAATCCGAATGGCATCACTGTGAACTCGAAATGCCCATATCGCGTCCGAAATGCCGTCTTAGGGATATCTGTCTCCCTAACTCTCAACTGATGGTAACCGGTGCGGAGATCTATCTTGGAGTAGACCCGTGCCCCTCTCAGCTGATCAAACAAGTCATCAATCCTCGGCAAAGGGTACCTATTCTTGATAGTAACCCTATTCAACTGCCGGTAGTCTATACATAGTCGAAGGGTTTTGTCCTTCTTCTTTGAAAATAACACCGGAGCGCCCCAAGGTGAGGTACTCGGTCTAATGAAACCCCGGTCCAACAATTCCTGCAATTGGACCTTGAGTTCTTGCAACTCAGCAGGCGTCATCCTATGTGGAGTCATAGAAATGGGCGATGTACCAGGATGCAACTCTATAGTGAAATCTACATCCCTATGTGGAGGTAATCCCGGAAGTTCATCCGGAAAAACATCCTCATAATCACACACAACCCGAGGTAGACCAAACTCCTGTCTCGCCTCGTCCTCCAGGGTAAGGCTTGCTAGCCAACCCATCAACTGTCCGTGCCATCTAGAATCGTACACGGCTTGAGGAAAAGCGTCGTGCTTATCCCCCTGAAACATGAAACAAACCTCATCCGGTGTGTAAGCAGTAACCCGCTTCCGGTCACAATCAATGACGACTCGGTGTGCCGCCAACCAATCCATTCCCAGGATTACATCCAACTCCGACATGTCCATGACCCGAAGGTCCACGGTGAGTAGAATCCCTGAGATCTCTAGCTCACAACCCCGACATATCTGATCAATTCTCACCCTAGCTCCCAGGGGAGAACTCACATGCAATGGTTCTTCTAAGGTCTCAACCTCTAAACCCAAGTCTTTCACACAAGATGCAGAAATGAATGAATGCGATGCACCAGAGTCAAATAATACTCTTGCCCATAAACGAGAGAGTAGAAATGTACCCTGTATCACCGACTGATCTGCCGGCTTAGTCTGTGGCATAATGGCGTAGACACGCCCCTGGGTCCCTGAAGTCCCGGCCTGTGAACCCTGGCCTCGCCCTCTACCCATGCCTTGGCCCATCTGGCCAGCTTGCGGTGTTCCCGCACGTGAAGTGGTAGGGCCTTGTGCAGCACCCTGTGATTGGTACTGGCTCCTTTGACCCATGGAGGGGTAAGGAGGAACAAACTGTGTCTGCGGCTGTCCCACAGAAGACTGGGATTGGGATGTCCCATAGCTCTGGGATCCCTGTAGTCGAGGACACTCCTTCTTTATGTGACCCGGCTGGTGACAAAAATAACAAGTCTTCTGACCTGTCTGGAAGGCGGTCCTGAAGTTTCCCCCGTCTTGGGAGAATCGACCCTGGCCTTGACCTTGATAGCCGCGGCTCTGCCCTTGAACTCCCTGCGGAACATAAGTCCTTTGTTTCTTTCCCGCACCAGAAGAAAAGGATTGACCCTCCTTCTTTTTGTCCTTAACACCCGCTTCCCGGATGTTATGCACATCCTCCACCTCCCTCTCGATAGCCATTGCAGTCTTGACCATCGAATCGAGGTCTTGCAGGAGAAGTCCCACAATCTTGCTTCGAATGGACAACTTCAAGCCATCCTCAAACTTACGTACTTTTGCCATGTCAGTGGCCACGTAATCGTCGGCGAAACGGGCTAATTCAGTGAACTTAGCCACATATTCCATCACCGTCATCGCTCCCTGTCTCAAGTCTAAGAACTCACGGGCCTTTGCATGTCGAGCAGTTGCTGGGAAATATTTTCCCATATAGAGCTCTCGGAACTCTGCCCAAGTCATGGCCTCCAAATTTCTGGAGTCCTTCACCCAATCCCACCATAGCTGGGACTCTCCCTCCAGCTGAAAAGTTGCCAGAGTTATCTTGGTGGCATCGGAAGTGATCTCCATAGCCCTCAAGATCTTCTCCACTTGCCGAATCCAACGATCGGCTACCATTGGATCCGCCCCTCCCAGAAAAACCGGAGGATGATGGGCTTTGAACTTCTGGAGGTTACTCGAGCCTCCTTGTCCCATGTTTGCACCTGTTTGTGCAATGGTAGCGGCCGTAGCACTAGCCTGTGCAATAGTCGCCGCCGCCTCACCAATAGCCTCTGCAAAGGCTTGGTGATCAAAGGCCGGAGGTGGTTGGTTATTCCACCTACCGCCTCGGCGTCCACGCCCTCTATATGCCATCTACATAAGTCAAATAGCAATATAGTCTTACAAGGCATCCCAAAAATAGAAATCAACACTCTAACATAAAGAGTTTCCGAATCGTCTCACTAGGGGAGCATATTCCTCTCCTTAGTAGACATTTATACCATGAACCCTCCCGTTCATTTGTTTTCCCACTCCCAAGGTTATGTTTCCTAACCCTAGTGTGTTCATTTCCATATACATTCCACAATGCATATTATCCACATAGCACATAACATGTAGCATTTAAACACATAAGATGAAATGCACAATGAATGCAATGGTCTAGACCCAATGCCCATCAAGCCCTAAGTAATTCGTATACCTAGGCTCTGATACCAAGCTGTGACGCCCCAAAATCCGGGGGTCCTGTATTAACCGTTGACAACCCGTCAACCCGCGGAAATACCCGTGGATGTCGCTTAACCCGACACCGCGGCACCACATTCCCTTTACCGAGATAAAAGAAAATACAAGTCAAATTTCTTTCGGTTGGTTGACCCATCCGAGACCCAATATACCACCATTGGTATCCCCTTATTATCCATTTGTAACATTAGGAGGGAGGAAAACATAGCCCAAGAACTTGGCAAAAGAAAAAGAAAATAAAAAAAATTCTGAAGTTTGGTGAGCGTACCGGTACGCGTACCGGTACGCTACGACCTCTGGACCTGATCGTACCGGTACGCGTACCGGTACGCCTGGCCCCGAATTCCTCTTTTTACCTGTTTTTCGTTTTCAAGCCATTCCAAACCTCCCAAAACTCATCCATCATATGTTTAATGAGATTTTCCATACAATACATAACTTATACAAATTTCATTACAATTAATTCCATAATTTACACATCAAAATGGAATTTATACAAAAGTTTTTTACAAAAACTCTAGCTAAGGCCACAAGCCGGCCCCCTTCATGCTTGGTGCTCTCCTAGTGAGCCATCCGCCGGTGCAAACCCCACACCTGAAATGTTTCCCGTATAGGGTGAGCCAACGCCCAGTAGAGTAAATCCTACAAGGGTTACTCTCCCCCTAAATGCTCATGCTCATGCAACATTTATTTGCAAACAACCATTTCTCATAAGAACAAGCATTCAAAGTTGGAATGCAATACTACCATGCCATGAAATGAGATGACACCCACTCATGCAATTCAACCCGAGTTCTCACCGACTCCTACAACACGATGCAATGCCAAAGTGTTTCATTTCATCATTTATGTTTACATCAAATGATATTTTCAAAACTAGGGTCTTTCTTGGGATCGGACTTCTTTATGGACTTAACCAATGGTCTTCCACACCCGTACACTTTATGGGCTCTTATACCAACGGAGTGCACCCTCCAAATCACCGGGTCTTTCACCCGAGAGGTCGTCATGCCTCTTCTTGCTCATCCCGACCCAATTTATCATGCAATCAAGCGGCTTAGCTAGGTCTTCGACCCAACTTTTCCCAAGCCATACCGTCAATCACCAAGTATGGTGTTGACATCAACCATGCACGCACCCATGTAATGCAATGCTTCCGTGCACATGCAATGCTATGTCCTATTGCATACCACATGATGTTCAATATATCAAGAACAACCCATGCACAATCTCAACACATCCATGGTAAATTTATATCCTAAGCATATAAATGCCATATTCATTTCAATGTTAATATATCAACATATGCATATATTAACAAACACATTAAATCATATCAATAGCATATGACTTCACAAGTTGAACTTAACATGTTATTTCAATTAAATCAAAACAACCATTCCATTCAAGCAAGGCATTTAATCAAATACCTTCTAGGCACAATTTATAAAACACAAAGCATGCCTCAAATTTTCCCTAAGTTACATAATAATCACAAGTAACTTCATACACCAAAATCAAGCTAGAAAATAGATTAAACCATTTCTATGCTCACTCTTCCATTTCTATAACCATAAACCTATATATGAAGGTCTATCCCTATACATTACATATCAAGCCTTGAAACTACCAACATCTAAGGGAAGATTACACCAAAGTAGGGAGAACCCTACCTCTTGAAGCGTAATTCACCCGAATGAAGCTTCAAGAATACTTCCCGAGCCCAAGACTAGATTTCCCCCAAATCTCATCTTTTCGATCTTCGGTGAAATCCCCCGTTCTTGGTGTGGTTGCGTAGTCCTCGTCGATGTGATCGACTTTAGCTCTTGGCTCGACGGAATCCGAGCGACGGAACTCCGGGAATCGACGGAGAAAGCTTGAAGATCAAGGTTTTCTCTCTTTTCTCTCTCTTGGCCGGCCAAACAAGAACACAAGGGAAGAAAAATTCTGATTTTCTAGATATTTACCCCTATTTGTAGTTTTAAATACTCGGCCCACGTCGCGCCACGTGTCCCTCGCTTAATCGGGTCCGATTTCGTCCCGAAACGATTCGTTTGATCCCAGTTTAAGTTCAAATTAATTTTATTTGAATTTTAACTTAATTTTAAGTAAATTTTATAAAACTTATTTATGGGGACGTTCGTAGGGTGAATCGCCACGCAGTCGCCTCGAACGACGTGCAAAATCCGACTACTTCGGAATTCGACGAAATTTGACAAGGTGACTAAATTTCGCGATACGAATTCAACAGTGAACTCCGTTTCCTCATCCGAGGTCTAGAACATGAGTATATTAAATACGCATTATAGTGGCAAATTTACTATTTTGCCCTTTTTTTTGAAAAAGTTCAAATTTCCCGGGTTTTACATACACCGTGGTTTGTACCCCATTAGGGTCCACTTTGATCATTTAAAGGAAGGAAATTCAAAGCCCAAAGATTTGGCAAAACATTTAAAAATTTCAGATTTTTGGAATGACTACCGGTAGCTGTTTATCGACTACCGGTAGCCGAAACATTCTGGAAATCAACTACCTGTTGTCTACCGGTAGCTGTTTCCTTCTGGAAAACAACTACCTGTTGGCTACCGGTAGCTGTTTCCTACTGGAAAACAACTACCTGTTGTCTACCGGTAGCCGAAACATTCTGGAGCTACGACTACCTGTTGGCTACCGGTAGCTGTTTCCTTCTGGAAAACAACTACCTGTTAGCTACCGGTAGCTAAAGGCAGATTTTGCCCATTTCATTAGTTTTTCATTTCCAACTCATTTCAAACCTTCCCAAGGTCACCCAAAACATGTATAACAAAGTTTCTTACCTTATACATGATCTCTACAAGGTTCTATTATAAGTATTCAAATATGATTACAATATTTACATGTCATAAACCATTTTAAAACAAAAGGTTTACAAAATCTTGAGGTAAGGCCACACATAGGCCCCCTTCACCCTTGATGCTCTCCATGGGAGTCATCCACCGGTGTCAACCCCACACCTGAAATTGTTCCCGTATAGGGTGAGCCAACGCCCAGTAGAAAACTTCCTACAAAGGCTACTCCCTCCCTAGATACTCATGCTCATGCAACATTTATGTATAGCACATAACCAATCATTTCACATAAAGATATGCATTCAAAATTAGAATGCAACAATGTCATGCCATGAAATGAGATGGAAACTCACTCATGCAACTTCAACCCGAGCTCTCCCCAGCTCCCCAACGCATGCAAGTGTCAATGTAGTCGAAACCGCCATTCTTGTTACACATCAATGACGTTAATCACTCTAGGGTCTTGTATAGGGGTGGATGTTCATGGGCTTACACCAAGGGTCTCCAACCCACACGGAATTCACGGACTTCCACCGAGGGTTCCGGATATACCCACACACTTTATGGGCCGAGCCAAGGGAGTACGTATCCCAATCACCGGGCTTTGCACCCGAGAGGTCGTCATGCCTCTTCTTGCTACCCCAACCCAATTCTATTTCATGCATACATACGACCCAAAGGAATCTTCAATCCCTTTCTTCCGAGTCCCTTTATCAATTACCAAGAGTGGCATTTGACTAACCATGCACACCCACACTCACACCCATGACATGTGTCCATGAATGTGATGTCATGACCATGCTCAAAATGCAATGACTACCATATGAGCAACATTTCCCACACTCATGCATATAGCTCATGAATGTGATGCCATGATCATGCCCAATATGTAATGTATACTACATGAGCAATAATCAACACATATCTTCACATTCCATGAAATTTAAATCATAAGCATATAAATTTCATAAACCATCATAAACAACATATCAATGAGCATATGTCAACACATCCATAACACATTCCAACATGTGATTCCAATGGCATCAAACAACCATTCAAACAATCAAGGCATTTTATCAAACACCTTATAGGCACAAATTATAAACACATAGCATGCTTATCCAACACTTTCAAGGCACATTTCATAACACATAGCATGCCCCCAATAGCCATAAGTCACATAATGAATTACATGTAACATCCTTAAATCAAAATCAAGCTAGGATCTAGCCTAAGCCATTTCCATGCTCCCTTTTTCACTTTTATTCCCATAGACACACATATATATAAGGCAATACATATGCATATACAACTTAACCCTTAGTCTAACGACAACTAAGGTAAGAAAAGTCCAAGGTAGGAAAACCCCTACCTCAATAGAGATGTAGGCAATCTCTATACACCAAAATCACTCAAAAACCAAGACTTTCCCCAAACTTCACCTTTGGATCTTCGGTGAAACGCCTTGTTTTTGGTACGTAGTCGAAGCCCTCGACGAGTAGATCACTTCTCTCTTCTAGCTCGACGGAATCCGAGCGACGGTTGTCGGAGAAATCGCCGGAGAAAGGCTTAAGAAAACCCTTTTTTTCTCTCCTCTCTTTCTCTCTCTCTTTGAACGGCTGAACAAGGCTCAAGTGACTTAGAAATCTGATTTTTCAGATATTTTAGCCCTATTTATAGTTTTAAATGTGTGGTCTACATCGCACCGCTCGTTTATTACTTTCAGGTCCGTTTTTCGTCCCGAAATGACTCATTAAGTCCCGGATTAAGTCCAAATAAATTTTATTGGCACATTAATCCAATTATAAGGAATTTTAATATTTCTCGTTTTTGGGGACCTTTAAAAGGTCAATCGCCACGCAGTCGTCTCGATCTACGTGCAAAACCCGATTCTCTCGGAATTCGACGAATTTTCTGGTGGTTACTAGATTTCGCATTGCGAATCCAATGGCGCACTCCGTTCCCTCCTCCGAGGTCTAGAACATATGTATTTTAAATACGTGCAGTAGTGGCAAATTACCATTTTGCCCTTTTTCAGAAAAAGTTCAAATTTTCCCGGGTTTCACAACATGTGCCCCTTTTTGTTTTGTTTTCATGTACATAGTAGTTAGATTTCTTTTATTTGTTATATTTTTCTTTTCTTGATGTTGTAGTATAGAAGTTGTTTACCTCTCCCTAATTTGGACTCATTTCATTTTGAGCATCATAGTAAAAAATCTCATTCAATATCATGTGCGAGTTTAGGTTGGGGGTGTAAATAAACTTGTTTTTTTTTTCCTTTAATGTTTATATCAAAAAGAAAAAAAAAAAAGAAAAGAAAAAAAAGAGGTGGTATTTCATTTCCCAAGTTACTTTCATTTTTCTCATTGCATGATTCCTTGTGCATTGAGGACAATGCATGGTTTAAGTTGGGGGGTGAGGTGCACCATTTACATTTTCCACCACTTTTTGTATAGAATAATGGAAAATGTGAAAATTTTGAAAACTTTTGGTTCCAATATTGAACTATATTACCCTATCCTAATGGTTATGGGATTTGTGATTACTTGATCTTCATTTTGAACTTTGAATACATGAGCACATTATAGAAGTTTATCCTATTGTTAAGAGTATCACATACTTGTTTGCTTTTGAACTCAACCATAAGTGCACCATGAACTTGTAATTTTTGCAATTTACGGATTGAGTTCACATTTGAGTGCTTGACATGAATAGTGGAGATGAGTAAGAACCCATGTGAGCTTTAATGCCAATTCTTGTTTGGAGGGAACTTACATTTACTCAAGGAACAATTTTTCAAATTCTAAATTTGTTCAATAATCTCATTATGCTTGTTTTGGTTAGGTGCATTTGGGTAGTTGATTGACTTTATCTTGAAATGCATAATGCTCCCCCATGCTTATTTAGAAATGATCTTAGGCAATTTTTGAATGCTTTGAGCCTTTGCTTTTTTCTTGTGAAAAATTTATCCCTAGTGCCGTGATTGAGCCTTATTGTAAATTCGTTTCCATGCCACACATGTAACCAAGCCAATGAAAATGATAAATATCTACCTTACCTTGGTTGTTCCTAGTGCTAAGTATGAGTGATGATAAAAGAGAAGGAAGCATGGCGGAAACTCAACAAAAGGGATGAATAATGTTGAAACTCAAAAGAGTTGAAAAAAAAAAAAAGATTGAAAATCCAAGAAAAGGAGAAAAAGGGTTGGAAGAAGAAAAAGAAAAGAAAAATGTTAAGGAAAAGAAGCAAAAAAAAAAAAAAGAAACAAAGAGTGAAGTGATGGTGTTAGCCTTGAAATCCCATAAAAGGGAGATCTTTTTGAAATAAAGGTCATTCACTCGGAACAACCCTCTTTGTTATCCGATATCCTTCATTTCACAATAACACCCCAAAGCCTCATTATAACCCGTGAAAGTCCTAAATGATCTAGAGAAGCATGAGGATGCATACTTTTTAAAGAAAAAGAGAAGTTGGTTTGCTATCTAATGCCATAGCATTCCTTTCATGAGATTATGCCAAGGTTGTTTCATTTTTATGCATGAACTTCATTTTTGGATTATATGTGAGCTTATTTCGTTTTGAGCACAAGATTCCATCTCATATATACACATGGAGAGCATGCCAAGATAACTAGAGTGTGATTCATTGCGAGAGACACCCTTGGTGAGTTTGCATCGAAGCTTAATTTGGATAGCCAAAGTGAATGTGAATTCCGTTGTGTAAATGTTTAAATTACATGTTCATTTCACACACACACGAGTTTGAAAATGAATGTGTATGTGGATACTCTAGAATAACATTTAAGGCTATGATGTGTTTTATGTGTGATTAGTTCGGGTGTTCGGATCAAGTTATTGTTGACATCCCATTGCTAATTAAGATAAGAGAATATATTTTAAATATTTGATACAAGGAAAAGAAGTTTGTAGGTACCTTCACTGGAAACCTTCACGAGACAAAACTCGTCCACTAGGGATCACCTAGGGGGTTAAAGGCTTATTGCATGTGCTAAATGCAATTGCGGAATTAGTATAAGTTTATTTTGTTTGCTTGCTTTTTATATTTTGTTTGCTAGGGACTAGAAAAACTTAAGTTGGGGGGTGTGATGAGCACAAAATATTGTATATTTCAAGGCCTCATTACATGTATTTTAACTCGACTTTTGCATCTAAGTATTTAGAGTTAGCCGATTTTAAGAATAATGTTGAATTCTTGATGTTGCATGTTTTTATAGCTTAAATCATGTATTTTAGGACCTTGCAACTATGATGGATGTGTGGTGAGGGCATGGACACATTACATGAAGATTCGGAGGCTTAAAAGTGAAGAAATCAAGGAGGTATTGGTGTTTGGGAATAAAAGCACCAGCAGCCACACCACTGGGTTGAAGAGCCTCGGTTTTCCTCCATTTTGACCATGATCCGCTTCGAATCGGAAAGAGTTCAAAACATAGAAGTTGTAGATCCAGATGTCTTATGTATTGTGTCAACATTTCAGCTCAATCCAACGGTTGGATCAAAAGTTATGCCGATTCTACGAAAAGTGGTCCGGAGCAGAAAACAGTACCGGTACACAGTACCGGTACTGCGTACCGGTACTTCGAACTCTAGAAGGTTTTGAGTACTGGTACACAGTACCGGTACGCTCCCAAAACAGCCCAGAACACCTGCAAATTCTTCTTTTCGTCCATAGGGTCCCACCATTGGTTCTCCCACACCTAGCCCGACATTTTATCCCTATAATCATGCCTCCTACACCATAGTAAAAGACTTTGGAGGCTTGACATTGAATGAGAGGAGAGAGAAGGGGTGAAGCCTGGGGAGTGCAGGCTAAGCCTGTGCTAGCCTGCCATACCCATCCATTCAGCCCCCTATTGATGGGAGGCTTGCTCACTCATGCTAGAGGACCCTATGGAAGAAAATGCAGAGGCTACACACCATATATTCAGCATTACACAAGTTCTTGAAAGGTGGCTACCTAAGCTTAGGAGTAGTCCAATGTAGAAGATGATGAATAGTAGAAAGCTTATGTTTTTGCATTTTCTTCTCCCATTTCGTTGCAGTAAGTTGTAGGTCCCTTGTAATCTTTATTTTTTCCATTGTAATCTCTTTTAATTCTAGTCTAACCAAGTTTAATTCAAATGCTCTTGCACTTTTATTTTTCTGCTAGGTTTTATCTTCAAGCTTTGTTTTTAGTTATGAAATGAATTCTCCTCTGTAGCTTACATTCTCCTAGCATAAATACAAGTTCTAATCTTCATTTCATTTACATGTCTCTTTACAGTATGAATGCTTTTGCTTTAAATATGAGTAGTTAGATTTAAAGTTGGCTAATCCAAGGGAGAACTCCTCTTGGGTGTGCCACTTCAACTCATTTTCATTCCTCATCTCAGAGGACGATGGCTCGGTTTGACTGGGTTGGGGTGAGGACATGGTTGTGAGCTCTTGATACACCGTAGGCATCGTCACTGGGTATGCTTGAATCCTCACTTCCATTTTAGTCCCGAGCTTCCCACGAATCAATCGTACATCTAGGCTCTATTGGAGGAAGTCTTTGAGTTGGATTGACATCCTCATTGGAGTGAACTCTTTGGATTAGCCAACATTTGTTTTCATTGCATTTTCATTCAAAAACTTCACTCACAAAACACAAACAAAAGATTTTACACTTTTCCCTTTTGTTCACCAAAATCACTTTCACACAACTTGACCTCTCCTTCCCTGAGGAGACGACCTTGGAATACTCTTCCAAGTAAAACACCGACACGAAAAAGACTCTTTGCGATTGGGGAGCACTTTTGTTCACACACCCACATTTCATTCACATTTTGTTCATTCCATTTTCCACCAATCCGTTGTTGCCTAATCTCTTGCATCACCCCGAGGAAGAGTGACACTCCCTTTCACACATACACCATATACACATTCTAAGAGATGATATTTAGGGGTTAGGAAACAACAACGTTTTTCATCAATCATTTTGACGCCGTTGCCAGGGAAGGTAAAGCGTTAAGTTCAAAGGGTGATTTTGGGTGGCATGGTAAGTCTCGTGATTTTCATCACGGGCCAAGGTATGTCGTTTCTTTTGTAAATATTTTGTTTTAGTTTGTGTTTTGTATTATGTCTTATAATTTTTTATGAAAATGTATATAATGCCCAAAGTTTTCAAAATGTGTGTGAAATTTGTGATGAGTATGGGCATGTTACTAGTGAGTGCCCGAGAATGGCCTCTTATTTTGAAAACGTTTGCGAGATTTGTGGTGAGTATGGACACATCACTAACGAGTGCCCAATAAATGACCCTTATTTTGAAAACGTTTGCGAAATTTGTGGTGAGTATGAACACCTCACTAATGAATGCCCAAGAAATTATCTGGTTCAAGACTTTGCATGCGAAGGTTCAAATTCATTTTTGGCCTCCGAAATTTTTTACCCCAATCATTATGTTACACCGAGTTATCCGAGTTATGGTTGGGAGAATGAACCTCATGATTTTTCATCCAATCTCACACCACCAAATGAATTTTGCCATTATCTAACGTATGAGGGCTCAACTGAACAAGAATTGGAAAATACGTTTTACGAGTTTATGCGAAGCCAAATGGAATGGAATGCCCAAATAACCCAACAACTTGATACATTGAGGACAATGCATGGTTTAAGTTGGGGGGTGAGGTGCACCATTTACATTTTCCACCACTTTTTGTATAGAATAATGGAAAATGTGAAAATTTTGAAAACTTTTGGTTCCAATATTGAACTATATTCCCCTATCCTAATGGTTATGGGATTTGTGATTACTTGATCTTCATTTTGAACTTTGAATACATGAGCACATTATAGAAGTTTATCCTATTGTTAAGAGTATCACATACTTGTTTGCTTTTGAACTCAACCATAAGTGCACCATGAACTTGTAATTTTTGCAATTTACGGATTGAGTTCACATTTGAGTGTTTGATATGAATAGTGGAGATGAGTAAGAACCCATGTGAGCTTTAATGCCAATCCTTGTTTGGAGGGAACTTACATTTACTCAAGGAACAATTTTTCAAATTCCAAATTTGTTCAATAATCTCATTATGCTTGTTTTGGTTAGGTGCATTTGGGTAGTTGATTGACTTTGTCTTGAAATGCATAATGCTCCCCCATGCTTATTTAGAAATGATCTTAGGCCATTTTTGAATGCTTTGAGCCTTTGCCTTTTTCTTGTGAAAAATTTATCCCTAGTGCCGTGATTGAGCCTTATTGTAAATTCGTTTCCATGCCACACATGTAACCAAGCCAATGAAAATGATAAATATCTACCTTACCTTGGTTGTTCCTAGTGCTAAGTATGAGTGATGATAAAAGAGAAGGAAGCATGGCGGAAACTCAACAAAAGGGATGAATAATGTTGAAACTCAAAAGAGTTGAAAAAAAAAAAAAGATTGAAAATCCAAGAAAAGGAGAAAAAGGGTTGGAAGAAGAAAAAGAAAAGAAAAATGTTAAGGAAAAGAAGCAAAAAAAAAAAAAAAGAAACAAAGAGTGAAGTGATGGTGTTAGCCTTGAAATCCCATAAAAGGGAGATCTTTTTGAAATAAAGGTCATTCACTCGGAACAACCCTCTTTGTTATTCGATATCCTTCATTTCATTTACCTCAATATCACCCCAAAGCCTCATTATAACCCGTGAAAGTCCTAAATGATCTGGAGAAGCATGGGGATGCATACTTTTTAAAGAAAAAGAGAAGTTGGTTTGCTATCTAATGTCATAGCATTCCTTTCATGAGATTATGCCAAGGTTGTTTCATTTTTATGCATGAACTTCATTTTTGGATTATATGTGAGTTTATTTCGTTTTGAGCACAAGATTCCATCTCATATATACACATGGAGAGCATGCCAAGATAACTAGAGTGTGATTCATTGCGAGAGACACCCTTGGTGAGTTTGCATCGAAGCTTAATTTGGATAGCCAAAGTGAATGTGAATTCCGTTGTGTAAATGTTTAAATTACATGTTCATTTCACACACACACGAGTTTGAAAATGAATGTGTATGTGGATACTCTAGAATAACATTTAAGGCTATGATGTGTTTTATGTGTGATTAGTTCGGGTGTTCGGATCAAGTTATTGTTGACATCCCATTGCTAATTAAGATAAGGGAATATATTTTAAATATTGGATACAAGGAAAAGAAGTTTGTAGGTACCTTCACTAGAAACCTTCACGAGACAAAACTCGTCCACTAGGGATCACCTAGGGGGTTAAAGGCTTATTGCATGTGCTAAATGCAATTGCGGAATTAGTATAAGTTTATTTTGTTTGCTTGCTTTTTATATTTTGTTTGCTAGGGACTAGCAAAACTTAAGTTGGGGGCTGTGATGAGCACAAAATATTGTATATTTCAAGGCCTCATTACATGCATTTTAACTCAACTTTTGCATCTAAGTACTTAGAGTTAGCCGATTTTATGAATAATGTTGAATTCTCGATGTTGCATGTTTTTATAGCTTAAATCATGTATTTTAGGACCTTGCAACTATGATGGATGTGTGGTGAGGGCATGGACACATTACATGAAGATTCGGAGGCTTAAAAGTGAAGAAATCAAGGAGGTATTGGTGTTTGGGAACAAAAGCACCAGCAGCCACACCACTGGGTTGAAGAGCCTCGGTTTTCCTCCATTTTGACCATGATCCGCTTCGAATCTGAAAAAGTTCAAAACATAGAAGTTGTAGACCTAGATGTCTTATGTATTGTGTCAAAATTTCAGCTCCATCCAACGGTTGGATCAAAAGTTATGCCGATTCTACGAAAAGTGGTCCGGAGCAGAAAACAGTACCGGTACACAGTACCGGTACTATACCGTTCCGGTACTGCGTACCGGTACTTCGAACTCCAGAAGGTTTAGAGTACCGGTACACAGTACCGGTACGCTCCCAAAACAGCCCAGAACACCTGCAAACTCTTCTCCACGTGCTTGGGGGTCCCCCCATTGGTTCTCCCACACCTAGCCCGACATTTTATCCCTACAATCATGCCTCCTACACCATAGTAAAAGACTTTGGAGGCTTGACATTGAATGAGAGGAGAGAGAAGGGGTGAAGCCTGGGGAGTGCAGGCTAAGCCTGTGCTAGCCTGCCATACCCATCCATTCAGCCCCCTATTGATGGGAGGCTTGCTCACTCATGCTAGAGGACCCTATGGACGAAAATGCAGAGGCCATATATTCAGCATTACACAAGTTCTTGAAAGGTGGCTACCTAAGCTTAGGAGTAGTCCAATGTAGAAGATGATGAATAGTAGAAAGCTTATGTTTTTGCATTTTCTTCTCCCATTTCGTTGCAGTAAGTTGTAGGTCCCTTGTAATCTTTATTTCTTCCATTGTAATCTCTTTTAATTCTAGTCTAACCAAGTTTAATTCAAATGCTCTTGCACTTTTATTTTTCTGCTGGGTTTTATCTTCAAGCTTTGTTTTTAGTTATGAAATGAATTCTCCTCTGTAGCTTACATTCTCCTAGCATAAATACAAGTTCTAATCTTCATTTCATTTACATGTCTCTTTACAGTATGAATGCTTTTGCTTTAAATATGAGTAGTTAGATTTAAAGTTGGCTAATCCAAGGGAGAACTCCTCTTGGGTGTGCCACTTCAACTCATTTTCATTCCTCCTCTCAGAGTACGATGGCTCGATTTGACTGGGTTAGGGTGAGGACATGGTTGTAAGCTCTTGATACACCGTAGGCATCGTCACGGGGTATGCTTGAATCCTCACCTCCATTTTAGTCCCAAGCTTCCCACGAATCAATCGTACATCTAGGCTCTATTGGAGGAAGTCTTTGAGTTGGATTGACATCCTCATTGGAGTGAATTCTTTGGATTAGCCAACATTTGTTTTCATTGCATTTTCATTCAAAAACTTCACTCACAAAACACAAACAAAAGATTTTACACTTTTCCATTTTGTTCACCAAAATCACTTTTGACACAACTTGACCTCTCCTTCCCTGAGGAGACGACCTTGGAATACTCTTTCAAGTAAAACACCGACACACAAAAGACTCTTTGCGATTGGGGAGCACTTTTGTTCACACACCCACATTTCATTGACATTTTGTTCATTCCATTTTCCACCAATCCGTTGTTGCCTAATCTCTTGCATCACCCCGAGGGAGAGTGACACTCCCTTTCACACATACACCATATACACATTCTAAGGGATGATATTTAGGGGTTAGGAAACAACAATGTTTTTCATCAATCAGTATTGTATTTCTTGCTTTATAGTTCAAGTTTTCTTGCTTTAAGTTAAGTTCCATGTTTTATTTTTTTCATTATGTCTCTTTTCATTATGCATGTCTTTCTTGCTTTCATGAGTAGCTAGATTTTAAGTTGGTTAATCCAAGGGAGAACTCCTCTTGGGTGTGCCACTTCAACTCATTTTCATTCCTCCTCTCAGAGTACGATGGCTCAGTTTGACCGGGTTGGGGTGAAGACATGGTTGTGAGTTCTTGATACACCGTAGGCATCGTCACGGGGTATGCTTGAATCTTCACCTCCATTTTAGTCCCGAGCTTCTCACGAATCAATCGTACATCTAGGCTCTATTGGAGGAAGGCTTGAGTTGATTTCGTATTCCTATTGGAATGACCTCTTTGGATTAGCCAACACTTGTTTTCCATTGCATTTTCATTCACAAACTTCAATCACCCAAACACAAACAAAAGATTTTACACTTTTCTCTTTTGTTCACCAAAATCACCTCCACACACTTGAACTTTCCTTTCCTGAGGACACGACCTTGGAATACTCATTCAAAGTAAATCACGATGCACACAAGTTTTCTTGCACTTGGGAAGCATTTTTGTACACATTTCATTTACACATCTCATTTTCCCCCATTTTCTTGCCCTTTCTTTTGACATCATCCCAAGGGAGAGTGACACTTCCTTCGCACCTACACCATATATACATTTTGGGGTGATGTCCGGAGGTTAGGGAAAACAACAACGGATATCATCAAGCAGTGAGGTGCACCATTTGTATGATACACCAATGTTTGTGGAAATTTTTGTTGATAATACAAATTTTTGGGGTGAAAATTCACCTTTCCATATCACACAGATTTTTGTTTTCAATTATTGCAAATTATGTGAAAATTTTGAAAATTTTTGTGAAAAATATCTGAATGTTGATCTGTATTACCTTATTTAGAGTGTTATGGGTTGGATGAGATGTTGATCTTTGTTTTGAACCTTCAACACATGAGAATATTATAGAAGTTAATCCTATGCGTGAGTATCACATATGTATCTGCTTTTGAACTCAAATGTATGTGCTCTTTGAATGTGTAATTTCGGCAAGTTACGGATTGAATTCATATTTTAGGATTGACATAAATAGTTGAGATGAGTAAGGACCCATGAGAGCTTTAGTGCCAATCCTTTTTGGAGGGAACTTACATTTACTCAGGGAACAATTTTTCAAATTTCAAATTTGTTCAATAATCTCATTATGCTTGTTTTGGTTAGAGTGCATTTGGGTAGTTAATTGATTTTGTCTTGAAATGCAAAATGCTCTCCCAGGCTTATGTAGAAATGATCTTAGGTCATCTTTGATTTATTTGGAGCCTTGACCTTTTTCTTGTGAAAATATTATCCCTAGTGCCGTGATTGAGCCTTAATTAAAATTCGTTTCCACGCCACACATTTGACCAAGCCAGCGCAAAATGATAAAATCTGCCTCACCTTGGTTGTTCCTTGTGCTGAGTATGAATGATCATAAAAAAATAAAAAATAAAAGGAGTTATGGTGTGGAAGCCCAAACAAAAGGGATGAATGAAAGTTGAAACTCAAAGAGTTGAATTGAAAAGAATGAAAATCCAAGGAAAGAAGAAAAGGGGTGAAAAGAAGAAAAGAATAAAAAAATAAAGAAAAATGTTAAGGAAAAGAGAGAGAAAGAACAAAGAGTGTGGTGATGGTGTTAATTTGAAAAGCCCATGAAAAGAGAGTTTTTTTTACAATAGCCATTCACTCGGAACAACCCTCCTTTGTTATCCTTTGTCCTTCGTTCATTTACCTAGATATCACCCTAAGGCCTCATTACAACCCGTGAAAGTCCTAAATGATCTTGAGAAGCATGGGGGATGCATACTGTTAAAGAAAAAGAGGAGTTAGTTTTGCTGCCTAATGCCCTAGCATTCCTTTCATGAGATTATGCCAATGTCGTTTCATTTTTATGCATGGACTTTGTTTTTGGATTACATGTGAGCAAACTTTGTTTTGTGCACAAGATTCTATCTCACATGTACACATGGAGTGCATGCCAGGATAACTAGAGTGTGATTCATTGTTTTGAGAGACCTTTGGTGAGTTTCGCATTGAAGCTGAATTTGCCTAGCCATTCAAATGTGAATTCTGTAGTGTAAGTGCTTAAATTACTTGTCCAATTCACACACACACGAACTTGAAAATGAATGTGTAGGTGCATACTTTAGACTAGTATTTAAGACTATAGTGATGCTCATGTGTGCTTGATTCGGACATTTGAGGGACGTGTTTCGTAGCCCTTATCTTAAAGGATAGGGGAATATAGGTCAAGTTTTTGATATTTTAATGAATTAGGAATGCATTTTGTTATTTGTATATGTGCCTTACATTGTGGGTGTTCATTTTGGTAGTTAAATATAGAAATCTACGCCTTGTGTTTTGAAAGCTTCAAAATTTTAAATCATAATTCAATTTCGGTAATGATTTGGGCATGATGGTTCAATTTGTGATTTTTAAGTCGAGAACATGTTTTGGATGGAGTAGATGTAATAAATAGAGTGTTAGAATGTGTAGGTCTTGAAATGTAGTGGAATGGAAGTGTGTTGAATAGCAGTGGTCTATTTTGCAAATAAGGCAAAACCTACCGGTAGGCCTACCGGTAGGTTTTGGCCACTGGTCCTGCACCTACCGCAAGCCTACCGGTATTTTTTGCTCACTGGAGTAAAACCTACCGGTAGGTTTCCATCGACCTATCGGTAGGTTTTGCCCATAATGCAAAAATTAGGGCTTTTAATCAATTTTTTTCGGGGTGACTATTCATTGTCTCCCTAAATTACAAACCCTAGGGCAAATCTCTTCCACTCAAAGCACCTCTAAGCTTTCAAATCCTTTACCTCTTCCATTGATCTCTCAATCCTCAACCCTAAGGCTGTTGATTTAGTGATTTTTAGTGAAGATTTGGAGGTTTCCTCTATTAAAACCCCAGTTTTGCCGAAAATCCCCAAAACCCTATTCTCCTTTGATCTTTGCAAAACTTCCAAGATTCTTGAAATGGCTCACCAATGGAGAATCCTCCGTGACGTTATGGACCCGATTGAGGGGTTCATTTTGGCTCTCTTTTCACTATTGACCATTGGGGCATTGTTGCTATGCATGGCTCGCACAAAGCGCACCGGGCCAAGCTCTCCACAGCCCGAGGGTGCTAGTGCCCGAAAGAGGAGTGGGGAGGGGTCTAGTGGAGACCGGAATGAACAATGGAAGAAGGCGAGGAACGATGCTAGGTGATTAGCACAAAACTTTGCATATTTTAGGTGCTAATCATCCTATATACAATTGCTTTTGGGGGTTAAATGATTGGAGTTGTATTATTAGAGTTCTTAATGAAGATTTTTGGTGTTTGTAGAAAAAAGGCACTAAATGAGGCTTCTTAAAGCCTTCCCAAATGAGTTGAGGTGAATAAGGATGAAAAAGTGGCTAAAGAATGGCTCAGGAGTGAAGAAATCAGAAAAATCAGACAAAGTAGCAGAAGCGTACCGGTACGATTTGGCCACTAGAACATAGCGTACCGGTACGCAGTACCGTTATGGTTCTGCCTCTGGAGTTCGGGGTACCGGTACTAAGAACCGGTACGGTCTGCTATCCCTTCCTCAATCTCTACAACTCAGGTCCGCCGTTTTTTAGGGACCCACCAATCACTCTCCCACTTGTCTCTGACTCCTCCATCACATTGTACCACCCTCCAACACCATCCATTTGACTTTGGAATCTTGAATGATAAATGAGAAGAGAGAAGAAGAATGGAGCTAGGTGTGTAGGCTAGCTCTGCACCACCCTGTCCAGCCCATCCCTCTTGACAGCCTATGGATGGAGATCACATCACTCAGCTGGAAGAGCACACTATGGACGTTTTGGGGGGGGGGGGGGGGGGGAAGAGGACTCCATTCATGAGGATTCAGCATTGGATACACTACACAGAGATATACAGAGAGAGTCTGGGTAGAAGATGATGAATAGTGTTCTAGAGAGATAAAATTGAGATTTTTACATTTTCTTCAATACATTGTCTTGTAATCTCATAGAAGACTCTTTAGAGCTTCATTTAATGTCATTAATGCTAGTTCCTACAAGTTCATTGCAAGTTTAATTCTCTTTTAAAGCTTTCACCATCAATGCATCAAAGTTCTTTTTTTTCTTACTTTTAAAATAGGTATTCATTGTTTTCACTTACAGCTTATGTTTGCATGCATTTAGTTACTCAAGAACTTCATTCCTTTGCAATGCATCATCATTACATTGTTAATTTCATCCCAAGAATGAGTAGCTAAAATCCTTTAGTTGGCAAAACCAAGGGGAACCTTCACTTGGGTATGCCATTTCAACTCATTCTCCTCCCTTCTTTCAGAGTTCAATGGTTGGGTTTGACTGGGTTGAGGGTGGATAAATTGGTGAGTCTTTGATATTCCGTAGGCCTAGTCACGGTTTATGCTTAGATACTCACCCTTCTTATCCCTAGCTTCCCACGAATCAATCGTTCATTAATGCTTTATTGGAGGAGGGATTCGAGTTGAGATGGTATTCCTCTTGGAGTGACCTCTTGGGTTAGCCAACGTTTGTTTCTCATTTCATTTTCACCAAAACACACTTCACCAAACAACTTTCAACAACAAAAGATTTTACACTTTCTTTCACCCAAAATCACCTTCCCATTGGTTTACATCCTTCCACGTGGAAACGACCTTGGAGTACCTCCAAATAAAACACGACCCACAAAAGTCTCCTTGCGCTTGGGGAGCATTTTTGTTTATACACATAACACATTTCCACCATCCCATTTTCCTATCTCCTTGCCCTTTCTTTTGACACTACTCAAGGGAGAGTGACACTCCCCTCCATCCATATACAATACATTTTGAGGGATGATATTTAGGGGTTAGGGACAACAAGGAAAAACATCAAGCATTTTTGGCGCCGTTGCCGGGGAAGGCAAGTGTCAAACCAAGAAGGTGATTTACGGACGATGGAGGTAAGTCCCGTGATCTTCATCACGGGCTGAGGTACATTGTCCCATGTATATATTTTTGTTTGTGTATAATTTCATTTGTAGATATTTTGTTGCATGTGGGGAAGGGACGACCAAAATCGGTTAGTTAGGCAACCCCCTGGCCCCAACCTGAATCTTGACCAAGACCCACCCGAGGATGCACGGGATAATTTTGAAAATGTGGATGCCAACCCGAACATGAAAATGGGTGGGGGAGGACAAGAACCTAGAATACCCAATCCACGAATGCATTTCCCCCCTCCTAGAAATGAAGGGAACAATATCCAAATTGATCCTCCGGCGAGGTCAATGCAGGAATTCCTTCAACCAACCCGTACCACCACACCTTGATGCATCCTCCTTCTGGTCCAGGCTCATCTCTTCATAGTTAAACCAGGGATGTTACAATTACTTCCTACTTTTCACAAAATTGAGAATGAGAACCCCTAGTCGCATATAAGGGATTTTGAGGAAATAGTTGCAACCTTTCTCCCCAATCACAATATGGAAGAGATAGCAAGAATGAAATTGTTCCCCTTTTCCTTGAGTGATAAGGCAAAAACGTGGCTTCATGCCTTGAGATCCCGAACCGTGACATCTTGGGGCCAAATGATTTCTGTGTTTTTGAACAAGTTTTTTCCGGTGCATAAAACCACCACCCTAAAGAAACAAATTCAAAACTTTTTTGAGCTGCCCAATGAACAATTCTATCACTACTGGGAACGATATAATGATTTTCTACAGTCCATTCCACACCATGGCTTTGAACCATGGCAAATGGTGAGTTTCTTCTATGAAGGAATCACACCAGGCCATCGACAATTCATTGATATGATGTGCAATGGGGAGTTTTTGAGAAAAGACCCCGATGAGGCCTTAGATTATTTTGATGCATTGGTAGAAAATGCACAGTCATGGGACATTATGAATCCCACCGATGTACTAAGGTCTTCTCCTCAAGGGAGTAGCCAAACTCACAGGGGAGGGATTTATGACTTGAGTGACCGGGAGGACTTACTTGCAAAAATTGCCAAATTATCTAGGAAGGTTGAGATTCTTGAGGTCAATAGGAGGCATGAGGTGTCACAAGTGTCAAAGGCCGAGGAGTTTTGCTCAATATGTGAAAATGTGGAGCATTCCATATCGAAGTGTCCCAACATTCCAGCGCTTAAGGAAGCATATCACGAGCAAGTCCATGCATTTAACCAAACAAGACAATCATTCTCCCCTCATTCAAACACGTTTAATCCGGGTTGGAGCAATCACCCTAATTTTAGTTGGAGAAATGAGAATCCCACTCCTCATGGTTCAAATGCACATACACCTCCCGTGCCTCCTAAGCAAGGTCAATACCAAAATCAATACCAAGGCCAAGGGCAAACGTCTAGCTCTCAATACCCCCGGACTAATCCGCAAGGGTATTCAACAAACCCGCCACCATAAAATTTTTCTCCAAGTCCACCTTCATAAAGTTTTTCTCAAGGACCATCCAATTCATCCACATACCAACCTCCTCACAAAAGGAATTTGGAGGATATGTTCCATTCCATCATTCAAAGCCAAACCGCCATCAATAACCAAAATGCCACAACCATCAATGATATAAGAGCCCAACTCACAAAGTTAACAAACTCCATAAGTGCATCTCAACAAGAAAAGGGGAAGTTCCCCGCTCAACCACAAGAGAACCCTAGGGGTCAACACATTGTTGAGTCATCGGAGCCTTCAAGAGAGAGTTGCGAGCAACTCAATGCTGTCACCACCCTCCGTAGTGGGAAAGAAATTAACAAAACCATTTTGCCAACAGTCTCACCCAAGACCACATTGCCAAAAGGAAAAGATATCTTGGGTGACGCCGACAAGGGTGAGGTGAGTGAAGAGAAAGAAAGAGAGGTTGTTGAGAAAGAAAAATTAATTGATGATTGTGTGTTTATTCCTCTCATGCCTGCCCTTTTCCCGAGTCGTTTGACGCCACCTGTCAAGGTGGCTAATTACATTGATATCTTGGAAATGTTTAAGCAGGTGAAGATTAACATTCCACTCCTCGACGCCATCAAGCAAATCCCATCTTGTGCTAAAATTTTGAAGGATCTATGCACGGTGAAAAGGAGATTGAATATCTACAAGAAGGCATTCCTCACAGAACAAGTGAGCTCAATATTGAGGACCAACACTCCTCCCAAATTCAAAGACCCCAGCTGTCCAACCATAGCCATCACCATTGGAAATTGTCGAGTGGAGCAAGCACTCCTCGATTTGGGGGCAAGTGTGAATCTTCTCCCCTACTCGGTGTATCAACAGCTTCAGCTTGAGGAGTTGAAGCCCACCTCAATTACGCTTTAATTGGCGGATCGTAGTATCCGTACACTAAGGGGAGTAGTTGAGGATTTCTTAGTTCAAATTGATAAATTTTACTTCCCTGTCGATTTCATTGTGCTTGATACACACCCTGTTGCAAACCTTAGCTCCCAAATTCCCGTAATACTTGGAAGACCCTTCCTTGCTACATCTAATGCCGTGATAAATTGCAGGAACGGTCTAATGAAGTTGGCATTTGGGAATATGACAATGGAGCTCAATGTATTCAACTTGGCAAAGCAACCGGGTGATGATGAGGAAGTAAGTGAAGTAAATAGAATTGACACTTTGGTTGAGGAGCACTTGGAGCTGGAGGGGATGTTGAAATTTAAGGAAGAAGGAATTGTGGATCTTGAGAATTATGATGAGCAAGATGAGGTAGAAGATTTGAAAGGGATGGAAAGGTGGATCCCTATATTCGAGGAGTTACCCCATCGAGAAAAGAAAATTTTTCCGTCTGATGAACAAAAGCCCAACTTAGAGTTGAAGCCCTTGCCCTCCCATTTGAAGTACGCCTATCTTGGGGAAGGTGAAACATTTCTGGTGGTCATTAGCTCTACATTGAACATGGAACAAGAAAAAGAACTCTTGGAGGTATTGAGAAAGCATAAATGAGCAATTGGGTGGACCATTGCAGATATTAAGGGGATAAGCCCTCTCATTTGCACCCACCGCATATATCTTGAGGAGGATTCCAAACCTTCCTGACAACTACAAAGACAGTTGAATCCCATCATGAAGGAGGTGGTGAGGGATGAGGTTCTGAAACTACTTGATGTGGGGATCATCTTTCCAATTGCCGATAGCAAGTGGGTTAGCCCCACGCAAGTAGTACCTAAGAAATATGGAGTTATGGTGGTTGAGAATGATGAGAATGAGCTTATACCTACAAGAGTGATCACCGGATGGAGGGTGTGCATTGATTACCGAAAGCTGAACGCTTGCACAAGAAAATACCACTTCCCATTGCCATTCCTCGATCAAGTTGTAGAACGAGTAGCGGGTCATCTATTCTACTACTTTTTAGATGGATACTCCGGCTACAATCAGATCGAGATTTCTTTGGAGGATCAAGAGAAGACTGCCTTCACGTGCCCCTATGGTACCTTTGCCTACCGTCGCATGCCATTTGGACTATGCAATGCTCTGGGGACTTTTCAATGCTGTATGATGGGGATTTTCAGTGACATGGTGGAAAAGATAGTGGAGGTCTTTATGGACGACTTTTCGGTGTTTGGGGATTCATTCGAGGGATGTTTAGCAAACTTGGAGAAAGTTCTAACAAGATGTGAGGAGAAGAATCTAGTCTTGAATTGGGAAAAGTGTCACTTTATGGTGACGGAAGGAATTTTGCTTGGCCATATAGTTTCGGCAAGGGGTATTGAAGTCGACAAATCCAAGGTGGAGGCCATCTCCAACCTCCCCACGCCGAGAGCCATCAAAGGCATCCGGTCGTTTTTGGGTCATGCGGCGTTTTATCGTCGATTCATAAAGAATTTCAGTGCATTGGTGATTGGTTGGAAATGCGGTGTTGTTTCCTAACCGCTTAACATCACCCTCACCCTCAATGTGTGTATGTGGCTTATAGTGATGGGGGAGTGTCACTCTCCCTCCGGATGATGCAAGAAGATAGGAAACAACAACAAAATGGATGTGAATGGAAATGTGATGAACAAAATAGATGGAATGAGATGCGGTGTGGACAAAAATGCTCCCCAATCGAAAGGAGTCTTTTGTGGTCGTGTATTTTACTTGGAAAATATTCCAAGGTTGTCTCCTCAGGGAAGGAAAGAGAGTTTTGTGAAAGTGATTTTACAAAAGTGAAAAGAAAGTGTAAAATCTTGTATTTGAGTTTTGTGTTTGGTTTGTGAATGAAAATGGAAATAAATCAAGTGTTGATTAACCACAAAGGTTCACTCCAATGGGAATGTCAAGCCAACTCAAAGCCTTCCTCTGATTGAGCATGAATGAACGATTGATTCGGGGGAAGCTAGGGACGAGATTGGTGAGTAATCTAAGCATAAACCGTGACTAGGCCTACGGAATATCAAAGGCTCACCAACTCATCCACTCTCAACCCCGTCAAACCGAACCATTTGACTCAAAAGGGAGGAAAGAAGAAGAGTTGAAATGGAATCCCCAAGAGGAATTTTCCCTTGGATTAACCAACTTAAATCCTAGCTAATCATACATAAAAATGAAAGACAAGCATAATGTAAAGACATATAATGAAGACATGAAGCATGAAAATTAACTTACAACAAGAAATCTAAAGCTATGAAGAGAAATATTCAAAACCCATTTTAAGCTAAAAATGAAGAACATGAAAGCATAACAATGGTGAAATGAAGAACATCTAAGTAAACTTGCAATAGAATTGAAAGGAATGAGATTAAAGACAATAGATTAAACTTAGAAGATCCTTACAAGAGATTACATGACAATGGAATGAAGAGAATGCAAAAATGTAAACTTTCGGCACTATTCATTGTCTTCTTCATTGGAACTAAACTAAGCTTAGGTAGCCCCCCCAATACAAGCTTGTAATGTTGAATATATGGAGTGTATGCCTCTCATTTTCGTGCATGGTGGTCCCCCCTAGCTGTGTGAACGAGCTCCCATCAAGAGAAGGCTGAATGGATGGCTTTGACAGGCTAGGGAGAGCGTAGCCTGGCAGCCCACTTCCCTCCCCCTTCCTTCAATGTTCAAGCCTCAAAAGTCTTCCCCAAGGTGTAAGAGAGACATGGTTGTGTAAGGAAATGCTGGGGGAAACGTGGGAGAATCGATGGTGGGACCCCCAAGCAAGTGGGGCTGAGTTGCAGGAGCATCGGGGCTGCTTTAGGGGAGCGTACCGGTACGCGTACCGGTACCCTCTTTTCTGCTCTGTACCACTTTTGGTAGAATCCGCATAACTTTTGATCCAACCGTTGGATTGGGCTGAAATTTTGACACAAAATATAAGACACCCAGATCTACAACTTTAATGTTTTGAAATTTTTCAAATTCTGAGTAGATCATGGTCAAAATGGAGGAACTCCGAGGCAGTACTTCCAAACGATGTGGCTGCTGATGCCCTTGTTCCCAAGCACCAATGCCTTCTTGATTTCTTCACTTTTAAGCCTCCAATTCTTCATGTATTGTGTCCATGCCTTCACCACACATCCATCAAGGTTGCAATGTCCTAAAATCAATCATTTAAGCTATAAAAGGTTGCAACATCAAAATATCAACATTATAGTTCAAAACGGCTAACTTCTAAGCACTTATATGCAAAAGTTGAGTTGAAATGCTTGCAATGAGGCCATGAAATATGCAAAATTACGCACTCATCAATTGGCCCGACCCTTGACCAATCTGCTGTCTAAGGAGGTCCCATTCGAGTGGTCGGATGATTGTGAGGCATCCTTTAAAAAACTTAAAAGCATGCTAGTCACACCTCCGATCATGCGACCACCCAATTGGGATCTACCTTTTGAGCTCATGTGCGACTAGAGTGATTATGCGGTCGGTGCAGTGCTCGGTCAAAGGGAGGAAAATAGATCGTATGTGATACACTATGCTAGCAAAACACTGAATGAGGCTCAGATGAATTACACTACCACCGAGAAAGAGTTGCTAGCGGTAGTGTTTGCCTTAGATAAATTTCGTTCTTACATCATTGGTTCACTTATTGTTGTCTTTACTGATCACTCTGCTTTGAAGTATTTGTTGTCTAAGCAGGATGCAAAACCGAGACTCATTAGGTGGATACTCCTCCTACAAGAATTCAACTTGACGATCAAGGACAAGAAAGGAGTTGAGAACGTGGTGGCTGATCATTTATCCCGGCTTGTGGTGCAAGAGACCAATGAGCACATTCCTATCCTTGACTTTTTCCCTGATGAGCATTTGCTTTCAATTCATTTTGTATGTCCTTGGTATGCTAATATATGTAACCATCTTGCAACAGGATAGATACCACCGCAATGGAGCTCAGAAGATCGAAGACGATTTATGGCAGATGTGAAGTACTTCTACTTCGACTACCCGTACCTGTTCAAGTACTGCCCTGACCAAATCATGAGAAGATGTGTACCTAAGAATGAACAACGGGACGTCCTTGCATTTTTCCATTCACAAGCATGCGGTGGACATTTTTCAGCGAAAAAGACTTCGGCTAAAATTCTCCAATCAGGTTTTTACTGGCCCTCTCTTATCAAAGATTGTGTTTCGTTTTGTAAGGGATGTGACAGATGCCAACGTTTGGGTAGTGTGACCCGAAGAAACATGACGCCCCTTTCCCCTATGCTTGTCATAGAAATATTCGACTGTTGGGGCATCGACTTCATGAGTCCTTTTCCTATGTCATTTGGTTATTTGTACATCCTTCTGGCAGTGGACTATGTGTCCAAGTGGGTGGAGGCTATCCCGACCAAGACTAATGACCACCGGGTCGTAGTAAAGTTTCTCAAGGAGAACATCTTTTCGAGGTTTGTGATGCCTCGTGCAATAATAAGTGATGGTGGATCACATTTATGTAATAGGCCATTTGCATCTCTAATGTTCAAATATGGCGTCACTCACAAAGTATCCACTGTCTATCACCCACAAACAAATGGCCAAGCCGAGCTAGCCAATAGGGAGATCAAGAACATTCTAGAAAAGATGATTAACCCAAATAGGAAGGATTGGTCTGATAGATTGACCGATGCCCTATGGGCATACCGCACTGCCTTTAAAACTATTTTGGGCAAGTCTCCCTACCGACTTGTCTATGGAAAAGCTTGCCACCTGCCAGTCGAAATGGAACACAAGGCCTATTGGGCCATTAATACTTTAAATTTTAATTTGAGAATGGCCGGTGATCATAGGAAGTTAGAGCTAAATGAGTTGGAAGAGATTCGACGAGATGCGTATGAGAGCTCCAAAATCTCAAAGGAACGGGCTAAAATCTTTCATGATAATTCCATCATACGGAAATCATTCGAGCCCGGCCAAAAAGTGCTCTTATACAATTCTTGCCTCTCAATTTTCCAGGGAAAACTCCGATCCCGTTGGGATGACCCCTATCTTGTCAAGGTGATATGCAATGAAGGACAGTAGAAAGATGAGTAGGATTAGAGGACACCTCGCAATTGAGCTTCGTTAAAAGCACCAATGTCTGAAACTAAGAAAAACAAAGCTATACAAACAAGT
Source organism: Ilex aquifolium (assembly GCA_951799425.1). Lineage (NCBI taxonomy): Eukaryota > Viridiplantae > Streptophyta > Magnoliopsida > Aquifoliales > Aquifoliaceae > Ilex > Ilex aquifolium. Next base: position 20,513,292 of record OX637393.1, read on the forward strand.
AAAGTAAGTGGCATGAAATAAAAATATCATAAGTAAATAAAAGCAAATGTACACTAAAAAACATAGAAACTAGCTACTCCTCTACAAATTCCGAATACACCGGATCCGTTAACTCCTCCTCCACCTCCTGTCCTTCAAAAACCTCAAAGAATGGCTTAAGTCGTTGGCCATTGACCTTGAATGATATATTGATCTTTGTTGGGAACTTTGAGCACATGAGCATACTATGGAAATTGATCCTATGCGTGATTATCACATATGTATTAATTTTTGAACTCAACTGTATGTGACCTTTGAATGTGTAATTTCAGCAATTTACGGATTGGATTCATGTTTTAGGCTTGACATAAGTAGTGGAGATGAGTAAGGACCCGTGAGAGCTTTAGAACCAATCCTTATTGGAGGGAACTTACAATTACTCAAAAAACAATTCTTCAATGTCAAATTTGTTCAATAATCTCATTATGTTTGTCTTGGTTAGGCGCATTTGGGCAGTATACTAATGTTGTCTTGTATATGCAATGCCCTCCCATGCGTATCTGGAAGTGATCTTAGGCCATCTTTGAATATTTTGAGCCTTTGCCTTATTCTTGTGAAATATTATCCCTAGTGCCGTGATTGAGCCTAATTGAAATTCATTTCTATGCCACACATTTGAAAAAGCCGATGAAAAAAGAGAAATATCTACCTTACGTTGGTTGTTCCTAAAAGCTGAAAATGAGTGATTGCAAAAATAAAGGAAGTGTGGTGTGGAAATTCGAGCAAGGGATGAATGAAAGTGAAACTCAATGATTTCATTAGAAAGGGAATGAAAATTCAAGAAAAGGAAGGAAAGGGGTGAGAAGAAGACAGAATGATCAAAAAGAAAAAGAAAATGTTAAGGAAAATAAAGAAAAGAAACAAAGAGTGAGGTGAAGGTTTAAGAATGAAATGAAAACATCCCATAAAAAGGGAAGTGTCTAGAAATAAAAAGGCTTTCACTTGGAACAACTTTATTTGTATCTTATGTCCTTCGTTTCTTTTACCTCAATATCAACCCAAGGCCCCATTATAACCTTCGAAGTCCTAAGTGATCTAGTGAAGCATGAGAGATGCATAATTTCAAAGAAAATGATGAGTTAGTCTTACCACCCAATGCCCTAGTTTTCTTTTCATGAGATTATGCCAAAGTCGCTTCATTTTCATAACATGAAATTCATTTTTTGATTACATGTGAGCATACTTTGTTTTGAGCACAAGATTTCATCTCACATGTACACATGGAGTGCATGCCAGGATAACTAGAGTGTATTTCATTGTGAGAGTGACTCTTGGTGAGTTTTGCATTGAAACTGAATTTGGCTGGCCATTCGAATATGAATTCTGTTGCGCAAGTGTTCAAATTATTTGTTCAATTCACACACACACGAGTTCGGAAATAAATGTGTAGGTGCATACTGTAGACTAGTATTTATGACTATGGTACTGCTCATGTGTGCTTAATTCAGACATCTGAACAATTTATTATTGACTTCCATGCTTGCAGAGTAGGGGAATATGGCTCAAGTTTTTGATATTTGAAAGGAATTAGGAATGCCCGTGTTATTAGTTGTGTGACTTGCAGTTTGGGTGTTCATTTTGATAGTTAAAGAATAGAAATCCATTCCTTGTACGTTGAATGCATCAAAAGTTTAAATCACTTTGCAATTTCAGTAATAATTTGGGCATGATGGTTCGGATTGTGGTTTATAAGTGGAGTACATTTTTTGGGATGGAGTAGAGGTCATAAATAGTGTGGTAAAATGTCTAGGGAAGTCCTGAGTTGGAATGGAGTGGAGAGGTGTGCTCAGCAGGATTATTTTGGCAAACAAAGCAGAAGCGTACCGGTACCGCGTACCGGTATGGTTTGGCCTCTGGAGCATAGCGTACCGATACTGAGTACCAGTACGGTTCTGCCTCTGGAGTTCGGGGTACCGGTACGGTCTGCTGAACCGAAAAAAAATTAAGGCTTTAAGTTAATTTCTTCAGGGAACCCTTCATTTCCCACCTTAAATTACAGCCCTAAACCACCCTTTCTCACTTGAAAACCTCCCAAGCCTCCAAATCCCCTTGTCTCTCTTTCAAGTCCAAATTCATCCTTTCCTTAAGCTTTGATTTTGTGCAATCCACGCCTGTGAAACCCTAAGTGCCGAATTTCCATAAGCTTCATTCACCTCTATTTTTCTCCAATCTCTTCAAGGAACTCTACATGACTCTTCATTTGGATGTTGTTCTTGAGGCCATAGACCCGATTGAGGGTCTTTTCTTGATCCTCTTTTCATTTCTCTCGATGGGGGCACTGTTGCATTGCATGGCCCAAACCAAACGACCTGGACCCAGTTCCCCTCCACCCGAGGATCCCACTAGCCGCAAGAGAAGCGGTGAAGGGTCAAGCGAGGACCCAAATGTGCAAAGGAAGAAGGCCAGGAATGAGGTACGACTCCAGTGGATTCAAGGGAGGAGTGTGACTTGTGAGCGGCACCTTGATCACCTCTCACTGACCCTAATGCATGAGGTTGTGAAGGTCATTGAGAGACATGGCATGAGATTTTGGTTTAAGCCCGTTGATGGGTATAATTTTTCAATGTGTAGAGAATTCTACCAAACGCTTAGGGTGGCTGTGGTGGACGGTGTGGAAGTTTTGAGAGCAAATGTGCGGGGTAAAAGGTTCGAGGTGACCCCCGATGTCATTGCCACTCTTCTTGGAGAATACGAGAGACCACCACCCTTCCCGCCTGTCTATCCTCACAATGTCACTAGAGCCAAGACTAGAGACGAGTTTGTGGCTCTAATGTATGAGGATCCCACTCAATTCAAGGGATTTTTTCAAAGTGGAGGGTTAAAGCACGTCTACGGGCTTCTGAATAAACTCCTCCATTACAATCTGCTCCCAAGTGCTTCGAAAAAGAAGCCGAATATGGAGAAGTTAGCCCTGTTAGATGTCGTCGTGTCAGGTAAAACGATCGACTTTGCACTCTTCATATGGGAAGTAATGAAAGATTTTGCTGAAACAACGAAGCCAATGACTAATTTGCCATACAGGAATTTGGTAACCCGGATGTGCACGCACTTCAAAGTAAAGGGGTACGTGTTTGACAAACTCACTCCTTCCGAGATCGGGGTTATTGGCAAGGCCAGTAGTAAGAAGAGAAAAGCAATGAGTAAGGAAGAGCGAGCTAAGATGCTGGGTTATGATGTTAAGGCTCCCGGACCATCCTCATCCACTGGGCCATCCACAGCTACACCAGCACGCTCAATCCCCCAGTGTCTGGATGCACTCGAAGCATCAATGCAGGGGATGAAGGCCATGCTGAGAGAGATGTTCATGTATACCTTCCCAGGGAGGCCTGATGCTTGATCCGAAATGTGTACACCCAAGTGCAGGCGGTCAAGCTATAGTAATAATCCGGTTTGAGTCCGGAGTCGAATCCACATGGAACTTTTGTTGATATTTCTGAGGTGAGCAGTGGTAGAGATCTATTGATTGTAACCTTTGAGATTTGCTGTGAGATATGACTTTTTCTGGACAGAATATAAGATTCTTTCCAGGAAGATTTTCTTAACAAAATAGGTGCTAATAAAAAAAGTCACTCTTTAGTGCAAGGATCTGGACATGTAGCTAGTTATCCGGTTTGTCATAATTGTGCTTGATAACTCAATTAACTCCCGTGTCAACAACAAGTTAATCGGAAGATAAAGATGGATTGTGAGAATTAAGAACATGATTCCGATGTCTTTCTAGAAGTTGACAAGAATTGCCTGTGCCGAGACTTAACCCGTCTATAAACAAGCAAGTGTTTCTACAAGACATCCAATCATGATATTAATATTCCATTCTTTAAATGAAGTACAATAAGGGGGAAGATTGAGGGGTAGTCATGAGGATCTAGCCGGGGTACTTGCCTTGAACTGATGAGTCTTTCTATGCAAGAGTCATCCGTGTCATAGAAAGAACCCACAATTATACAAAGTACCCTAGCTTTGCTAGATGCAATCAATCATCCAATAACAAGAATAAATAAGCGTTAAGCATAGAAACATTGCAGAAATAAGCGTTAAGCATAGAAACATTGCACAAATATGATTCCCGGATAACTTATACATGCCCTTCTCCTCTTACTAAAGAGTGAATGAGAAACTACTCACTCTTCATGGCTTGGGTAAAGCTAGAAAAGTGAGTGATGCTCATCCCTCCAAGTAGAGAACTTATAAGATAAAGTAACAACAAATGTGTAGCCAATCTTTAACAAAGAATGGGTGAATCACATTCCACCCTTCACGGCTTTGGTAAAGCTCTAGAAAAGTGGAAAAGTTTCACTCTTCTAAGAAAGAAAGAAGCGCAAGCAATGGAAGTGAAATGTATGAACAATAAAAGTAGAAGAAAGCTAGTCACATTTGGAGGGTGGCTTCCTCAACCAAGAATTGGAGGGTTGCTTCCTCAACGAAAAGGTGAGCTATCTCTCTTCTATGCATGAAAAATGAAAGCATAAACATAAGCATAAACATAAAACTACTGTTATAACAAGCAAGAGATGTTGGACTAAAGCCAAACTAATCTCTAAAATAAAGACTTCATACAAGGGAAATGAGCTAAATCTACAATGAGAGTGGGAGTCTAAGCCTCTATCAAATTTCCTACTTTCTACTTCCTACTTCCTACTTCCTACTTGGCTCTCATAACTCTCCAACAAGGGGAGTATTTATAGGCAAGAGGAGGAGACAAGGGGGGGAGGGGTGAAGGAATAGTGTTTGCCGCCCAAGTCCAAGTGAACAGTCAACAACTCTGCTGCCAGTCTGTGAATAACGTTCGAACGTGAGTTGGCGTTCGAACGTTCTTTCTGTTTTTGCACTAAGGGCGTTCGAACGTTTACTGCCGTTCGAACGTTTCTTCTGTTTTTGCACTGAGGGCGTTCGAACGCCAGATTTGCTTTGACCCTATCACTCGAGTAGTCTGGTGGTCTTCTGTGAGGTTCAGTTCCAACTCTTTGCAGTGGTCTGGTCTTCCATCAACTCAAGTGTATGTTCGAACGTGAGTTGGCGTTCGAACGTGACACTCAAGTGCTTCAGAGCTCCAGTCTTCTTTCCTAACTGCAACACGCCTTCTCTTCAGCAGTTGAGTCTGCTACAGTGCAATGTGGACGTTCGAACGTGATTTGGCGTTCGAACGTTCTGGCTGTGCTCCAAGCTTTTCCAATTTTGGCCCTAATGTGCTGGTGCTGCATCCAAGTGTGGTACTTGTTGTTCTTGGGTCCTTGTTCAATTTAGGGCCTGAAATGACATCACTTAAACTCCATTAAAGTACAATTAGTCTTAAAATGTCATAATAACATGTCAATTTTAAGTACTAATCACACTCTCCAACCTAATTATTGCTAGTCTCTAGTAATACGAAAAAGAAAAATCTACTCCTAATGCCATTTTCGTAGGTCATCTGGTTGCATTTAGCTTATGCAACAAGCCGTTGAACCACTAGGTTTACCCTAGCGGACGAGTGTTGTCTCGTGAGGGTTTCCAGGGAAGCTACCCACAAACTTCAGTCGAACAGATGTGCATAGGAGAGTGCTGACTAAAGTAAATTAGCATCATGGTCGTTGGGACACCAGATTCTCAATTTTGACTTATGTCTCACACGTCCTTACTTCACATGTATTCATTCTATGCAAAAATTATCATTTGTTACATTGGTATTTGAAATTCTCAATGCAGTAGGAATGATCATTCAAGCAACCGGAATTGTTATGTAACAAATACTCCCTTTTATCACCTTCCATGGATAGTTTCGATTTCACAAACCTCACATAGTATACACTCAGCAAAAATTCACTCTGATTATAGTGACTTGTTTCTCATAGATCATGTGATCAGAAGATGGCCAATTGAAAAATCACATGCACAATTTAGGAAAGGAGTGAAATTTTTAAGAAGCAACTACTTATGTTTGGCATAACCTCATGACAGAATATTAACGCAATTAAAAGGAATGCTATTTACCATATCCCAATTGTGATTATCAACACATGCATGTAACAGACTTGAGATCAAATAGGGCTTTTCATAGGTTGTAGCGTGGCCAGAGGTCAGTGGCTAACGAAACGACGTCAGGGATTTTCAAAAGTTATCTTTTGTTTACGTATTGTAGCACACCTTTTTCTAACTTCTTGATATTCTGCCGAGAGATGACATTTCTTTCTTTCATTTTTCTCATTTTTCACTTTCTTGGCAAGTTCTTGCCTTTTTGCTTTTGTTTTGTTTCAATTGTTCCAATCAACTCTTCTTGGATGATAATCTCGAATGCTCCTTTTTCTTTTCCTTTTTCTGTATCATCTTACAAAGAGGATGTAAGAAAATTAGATAGCCAAGGTATGTCAAGTATGTTTTCCTGTGGATTGGTAATCATATAGGTTTATCAAAGAAAAATTTATACATTGATGGCTCAAACATGGCTAACGAGGGATAAATTTTGTCAAAGAAAGGTCTAAGGCTCAATATTATATCAAAGATGGCCTAAGATCATTTCTCAAGCATGTGCACATGTATGTGTTGTATGCGATGGTTCCTTGTGGGATATGTCAATAGATCACTTTTAAGTGCGTCAATCAAAGCAAGGTTAATGAGATCATTCAAAAATTGAGAGTGAACAAAATTTACTTGAGTAATCATTGATTGTCTCTCAAAAGCATCGTTAGGTTCGAAACTCACCCTGGTGTTCTTTGTTATCTCCACTGTGTATGTCGGGTTTTCCAGGGGGTATTGGTTATATACCAATTCCATTTTCGAGTCAGATCCTCCTGTACCTTTAAAATAACAAATATCGATGTACATATGACAATTTAAGTATAGAGAGAATACCAATTTTTTTCAAGAAATATGGTTTTAAGTCTCGGTTGATAAATGGATGTGTTAAACCGATCATGTGCAAATTTACTCTAGCGAGCATTCTTAATATCCACATTTGTTCCATCACCTTTTAATTTTTATGCTAAATCTACAAATGCATTAAAACAAATAAAAGTGATAAATGGAACCATTCATTTCAAAATATCATCTTTTAATATCAACGGTTCGATTCATTCACAATTGCACAAAAACTTACAACTATCAAAGAAGAAATTCATAAAAAGAAGCACTTTAAACAAACATAAAAACAAGAACAAGAACAGAAATCCTCTCTCTCACTCTTCTCCTTGTGCACCATCTCCTCCATGTCCACCATGTCCATCCCTTGGGCCGGGGGCTCTTCTTGCCTTGCCGCTGGGCCGCCACTATGACTTTGGCTTCTCCGGAAGGAAGCCTTGTTCAGTGGCCCCATTGGCTTTTTTATTTCCATCTCGGGCTTCACCCTTACCCCATGTTCCGTGCACATTTCAGTCACCAAAGTAGCAAAAGGGAGTGCACTCCTCTTTACATCACACCCCTTCTTCATTTCATTTAGGATGAGAGAGGGGAGGTCGATGCTATGTCCTTTTCCAATGGCATACAAAAGTCGGGCCATGTCGGGTAAAATCTCATTCTTTCTTCCTACGGGAGCGAAGTTGGACACCGCAATCAAATTCATCATTTTATATTTGTCGGTGAGCTCCCCTTGCCTAAACAATCTCCTCCTTGCCCATGAAAAGTCAACTACCCCCGTCAATTCCTTTCCCACCACATTCATTGCTATGTCCTTCTTTGGGGGGTAGGTAGGGTTTTGCACTCGAGGTATTTCCTCTCTTATTTCAATGATGTATGCTTCATCCACGTCAATGTGGGTACCCCTAACATATGTCCGGATTGCGCCGTTGATGATCTCAGCGTTGGAGTAAAACTCCCGCACCAAGTCAACAACGGCGTCTCCACCATTCCTCCAATACCAGACCCACTCCCTCCTCTCCATTTCTTGCCTTATTCCAATCCCAGCAAAGTCATCAATTACAACATCTCTCTCACAAACAATTGCATGCTTATGGTAAAAATTTTCATACCTTTCAGCCTTTAAGGCATTGGGAAACCTGGTCCTGTCATATCTCTTTGTCCTTTGCCTTCCTTCCCTTTCTTCTATCACCTCTTCTACAATGTTTGGATCTTGGTTCACTGGTGGAGCACGCCTGGCAGGGAGTTTCATCCTTGGCATGGCGTTCGAACGTGGGTTTTGGTTTGAGAGGGTGCTGAAAAGTGCTGGAAACTTAGGGTTCTTGGTCTGGGATTGATGATTTTGATGCGGAGAGGAGTTAGGGAGGGTCGAATTTGGGTATTCTTGGGGAATGAGGGCGAGTTGAGGTCTGTGGAGTGAAAATGAGTTCTAGGGTTTTGAAAGAATTTGGGGATTTTGGCTGAAAACGACGAACCAGGCTTTTATAGCCTGAGTTGTATCGTTCGAACGTTGGTAACGTTTGAACGTTGGTAGAAGGATTTTAAACAAACCGTTCGAACGTGGTATGGTGTTCGAACGTGGTGAGCTCTCAGTACTTTTGAGTTTCTGTCAGAGGCCAAAGTACTGTAAGTTCTCTTCGTTCGAACGTTCTATTGCCGTTCGAACGTTAATCTCGTTCGAACGGTCTATTGGCGTTCGAACGGACTGAGCTCCCAGTACTTTTAAGTTCCAGCAGAAGCTTCATCAGAGGCTGAGTACTGTAAGCAGTCAACGTTCGAACGTTACCTGGCGTTCAAACGTTGAACCAAAATTAAAGTTTTTCTCTACTACACTATATACAATCAAAGAAAACAAAACACACAAATTTAAATCAAGAAAAACTAAGGCGTCTCAGGATGAACCCCTACCCACGCTTCAGGTTGGTATTTTGGGGCATTCCTTACTCGGCCCATATTTTCATTTCAGTCAAAAGAATTTATACAAAAAGATTTTTACACTTTTTACAACAAATTCGGACCTTTGGCATTCACTCCCCCAACAAAAGCACAAATTTCCTACAGAAAATTATCTATTCCGAGTCTCCCTCTGTGTCTGTGTAAAATGGACAACCAATAACTCTCCCAACTTCCTCTCTCACAAATCGGTTAAGCACAGTACCGGAATAGCATGACGTATCAGGGTAATCCTTACTCAGCCCATTCACTATCCAGTCTAATCGATCAAGTGCGCGACCGAAAATTGGTTCAGAACACTGGTTGTACCTTTTTTCGTGAAAGAATCTGCCACACTGTTTACAGGCACCAAGTCTTTTTGCACGACGGCGTTTGGTAAAGCTGCTTCTGCCACAGAGGGGTTTCGCTTGTTTTTCTTTGATTTCAGCCTTCCTTACTAATCTTGCTTTTCTCATGATCATAATATGTACATCAGATGGAAAAGTACGTACAACTCCTAGGCTAAACCAAAAAAGATTTACATCCATGATTGCTAAATTTTAAGACTCACTATCTGGTTCTTTAACGTCTGCCAGTCACAAAGACGATTGAAGCTGATTCATAAGCATAATCATCAATTTATACAATCAATGTTCAAACATGATTAACAGCAACAATAAAAATTTAAAAATTTACGAAAATTATGAACGAAAAAGAATTGATGAACTGATCATACCCCCCAACCTAAACTGAACATTGTCCCCAATGTTTCGAATTTACCGGTTCATGGAGTGTGGAGATGAGGTTGAATGGTAGAGATCTGTTCACCGCTGAAACCTACAAACAAAAACACAAAAATTACTCATCTGTGCGCAGATCTGGGTTTCGGGTAGGCTGAAAATCCTTATGTGTGAGTGCGAACAAGAGAAGAACACCCGTGAGCAAATATAAGATTAAAATGCAAAACATGAAGCATAAAATCGTGTTTGTGGAGTGTGTGGTCATGGGTGATTTCTCGGGTAACAGAGACTCGAAGACGAACAAAAGGAAGAAGAAAAGAAAAAGAAAAAAAGAAGAAGAAGAATAAGAAAAGGGGGGGGGGCAATTGTGGCGGCTGGGGAAAAAGTGGGTGCCTTATAAAGGCGCCCCAGTGGGTCGGGTTGGAGTAGATATTTCCTGACCCGATCCACTGGAGTGTCGGCAGGCGCGAATTTCAGAAGAGTACTCTGGTTCCATTAAAAGAATGGTTTCCACATTTCTAACACAGTCCTCCAAAAATGGTTTGAACCTCTGATCATTAACAGTAAAATTATTACCGTTTGCTGGGTTTTCCACTTCAACTGCTCCATATTCAAACACCTTTTTGACAATGTAAGGCCCAGTCCATCTTGATTTCAACTTACCAGGAAAGAGGCGGAGTCTTGAATTAAATAGCAAGACTTTTTGAGACGGCTCAAAAGATTTTTGCACAATGTGTTTGTCATGAAAAATTTTCATCCTGGTTTTAGCAATCTTAGCATTTTCATATGCTTCATTTCTCAATTCCTCCAATTCATTTATCTGAAGTTTCCTTGTTAGCCCAGTCTTGTCCAAGTCAACATTCATTGCTTTAATAGCCCAGTATGCCCTATGTTCCAATTCCACAGGCAAGTGACATGGCTTTCCATAGACTAATCGATAAGGAGACATGCCTAAAATTGTTTTAAAAGCAGTACGGTATGCCCAGAGCGCATCAGTTAGTCTTAATGACCAATCTTTGCGATCTGGATTCACCGTTTTTTCCAAAATTAATTTGATCTCCCGATTAGCTAACTCAGCTTGTCCACTGGTCTGTGGGTGATAAGGTGTTGCAATTTTGTGAAAAATCAAGTATTTTTTCATTAAGTTCCAGAAGGGACGATTTAAAAAATGAGCACCTCCATCACTTATGATTGATTTCGGAATTCCAAACCGGGACAAAATATTTTCTTTCAAAAATTTGATCACTGTTTTGTGATCATTGTTTCGGCATGGAATTGCTTCAACCCATTTGGATACATAGTCTATAGCCACTAAAATGTATAGATAGCCAAAGGAAGGGGGAAATGGTCCCATAAAATCGATGCCCCAACAGTAAAAAATTTCAATTACCAGAATGGGGTTTAAGGGCATCATATTTCTTTTAGAAATGTTTCCCAACCTTTGACACCTATCACAAGTTGAACAAAAGTCATGGACATCTTTGAAAAATGTGGGCCAGTAAAATCCACACTGCAATATTTTTGCAGCTGTTTTTCTTGATGAAAAGTGGCCACCGCATGCTTCAGAATGACAAAATGTTATTACCTGGCTACTTTCATGAGCAGGGATGCAACGTCTTATGATTTGATCTTTACAGTACTTGAATACGTAAGGATCTTCCCAAAAGAAGTTACGAACTTCCCTCAGAAATTTCTTTTTGTCCAACATGGTAAAGGATGGAGGGAGTGTACCAGTAGCAAGAAAGTTAGCAATGTCTGCATACCATGGTGTCCTATCAATCATGAACAGTTGTTCAACGGGGAATTTCTCATTGATTGGCAGTCCATCCTCATGAAATTCTTAGGTTAGTCTGGACAGATGATCTGCCACCACATTCTCGACACCTTTCTTGTCCTTGATGACAAGATCAAACTCTTGGAGCAAAAGTATCCATCTCAAGAGTCTTGGTTTGGCATCCTTCTTTGCGAGCAAAAATTTTAGGGCTGCATGGTCAGTGAATACAGTAACAGAAGAACCAACAAGATAAGAACGAAATTTTTCCAGTGCAAAAACTACAGCAAACAATTATTTCTCAGTTGTCGAATAATTCATTTGGGCATCATTCAAAGTTTTGCTTGCATAGTAAATCACATGGGGTTTCTTATATTTTCTTTGTCCCAATACAGCACCTACATCAAAATCACTTGCATCACACATTAGTTCAAAGGGAAGATTCCAGTCAGGGGGTTGCATTATTGGTGCAGAAATTAACATGTCTTTTAGCTTGTCAAAGGCTTTTTGGCATACTTCATTCCAATCAAATATTACATCCTGACTTAGGAGGTGACTGATGAGCACAAAATATTGTATATTTCAAGGCCTCATTACATGCATTTTAACTCAACTTTTGCATCTAAGTACTTAGAGTTAGTCGATTTTATGAATAATGTTGAATTCTTGATGTTGCATGTTTTTATAGATTAAATCATGTATTTTAGGACCTTGCAACTATGATGGATGTGTGGTGAGGGCATGGACACATTACATGAAGATTGGGAGGCTTAAAAGTGAAGAAATCAAGGAGGTATTGGTGTTTGGGAACAAAGGCGCCAGCAGCCACACCAGTGGGTTGATAAGCCTCGGTTTTCCTCCATTTTGACCATGATCCGCTTCGAATCTGAAAAAATTCAAAACATGAAAGTTGTAGATCTGGATGTCTTCTGTATTGTGTCAAAATTTCAGCTCAATCAGACGGTTAGATCAAAAGGTATGTCAATTCTACGAAGACTGGTCCGGAGCAGAAAAACAGTACCGGTACGCCGAAGCTACTGGTGTTCGAAGTACCGGTACGGTACAGTACCGGTACTGTCTTCTGAAAAAGCCCGAAATGCCTCCAAATCACTTCCCACTTGCTTGGGGGTCCCACCAATGCTTCTACCACTTGCCCCCCAACATTTCCTTACACATTTCCATGCCTCCCTGACACAACTTGAAGACTTTTGAGGCTTGGCATTCAAGGAGGAACAGAGAGAAATGGGCTGCCATGTGGGTTGCAGGCTAGCCTGTCCAAGGCTTCAACTCAACCTCCTATTGATGGGAGGCCTGCACACAGCTGGGGGGACCACCATGCACGAAATTTGAAGGCTCACACTCCATATACTCAGCATTATTCAGCATTGCAAGGGGGTGGCTACCTAAGCTTAGTTTTAGTTCCATGTAGAAGATGATGAATAGTGTAATGTAAGTTTATGTTTTTGCATTTTCCTTTCCATTGCAATTGTTGTAAGCTTTAAACCTCTTGTAATCTTCGTTCCTTGCACTTTAATCTAAGTTGTTTCAAGTTTATTCCAAGTTTACTTGCATGTTCTTCATTTCACCATTGTTGCTTCAAGTTTTCTTCATTTCATCTTTTAAAATGGGTATTGCATATTTTCCTTCATAGCTTTAGATTTATTGCTTCAAGTTAAGTTTCATGCTTTAAATCTTCATTTCTCTACAATGTCTTTCATTTACATTATGCTTGTCTTTCTTTTATGCATGAGTAGCTAGATTTTTAGTTGGCTAATTCAAGGGAGAATTCCTCTTGGGCCCTCCATTTCAACTTATTTTCTTTCCTCCCCGGTGTACGATGGTTCGGTTTGACTGGGTTGAGTGTGGACGTGGTGGTGAGTCCTTGATATCCCGTAGGCATTTGTCACGGGGTATGCTTGGATCCTCACCTCCATTTGGTTGTGTGGCTTTGATATTCCGTAGACTTGTCACGGTTTATGCTTAGATCCTCATTTCCATTTGTCCTGAGCTTCCCACGAATCAATCGTTCATCTATAAACCCTTGGAGGAAGGTTTTGAGTTGAGTTGGTATTCCCATTGGAATGACCCTTTGGATTAGCCAACATTTGTTTTCATTGCATTTTCATTCAAAAACTTCACTCACAAAACACAAACACAAGATTTTACATTTTCCCTTTTGTTCACCAAAATCACTTTCACACACTCGAACTTTCCTTCCCTGAGGAGACGACCTTGGAATACTTTTCCAAGTAAAACACCGACACACAAAAGACTCTTTGCGATTGGAGAACACTTTTGTTCACACATTTCATTTCATATATTTTGTTCATTCCATTTTCCACCAATCCGTTGTTGCCTAATCTCTTGCATCACCCCGAGGGAGAGTGACACTCCCCTTCACACATAAGCCATATACACATTGAGGAATGATGTTTAGGGGTTAGGAATAACAACGTTTTTGCTCAATCAGTGACACATTGGTTTTGCTATGGTACTGAAATCTTTTATGAATCTCCTGTAGAACCCTGCATGTCCTAGGAATGATCGAACATCCTTTACAGTCTTAGGGGCAGGCAAATTTCCAATCAAATCAATTTTTGCCTTGTCAACTTTCATACCTTCAGACGACACAATGTGACCAAGAACAATGTCCTGTGTTACCATAAAATGGCATTTTTTCCAATTGAGCACTAGGTTGGCTTCCTTACATCTGATCAGTACTTTCTCTAGATTGGTTAAACACAAATCGAAGGAATCACCATAGACAGAGAAGTCATCCATAAATACTTCCAAAATTTTTTCAACCATATCATTGAACAGGCTTAGCATACATCTTTGGAATGTTGCAGGAGCGTTACAAAGTCCAAATGGCAACCTTTTGAATGCAAAGGTGCCAAAGGGGCATGTGAATGTTGTTTTCTCCTGATCATCTAAGGCTATCTCAATTTGGTTATACCCTGAATACCCATCTAAGAAACAGTAAAATGCATGCCCTGCAATTCTCTCCAGAACTTGGTCAAGAAATGGGAGGGGAAAATGATCTTTTCTAGTGACTAAATTGAGTTTTCGATAATCAATGCACATTCGCCATCCTGTGACGACTCGAGTTGGTACTAGTTCATTTGCATCATTTTTTACCACTGTGACCCCAGATTTTTTTGGCATAACTTGGGTTGGACTGACCCATTTACTATCTGAGATAGGGAAGATTATCCCTGCATCTAAGAGTTTGAGTACCTCGATTCTCACAACTTCCTTCATGTGAGGGTTCAGTCGTCGCTGCATTTGACAAGAGGGTTTTGAATCCTCTTCAAGGTATATGACATGATTGCAGATTAACGGGCTTATACCTTTCAAGTCAGCGATGGTCCATCCAATGGTACTTTTATGACTTCGAAGAACTTCAAGCAATTTAGACTCTTGCAAGTCTGTGATTTTAGATGAAATTACCACTGGGTATGACTCATTCTCTCCTAAAAATGCATATTTGAGGTCAGATGTGAGAGGTTTCAATTCAGGCCTTGGTGGGCTAACACTTGATGAGACTGGCTTTGTGCCACTCGGTGAAATTTCTTCGAATTTGGGTGCCCATGTCTCAACAGTATGAGTAGGGCCACTTGGTGGATTTGGGTCATCATCTGTTATTTCTGATGAGATGAGTTCTAACAGAGATGATTCATTAGGATCCTCACAGAATGTATCATCCAGATGTTCCTGTATCAAAGATTCTATGGAATTTACTTCCCTTTCTTCCTTTTCTTCTTCTGGATGTTTGGCAATATTGAAAATGTTTAGTTCGAGAGTCATATTTCCAAAAGTTAATTTCATTACTCCATTCCTACAATTGATTAAAGCATTGGAAGTTGCTAGGAATGGCCGACCAAGAATGACGGGAATTTGGTTCTCCGAATTTATTGCTGGTTGAGTATCCAGAACAATGAAATCAACAGGGAAGACAAAACTATCTACTTGGACAAGCACATCTTCAACAATCCCTCTGGGGGTTTTGACAGATCTGTCAGCCAACTGGAGTGTGATACAAGTGGGTTTAAGTTCACCCAGACCCAACTGCTGATAGACAGAGTAGGGTAGCAGATTAACGCTGGCTCCAAGGTCTAACAAGGCTTGTTCAATCCTGAATTTCCCAATGATACATGACACAGTTGGACATCCTGGGTCTTTGTATTTTGGAAGGGTTTTATGTTGGAGAAGAGCACTAGCTTGTTCCGTTAGGAAAGCTCTCTTTTGGACATTCTGGCTTCTCTTGATTGTGCACAAGTCTTTTAGAAACTTGGCATAAGACGGAACTTGTTTGATTGCATCCAGAAGTGGGATGTTGATATTTACTTGCTTAAAAAGCTCGTAAATTTCAGGCTGATTTTCCTCCTTCTGTTTGGTTTTGAGTCGATGAGGAAACGGAGCTGGAATGGGATACGAAGGTTCCCTTTTCTCAGAAGGTTCTGGCTCTTGTTCAATCACAGGCTCAGGGTCTTTCTCAAGTTCAATCTCAATTGGTTCAGGTTCAGATGATGGATTGGCTGGGCTTGACTCAGGCCTTGGCTTGGGAATGAGTATGTCTCTGATTGTTTTGTCAATCACTTTGCCACTTCTTAATGTCGTGACAGCTTGGGCTTGGTCTTGGGTGTTTCCTGTTGTTGAAGGGTTCCCTACATGGAATTGGCCTTGTGGTTGCTTTGGTTGAGCAGGAAACCTTCCCTTTTCGTGTGTGACCATGGATTGAGTCAACTTTTGGATGTGGTTTTTAAGATCCTCAAAAGATTGAGTGGTCTGGGTTTTGAAATCAGTGAATTCCTGTGTGAAATTATTGTTATAATTCATTTGCTTTGCATGAACTGATTCAGTGTGTCCTCAAGGTTCCTCTTTTGTGGTGGTTGGTATGGTTGATATGCAGGAGGTCCTTGAGGTGGTGGGTATGGTCCTTGTTGTTGGTTCATGGGTATTGGTTGTGTGTTTTTCCAACTGAAGTTAGGGTGGTTTCGCCACCCTGGATTGTATGTTTCAGAATATGGGTTGGAGTAGGGCTTGTTGAAGTTGGAAACTGCATGTGTTTGTTCCAACAAGACTTCTTTGAATGCTGGGATGGTGGGACACTCCCCAGTAGGGTGTCCTGTTAGCGCACAAATTCCACACATTTGCTCGGTGGAAGGGCTAACATCAACTTGATGGACTTTCTTCATCCCTAAAGCTTCAAGCTTTCGAGATAGTGTGGACATTTTTGCTCTCAAGTCATCATCCTCTCTCAAGACATATTTTCCTCCTTGGGAATTAGATGGTCTGGCTTCTACAGTGGTAGGGGAGGCTGAGTCCCACATCTGAGAACTGTCAGATATGGTGTCGAAAAAATTGAATGCCTCCTCCGGACTTTTTCCCATGAATTCTCCTTGGGCCATCATTTCGACAAACTGACGTAGTCTAGAGGGTAAGGAGTCATAGAAAAATCCTACCAAAGTCCAATTTTCAAAAGCATGATGTGGGCATGATTGGAGTAGATCTTTGAATCTCTCCCAACTTTGATAAAAAGTTTCTCCTTCTTTGACCGCAAAATTTATGATTTGCCTTTTTAGTGCATTTGTGCGGTGTAAAGGAAAAAACTTTCTAAAAAATTCATTTTGTAATGCTTGCCAATTGGGTATTGAAAAAGCCTTTAAAGAATTTAACCTTCGTTTGGCTCTATCCCTCAAGGAAAAAGAAAACAGTTTCATTTTGGCCAATTCAGAATTGTCTTGGAATGTTCCACACACTTCCTCAAAATCTTTTATATGCAGATATGGATTTTCTGCATCCAATCCATGAAATACGGGTAATAACTGTACTGTCCCCGGCTTTACAGTAAAGAGAGGAGCATTTTCAGGAAAAATAAAACAAGAGGGGACACTATTTCTTGTGGGATTTAAGTAATCCCGCAAAGTTCGGATGTTAGGGACCTCCTCCTCTCTCATAGGGACTTCTCCATTTCTTTCATTATTTGCCATACTACCCTCACAAGAGTCTGCTACTGATCTAGGTGAATTAGGTTCAGGCTGATTCACGGACTCACACGATTCTGCCGGCAAATTTTGGAAGTGAGGAGTGCCCTCAGTCATAAAGAAAATAAAACAAAGTTATTTACAGTAAACCAAAATATACACAATGTTGAAGGTCTTTTTACCTTTCACCTTAAAATACCTTTTAAAGGTTCCCCGGCAACGGCGCCAAAGACTTGATGCTTGATCCGAAATGTGTACACCCAACTGCAGGCGGTCAAGCTGTAGTAATAATCCGGTTTGAGTCCGGAGTCGAATCCACAGGGAACTTTTGTTGATATTTCTGAGGTGAGCAGTGGTAGAGACCTATTGATTGTAACCTTTGAGATTTGCTGTGAGATATGAGTTTTTCTGGACATAATATAAGATTCTTTCCAGGAAGATTTTCTTAACAAAATAGGTGCTAATAAAAAAAGTCACTCTTTAGTGCAAGGATCTGGACATGTAGCTAGTTATCCGGTTTGTCATAATTGTGCTTGATAACTCAATTAACTCCCGTGTCAACAACAAGTTAATCGGAAGATAAAGATGGATTGTGAGAATTAAGAACATGATTCCGATGTCTTTCTAGAAGTTTACAAGAATTGCCTGTGCCGAGACTTAACCCGTCTACAAACAAGCAAGTGTTTCTACAAGACATCCAATCATGATATTAATATTCCATTCTTTAAATGAAGTACAATAAGGGGGAAGATTGAGGGGTAGTCATGAGGATCTAGCCGGGGTACTTGCCTTGAACTGATGAGTCTTTCTATGCAAGAGTCATCCGTGTCATAGAAAGAACCCACAATTATACAAAGTACCCTAGCTTTGCTAGATGCAATCAATCATCCAATAACAAGAAGAAATAAGCGTTAAGCATAGAAACATTGCACAAATATGATTCCCGGATAACTTATACATGCCCTTCTCCTCTTACTAAAGAGTGAATGAGAAACTACTCACTCTTCATGGCTTGCGTAAAGCTAGAAAAGTGAGTGATGCTTATCCCTCCAAGTAGAGAACTTATAAGATAAAGTAACAACAAATGCGTAGCCAATCTTTAACAAAGAATGAGTGAATCACATTCCACCCTTCACGGCTTTGGTAAAGCTCTAGAAAAGTGGAAGAGTTTCACTCTTCTAAGAAAGAAAGAAGCGCAAGCAATGGAAGTGAAATGTATGAACAATAAAAGTAGAAGAAAGCTAGTCACATTTGGAGGGTGGCTTCCTCAACCAAGAATTGGAGGGTTGCTTCCTCAACGAAAAGGTGAGCTATCTCTCTTCTATGCATGAAAAATGAAAGCATAAACATAAGCATAAACATAAAACTACTGTTATAACAAGCAAGAGATGTTGGACTAAAGCCAAACTAATCTCTAAAATAAAGACTTCATACAAGGGAAATGAGCTAAATCTACAATGAGAATGGGAGTCTAAGCCTCCATCAAATTTCCTACTTTCTACTTCCTACTTCCTACTTGGCTCTCATAACTCTCCAACAAGGGGAGTATTTATAGGCAAGAGGAGGAGACAAGGGGGGGGGGGGGGTGAAGGAATAGTGTTTGCCGCCCAAGTCCAAGTGAACAGTCAACAACTCTGCTGCCAGTCTGTGAATAACGTTCGAACGTGAGTTGGTGTTAAAACGTTATTTCTGTTTTTGCACTAAGGGCGTTCGAATGTTTACTGCCGTTCGAACGTTTCTTCTGTTTTTGCACTGAGGGCGTTCGAACGCCAGATTTGCTTTGACCCTATCACTCGAGTAGTCTGGTGGTCTTCTGTGAGGTTCAGTTCCAACTCTTTGCAGTGGTCTGGTCTTCCATCAACTCAAGTGTACGTTCGAACGTGAGTTGGCGTTCGAACGTGACACTCAAGTGCTTCAGAGCTCCAGTCTTCTTTCCTAACTGCAACACGCCTTCTCTTCAGCAGTTGAGTCTGCTACAGTGCAATGTGGACGTTCGAACGTGATTTGGCGTTCGAACGTTCTGGCTGTGCTCCAAGCTTTTCCAATTTTGGCCCTAATGTGCTGGTGCTGCATCCAAGTGTGGTACTTGTTGTTCTTGGGTCCTTATTCAATTTAGGGCCTGAAATGACATCACTTAAACTCCATTAAAGTACAATTAGTCTTAAAATGTCATAATAACATGTCAATTTTAAGTACTAATCAAGGCCCATCCCAGAAGGACCCACTCCACAAGCTACTGTCCCTTCTGCACCTGCCCCCTCTGCCTTCACAGCAGTTGAGGCTGATGATGGGGATGATGGAGAGGATGATGACGATGAAGATACTGAGGAGTCTGGGGAAGATGAAGGGTCTGAGGAAGATGAGGCTAATGATGGGAGTGATGGAGAGGGTGATGAGTAAGAGGCTGTTGTAGTTGTTGCCTTTCCTTTGGTGTTGGATTGTATATAGTTGGATGGGGTTGTAGGCCGTTTTGGATTCTTTTTGATGTCCTACTCCATGTACTCCAACTCTATAACACATTAATGGAAAACCACAGTTCTTGATTCAATCTTGTCTATGTTATTTTGTTAATTGCATTATGATTTTTGTTTTTTTGATTAATTGAGTGAATTGTTTGTTTAAATGGATTATTGTATGTTATGCTCGTTACCTTGTTTGAAAAATAAATTTTTGCTAAGGGACTAGCAAAACCCAAGCTGGGGGGTGTGATTAGCACAAAACTTTGCATATTTTAGGTGCTAATCATCCTATTTTCAATTGCTTTTGGGGGTTAAATGATTGGGGTTGTATTATTAGAGTTTTTAACGAAGATTTTTGGTGTTTGCAGAAAAAAGGCGCTAAATGAGGCTTCTTAAAGCCTTCCCAAATGAGTTGAGGTGAATGAGGATGAAAGAGTGGCTAAAGAATGGCTCAGGAGTGAAGAAATCAGAAAAATCAGACAAAGTAGCAGAAGCGTACTGGTACGATTTGGCCACTAGAACATAGTGTACCGGAACGGTCCTGCCTCTGGAGTTCGGGGTACCGGTACTGAGTACCGGTACGGTCTGCTATCCCTGCCCCAATCTCTGCAACTCAGGTCCGCCGTTTTTGAGGGACCTACCAATCACTCTCCCACTTGTCTCTGACTCCTCCATCACATTGTACCACCCTCCAACACCCTCCATTTGATTTTGGAAACTTGAATGATAAATGAGGAGAGAGAAAAAGAATGGACTGGGTGTGCAGGCTAGCTCTGCACCACCCTGTCCAGCCCATCCCTCTTGACAGCCTATGGATGGAGATCACATCACTCAGCTGGGAGAACACACTATGGACGTTGGGGGGGGGGGGGAAGAGGACTCCATTCATGAGGATTCAGCATTGTATACACTACACAAAGATATAGAGAGAGTGAGTCTGGGTAGAAGATGATGAATAGTATTCTAGAGAGATAAAATTGAGATTTTTACATTTTCTTCAATACATTGTCTTGTAATCTCCTGGAAGACTCTATAGAGCCTCATTTAATGTCATTATTGCTAGTTCCTACAAGTTCATTGCAAGTTTAATTATCTTTTAAAGCTTTCACCATCAATGCATCAAAGTTATTCTTTTTCTTACTTTTAAAATAGGTATTCATTGTTTTCACTTACAACTTATGTTTGCATGCATTTAGTTACTCAAGAACTTCATTCCTTTGCAATGCATCATCATTACATTGTTAATTTCATCCCAAGCATGAGTAGCTAAAATCCTTTAGTTGGCAAAACCAAGGGGAACCTCCACTTAGGTATGCCATTTCAACTCATTCTCTTCCCTTCTTTCAGAGTTCAATGGTTCGGTTTGACTGGGTTGAGGGTGGATAAATTGGTGAGTCTTTGATATTTCGTAGGCCTAGTCATGGTTTATGCTTAGATACTCACCCTTCTTATCCCTAGCTTCCCACGAATCAATCGTTCATTAATGCTTTATTGGAGGAGGGATTCGAGTTGAGATGGTATTCCTCTTGGAGTGACCTCTTGGGTTAGCCAACGTTTGTTTCTCATTTCATTTTCACCAAAACACACTTCACCAAACAACTTTCAACAACAAAAGATTTTACACTTTCTTTCTCCCAAAATCACATTCCCATTGGTTTACATCCTTCCCTGTGGAAACGACATTGGAGTACCTCCAAGTAAAACACGACCAACAAAAGTCTCCTTGCGCTTGGGGAGCATTTTTGTTCATACACATAACACATTTCCACCATCCCATTTTCCCATCTCCTTGCCCTTTCTTTTGACACTACTCAAGGGAGAGTGACACTCCCCTCCATCCACATACAATACATTTTGAGGGATGATATTTAGGGGTTAGGGATAACAAGGAAAAACATCAAGCACTAGGAACCAAAGCATCCAGGAGAAAATGTTACATGCGAGAGACACATTGATCTGATTTCCCTCGGCCAAAACAATGAGGTGGTGAAGATCATTGTTGCTCATGGGATTGGATTTTGGTTTGAGCCCGTGGATGGGTACAATTTGTCTTTATGCCTAGAGTTTTACCAAAAACTCAAAGTGGTGGATGAGTTTTAGGTCTTGAGGATGAACATAAGGGGCAAGACATTTGATGTGACCCCTATGGTGATTGCCACCCTCCTGCATTATGAGAGGCCACCTCCCTCCACCTCGGTGTACCCACATAAAATTACTAGCACCAAGACCATCCCTGAATTTGTGGCTTTGATGTACGAGGACCCGACTCAGTTTATGAGAACGGTCCACGTCGGGGGCCTCAAACATTCATATGGATGATGAACAAGCTTTTGCATTATAACCTACTTCCGAGGGGCGCCGAGAAGACGCCTAACATTGGAAAGCTTGCCTTCTTGGATGCGGTGATGTCGGGAAAGGCTATGGACTTTGCACTTTTTATATGGGAGGTAATGAAGGACTTCGCCGAGACTTAAAAGCCAAAGGCGAACCTCCCATTTGGAAACTTGGTCACTAGGATGTCCACGCACTTCAAGGTGAAGGGGTATGCTTTTGACAAGATCACTCCACTTGATAACGGGGCTATCGGAAGGGCTAGTAGCAAGAAGAGGACGGCGATGAGCCGTGGCGAGCATACTAGGGCTACGAGACCAGAGTCGTCTGATGCAAGACCTTCATCTGCTGGGCCATCCTCTGGGCCATCTGTATTTGTCCCATCCACTTCTGCACCGGAGCGCTTAGTATCTCTGTGCCTCGATGCATTAGAGGTGACAGTGCATGGGATCTCTGCCATGATGACCAGACTGTTTCATCACACGTTTCCCGGCGAGCCTATTCTTGGCGGACCTCCACCTTCTACCTCTGCCCCCTCAGCATCCACAGTAGTTGAGGTTGGAGAGACAGATGATGATGATGAAGATGAGGATGATGCTGGTGACGGTGACGACAGTGATAGTGATGAGGATGAGAGTGATGATGGTGATGATGAGGGTGATGGTGACGAGTAGTTTGTCATTGTTTTTGTTCTTTTGGAGTAGGGTTATACATAGCCTAGGAGGGGAGTACTTGGCCTTGTAGAAGAGTCTTTAGGTTTTAGGCTATTTTGTATTTTTTTGAACTCTATCTCCATGTACTCCAACTTTGAAAATGATTAATGAAATACCATAGTTTTTGTTCCATATTTGCCGAGTTAATTTCGTTAATTGCATTGTGATTTTTGTATTTTGAATGTTTGATGAATTACTTGTGTAAATGGATTGTTTTAATTTCATACTTGTTGGTTTGAAAATAAACTTTGCTAGGGACTAGCAAAGCTCAAGTTGAGGGGGTGTGATTAGCACAAAACATTGCATATCTTATGTACATTTACATCCCTTTTTATACTTGCTTTTGCGGTTAAAATGAGCAGAATTGCAATGTTTGAGCTTTTAAGTTTCACTATGTTTACAGGTAAAGGTGCTTAAATGGTGCTTGTTAGGCCCTATCGTGGTGTTTAAGATGATTGGAGATGAGATGGTGGCTTAACGATAGCTTAAAAGGTGGAGGAACCAAGAAATCAGCAAAACAAGTAAAAACCTACCAGCAGGCCATAGTGGTAGGTTTTGGCTACTGGACCTGCACCTACCGCAAACCTATCGATAGGTTTTGCTCACTGGAGTAAAACCTACCGGTAGGTTTCCATCGACCTACCCATAGGTTTACTGAAACATGCCAGATTCTGCAATCCAACACTATTACTTTGGGGGTCCCACCATTGGATCTCCCACAGTTTCTTGACACTCCTTACACACAAGACAACCCCTCCTCTTCCCTAGCTTGGATTTTGGAGGCTTGGACATTAATGAGGAGAAAAAGAATGGGTGAAGCTTGGGAGTGCAGGCTAGGCATGTGCTAGCTTGCCAAACCAATCCTTTCAGCCCCCTATTGATTGGAGATCAATCACACAGACCGAGAGGGCTCCATGGATGTTTTTGGCAAGGGAGATACACCATTATATGATATACATTATAATATAGAGAGAAAAGCTCAAGGAAGAAGATGAATAGTGCTAGAGAGAGAAGTTGATATTTTTGTATTTTCTTTCATCCATTTCACTTGTAATCCTCTGCAGACTTATGTAAGTTTCATTGAATGTCTTTGATGTCATTTATTACAAGCACATTTCAAGTTTAGTCTTACATTTTGGATTTCACCATTAATGCATTCAAGTTTTTCCTTTTCGAGCTTTTAAAATGGGTATTGCATATTTTTCTTCATAGTTTACAATTTCTCTTCATTTCAACTATATCATTACTTTAGATATGAGTAGCTAAGTTTATAGTTGGCTAATCCAAGGGAAAATTTCCCTTGGGTATGCTACTTCAACTCATTTTCATTCCTCCTCGTAGTGTACGATGATTCGGTTTGACTAGGTTGAGTGTGGACGTGCTTGTGAGTTCTTGATACACCGTAGACATTGTCACGGGGTATGCTTGAATCCTCACCTCCATTTTGGTCTCGTGCATCCTACTAATCAATCAAACATCTAGGCACCATTGGAGGAAGGTCTTGAGTTGATTTGGCATTCCCATTGGAATGACCCCTTCGGATTAGCTAACACTTGTTTCCATTCAAATTTCATCAAGAAATAACCTCAACTCAAACTTAAACAACAAAAGATTTTTACACTACTCTTTTTTTTCACCAAAATCGCCTTCAACACGATTCACCTCCTTCCCTGAGGAGACGACCTTGGAATATGATTTCCAAGTAAATCACGATACTCGAAAGTCTCTCTGCTCTTGGGGAGCACTTTTGTTCACACACACACTACACATTTTGTTCATTTCCACACTATTCCGTTTACCCCTTCTCTTGCATCATTCCGAGGTAGAGTGACACTCCCCTATCCATATAAGCCACAAACATTGAGGGATGATGTTGGGAGATTAGGGTATATGACAGAAAACATCAAGCATTTTTGGTGCCGTTGCCGGGGAAGGCAAGCATTGAATTGAGAAGGTGATTTTCGGACAACGGAGGTAAGTCCCGTGATGTTCATCATGGGCTGAGGTACGTTGCTCCTTGTATATAATTTTCTTTGCTTACATTTTTATTTGTAGATAGTTGTTGTATGTGGGAATGGGACGAACAAAACTGATTGGTTAGACAACCTTTAGGCCCCAACATGAACATTGACCAAGACCCACCCGAGGATGCGGGTGATAATTTTGAGAATGTAGGTGTCAATCCGAACATTCAAAGGGGTGGGGGAGTGCAAGAACCTAGAATGCCTAATCCACGAATGCAATTCCCCCCCTCCTAGGAATGATGGGAACAATATCCCAATTGATCTTCCGGTGAGGTTAATGTGGGATTTTCTCCAACCCACACGTAACACCACTTCCTCATGCATTCTCTTACCGGTCCAAGCTCATTTGTTCCCAGTTAAGCCAGGAATGTTGAAACTACTTCCTAAATTCCACGGAATCAAAAAGGAAAATCCTTATTTACATATTAAAAAGTTTGAGGATATAGTTGCAACCTACACATTTTGTTCATTTCCACACTATTCCATTTACTCCATCTCTTGCATCATTCCTAGGGAGAGTGATACTCCCCTATCCATATAAGCCACATACATTGAGGGGTGATGTTGGGAGATTAGGGTATATGATGGAAAACATCAAGCAACTACCTTCATTCAAAGCCAAACCGCCATCAACAATCAAAATGCCGCAACTTTTAATGACATTCGGACTCAACTCACTAAGTTGACCAATTCCATGGGGGCCTCACAACATGAGAAGGGGAAATTCCCCACTCAACCCCAAGAAAACCCTAGAGGCCAACATGTTATTGAGTCGTCCGAACCCAATAGTGAGAGTTGTGAGCAACTCAAAGCGGTCACCACCCTTCGAAGTGGTAAGCAAATCGATAAGACCATTGTGCCAAAAGTCTTAACCAAAACCACATTGCCAAAAGAGGAAGAGACTAAGGGTGACACCGAGGGGGGTGAGGTGAGTGAAAAAAGAGAAAGTGGTTGATGAAAGTGTTCATGTATCCTCCATTCCTCCCCCTTTTCCTAATATTTTGAAGCCACTCGTCAAGGTGGCTAATGCTTGGTGGTATCCGTTGTAGTATATCCTAACCTCCTCACCCTCGAATATGTTTATGGTGTATATGTGAAGGGGAGTGTCACTCTCCCTCGGAATGATGTCAAAAGAAAGGGCAACGAAATAGTGGATAAATGAAGTGTAAAATGAGTGCGTGTGTACAAAAATTCTTCCTAAGCGCAAGAAGACTTTTGTGTGTTGTGTTTTACTTGGAGAATACTCTAAGGTCGTCTCCTCAAGGAAGGAGGTGAATCGTCTTGAAGGTGATTGTGGTAAAAACAAAGTGTAAAATATTTTGTTGTTGAAGTTTGGTTTGTGAGTTGTATTGTGATGAAAATGAAATGGGAAACAAGTGTTGGCTAATCCAAAAGGTTCACTCCAATGGGTATGCCAAGTCAACTCGAAACCTTCCTCTAATGGTGCATAGATGAACGATTGATTCATGGGAAGCTCGGGATAAGATGGAAGTGAGGATCCAAGCATAACCCGTGACAAGTCTATGAGATATCAAAGACTCACAACCGTGTCCACACTCAACCCAGTCAAACTAAACCATCGTATACCGAGGGGAGGAAAGAAGATAAGTTGAAATGGCATACCCAAGAGGAGGTCTCCCTTGGATTAGCCAACTTAAAGACTTAGCTACTCATGCTTAAAGGAATGACACTAATGTAATGGAAAGACATTGTAGAGCAATGAAGATTTTAGCTAAGTTAATGCAAGAAAACATAAACTAAAAGATAATGCATTTAATACCCATTTTAAAACTAAGAAAATGAAGAACATGCATGCATTAATGATGAAAGCTTGAATAGAAGATTAAACTTAAAAGAAACTTGAAATAAATGGCATTCAAGACTTCAAACAAAGCTTAGAAAGGTCTTCCTCTAG
This sequence comes from Ilex aquifolium, assembly GCA_951799425.1. Lineage (NCBI taxonomy): Eukaryota > Viridiplantae > Streptophyta > Magnoliopsida > Aquifoliales > Aquifoliaceae > Ilex > Ilex aquifolium. The sequence goes on from OX637393.1 coordinate 20,540,031, forward strand.
ATTACAAGAAAATGCAAAAATCTCAACTTCTCTCTCTAATACTATTCATCTTCTTCCTTGGACTCTCTATCTCTCTATATCTATATTATGTATATTACCTAATGCTCAATAATAATGGAGTCCCCCTCCAAAAATATCCATGGAGTGATGCTATAGCCCTGTGATGTGATCTCCATGCCTAGGGGCTGAAAACGGATGGGCTAGACAGGGTTGGTGCAGGCCTTGTCTCCACACCCAACACCTTCTCTCTCCTTTTTCCTCATTAATGATCAAGCATCCAAAAGTCCAAGAAGAGGTGCAAGAGGGATGTCCATGGTGTTAGGAGTGGCAGGGGTAGGTAAGAGAATGTCTGGTGGAACCCCCAAGATTTCAGAGCTTGAGATTCAAATTCTGGCGCAATTCAGCAAAACCTACCGGTAGATCACGGAAAACCTACCGGTAGGTTTTATGCTTGTAGGCAAACTATACCGGTATTTCTTTGGTAGGTGCAGGACAGTAGCCAAAACCTACCGGTAGGGTCTACTGGTAGGTTTTTCCTAGTTTTGTTGATTTCTTGGTTCCTCCACCTCCTAAGCTATCGTCAAGCCTCCTCCTCATCTCCATTCATCTTAAGTATCATGAGAGGGCTCAGCAAGCATCATTTAATACGATCATACCGAAACTTCGTTAATAGCTCAAACCGTGCCATTCCATTCATTTTAACTTCAAAAGCAAGTGTAAAAAGGGATGTAATGGTGCATAAAATATGCAATGTTTTGTGCTAATCAGACCCCCCAACTTGAGCTTTGCTAGTCCCTAGCAAAGTTTACATTCAAACCAAGAGTATACACATGCAATAATCTATTTACACACCCAAGTCATCCAATCATTCAAAATAAGAAATCATAATGCAATGAACAAAATGAACATGGGCAAGATGGAATAAAAATTGTGGTTTTTCATTCATCACTTTCAAATTCAGAGTACATGTAGTTGGATTTCAAAAAGAGACAAAATGGCCTAAGACCTAAGGACTCTTCTACCAGGCCAGTTACTCCGCTCCAAGATATGTACAATCCAAAACAAAAAGAAAAGATAACAACTACAACACCCTACTCCTCATCTCCATTACCATCATCACCACCTTCATCATCATCACCACCCTCACTCTCATCAAAATCACTCTCCCCCTCCTGATTAGTACTTAAAATTGACATATTATTATGACATTTTAAGACTAACTGTACTTTAATGGAGTTTAAGTGATGTCATTTCAGGCCCTAAACTGAACAAGGACCCAATAACAACAAGTACCACACTTGGATGCAACACCAGCACATTAGAGCCAAAATTGGAGAAGCTTGAAGCACAGCCAGAACGTTCGAGCGCCAACTCACGTTCGAACGTCCACATTACACTGTAGCAGACTCAACTGCTGAGAGAAGGCGTGTTGCAGTTAGGAAAGAAGACTGGAGCTCTGAAGCACTTGAGTGTCATGTTCGAACGCCAACTCACGTTCGAACGTGCACTTGAGTTGATGGAAGACCAGACTACTGCAAAGAGTTGGAACTGAACTTCACAGAAGACCAACAGACCACTCGAGTGAAAGGGTCAGAGCAAATTTGGCGTTCGAACGCCCTTAGTACAAAAACAGAGGAAACGTTCGAACGGCAGTCAACGTTCGAACGCCCTTAGTGCAAAAACAGAAAGAACGTTCGAACGCCTAGTCACGTTCGAACGTTCTCCACAGACTGACAGTAGAGTTGTTGACTGTTCACTTGGACTTGGGCGGCAAACACTATTCCTTCACCTCCTCTTGTCTCCTCCTCTTGCCTATAAATACTCCCCTTGTTGGAGAGCTTTGGGAGGGAAGCTAAGTAGGAAGTAGGAAGTAGGAAAATTGATGGAGGCTTAGACTCCCACTCTCATTGTAGATTTAGCTTATTTTCCTTGTATGAAGTATTTATTTTAGAGATTAGTTTGGCTTTAGCCCAACATCTCTTGCTTGTTATAAAAGTAGTTTTATGCTTATGCTTATGTTTATGCTTTCATTTTACATGCATAGAAGAGAGATAGCTCACCTTTTGGTTGAGGAAGCAACCCTCCAATTCTTGGTTGAGGAAGCCACCCTCCAAATGTGACTAGTTTTCTTCTACTTTTATTGTTCATGCATTTCACTTCCATTGCTTGAGCTTCTTTCTTTCTTAGAAGAGTAAAATTCTTCCACTTTTCTAGAGCTTTACCAAAGCCGTGAAGGGTGGAACGTGATTCACCCATTCTTTGTTAAAGATTGGCTCCGCGTTTGTTGTTACTTTATCTTTTAAGTTCTCTACTTGGAGGGATGAGCATCACTCACTTTTCTAGCTTTACCCAAGCCATGAAGAGTGAGTAGTTTCTCATTCACTCTTTAGTAAGAGGAGAAGGGCATGTATAAGTTATCCGGGAATCATATTTGTGCATTATTTTTATGCTTAACGTTTATTTCTTCTTGTTATTGGATGATTGATTGCATCTAGCAAAGCTAAGGTACTTTGTATAATTGTGGGTTCTTTCTATGACATGGATGACTCCTGCATAGAAAGACTCATCAGTTCAAGGCAAGTACCCCGGCTAGATCCTCATGACTACCCTTCAATCCTCCCCCTTATTGTACTTCACTAAAAGAATGGAATATTAATATCATGATTGGATGTCTTGTAGAAACACTTGCTTGTTTGTAGATGGGTTAAGTCTCGGCACAGGCAATTCTTGTAAACTTCTAGAAAGACATCGGAATCATGTTCTTAATTCTCACAATCCATTTTTATCTTCCGATTAACTTACTGTTGACACGGGAGTTAATTGAGTTATCAAGCACAATTATGTCAAACGGGATAACCAACTACATGTCCAGATCCTTGCACTAAAGGGTGACTCTTTTTAATTAGTACTTATTTTGTTAAGAAAATCATCTTGGAAAGTATTCTGTCCAGGAAAACTCATATCTCACAGCAAATCTCAAAGGTTACAATCAATAGGTCTCTACCACTGCTCACCTCAGAAATATCAACAAAAGTTCCCTGTGGATTCGACTCTGGACTCAAACCGGATTATTACTACAGCTTGACCGCCTGCACTTGGGTGTACACATTTCGGATCAAGAACAAGTTTTTGGCGTCTTTGCCGGGGAACCTTTGAAAGGTGTTTTAAGGTAAAAGGTCTCAGCGGTGAACATATCTCTACCATTCAACCTCGTCTCCACACTCCATGAACCGGTAAATTCGAAACATTGGGGACAATGTTCAGTTTAGGTTGGGGGGTATGATCAGTTCATCAGTTCATTAGTTCATATTTTCGTAAATTTTTTAAATTTTGTTTTGTCGTTGTTGATCATGTTTGAACATTGATTGTATAAATTGATGATTATGCTTATGAATTAGCTTCAATCGTCTTTGTTACTGGCAGACGTTAAAGAACCAGATACTGAGTCTTAAAACTTAGCAATCATGGATATAAATCTTTTTTGGTTTAGCCTAGGAGTTCTACGTACTTTTCCATCTGATGTACATACTATGATCATGAGAAAAGCAAGATTAGTAAGGAAGGCTGAAATCAAAGAAAAACAAGCGAAACCCCTATGTGGCAGAAGCAGCTTTGCCAAACGCCGTAGTGCCAAAAGGCTTGGTGCCTGTAAACAGTGTGGCAGATTCTTTCACGAAAAAAGGTACAACCAGTGTTCTGAACCAATTTTCGGTCGCGCACTTGATCGATTAGACTGGATAGTGAATGGGCTGAGTAAGGATTACCCTGATACGCCATGCTATTCCGGTACTGTGCTTAACCAATTTGTGAGAGAGGAAGTTGGGAGAGTTACTGGTTGTCCATTCTACACAGACACAGAGGGAGACTCGGATTAGATAATTTTCTGTAGGAAATGTGTACTTTTGTTGGGGGAGTGAAAGCCAAATGTTCGAATTTGTTGTAAAAAGTGTAAAAATCTTTTTGTGTAAATTCTTTTGACTGAAATGAAAAATATGGGCCGAGTAAGGAATACCCCAGAATACCAACCTGAAGCGTGGGTAGGGGCTTATCCTGAGACGACATAGGTTTTTGATTTAAATTTGTGTGTTTTGCCTTCTTTGATTGTATATAGCGTAGTGGAGAAAAATTTTAATTTTTGGTTCAACGTTCGAATGCCAGGTAACGTTCGAACGTCAGCTGCTTACAGTACTCAGCCTCTGAGGAAGATTCTGATGAAACGAGAAAGTACTGGGATCTCTATCCATTCGAACGCCAATAGACCGTTCGAACGAGATTAACGTTCGAACGCCAATAGAACGTTCGAACGAAGAGAACTTGCAGTACTTTGGCCTCTGACAGAACACAAAAGTACTGAGAGCTCACCACGTTCGAACGCCAAACGACGTTCGAACGGTCTGTTTAAAATCCTTCTACCAACGTTCGAACGTCACCAACGTTCGAACGTTACAACTCAAGCTATAAAAGCCTGGTTCGTCTTCTTCATTCCAAAACCCTCCTAAAACTCTGAAAACCCGAAAAACCCTTGGGACTCTTCACTACCCAGACCTCAAACCCCAACCATTCTCCATCTTCACCAAAAAATCAACCCTCCCAAGACATTTGCCACTTCAAGAAGATCCATTTTCACAAAGAAATCAAAGATTTCAAAACCCTCCAACTCAAAAACCGAAAAAAATGCCAAGAGTCAAGCTTCCTGCCAGGAGGAACCCAAACACCCAAGAGCCAAATTTTGTCGAAGAGGTGGTGGAGGTGAGAGAAGGAATGCCACCACTCACCAGGAGATACGACAAGACTCGGTTCCTCACACCTCTAAAAGCAGACAGGTATGAAAATTTCTACCAAAACAAAGCCATTGTTTGTGAAAGAGATGTGATTTTGGCTGATTTTGCGGAGTTGGGGATCTTTGCGGAGATGGAAAGGAGGGGGTGGTTGTTTTATTTAAGGAACGGCGGTGAAGCCGTAGTCGACTTGGTGCGGGAGTTTTTACTCCAATGCCGAGATCATCGACGGGGAAATTCAAACTTACGTAAGGGGAGTCCATGTGGACGTTGATAAGGATTATATTTGGGGGGTAAGGCAAGAGGTGCCTCGGGTTCCAAATCCCGCTTATCCCCCAAGGAAGAATGTGGTGATGAATGAGGTGGGGAAGGAACTAACTGGAGTACCCAATTTTTCGTGGACTGGGAAGAAATTTTTTAGACAAGGGGAGCTAAGTGACAAATACAAAATGTTAAACTTGATTGCAGTGTCGAATTTTGCTCCAATAGGAAGAAAAAAATGAAGTTTTACCTGACATGGCCCGGTTGTTGTATGCGATTGGAAAAGGGCAAAGCATTGATCTCCCCTCCCTAATTCTGACATAAATGAAAAAGGGGTGTGATGTGAAGAGGAATTCGCTTCCCTTCGGCACCCTAGTGACAGAACTGTGCAAAGGCCATGGGGTGAGGGTAAAACCCGAGATGGAAATCCAAAAGCCGATGGGGCCACTGAACAAGGCTTCCTTCCGGAGGAGCCAAAGTCATAGTGGCGGCCCAGCGGCAAGACAAGAAGAGCCCCCTACCCATGGAGTGGATGAAGTACAAGAGGAACTTGATGCAGAGGAGGAGAGAGAGATGGAGAGAGAGAGAAATCAACCAGTAGATGAAGGCCCTAGCACCAGCACCAGCACCCGACGCTCCTTACGGGACGTCATGCTTAGCATTGAAGCTAAACAGGATGAGATCCTTAGGCTTCTGATGGGTGGACATGGCGGAGATTGTGCACAAGGAGGAGAGTGAGAGAGAGGGATTTCTGTTCTTGTTCTTGTTTTTATGTTTGTTTAAAGTGCTTCTTTTTATGAATTTCTTCTTTGATAGTTGTAAATTTTTTGTGTGATTGTGAATGAATCGAACCGTTGATATTAAAAGATGATATTTTGAGAAATGAATGGTTCTATTTATCACTTTTATTTGTTTTACTGCATTTTTAGATTTAGCATAAAAATTAAAAGGTGATGGAACAAATGTGGATGTTAAGAATGCTTGCTAGAGTAAATATGCACATGATCGGTTTGACACCTTAATTTATCAGCCAAGACTTAAAACCACATTTCTTGAAAAATTGGTATTCTCTCTATACTTAAATTGTCATATGTACATCGATATTTGTTATTTTAAAGGTACAGGAAGATCTGACTTGAAAATGGAATTGGTATATAACCAATACCCCCTGGAAAACCCGACATACACAGTGGAGATAACAAAGAACACCAGGATGAGTTTCGAACCTAACGATGCTTCCGAGAGACAATCAATGTTTACTCAAGTAAATTCTTTTCACTCTCAATTTTTGAATAATCTCGTTAACCTTGTTTTGATTGACGCACTTAAAAGTGATCTATTGACATATCCCACAAGGAACCATCGTATACGACACATACATGTGCACATGCTTGAGAAATGATCTTAGGCCATCTTTGATATAATATTGAGCCTTAGACCTTTCTTTGACAAAATTTATCCCTCGTTAGCCATGTTTGAGCCATCAATGTATGAATTTTTCTTTGATAAACCTATATGATTACCAATCCACAGGAAAACATACTTGACATACCTTGGCTATCTAATTTTCTTACATCCTCTTTGTAAGATGATACAGAAAAAGGAAAAGAAAAAGAAGCATTCGAGATTATCATCCAAGAAGAGTTGATTGGAACAAGTGAAACAAAATAGAAGCAAAAAGGCAAGAACTTGCCAAGAAAGTGAAAAACGAGAAAAGTGAAAGAAAGAAATGTCATCTCTCGGCAAAATATCAAGAAGTTAGAAAAATGTGTGCTACAATACGTAAACAGAAGATAGCTTTTGAAAATCCCTGACGTCGTTTCGTTAGCCACTGACCTCTAGCCACGCTACAACCTATGAAAAGCCCTAATTGATCTCAACTCTGTTACATGCATGTGTTGTTAATCAAAATTGGGATATGGTAAATAACATTTCTTTAAATTGCGTTAATATTCTTTCATGAGATTATGCCAAACATAAGTAGTTGTTTCTTTAAAATTTCACTCCTTTCCTAATTGTGCATGTGATTTTTCAATTGGCCATCTTTTGATCACATGATATGTGAGAAACAAGTCACTATAATCAGAGTGAACTTTTGCTGAGAGTATACTACGTGAGGTTTGTGAAATCGAAACTATCCATGGAAGGTGAAAAAATGGAGTATTTGTTACATAACAATTCCTGTTGCTTGAATGATCATTCCTACTGCATTGAGAATTTCAAATATCAATGTAACAAATGATAATTTTTGCATAGAATGAATACCTGTGAAATAAGGACGTGTGAGATATAAGTCAAAATTGAGAATCTGGTGTCTCAACGACCATGATGCTAATTTACTTTAATCAGCACTCTCCTATGCACATCTGTTCGACTGAAGTTTGTGGGTAGCTTCCCTGGAAACCCTCACGAGACAACACTCGTCCGCTAGGGTAAACCTAGTGGTTCAACGGCTTGTTGCATAAGCTAAATGCAACCGGATGACCTACAAAAATGGCATTAGGAGTAGATTTTTCTTTTTCGTATTACTAGAGACTAGCAATATTTAGGTTGGGGAGTGTGATTAGTACTTAAAATTGACATATTATTATGACATTTTAAGACTAACTGTACTTTAATGGAGTTTAAGTGATGTCATTTCAGGCCCTAAACTGAACAAGGACCCAAGAACAACAAGTACCACACTTGGATGCAACACCAGCACATTAGAGCCAAAATTGGAGAAGCTTGAAGCACAGCCAGAACGTTCGAACGCCAACTCACGTTCGAACGTTCACATTACACTGTAGCACTCAACTGCTGAGAGAAGGCGTGTTGTAGTTAGGAAAGAAGACTGGAGCCCTGAAGCATTTGAGTGTCACGTTCGAACACCAACTCATGTTCGAACGTGCACTTGAGTTGATGGAAGACCAGACTACTGCAAAGAGTTGGAACTGAACTTCACAGAAGACCAACAGACCACTCGAGTGAAAGGGTCAGAGCAAATCTGGCGTTCGAACGCCCTTAGTACAAAAACAGAAGAAACGTTCGAACGGCAGTCAACGCTCGAACGCCCTTAGTGCAAAAACAGAAAGAACGTTCGAACACCTACTCACGTTCGAACGTTCTCCACAGACTGGCAGCAGAGTTGTTGACTGTTCACTTGGACTTGGGTGGCAAACACTATTCCTTCACCTCCTCTTGCCTATAAATACTCCCCTTGTTGGAGAGCTTTGGGAAGGAAGCTAAGTAGGAAGTAGGAAGTAGGAAAGTTGATGGAGGCTTAGACTCCCACTCTCATTGTAGATTTAGCTTATTTTCCTTGTATGAAGTATTTATTTTAGAGATTAGTTTGGCTTTAGCCCAACATCTCGTGCTTGTTATAAAAGTAGTTTTATGCTTATGCTTATGTTTATGCTTTCATTTTACATGCATAGAAGAGAGATAGCTCACCTTTTGGTTGAGGAAGCAACCCTCCAATTCTTGGTTAAGGAAGCCACCCTCCAAATGTGACTAGCTTTCTTCTACTTTTATTGTTCATGCATTTCACTTCCATTGCTTGAGCTTCTTTCTCTCTTAGAAGAGTGAAACTCTTCCACTTTTCTAGAGCTTTACCAAAGCTGTGAAGGGTGGAACGTGATTCACCCATTCTTTGTTAAAGATTGGCTCCGCGTTTGTTGTTACTTTATCTTTTAAGTACTCTACTTGGAGGGATGAGCATCACTCACTTTTCTAGCTTTACCCAAGCCATGAAGAGTGAGTAGTTTCTCATTCACTCTTTAGTAAGAGGAGAAGGGCATGTATAAGTTATCCGGGAATCATATTTGCGCATTATTTTTATGCTTAACGTTTATTTCTTCTTGTTATTGGATGATTGATTGCATCTAGCAAAGCTAAGGTACTTTGTATAATTGTGGGCTCTTTCTATGACACGGATGACTCTTGCATAGAAAGACTCATCAGTTCAAGGCAAGTACCCCGGCTAGATCCTCATGACTACCCTTCAATCCTCCCCCTTATTGTACTTCACTAAAAGAATGGAATATTAATATCATGATTGGATGTCTTGTAGAAACACTTGCTTGTTTGTAGACGGGTTAAGTCTCGGCACAGGCAATTCTTGTAAACTTCTAGAAAGACATCGGAATCATGTTCTTAATTCTCACAATCCATTTTTATCAAGCACAATTATGTCAAATCGGATAACCAACTACATGTCCAGATCCTTGCACTAAAGGGTGACTCTTTTTAATTAGTACTTATTTTGTTAAGAAAATCATCTTGGAAAGAATCTTATATTCTGTCCAGAAAAACTCATATCTCACAGCAAATCTCAAAGGTTACAATCAATAGGTCTCTACCACTGCTCACCTCAGAAATATCAACAAAAGTTTCCTGTGGATTCGACTCCGGACTCAAACCGGATTATTACTACAGCTTGACTGTCTGCACTTGGGTGTACACATTTCGGATCAAGAACACCTCCCCATCCTCAGTGTCTTCATCGTCATCATCACCCACTTCAACCACTGTGGAGGCAGAGGGGACAGCTGCAGCGGGTCCAATAGCTGGAGGTGTGGGTCCTCCCGGGATGGGCTCTCCCAGAAACATATGCTGAAAGAGTCTCACCATCGTGGCCGAAATTGAAATCCCTTGCACTGATACGTCTAAAGCATGCACTGTCACCTCTAATGCATCAAGGCGATGAGGTATTGAGCACTCAGATGCAGGAGAGGATGGGGCAAACACAGACGGCCCAGACTCAGGTGGCACCCCAGAAGACGGCCCAACATTGGATGACCCTAGACCTGAAACCTTAGAACTCTCAGCCCGAGTTGTGGCAAACCTCTTTTTGCTACTACCTTTGCCAATGGCTTCGGTGTCTGGTGGGGTGATTTTATCAGATGCATACCCCTTCACTTTGAAATGATCGAGGCCCCTTACATATCCAGAGACTTACGGTGGTGGATGAGGAAGAACTTTGATATGACTCTGGTAAAACTCACAACATTGAGACAAATTGAAACCACTTACAGGCTTAAACCAAATTCCGATCCCACAGGCCTCGATCATTCTCACCACCTCATTATTCACACCCAAAGACCTCTTATCAATGTACCTCTCACAAGTTACATTTTTTTCGTCGATGATTAGAGTTCTAGCATAGTTCCTAGCTTTTTTTCTTTGCTCGCTTCCCTGTCTACTCGGCCCTTCCCCACTTCTCTTCCGGCCACCAACATTCGAAGGGCTTGGTGGGCTTGGCCCGGTTCGTTTGGTACGGGCCATGCAAAGCAACAGTGCTCCCATAGTCAAAAGTGTGAAAAAGGTTAAGAAAAGGCCATACATTGGGTCCATAACTTCATGGAGGATCACCACATGGCGAGCCATTTGAGAGATTTTGGAGAATTTAGAAAGATGAGGGAGATTAGGGCTTGAGATAAATTCGGCAATCCTAGGGTTCCAAAGGGGGAAAAGTTTAAATCTTTAATTAAAACACCAATTCAACAGGCCTAGGGTTGAGGATTGACAATTTAGTGGAATAGATGAGGGATTTGGGAAGCTTGGGAGTGGATTGAGTGAGAGAGGAGTGTAAAAGAGTTAGTAATTTAAGAGGACAATGAAAGGGTTCCCCGAAAATTTTCGATTAAAAGCCCTAATTTTAGCATTCTGGGTGAAACCTACTGGTATATCGCGAAAAACCTACCGGTAGGTTTTACACCAGTAGGTAAAAAGTACCGGTAGTTTTGCGGTAGGTGCAAAACCAATGGCCCAAACCTACCGGTATGGCCTACCGGTAGGTTTTGCCTTATTTACACAATACCCCACTGCTGTTCTGTCCCTATTATAATTCCATTCCTTACATTCTAACACTCAAATTATGACCTCTACTCATCCCTAATCATGTACTTCACTTGTAAACCACAATTTGAACCATAATGCCCAACTCGTTACTGAAATTGCAATGTGATTTAAAATTTTGACGCATTCAACACACAAGGTATGGATTTCTATCTCTAACTATCAAAATGAACACCCATTTGTAAATCATGAATTCAGCTAACACAGGTATTCCTAAGTCTTCTCAAACCTCGAAAGTTGAGCAATATTCCCCTATTCTACAAGCATGGAGTTATTTAACACATTATTCAGATGGCCGAACTAAGCACACATGAGTATTACCATAGCCTCAAATACTAGTCTAAAGTATGCACCTACACATTCATTTTCAAACTCGTGTGTGTGTGAAATGAACAAGTAACTTGAGCACTTACGCAACATAATTCACATTCGAATGGCTAGCCAAATTCAGCTTCAATGCAAACTCACCAAGGGTCACTCTGAACAATGAAATACACTATTGTTATCCTGGCATGCACTCCATGTGTACATGTAATCCAAAAATGAAGTTCAAGTATGAGAATGAAGTGACTTTGGCATAATCTCATGAAAAGAATGCTAGGGTATTGGGTAACAAGACTAACTCATCTTTTCTTTAAAATCATGCATCTCCCATGCTTCTCTAGATCATGTAGGACTTCTAGGGTTATAATGAGGCCTTGGGGCGATATTTTAGGCAAAAGAAACAAAGGACATAGGATGAAAAGAGGGTTGTTCCAAGTGAAAGACCTTTTTATTTCAAAAACACCTCCCTTTTAATGGGATTTTCATTCCATTCTTACACCTTCACCACACTCTTTGTTTCTTTTCTTTATTTTCTTTAACATCATCCTTTTCTTTTGATCATCCTTTCATCTTCTCACCCCTTTTTCCTCCTTTTCTTGGATTTTCATTCTTTTTCGAATGAACTCCTTGAGTTTCACTTCCATTCATCCCTTTTGTTGAAGTTTCCACACCACACTTCCTTCTCTTTAATGATTACTCATATTCAGGTTTAGGAACAACCAAGGTGAGGTATATATATACTAGTAATAACCTGTGCCTAAAGGCACGGTGCAATATAATTGAACTCCCATGATTAAACACATTTGATCAAATCTAACTCGCAATTCTAAATGCACGCATTTAATTAACATTCATATCAACTTTCATATAAAAATTGTTAGAACAAAAGTCCAAAATCCAAGCAAAACCGAAACAAATAAAGATGATTGGTGCAATTGATCATATATTTGTGCCTAAAGACACTCAGTAACCAAAAACAAATAACAATTACCAACGGAAATTCATTGGACAAACAATTAAACTATCAATATAATTAAACTCTCATTGGACAAAATTAAATTCTAAAAAAAAATTGGCTAGAATTTTCACTCCAAATGGGACACCGGAAAATTTTGCCTTCCTTAATCTATGCCAGAGACAACAACTTGATGTTGCAATTTAGATGCATCCATTGTTGAAATCTCTATTAAAGAATCCTACAATGGAAGAAAAAGTTGAAGAGATGTCAAATAATGGGATAAAAGATGAGATGCAAGGAATTATTGGGATGGCTTCCAAACTGAGAACTTGGAATTGTGATGCAGGTTCCAAAAGAATTGCATGATATATGCTTGGGTCCAATATTGACATGCATAAAAAAATAAATAAAAATATTAACCCATAATAGGAGCACAAAGCTTGAATATCAACTGTACACCACATCCAACATAGAAAAAATAACAATTCTCTTCACACACATCAACTAATAAATGATCAAACTAAAGCATGCGCTTATAGACAACCTTGCTCACGTAAGAACTTCTATAAGCCTTCAATACAAATACACGTGTCTTCGGAAAAAAACTATGACAACTCTATCCCTATAATGAAGTTAAATCCATGAATCAAGTGGACTTACATTTATTGGGAAACATATTAGAAGTCATTGTATTGTCAGACATATTATATAGAAGGCACTGTGTAAGACAAAACACTTCATTTGACTTATTATAGATAGTAGTTAAATATAAGTCAGTATATCGGTCAGACATCAAGACCTATAAAGGCGACTCAACAATCATTAGAGAAATTCTTAATTATTGCAATATATATAACTTGATATTTACATTTTTGGTAATGATAAAGAATAAAAAAACTGACACAGGCTTGACAAAATTCTTTTAAAAATGGGACCCAAAAAAAATCAACCTGTACACTGGCTTGTGAAAACACGGCCCAAACCAATGCAATATAGAAGCCACACTTTCCACTTATTTAAACTACTCCGCCTGTGAATCACATTTGAATTTAGCAAGCAACAAAATTTATCTAACCTATTTCTAATCAATGCATTAAGGCTAAAAATAATAGAAAAATTAGCAACAAAGCTGATTCACAAATGTAAAGAAATTTGGAGTCAAAGCCTTTAACTGAAACAAATAACTTATAAGAAAGATACGACAAACAATAATAGGTAAATGAATAGTAAACTTAAGTGTGATTTGATAGCAATGTTAAGGGGGTTCTCCATTGTCACTATTACTGGTCTCTTATTATTCTGGAGAGAGAACAAAAGAGAGGATTATAACATGGCAAAAGGATCTATGAGCAGCTGCTGTTTTTTGTCCTCCTAACTTTGATTCTTATGGATGATTCGGAAAAAAAGAAGGCATGAGATGTCTATTTGCATAGAAGATTTATTAGTCCACCCAAAGAAAATCAAGGAGATATTGAAGTGCCTAATACTTAACTCAGGAAAAACTCAGGAGAAGACATATCAGATCCCAAACTTGTAAATACTTCTCTGCAATCGGTTTATTGATGAACTGGATTTGCTTGAGAAGAACCCAAGAAACCAGAGATCTATTAGATACAAACAACAAAAGGAAGTATTAGCAATATAATTGTGAATCTGAAAAGAAGAAGACAATTGGAAGTATCAAAAATGAAATTGGTTACCAATAACAAACTTCGTGGGAGAGCAGACAATGGCAGCTCTCAGTAGTTTCTCAGCTATCAAACAAAGCTACTGTAAAGGACATTTTCCAACAGAAGCCAATCTAGAACATCACACACTTATTACACCACAAATGAAACCATTTCACATAGGCTACTGTAGCAAGACCACATGCTACACCACAAATGAATACATCTATTAAGCCCATAGACCTTTTTATCTGCACCAATACACACAGAAGAAAACATAAACAGGCTACTATAGCAAGATCCAATATTTATTGCATAAAAACTCATCTAAACCAAATAAAGTTTACCAAATTAAAACCACCAAAAAAAAAAAATAGAGACATGAAATCCCTATCACATACATACATGAAAAACAGAGGTTTAAAGGGGTTGATAGATTTCCAGCACACAAAGGGAAGCTCACTTGTTTGTTTATCGTATTTTCCATCAAACTCAACTTTCAATACAATAGAAGCCTCAAATCCACAAAAGTGCCTATAAAAAACAAAGCAAAATCCAATAATCGGTCAATCATATGATATGCCTTAGAAAATTCATACATGCCTTAAATTTCATTTATTTATTAGGGTTTCCTCTTAAAACATATGGATGACAAAATCCACAAAAAACACACAAAACCATAAAAACAAAAACCCAAGACAACAAACCAAGAAAAAATCTGCTTTTTAGTCACTAAGATAGCCCAATGGACTTCAAACCTGAGCAAATCTGCATGTGCTGATGAAAAAAAATAAATGGTATATGTGTGTGTGCATGTGAGAAAAACGAACATTTGGGCATTTGATCAAACAACTTATAGGCGCAAATGATAATGTTTGGTGAAGCATATAGAGGGAGGAAGAGTACCTCGTTGGTGGAGACGAAGAGTAAAGAAGAGTACCTCGTTGGTGGCTCCGGTGGCGTCATCTTGGGGACTGGCTGGTGGTGGCTGGGGTGTGGTATCGAGAGAGATATGAGAGAGAAGAGGGTGTCCCCTTTCTTCCCCTTCTCCACCGTGTATTTGTGTTGGGTGCGTGTGTTGATGTGCGTGGTTGCTACAGAGAAGACAAAAGAGAGAGAGAGAGAGAGAGAGAGAGAGAGAGCAAACCTGCTCTCCATGGTGGTGGGTTGCTGGGCGGCGTGAGAGTGTTGGGTGGCTACTTGAGAAAATAGAGAAGAGAAGAGGAAGTGGAGAGAGAAGGAAGAAGGATTAGATTAAAAATTAGAGAATGGGGTAGAGAAATTGGGTGACAGGTAGAGAAAACTCAGGAAAGAGTGAAAATTGGGAAGAGTGCTTAACAGGGGCTGACAGACGCCTGTGTATTGGGGTGTGCAGGGGGCAGTGTAACGTTAGGAGGGAGGTGATGGGTGTGATAAGATGGTTTTGGGGGGGAAAAAATATGTGTAGGATAAAATTCAAACTCCCTTATGTTTTATTATATATATATATATATATATAGTTTTTTGTTTTTTTTTCACTGGCTTGGTCAATTGTGTGGCATAGAAACGAATTTCAATTAAGGCTCAATCACGGCACTAGGGATAATATCTTCTAAAGAATAAGGCCAAGGCTCAAAATATTCAAAAATGGCCTAAGATCACTTTCAGGTAAGCATAAGAGAGCATTGTACATTTCAAGACAAGTTACTCGACTACAAAAATGCACCTAACCGAAACAAGCATAGTGAGACTATTGAACAAATTTGAAATTTAAGAATTGTTTCTTGAGTAAATGTAAGTCCCCTCCAGCAAGAATTGGCACTAAAGCTCTTATGGGTCCTTACTCGTCTCCACTATTTATGTCAAGCCTAAAATATGAATTCAGTCCATAAATTGCTAAAATTACACATTCAAGGAGCACATATGGTTGAGTTCAAAAATAGATACATATGTGATACTCACGTATAGGATTAACTTCTATAATGTGCTCATGTGCTTAAAGTTCAAACAAGGATCAATATATCATCCAACCCAAACACTCTTAATAAGGGAATATGGATCAACATTCAGATATTTTTCAAAAAATTTCAAAATTTTCACATAATTTGCACTATTGTAAACAAAAATCTGTATGCTATGTGAAAAGTAAATTTTCACCCCAAAAATTTGTATTATCCACAAAAGTTCCCACAAACATTGGTGTAACATGTAATTGGTGCACCTCACCCCCCAACTTGAGTTATGCATTGTCCTCATTGCAACAAAAAGAGATATGATATGCAATGAGTGATAGTAAAAAGATGTGTAGGGTTAGAGAACACCTCGCAATTGAGCTTTGACAAAAGCACCAATATCTGAAACTATGAAAAACAAAACTATACGACAAAAGAACGTAAGTAACATGAAATAAAAATAAAGTAAGTAAATAAAAACAACTGTACACTAAAGAGCAGAAAAACTAGTTACTCCTCCGTGAATTTCGGATATACCGGATCCGTCAAATCCTCCTCCACTCCTTGTCCCTCAAAACTCTCAAAAAATGGCTTAAGTCTTTGGCCATTGACCTTGAATGTCTGGCCATTCTCGGGGTTTGTGACTTCTACAGCTCCATTAGGGTAGGCCACCTTGACAAGATAGGGGCCGTCCCAACGGGATTGGAGTTTGCCTTGGAAAATCGAGAAACGAGAATTGTATAAGAGCACTTTTTGGCCGGACTCGAATGACTTCCTCGCAACTGATTTTTCATTAAAGATCTTAGTCCGCTCTTTTGAAATTTTGGTGCTCTCATACTCATCTCTTTGAATCTCTTCCAATTCATTCAATTTTAGCTTTCTATGCTCTCCGGCCATCCTCAAATTGAAATTCAAAGTCGTTACGGCCCAATAGGCCTTGTGTTCCATCTCAACTGGCAAATGGCAAGCCTTTCCATAAACGAGCCGGTAGGGAGACATGCCTAAGACAGTCTTGTAGGCGGTGCGGTAAGCCCATAGGGCATCAATTAGTCTGCCTGACCAATCTTTCCTATTTGGGTTAACCGTCTTTTCTAAGATATTCTTGATCGCCCTATTGGCCAACTCGGCTTGACCATTGGTTTGTGGGTGGTATGCGGTAGATACCTTATGTGTGACACCATATTTGTGCATCAAAGACGCAAATGGCCTATTGCAAAAATGCGATCCACCATCGTTTATCATTGCACGAGGCATCCCAAACCTCGAAAAAATATTCTCCTTGAGAAACATGACCACGACCCGGTGGTCATTGATCTTGGTTGGGATAGCTTCCACCCACTTGGACACATAGTCCACTGCCAGTAGAATGTATAGATAGTCAAACGACACAGGGAAGGGACCCATGAAGTCAATGCCCCAACAATCAAATATTTCTATAACAAGTACAGGGGAGAGGGGCATCATGTTCCTTCGGGTCACACTACCCAAACATTGACATCTATCACATTCCTTACAAAATGAAAAACAATCTTTTATTAGAGAGGGCTAGTAGAAACCTGACTGTAGAATTTTTGCTGAAGTTTTCTTGGCAGAGAAGTGGCCACCGCATGCCTCTGAATGGTAGAATGCAAGGACATCCCGCTGTTCGTTCTCCGATATGCATCTCTGCATGACTTGGTCAGGGTAGTACTTGAACAGGTACGGGTTGTCGAAGTAGAAGTACTTCACATCTGCCATAAATCTTCTTCGATCCTCCGAGCTCTACTGCGGTGGTATTTGTCCTGTTGCAAGATAGTTATAGATGTCAGCATACCATGGACGAATGGAGTGAATTGAAAGTAATTGCTAGTAAGGGAAGAAATATGGGATAGGAATATTCTCATCGGCCTTTTACACCACCAGTCGAGATAAATGGTCCGCCACCACGTTCTGCACTCCCTTCTTGTCTTTGATTGCTAAATTGAACTCTTGGAGTAGGAGGATCCGCCTGATGAGTCTTGGTTTGACATCCTGCTTAGACAACAAATACTTCAAAGCAGAGTGATCAGTATAGACTACTATCGGTGAACCAATGATGTAAGAACGAAATTTATCTAATGCAAATACTACTGCTAGCAATTCCTTTTATGTGGTGGTATAGTTCATTTGAGCTTCATTAAGGGTTTTTCTAGCGTAGTATATTAAATAAGGTCTATTCTCCTCCCTTTGACTGAGCACTGTGCCGACCGCGTAATCACTTGCGTCGCACATAAGCTCAAAAGATAAATCCCACTTGGGTGGTCGCATAATCGGAGGTGTGACAAGCATGCTTTTGAGTTTGTAAAAGATGCCTCACAATCATCCGACCACCCAAATGGGACATCCTTAGACAATAAGTTGGTCAAAGGGCAGGCCAATGCACTAAATTTTTTTATGAAACGACGGTAAAATCCAGCATGGCCCAGAAACAACCTGATATCCTTGACGACTCTCGGCGTGGGGAGGTTGGAGATGGCTTCCACCTTTGATTTTTCAACTTCGATCCCTTTCGCCGAGACGATGTGCCCGAGAACAATTCCTTGTGTCACCATGAAGTGACACTTCTCCCAATTCAAGACTAATTTCTTCTCTTCGCATCTCTCAAGAACTTTGTCCAAGTTTTCCAAACATCCACTGAAAGAATCCCCAAAGACCAAAAAGTCATCCATGAACACCTCAACAATCTTCTCCACCATATCACTAAAGATTCCCATCATGCAACGTTGAAAGGTCCCAGGGGCATTACAAAGCCCAAAAGGCATGCGACAGTAAGCAAAGGTACCGTAGGGACAAGTGAAGGTGGTCTTCTCCTGATCTTCCAATGCAATCTCGATTTGATTGTAGCAGGAGTATCCATCTAAGAAGCAATATAATAGATACCCCGCTACTCTTTCCAACACTTGGTTGAGGAAAGGCAATGGGAAGTGGTCTTTTCTTGTGCACAAATTGAGTTTTCGGTAATCAATACAAACTCTCCACCCGGTGATCACCCTCGTTGGAATAAGCTCATTATCCTCATTTGTCACCACAGTGACTCCCGACTTCTTGGGTACTACAAGCGTGGGGCTAACCCACTTACTATCAGCAATAAAAAAAATGATGTCCCCATCAAGTAGTTTTAGCACCTCGTCCCTCACCACACCTTTCATAATTGGATTCAATCTTCTTTGTGGTTGTTGGGATGGCTTGGAGTCCTCTTCGAGATAGATACGATGTGTGCAAATGAGGGGGCTTATCCCCTTGATGTCCACAATCGTCCAACCAATCGCCCCCTTATGCCTCCTCAACACCTCCAAGAGCTCTTCTTCTTGCTTTGAATCCAAGGTTGAGCTAATCACCACTGGAAATGTCTCATCTTTCCCAAGATATGCATACTTCAAATGGGAAGGTAATGGTTTCAATTCCAAATTGGGTTTTTGCTCATTTGATAGGAAAATCTTCTTGGCTTTGTGTGGGAGCTTCTCAAATGTAGGGATCCACTTCTCTACCCCTTTCAAACTCTCCAATTCCTCTTGCTCCACAACATCCTCAAAATCATCAATCTCCTCCTTTGATTTCAACATGCCCATCAGTTCTAAGTGCTCCTCTATCAAGGTGTCAATCCTATTGACTTCATGCACCTCCTCATCATCTCCCGGTTGCTTAGACAAGTTGAACACGTTGAGGTCCATAGTCATGTTCCCAAATGCTAGCTTCATAAGACCGTTCCTGCAATTAATAACTTCATTAGATGTGGCAAGAAAAGGTCTACCAAGTATTACAGGGATTTGGGAGCTAAGATTTGCAATCGGGTGAGTGTCAAACATAATAAAATCAACGAGAAAGTAAAATTTATCGACTTGAACTAAAACATCCTTAACTACTCCCCTTGGTGTTCGGACACTACGGTCCACCAGTTGAAGCGTGATTGGAGTAGCCTTCAATTCTTCAAGCTGAAGTTGTTGGTACACCGAGTACGGAAGGAGGTTCACACTAGCACCTAAATCAAGCAATGCTTGCTCCACCCGACAATTCCCGATTGTTATGGCAATGGTGGGGCAGCCGGGGTCTTTAAACTTCGGTGGGGTGTTTGTCCTCAAGATTGAGCTCACTTGCTCGGTGAGGAATGCCTTCTTATGGACATTGAGCCTCCTCTTTACCGTGCATAAGTCTTTCAAGATCTTTGCACATGATGGAATTTGCTTTATGGCATCAAGGAGTGGAATGTTGATCTTCATCTGCTTAAATATTTCAAGTATATTAGCATAATTAGCCACCTTGACAAGTGGCTTCAAACAATTAGGAAAAGGAGCAGGAATAGGGAAAACATGCACATATCCATCACTCAAGTTTTCTTTCTCAACCACCTCATCACTCACCGCACCCCCCTCGGTGTCACCCTCAGTCACTTTTTCTTTTGGCAATGTGGCCTTGGGTGAGACCTTTGGCACAACAACCTTATCAATTTGTTTGCCACTACGAAGGGTGGTGACCGCTTTAAGTTGCTCACAACTCTCTTTGGTGGGCTCGGATGACTCAATCATATGTTTGCCCTTAGGGTTCTCTTGGGGTTGAGTGGGAAATTTTCCCTTCTCTTGTTATGATGTCCCTATGGCATTGGTGATTTTTGTGAGTTGAGCCGAGATGTTGTTGTTAAAGGTGGTCTGGCTTTGGTTGAAGGTAGTCTGACTTTGAATGAAGGAGTGAACCAAATCCCCCAAACTTCTTTTGTGAGGAGGTTGATATGTGGATGGATTGGATGATCCTTGTTGATTAAAATTTTGTGGAGGTGGACCTTGGGAGAAATTTTGTGGAGGCGGGTTTTGTGAGTACCCTTGCGGACTAGGCCGGGGGTATTGGGAACTAGACGCTTGACCTTAGGATTGAAATTGATTTTGCCTAGGAGGCACGGGCGGTGAATAGGCATTTGAACCATGAGGAGTGGGATTCTTATTTCTCAAACTAAAGTTCAGGTGATTACTCCAACCCGCATTGTAAGTGTTTAAATGTGGAGAGAATGATTGCCTTGTTTGGTTAAAGGCATGAACTTGCTCGTGGTACACTTCCTTAAGCGCCGGAATGTTGGGGCAATCCAATATGGTATGCTCCACACTCTCACAAATTGAGCAAAACTCCTCTATTTTTGAAACATTAGACACCTCATGTCTCCTATTGACTTCAAGACTCTCAACCTTCCTAGAAAATTTGGCAATTTTGGAAAGCAAGTCTTCCCGGTCCCTCAAGTCATAAATCCCTCCCCATTAGTTTGACAACTCCCTTGAGGAGAAGATCTTGGAACATCGGTGGGATCTATAATGTCCCATGATTGTGCATTTTGTGCCAATGTATCAAAGTAATCTAAAGCTTCATCGGGGTCTTTGTTCAAAAACTCTCCATTACACATCATATCGATGAACTGTCGATGGTCCGGTGTGATGCAAATCATAACACAAGCACAACTTCAAGAGATCTAGTTCAAGTTCCAATTGGGCCAGTTACGAGAGCACGAGCAAGAAAGTTTAAAGAGGTACTAAACGGGCTGATTCAAGAGGCATGGACTCAAGCAAGTGCGTGGAGGCCCATGGAGCATGATCCACTTGGGCAACAAAGATTCATTAATATAATTCAAGTTCTAGAAGAATCCGGCAAAGGCTAAGCTTAAAGTTGGCATGTTAAAGAATATTTTGGTCTGATTGGAAGACTTTCCTTTTTTATTTAGGCGTGTGATTTATTCTTTTTAGGAAAGTAAAACTTTCCTTGTCTATTTAGGAGTGTGATCAGCCTAGTTAAGGGCTGATTGTCTTTCTTTTTTCCTTTTGTAGGCAAGTAAGAGTTTGTCTTTAGTTATTCCTATTTGGGTTTGGATTGTCAAAATATAAACTCAGATTAGGATTTGTTTCCTTAGCAGATTAGGATTTGTTTCCTTAGTAGATTAGGATTTGTTTCCCTAGCATATTAGGATTCTTTAGGAATTTTCTTTGTAATGGCCAGCCTATAAATAGGCGTCTAAATCAATGAAAAGGTAGATTATTTGATTGATGAAAAACGTTGTTGTATCCTAACCTCGTAACATCACCCTCACCCTCAATGTGTGTATGTGGCTTATAATGATGGGGGAGTGTCACTCTCCCTCCGGATAATGCAAGAGATATAGGAGCAACAACAAATGTGAATGGAAATGTGGAATGAACAAAATATGTGGAATGAAATGCGGGTGTGAACAAAAGCGCTCCCCAATCGCAAGGAGTCTTTCGTTGTCGGTGTTTTACTTGGAAGAGTATTCCAAGGTCGTCTCCTCAGGGAAGGAAAGGGAGTTATGTGAAAGTGATTTTGGTGAACAAAAGAGAAAAATGTAAAATCTTTGTTTGAGTTTTGTGGTTGTGATTGAAAATGAAAATGCAATAAAACAAGTGTTGGCTAATCCAAAGAGGTCATTCTAATGGGAATTCCAACTCAACTCGAAATCTTCTTCCAATGGTGCATAGGTGAACGATTGATTCGGGGGAAGCTAGGGACAAGATTGGTGAGTATCTAAGCATAAACCGTGACTCGGCCTATGGAATATCAAAGGCTCACTAACTCGTCCACTCTCAACCCCGTCAAACCGAACCACCGTACACTGAGAGGAGGAAGGAGAAGAGTTGAAATGGAATCCCCAAGAGAAGGTCTCCCTTGGATTACCCAACTTAAATCTAACTACTCATTCATAAAAGAAAGCCAAGCATAATGTAAATAGACAAGTAAAGGAAAAGAAGATTAAAACTTAACTAGATGCAAGAAATCTTAAAGTAAGAAGAAGGAAATACAATACCCAATTTAAAGCATGAAAATGAAGAACTTGAAAGCATAACAATGGTGAAATGTAAAGTGCAAGGCTAAACTTGAAATGTACTTCTAATAAATGGCATTAAAGACAGTAAATGAAGCTTACAATATCCTTACAAGAGGTTACAAGAGAAATGGATGGAAGAACATGTAAAAATCACAACTTTACTATTCATCTTCTTCCTCACTAAAACTACTCTAAGCTTAGGTAGCCAACCACCCATACAATGTGTAATGCTGAATATAATGGTGTGTGGGAGACTTCCAATTTCGTGCATGAGGCTCCCCCCAAGGTGTGTGCAAAGCCTCCATCAAGAGGGGGCTGAGTTGATGGGTCTTGACAGGCTAGCCTGCAACCCCCTATGGCAGCCCACTTCTCCCTCCTCTTCATTCAATGCCAAGCCTCCAAAGTCTTCCATTTGTGTAAGGGAGGCATGGTTGTAGGGATAAAATGTCAGGCTAGGCGTGGGAGAAGTGTAGGTGGGACCCCCAAGCAAGTGGAGCAAGAAAGAAGTCGTTCTGGGCACTTCTGGGCAATCAGCTACCGGTAGCTCGGCGGTAGTAGCAACTCCAGAAGCAATCGGCTACCGGTAGTAATGCGGTATCTGGCTTCGCTGGACCATTTTTGGTAGAATCGGCATAACTCTTGATCTATCCGTTGGATTGAGCTGAAATTTTGACACAATACAGAAGATACACATATCTACAACTTTCATGTTTTGAAAATTTCCAAATTTTGAGTAGATCATGGTAAAAATGGAGGAATTCCGAGGCAGTGCTTCCAATTGTTGCTGCAGCTGGTGCCCTTGTTCCCAAGCACCAATGCCTTCTTGATTTCTTCACTTTTAAGCCTCCAATTCTTCATGTATTGTGTCCATGCCTTCACCACACATCCAACATAGTTGCAATGTCCTAAAATACATGATTTAAGCAATAAAAACTTGCAACATCAAAATATCAACATTATTCATAATTTCGGCTAACTCTAAGTACTTAAATGCAAAAGTTGAGTTAAAATGCATGTAATGAGCCCTTCAAATATGCAATATTATGTGCTCATCATTATTATTCAGCAAAATTGGAGAGTGTTTTCTTTGCGGTTCTTTGAAGAACTATTCGAATTTATCGGGATTTCCCGTGGCGTTCACCAGTAACTTATCAAATGGAATTTCCACCACCGTTTTTGGCGTCTCCCTTATACCGAGGTTCTTGTTTTCCCAATAAACAACGGGTTGAGGTCATAAATACCAAGGTTCTTGTTTATCGTAAAATAGCGGGTCGAGGTCTATCATTCAAATCTGATCATAGAACGATCTTGGGTTCCTTTTCATTGTTGGATCTCGTTATTTTGGCGGGGTTCACATCACGGTGTGATTCCTTCATAGAAGAAACTCACCAATTGCCATGGTTCAAAGTCATGGTGTGGAATGGATTGTAGTAATTCCTTGTACCGATCCCAACATTGGTAAAATTGTTCATTGGGCTTCTCCAAAAAGTTTTGAATTTGTTTTTTTAGAGCAGTGGTTTTATGCACCAGAAAAAATTTGTTTAAAAACTCGGAGAGCATTTGGTTCCAAGATGTTATGGATCGAGGTCTCAAGGAATTAAGCCATGTTTTTGCCTTATCTCTCAGGGAAAAGGGAAACAATTTCAACCTAGCTATGTCTTCCTTACCATGATTGGTGAGGAAGGTTGCAACTATTTCGTCGAAGTCTTTTATGTGCAAATAGGGGTTCTCCTTCTCAATTCCATGGAATGTGGGAAGTAGTTCCAACATTCCCGACTTAACTAGGAAGAGATGAGCTTGGACCGGAAGGAGGATGCATGAGGGTGTGGTGCTTCGTGTAGGTTGAAGAAAATACCTCATTGACCTCGCCGGAGGCTCAAGGTGGATGTTGTTCCCTTCATTAACGGGAGGGGGAAATTGCATTCGTGGATTGGGCATTCTAGGTTCTTTTCCTCCCCCACCTCGTTGCATGTTTGGATTGGCACCTACATTCTCGAAGTTATCACCCGCATCCTTGGGTGGGTCTTGGTCAATATTCATATTGGGGCCCAATGGTTGTCTAACTAGTCGATTTTGTTCGTCCCGACCCCACATATAACAAAACTATCTACAAATAGAAATGTAAATGACAACAGTATATACAAGGATCAACGTACCTCAGCCCATGATGAACATCACGGGACTTACATCCGTTGTCCGGAAATCACCTTCTTGATTCAACGCTTGCCTTCCCTGGCAACGGTGCCAAAAATGCTTGGTGGTATCCGTTCTAGTATATCCTAACCTTCGGACATCACCCTCGAATGTGTATATGGTGTATATGTGAAGGGGAGTGTCACTCTCCCTCGGAATGATGTCAAAAGAAAGGGCAACAGAATGATGGATAAATGAAGTGTAAAATGAGTGCGTGTGTACAACAATGTTTCCCAAGCGCAAGACGACTTTTGTGTGTCGTGTTTTACTTGGAGAATACTCCAAGGTTGTCTCCTCAGGGAGGGAGGTGAATCGTCGTGAAGGTGATTGTGGTAAAAACAAAGTGTAAAATCTTTTGTTGTTGAAGTTTGGTTTGTGAGTTGTATTGTGATGAAAATGAAATGGGAAACAAGTGTTGGCTAATCCAAAAGGTTCACTCCAGTGGGAATGCCAAGTCAACTTGAAACCTTCCTCCAATGGTGCACAGATGAACGATTGATTCGTGGGAAGTTCGAGACGAGATGGAAGTGAGGATCCAAGCATAACCCATGACAAGTCTACGGGATATCAAAGACTCACAATCGTGTCCACACTCAACCCAGTCAAACCGAACCATTGTACATCGAGGGGAGGAAAGAAGATGATTTGAAATGGCATACCCAAGAGGAGGTCTCCCTTGGATTAGCCAACTTATTTAATACCCATTTTAAAACTAAGAAAATGAAGAACATGCATGCATTAATGGTGAAAGCTTGAATAGAAGATTAAACTTAAAAGCAACTTGAAATAAGTGGCATTCAAGACTTCAAACAAAGCTTAGAAAGGTCTTTCTTTGGATTACATGACGATGTAATGAAGAAAATGCAAAAATCTCAACTTCTCTCTCTAACACTATTTGTGAGGTTCCTGTTAAAGATGCGCAGTCCTGGTGTCCCACATCGGCTAGGGAGGGGAAGTTGCTGGGCTTTATATGTAAGCCTCTGGCCTTACTTGGCAAGACGTGTTTTCCCATGGGTACTGGGAGGAACAAAGCCGTGAGGGCCAGTGGACCCAAAGCGGACAATATCTTGCCATGTTAGGGATGGGTGTTACACTATTCATCTTCTTCCTTGGACTCTCTCTCTCTCTCTATCTCTATATTATGTATATTACCTAATGCTCAATAATAATGGAGTCCCCCTCCAAAAACATCCATGGAGTGATGTTATAGCCCTGTGATGTGATCTCCATGCCTAGGGGCTGAAAAGGGATGGGCTAGACAGGGTTGGTGCAAGCCTTGTCTCCACACCCAGCACCTTCTCTCTCCTCTTTCCTCATTAATGATCAAGCGTCCAAAAGTCCAAGAAAAGGTGCAAGAGGGATGTCCATGGTGTTAGGAGTGGTAGGGGCAGGTAGGAGAATGTCTGGTGGGACCCCTAAGATTTCAGAGCTTAAGATTCAAATTCTGGCGCAATTCAGCAAAACCTACCGGTAGATCGCAGAAAACCTATCGGTAGGTTTTACTCTAGTAGGCAAACTATGCCGGTATTTCTTTGGTAGGTGCGGGACAGTAGCCAAAACCTACCGGTAGGGTCTACTGGTAGATTTTTCCTGGTTTTGCTTATATATTGGTTCCTCCACCTCCTGAGCTATCGTCAAGCCTCCTCCTCATCTCCATTCATCTTAAGCATCATGAGAGGGCTCAACAAGCATCATTTAAGCCATGTTATCTGCAATCATACCGAAACTTCGTTAATAGCTCCAACCGTGTAATTCCATTCATTTTAACTTCAAAAGCAAGTGTAAAAAGAGATGTAATGGTGCATAAAATATGTAATGTTTTGTGCTAATCAGCTAATTATTCTGATATACTTGAGATGTTCAAGTAGGTAAAAATCAACATTCCACTCCTTGATGCTATAAAGCATATCCCATCTTGTGCCAAGATCTTGAAGGACTTGTGTACCGTGAAGAGGAGACTAAATGTGCACAAGAAGGCATTCCTCACCGAGCAAGTGAGCTCAATCTTGAGGACTAACACCCCACTAAAGTTCAAGGATCCCGGATGCCCTACAATTGCTATCACGATCGGGAATTGCCTGGTGGAGCAAGCTCTTCTTGATTTGGGGGTAAGTGTCAACCTCTTACCGTACTCGGTGTACTAATAACTCCAACTTGAAGAGTTGAAGCCAACTCCAATTACTCTTCAGTTGGTGGGTCGTAGCGTCCGAACACCGAGGGGTGTAGTTGAGGATGTTTTAGTACAAGTCGATAAATTTTACTTTGCCGTTGATTTTATTGTGCTTGACACTCACCCCGTTGCAAATCTTAGGTCCCAAATCCCTGTCATACTTGGTAGACCTTTTCTTCCCACTTCTAAAGCTATGATTAATTGCAGGAACAGTCTTATAAAGCTTGCATTTGGGAACATGACTATGGACCTCAATGTTTTCAACTTGTCTAAACAACCGGGGGATGACGAAGAGGCATATGAGATCAATCGGATCGACACTTTGGTGGAGGAGCACTTGGAGCTAATGAGCATTTTTAAGTTGGGGGAGGAGGAAAATGTTGATATTAGGGAGGTTGATGAACAAGAGGATTTGGAGAGTTTGAAAGGGGTAGAAAAATGGACCCCTACATTTGAGAAGCTTCCACATCAAGATAAGGCGATCTTTCCTTCGAATGAGCAAAAATCCATCTTGGAGTTGAAACCATTACCATCCCATCTTAAGTATGCATACCTTGGGGATGACAATACCTTTCCAGTGGTGATTAGCTCAACGTTGGAGGGGAAGCAAGAAGAGGATCTTTTGAAAGTATTGAGAAGGCATAAGGGAGTGACTGGTTGGACAATTGCCGACATCAAGGGGATAAGCCCCCTCATTTGCACACACCGCATATACCTTGAGAAGGACTCCAAGCCGTCTCGACAACCACAATGAAGGTTGAATCCAATCATGAAGGGTGTGGTAAGAGACGAGGTACTAAAGCTACTTGATGTGGGTATCATTTTTTCGATTGTCGATAGTAAGTGGGTTAGCCCCACGCAAGTAGTACCCAAGAAGTCGAGAGTCGAGGTAGTTGCAAATGAGGAGAATGAGCTTATTCCAATAAGGGTGATTTATGAGCACAAAATATTGTATATTTCAAGGCCTCATTACATGCATTTTAACTCAACTTTTGCATCTAAGTACTTAGAGTTAGCCGATTTTATGAATAATGTTGAATTTTCATTATTGCAAGTTTTTATAGTTTAAATGATTGATTTTAGGACCTTGCAACTATGATGGATGTGTGGTGAGGGCATGGACACATTACATGAAGATTTGGAGGCTTAAAAGTGAAGAAATCAAGGAGGTATTGGTGTTTGGGAACAAAAGCACCAGCAGCCACACCATCTAGAAACAGAGCCTCGGTTTTCCTCAATTTTGACCATGATCCACTTCGAATCTGAAAAAGTGAAAAACATGAAAGTTGTAGATCTGGATGTATTCTGTATTGTATAAAAATTTCAGCTCAATTCAACGGCTGGATCAAAAGTTATGTCGATTCTACGAAAAGTGGTCCGGAGCAGAAAACAGTACCGGTACACAATACCGGTACTATACCGTTCCGGTACTGCGTACCGGTACTTCGAACTCCAGAAGGTTTAGATTACCGGTACATAGTACCGGTACGCTCCCAAAACATCCCAGAACACCTGCAAACTCTTCTCCACGTGCTTGGGGGTCCCACCATTGGTTCTCCCACACCTAGCCCGACATTTTATCCCTACAATAATGCCTCCTACACCATAGTTAAAGACTTTGGAGACTTGACATTGAATGAGAGGAGAGAGAAGGGGGCTGCCAGGGGAGTTGCAGGCTAACCTTCTCCTAGCCTGTCCAAGCTTCAACTCAGCCTCCTATTGATGGGAGGCCTGCACACAGGCTAGGGGGACCACCATGCACGAAATTTGAAGGCAAACACACCATATATTCAGCATTCACAAGACATTGAAGGGGTGGCTACCTAAGCTTAGTTTTAGTTCCATGTAGAAGATGATGAATAGTGTAATGTAAGTTTATGTTTTTGCATTTTCCTTTCCATTTCAATTGTTGTAAGCTTTAAACCTCTTGTAATCTTCATTCCTTGCACTTGAATCTTAGTTGTTTCAAGTTTATTCCAAGTTTACTTGCATGTTCTTCATTTCACCATTGTTGCTTCAAGTTTTCTTCATTTTCATGCTTTGAAATGGGTATTAAATATTTTTCTTCATAGTTTACGATTTCTGGCATTGAATTAAGTTTTAATCTCCATTTCAATACCATGTCTCTTTACATATTGTATGTCTTTCCTTTATGCATGAGTAGCTAGATTTTTAGTTGGTTAATCCAAGGGAGACCTCCTCTTGGGTGTGCCATGTCAACTCATTTTCTTTCCTCCTCTCGGTGTACGATGGTTCGGTTTGACTGGGTTGGGGTGAGGACGTGGTTGTGAGTCTTTGATATCCCGTAGGCATTGTCACGGGTTATGCTTGGATCCTCACCTCCCTTTAGTCCCGAGCTTCCCACGAATCAATCATTCATCTATGCACTATTGGGGGAAGGCTTGAGTTGATTTGGTATTCCCATTGGAATGACCTCTTCGGATTAACCAACACTTGTTTTTCTTGCATTTCCATTCACAAACACAACCACAAAACTCAAACAAAAGATTTTTCACTTTCTTTACCTTTTGCAAAATCACCTTCACACAACTTGAACTTTCCTTCCCTAAGGAGACGACTTTGGAATACTTTTCCAAGTAAAACACCGACACACAAAAGACTCTTTGCGATTGGGGAGCACTTTTGTTCACACACCCACATTTCATTTACATTTTCATTCATTCCATCCACCAATCCGTTGTTGCCTAATCTCTTGCATCACCACGAGGGAGAGTGACACTCCCTCTCACACATAAGTCATATACACATGTCAAATGGTGATGTTTAGGGGTTAGGACTAACACCGGTTTTTGCTCAATCATTTTGGCGCCGTTGCCGGGGAAGGTAAAGCGTTGAGTTCAAAGGGTGAGTTTGGGCGGCATGGTAAGTCTCGTGATTTTCATCATGGGCCAAGGTATGTCGTTTCTTTTGTAAATATTTTGTTTTAGTTTGTGTTTTGTATTATGTCTTATAATTTTTATGAAAATGTATATAATGCCCAAAGTTTTCAAAATGTGTGTGAGATTTGTGATGAGTATGGGCATGTTACTAGTGATTGCCCAAGAATGACCTCTTATTTTGAAAACGTTTGCGAGATTTGTGGTGAGTATGGGCACTTCACTAGTGAGTGCCCAATAAATGCCCCTTATTTTGAAAACGTTTGCGAAATTTGTGGTGAGTATGGACACCTCACTAATGAATGCCCAAGAAATTATTTGGTTCAAGACTTTGCATGCGAAGGTTCAAATTCATTTTTGGCCTCCGAAATTTTTTACCCCAATCATTATGTTACACCGAGTTATCCGAGTTATGGTTGGGAGAATGAACCTCATGATTTTTCATCCAATCTCACACCACCAAATGAATTTTGCCATTATCCAACGTATGAGGACTCAACTGAACAAGAATTGGAAAATACGTTTTACGAGTTTATGCAAAGCCAAATGGAATGGAATGCTCAAATAACCCAACAACTTGATACATTAACTAATGCTATAATTGCTATGCATGAAGAACAACATCTTGAGCATAGTCAATGTATTGAGGTTGATCATCCCAATGGAATGCATATTGATGTTGAATCTCCCACCACTCTTGATTGTGAAAAATTTGATGAAGTTATTATCTCACAAGAGGCTAATGAGCCCAAGGTCATTTTGCCATCTATGAGTGGTGTTGAGATCGTATTGCAAGGCCGTCTTCACAGGGAAGGAGGTGAATTGTGTTGAAGGTGATTTTGATAAAAAGGGGTAAAGTGTAAAAATATTTTGTTGTTTGAAGTTTGGTTTGTGGTTGTATCTTGATGGAATTTAAATGGAAACAAGTGTTGGCCAATCCAAAAGGTTCACTCCAATGGGAATGCCAAGTTAACTCAAAACTTTCCTCCAATGGTGCATAGATGCTCGATTGATTCGTGGGAAGCGAGGGACTAGATGGAAGTGAGGATCCAAGCATAACCCGTGACAAGTCTACGGGATATCAAAGACTCACAATCATGTCCACACTCAACCCAGTCAAATCGAACCATCATACACCAAGATGAGGAAAGAAAATAAGTTGAAATGGCATACCCAAGAGGATGCTTCCCTTGGATTAGCCAACGTAAAGGCTTAGCTACTCATGCTTAATGGAAAGATAATAATGTAATGGAAAGACATTATAAAGTAATGAAGAATTTAGTTAAATTAATGCACAAAAATACAAACTATAGGAGAATGCATTTAATACCCGTTTGGAAGGTTTGAGATGAAAACTTGAATGCATTAATGGTAAAAGCTAGAATGAAAGACTAAATGATTAGCACTTAAAATTAGCATATTACTATGCCGTTTTAAGACTAATTGTACTTTGATGGAGTTTAAGTGATGTCATTTCAGGCCCTAAACTGAACAAGGACCCAAGAACAACAAGTACCACACTTGGATGCAACACCAGCACATTAGAGCCCAAAATTGGAGAAGCTTGGAGCACAGCCAGAACGTTCGAACGCCAATTCACGTTTGAACGTCCACATTACACTGTAGCAGACTCAACTGCTAAGAAAAGGCGTGTTGCAGTTAGGAAAGAAGACTGAAGCTCTGAAGCACTTGAGCGTCACGTTCGAACGCCAACTCACGTTCGAACGTGCACTTGAGTTGATTGAAGACCAGACTACTGCATAGAGTTGGAACTAAACTTCACAGAAGACCAACAGACCACTCGAGTGAAAGGGTCAGAACACATCTGGCGTTTGAACGCCCTTAGTGCAAAAACAGAAGAAACGTTCGAACGGCAGTCAACGTTCGAACGCCCTTAGTGCAAAAACAGAAACAACGTTCGAACGCCAACTCACGTTCGAACGTTCTCCACAGACTGGCAGCAGAGTGGTTGGCTTTTCACTTGGACTTGGGCGGCAAACACTATTCCTTCACCTCCACTTGTCTCCTCCTCTTGCCTATAAATACTCCCCTTGTTGGAGAGCTAAGAGAACCAAGGAGGAAAGTTGATGGAGGCTTAGACTCCCACTCACATTGTAGATTTAGCTTATTTTCCTTGTATGAAGTCTTTAACTTAGAGATTAGTTTGGCTTTAGTCCAACATCTCTTGCTTGTTATAAAAGTAGTTTTATGCTTATGCTTATGCTTATGCTTTCATTTTACATGCATAGAAGAGAGATAGTTCATCTTTTGGTTGAGGAAGCAACCCTCCAATTCTTGGTTGAGGAAGCCACCCTCCAAATGTGACTAGCTTTCTTCTACTTTTATTGTTCATGCATTTCAATTCCATTGCTTGAGCTTCTTTCTTTATTAGAAGAGTGAAACTCTTCCACTTTTCTAGAGCTTTACCAAAGCCGTGAAGGGTGGAACGTGATTCACCCATTCTTTGTTAAAGATTGGCTCCGTGTTTGTTGTTACTTTATCTTTTAAGTTCTCTACTTGGAGGGATGAGCATCACTCACTTTTCTAGCTTTACCCAAGCCATGAAGAGTGAGTAGTTTCTCATTCACTCTTTAGTAACAGGAGAAGGGCATGTATAAGTTATCCGGGAATCATATTTGTGCATTGTTTTTATGCTGAACGTTTATTTCTTCTTGTTATTGGATGATTGATTGCATCTAGCAAAGCTAAAGTACTTTGTATAAATGTGGGCTCTTTCTATGACACGGATGACTCTTGCATAGAAAGACTCATCAGTTCAAGGCAAGTACCCCGGCTAGATCCTCATGACTACCCTTCAATCCTTCCCCTTATTGTACTTCATTTAAAGAATGGAATATTAATATCATGATTGGATGTCTTGTAGAAACACTTGCTTGTTTGTAGACGGGTTAAGTCTCGGCACAGACAATTCTTGTAAACTTCTAGAAAGACATCAGAATCATGTTCTTAATTCTCACAATCCATCTTTATCTTCCGATTAACTTGCTGTTGACACAGGAGTTAATTGAGTTATCAAGCACAATTATGACAAACTGGATAACTAACTACATGTCCAGATCCTTGCACTAAAGAGTGACTCTTTTTAATTAGCACTTATCTCCTGTTTTGTTAAGAAAATCCTCTTGGAAAGAATCTTATATTCTGTCCAGGAAAACTCATATCTCACAGCAAATCTCAAGGGTTACAATCAATAGGTCTCTACCACTGCTTACCTCAGAAATATCAACAAAAGTTCCCTGTGGATTCGACTCCGGACTCAAACTGGATTATTACTACAGCTTGACTGCCTGCACTTGGGTGTACACATTTCGGATCAAGAACAAGTTTTTTGCGCCGTTGCCGGGGAACCTTTAGAAGGTGTTTTAAGGTGAAAGGTAAAAAGACCTTCAACGTTGTGTATATTCTGTGGTTTACTGTAAATAATTTTGTTTTATTTTCTTTATTACTGAGGGCACTCCTAGCTTCCAAAATTTGCCGGCAGAATTGTGTGAGTCCGTGAATCAGCCTGAACCAAATTCACCTAGATCAGTAGCAAACTCTTGTGAGTGTAGTATGGTAAATAATGAAAGAAATGGAGAAGTCCCTATGAGAGAGGAGGAGGTCCCTAACATCCGAACTTTGCGGGATTACTTAAATCCCACAAGAAACAGTGTCCCCTCTTGTTTTATTTTTCCTGAAAATGCTCCCCTCTTTACTGTAAAACCGGGGACAGTGCAGTTATTACCCGTGTTTCATGGATTGGATGCAAAAAATCCATATCTGCATATAAAAGATTTTGAGGAAGTCTGTGGAACATTTCAAGACAATTCTGAATTGGCCAAGATGAAACTGTTTTCTTTCTCCTTGAAGGATAGAGCCAAACAATGGTTAAATTCTTTAAAAGCTTTTTCAATACCCAACTGGCAAGCATTACAAAATAAATTTTTTAGAAAGTTTTTTCCTCTACACCGCACAAATGCACTAAAAAGGCAAATCATGAATTTTACGGTTAAAGAAGGAGAAACTTTTTATCAAAGTTGGGAGAGATTCAAAGATCTGCTCCAATCCTGCCCACATCATGCTTTTGAAAATTGGACTTTGGTAGGATTTTTCTATGACTCCTTACCCTCTAGACTACGTCAGTTTGTCGAAATGATGGCCCAAGGAGAATTCATGGGAAAAAGTCCGAAGGAGGCATTCAATTTTTTCGACACCATATCTGACAGTTCTCAGATGTGGGACTCAGCCTCCCCTACCACTGTAGAAGCCAGACCATCTACTTCCCAAGGAGGAAAATATGTCTTGAGAGAGGATGATGACTTGAGAGCAAAAATGTTCACATTGTCTCGAAAACTTGAAGCTTTAGAGATGAAGAAAGTCTATCAAGTTGATATTAGCCCTTCCACCGAGCAAGTGTGTGGAATTTGTGCGCTAACAGGACACCCTACATTTGTGCGCTAACAGGACATCCCAGCATTCAAAGAAGTCTTGTTGGAACAAACACATGCAGTTTCCAACTTCAACAAGCCCTACTCCAACCCATATTCTGAAACATACAATACAGGGTGGCGAAACCACCCTAACTTCAGTTGGAAGAACACACAACCAATACCCATGAACCAACAACAAGGGCCATACCCACCACCCCAAGGACCTCCTGCATATCAACCATATCAACCACCACAAAAGAGGAACCTTGAGGACACACTGAATCAGTTCATGCAAAGCCAAATGAATTATAACAATAATTCCACACAGGCTTTCACTGATTTCAAAACCCAGACCACTCAATCTTTTGAGGATCTTAAAAGCCACATCCAAAAGTTGACTCAATCCATGGTCATACACGAAAAGGGCAAGTTTCCTGCCCAACCAAAGAAACCACAAGGCCAATTCCATGTAGGGAACCCTTCAACATCAGGAAACACCCAAGACCAAGCCCAAGTTGTCACGACACTAAGAAGTGGCAAGGTGATTGACAAGACAATCAGAGACATACTCATTCCCAAGCCAAGACCTGAGTCAAGCCCAGCCAATCCATCATCTGAACCTGAACCAATTGTGACTGAACTTGAGAAAGACCCTGAGCCTGTGATTGAACAAGAGCCAGAACCTTCTGAGAAAAAGGAACCTTCGTATCCCATTTCGGCTCCGTTTCCTCATCGACTCAAAACCAAACAGAAAGTGAAAAATCAGCCTGAAATTTATGAGCTTTTTAAGCAAGTAAATATCAACATCCCACTTCTGGATGCAATCAAACAAGTTCCGTCTTATACCAAGTTTCTAAAAGACTTGTGCACAGTCAAGAAAAACCGGAATGTCCAAAATAGAGCTTTCCTAACGGAACAAGCTAGTGCTCTTCTTCAACATAAAACCCTTCCAAAATACAAAGACCCAGGTTGTCCGACTGTCTCATGTATCATTGGGAACTTCAGGATTGAACAAGCTTTGTTAGACCTTGGAGCCAGCGTTAATTTGCTACCCTACTCTGTCTATCAGCAGTTGGGTTTGGGTGAACTTAAACCCACTTGTGTCACACTCCAGTTGGCCGACAGATCTGTCAAAACCCCCAGAGGGATTGTTGAAGATGTGCTTGTCCAAGTAGATAGTTTTGTCTTCCCTGTTGACTTCATTGTTCTGGATACTCAACCAGCAATAAATTCGGAGAACCAAATTCCCGTCATTCTTGGTCGGCCATTCCTAGCAACTTCCAATGCCTTAATCAATTGCAGGAATAGAGTCATGAAATTAACTTTTGGAAATATGACTCTTGAACTGAACATTTTCAATATTGCTAAACATCCAGAAGAAGAAAAGGAAGAAAGGGAAGTAAACTCCATAGAATCTTTGATACAGGAACATCTGGATGATACATTCTGTGAGGATCCTACTGAATCATCTCTGTTAGAACTCATCTCATCAGAAACAACAGATGATGACCCAAATCCACCAAGTGGCCTGATTCACACCAAATTTTGTATATTTTGTTGTGCAAATCATCTTGGTTTGAATTGATTTTTGGAGATTATATTGATGTGAATTGCGTTAATTGAGCACTTATTGGTAATTTGTGAGTTTTGCAGTTAAACAATGCAAATGTCGACTGTTTCAAAGCTTTGATGAATGGAGATGAGGGCTAACCTTGATTTTGAATTAAAAGAAGAAAGAAGCAAGAAGGAATCAAAATCAATCAGCTACCGCATGACTACCGGTAGCCGATTGCCTCTGGAGTTGCAGCTACCGCAGAGCTACCGGTAGCCGATTGCCTCTGGAGTTGCAGCTACCGCAGAGCTACCGGTAGCCGATTGCCTCTGGAGTTGCTACTACCGCACGACTACCGGTAGCCAATTGCTTCTGGGGTTTCAGCTACCGGTAGTCAGTGCACGAGCTACCGGTAGCCGAGGCTGTTTCATCTAAACTTCTGCTGGATTGTTTCTGTTGCTTCAAGGGCCCCACCATCTAGTCTCCCTCACTCCTCTGACTCGTTCAACATACAGAACATCCCTCCATGTCTTTTCTCTTGGACTTTGAAGCCATGGCATTAATTGAAGAAAGAGAAAATGGGAGCTGCTGGGTGTGCAGACCTGCTCTGCACACCTCTGTCATACCTTGTCTGCTGCACTCCTAGGGAGACAGTAATCAGATGGGAGACTCCCTCCTCTCCAGAATGGGGAGTGGGGGGAAAAAGGGTTTTTCTCCATAGCAAAGAAAATTACACTAAGAAGGGAAGCTGGGTTGCAGAGGGATGCTGCACCTTCCTGGTTCAGGCCTTGCAGACTGTGCTCTGCTGCAGGGAGCTACAGGGGATGACCAGGCACGTTTTTTAGAAACAAAAAGTTCTCCAAGGATGGTCATGATTTTAATTATTATTCAGCAGAAGAAAGATAGGGTTTTAGGGAGAGAAACTCTGGGCGGAGAAGATGATGAATAGTAGTTTTTAGAGAGAGAAAGTTGTGATTTTTGCATTTTCTTCTACTGCACTGTCTTGTAATCTTGACTAAGAATCTTAGTAGTTCATTGAATGCCATAAATGTTGTTTTCCCTTCATGTTTGGTTAGTTGAATGCTCATTTAATATTTCACCATTAATGCTTCAAGTTATTCATTTTCATAGCTATGTAATGGGTTTAAATGCTGGTTCTTTTAGCTCATAAATTCTTACACTTAGTAGCTTAGAAGTTCATAGATTTGCAATGCACTTCCATTACATAGTAATTTCCATTCCAAGTATAAGTAGCTAAATCCTCTAGTTGGCAAGACCAAGAGGGATCTCCTTTGGGGATACCATTTCAACTCTTTCTCCTCTTTCCCTTTAGAGTCAAATGGTTCGTTTTGACCGGACAGAAGATGGATGAGTCGATGAGTCTTTGATAAACCGTAGGCTTAGTCATGGTTTATGCTTAGATACTCACCGATGTCATCCTCGGCTTTCCGTGATTCAAGCGTTCATTCATGCCCAATCGGAGGAGTGATTTGAGTTGAGGTGGTATACCCATTGGAGTGATCTCTTGGAATTGCCAACACTTGTTTTATCATTACATTTTCATTAGCATACACTTCACCAATCAACTCTCAATACAAA
Organism: Ilex aquifolium; assembly: GCA_951799425.1. Classification (NCBI taxonomy): domain Eukaryota; kingdom Viridiplantae; phylum Streptophyta; class Magnoliopsida; order Aquifoliales; family Aquifoliaceae; genus Ilex; species Ilex aquifolium. Next base: position 20,577,458 of record OX637393.1, read on the forward strand.
AGATTTTACATTTCCGTTTTTCACCAAATCACTTCAATCTTGATTCACTACCTTCCCTGTGGATACGACCTTGGAATACTCTTCCAAGTAACTCACAACACACGAAAGTCTCCTTGCGATTGGGGAGCATTTTTGTGCATACATATCCCATATTTACATCTTCCCATTTCCCTTTCCTCATTGCCCTTTCTTTTGACACTATCCCCAGGGGAAGAAATTCTTCTCCCCCGTCCATACATTGCATACATTGAGGGATAGTAATTAGGGGTTAGGAAATATATCGTTTTTGTAACAATCATTTTGGCGCCGTTGCCGGGGAAGACAAGTGTCAAATCAAGGAAGTGATTTCCGAACAACGAAGGTAAGTCCCGTGATCTTCATCACGGGCTGAGGTACGTTGTCTCATGTACATCTTCTTGTTTGTGGATAATTTTATTTGTATAGATATTTTGTACCAATTAGTTAGACAACCCTTAGGCCCCAACATGAACATCGACCAAGACCCACCCGAGAATGTGGGTGACAATGTTGAAAATATAGCTGTCAACCAAAATATGCAAGGGGGTGGGAATTTTGACAATGTAGGTGCAAACCTAAATGACCAAAGGGGTGGGGGAATGCCCGAACATAGGGAGCATGACCCCCGAATATGCAAGGTGGTGGGGGAGTGCAACCACCTAGAATGCCCAACTAACAAGCGCATTTTCCCCCACCAAGGAATGAAGGGAACATCCCACTTGATTTTGAGGCAAGAACTATGCAAGAGTACCTTCAACCTACCCGTAGCACCACACCATCATGCATCCGTCTCCCTGTCCAACATCACCTTTTTGTGTTAAAACCGTGGATGTTGCAACTAATCCCCAAATTCAGGGGGGTTGAAAATGAAAACCCGTATAACCACATAAGGTCTTACGAGGAAATGGTTGCAACGTTTCTCCCAAATCACAATTTGGAAGAGATAGCCAGGATGAAATTGTTCCCTTTCTCTATGGATGGGAAGGCAAGAGTGTGGCTTGATTCCATGGGACCCCGGACTATGCTATCTTGGGATAACATTGTTTCCTTTTTCTTAAAAAAAATTTTCCCGGTTCATCGAACCACCTTTTTCAAAAAGGAAATCCAAAACTTTTTTGAAAAACCCAATGAGCAGTTTTATCAATGTTGGGACCGTTATAAGGATCTACTTCACTCCATACCACATCATGGTTTTAACTCATGGCAATTGGTGACTTTCTTCTACGAAGGAATCACCTCAAACCATAGACAATTCATAGATATGATGTGCAATGGTGAATTCTTGAACAAAGATCCTGATGAGGCTCTAGACTATTTTGGTACCCTCGCTAAAAAGGCACAAACTTGGGGTGTTCAGGATCCGGATGACATACCTAGGACAATGCCGGGTAGTAGTCAACCACCACGGGGGGGGATGTATGACTTAAAAGACCGTGAGGATCTACTCTCCCAAATTTCCAAATTGTCTAAGAAAGTGGATAGCCTTGAGGTGGAAAGGAGACGAAATGTCTCTCATGTGTCAAGAGCCGAGGAGGCTTGTTCTGTTTGTGGTGGTGTCGAGCATTCCACATCGGAGTGTCCGAGCATTCCGGCACTTAAGGAGGCATACCATGAACAAGTTAATGCCTTCAACCAACCAAGGCAATCATTTCCTTCAAATTCCAACACTTACAATTCGGGGTATCGTGATCACCCTAATTTCAGTTGGAGGAATGAGAACCCCATTCCCTATGGTTCAAATAAGGTCAGTACCAATCCCAATATCAAGGTCAGGGGCAAACTTCAAGCTCCCAATACCCACGGTCCAATCCACAAGGGTACCAATCCAACCCTCCCCCACAGAATTTTGCCGGACAAGGCCCATCTAGTTCTTCCAGCTACCAACCACCTCATAAACGGAGTCTAGAAGATGTGGTCCATGCCTTCATTCAAAGCCAAACCACCTTCAATAAGGACATTTCAGCCCAACTCACCAAAATCACCAATGCCATTGGGTTGTCTCAACAAGAGAAGGGAAAATTTCCCTCTCAACCCCAACAAAGTCCCAAAGGTCAAAATGTGGTTGAGTTGGCCGAGACTTCCCAGGAGAGTTGTGAGCAACTCAAATCTGTCACCACACTTAGGAGTGGTAAACAAATTGAAAAGATGGTGGTGCCAAAGTTGACACCAAAGGCCGCATTGCCAAAAGAAAAAGAAATTGAGAGTGAGGCCAAAGAAAGTGTGGTTGACAAGGGTGAGTCGAGTGAAAAGAATGAAAGAAATGGGGTTGATAAAGAACATGCGATTGATAATGGTTTATGCTTTCCCTCTATGCCTGCCCCTTTTCCCCATCGGTTGAAGCCACCTGTCAAGGTGGCTAATTATTCTGACATTTTGGATTTGTTTAAGCAGGTAAAGATCAACATCCCGCTACTTGATGCCATCAACCAAATTCCGTCATGTGCCAAAATATTGAAAGACCTATGCACGGTGAAAAGGAAGTTGAATGTCCGGAAGAAGGCATTTCTCACCGAACAAGTGAGCTCTATATTGAGGACCAACACTCCTCCAAAATTCAAGAATCCCGGTTGTCCAACAATTGCCATCACCATCGGGAATTGCCGGGTTGAGCAAGCATTGCTTGACTTTGGGGCGAGCGTCAACCTCCTTCCTTACTCCGTGTACCAATAACTCAAGCTTGAAGAGTTGAAGTCCACCTCAATTACACTTCAACTGGCGGATCGGAGCATACGCACACCAAGGGGAGTAGTGGAAGATGTGCTTGTCCAAGTTGACAATTTTTACTTTCCAGTTGATTTTATTGTATTAGATACACACCCGGTTGCTAACCTTAATTCCCAAATCCCCGTTATTCTTGGAAGACCTTTCCTTGCTACCGCTAACGCTGTGATTAATTGCAGGAATGGTCTAATGAAGTTGGCTTTTGGGAACATGACCATGGAGCTGAATGTATTCAATTTAGCAAAACAACCCGGGGATGATGTGGAGGTGAATGAGATCAATAGAATCGACACTTTGATGGAGGAGCAAGTGGAATTAGAAGGGATGTTGGACTGCATGAAGGAGGACTTTGTTGAACTTGTAAAGTTAGATGAGGAAGAGAGCGTGGAAGAGTTGAAAGGGGTAACAAAATGGATTCCCACCTTTGAGGAGTTGCCCAAGCAAGAAAAGAAGATTTTCCGGTCGGAGGAACAAAAGCCAAATTTGGAGTTGAAGCCGTTACCCTCACACTTGAAGTACGCCTATCTTGGCGAGGGAGATACATTTCCGGTGATCATTAGTTCCACATTGAACAATGAGCAAGAAAAAGAACTCTTGGAGGTTTTGAGAAGACACAAGGGAGCAATTGGGTGGACCATTGCGGATATCAAGGGAATAAGCCCTATTATTTGCACTCACCGCATTTACCTCGAGGAGGATGCAAGACCTTCCCGACAGCCTCAACGGAGATTGAACCCTCATATGAAGGAGGTGGTGAGGGACGAGGTTCTTAAACTACTTGACGTGGGCATAATATTTCCAATTGCTGACAGTAAGTGGGTGAGCCCCATGCAAGTGGTGCCCAAGAAATCCGGAGTCACAGTGGTAGAAAACGAGGAGAATGAATTGATACCTACAAGAGTGATTACTGGATGGAGGGTGTGCATCGATTACAGGAAATTAAACTCATGCACTAGGAAGGATCACTTCCCAATGCCGTTCCTTGATCAAGTGCTGGAGAGAGTGGCGGGGCACCTCTTCTACTGTTTCCTAGATGGATACTCCGGTTATAATCAGATCGAGATCGCCCTCGAAGACCAGGAGAAAACCACCTTCACATGCCCCTATGGTACCTTTGCGTACCGGCGCATGCCGTTCGGACTCTGTAATGCTCCAGGAACTTTCCAAAGATGTATGATGGACATTTTCAGTGATATGGTGGAGAAAATTGTGGAGGTGTTTATGGACGATTTCTCCGTATTTGGTGATTCCTTCGACGGATGCTTAGGAAATTTGGAGAAAGTGTTGGGAAGATGTGAAGATAAGGATCTTGTGCTGAATTTGGAGAAGTGTCACTTTATGGTGACGAAAGGGATTGTGTTGGGTCACATAGTGTCGGCAAGGGGCATCGAAGTTGACAAATCCAAGGTGGAGGCCATCTCCAACCTCCCCCCGCCGACGGCCATCAAAGGGATCAGGTCATTTTTGGGTCATGCAGGCTTCTATCGCCGGTTCATTCAAAATTTTAGTGCATTGGCCCGACCCCTGACCAATTTACTGTCTAAGGAGGTTCCCTTCGAGTGGTCGCATGAGTGTGAGGCATCTTTTAAGAAACTAAAAAGCATGCTTGTCACGCCTCCTATCATGCAACCACCCAATTGGGATCTACCCTTCGAGCTTATGTGCAACGCGAGTGACTACGCGGTCGGCGCAGTGCTTGGTCAGAGGAAAGACAATCGACCGCATGTTATACACTACGCTAGCAAAACACTTAATGAGGCTCAAATGAATTACACTACCACTGAAAAGGAATTGCTAGCTGTAGTGTTTGCTCTTGATAAATTCCGTTCATATATCATTGGTTCACCTATTGTTATATTCAATGACCATTCTGCCTTAAAGTACTTGTTATCTAAGCAGGATGCGAAGCCAAGACTCATTAGGTGGATCCTCCTCCTACAAGAATTTGATTTGACTATTAAAGACAAGAAGGGAGTTGAGAATGTCGTGGCGGATCACTTATCCCGGCTGGCGGCACAAGAGACTAATGAGCACATCCCTATCCCAGACTCTTTCCCTGATGAGCAGTTATTGTCCATTCATTCTCATTGTCCTTGGTATGCTGACATTTGCAATTATCTTGCAACAGGACAAATTCCACAACACTGGAGCCCTGAGGATAAAAGGAGATTTATGGCCGACGTGAAGTACTTCTACTTCGATAATCCGTATTTGTTCAAGTATTGTCCGGACTAGATCATGAGGCGATGCGTGCCTGAAACCGAACAGCGGAACGTCCTGGCCTTCTGTCATTCCCAAGCCTGTGGTGGGCATTTCTCTGCTAAGAAGACCTCAGCCAAGATTCTACAATCAGGTTTCTACTGGCCTTCTCTGATTAAGGATTGCATTTCATTTTGCAAAGAATGTAATAGATGCCAACGTTTGGGTAGCGTGACCCAAAGGAATATGATGCCCCTCTCCCCTGTACTTGTGATAGAAATATTCGATTGTTGGGGCATCGATTTCATGGGTCCCTTCCCTATGTCGTTTGGCTATCTATACATTCTGCTGGCAGTGGACTACGTGTCCAAATGGGTGGAGGCTATCCCGACAAAGACTAATGACCACCGGGTTGTAGTCAAGTTCTTGAAAGAGAACATTTTCTCGAGGTTTGGGATGCCTCGTGCTTTGATTAGTGATGGTGGATCACACTTTTGTAACAGGCCAGTTGCATCGTTATTGTTCAAATATGGTGTTACACATAAAGTATCCACCGTTTATCACCCACAAACAAATGGCCAAGCCGAGCTAGCCAATAGGGAGATCAAGACCATCCTTGAAAAAACAGTTAACCCCAATAGGAAGGATTGGTTTGAGAGATTGATTGATGCCCTGTGGGCATATCGTACTGCCTACAAGACAGTTTTGGGCATGTCCCCCTATCGGCTTGTCTATGGAAAGGCTTGCCATCTGCCGGTAGAAATGGAACACAAGGCCTATTGGGCCATCAAGACTTTAAATTTCAATATGAGAATGGCGGGTAAGCATAGGATGTTAGAAATGAATGAATTGGAAGAGATTCAGCGGGATGCATACGAGAGTTCAAAAATTTCAAAGGAACGGGCGAAAATCTTTCATGATAACTCCATAGTGAGGAAATCATTCGAGCCCGGGCAAAAGGTACTCTTGTATAATTCTTGCCTCTCCATTTTTCCCGGAAAGCTAAGATCCCGTTGGGATGGCCCCTATCTTGTCAAGGTGGCCTACCCCAATGGAGCTGTTGAGATCACCAACCTCAAAGATGGCCAAACATTCAAGGTCAATGGCCAAAGACTTAAGCCATTCTTTGAGGGCTTTGAAAACCAAGTGGTGGAGGAAGAGTTAACCGACCCGGTGTATCCGGACGTGGTTGAGGAATAACAATTGGTCCCTTGTTCGCATGTACAGTTTCTTTTGTTTAATTATGTCATGTTTTTTATTTCAGGTCACTTACTTGTTGTTGGTGTATAGCTTTGTTTTCTCTTGAATCCAGATCTTGGTGCTTTTGTCAAAAGCGCAATTGCGAGGTGTTCTCTTACCCTATTTATCTTTTATTGTCTTCCATTGCCTACTATATCCTTTTGTTGCATTGAGGACAATGCATGATTCTAGTTGGGGGGTGAGGTGCACCATTTGTATGTTACACCAAGGTTGCTGGGAAGTATTCTGCTTTTGTCGCATTAGTACAAAATATGTGAGAAATTTTGAAAATTTTTGATGAAAAATACCTTTAAGTTGATCTGTATTCCCTTATGAAGCGAGTATGAACTGGATGACATGTTGATCGTTGTTGTGAACCTTGTGCACATGAGCTTACTATAGAAATGGATCCTATGCATAAGTATCACATATGTATTGATTTTCGAACTCATCTATATGTGATTTCTGAATTTGTAATTTCAGTGATTTATGGGTTGAATTCATGTTTTAAGCTTGACATAAGTAGTGGAGATGAGTAAAGACCCATGAGAGTTTTAGTGCCAAACCTTTTTGGAGGGAACTTACGTTTACTCAAAGAACAATTTTTGATATCAAGTTTGTTCAATAGTCTCATTATGCTTGTTTTGGTTAGTTGCATTTGGTTAGTAGACTGATTTGTCTTGATCATGTAATGCTCTCCCCATGTGGACCTGGAAGTGATCTTAGGCCATTGTTGAATACTTTGAGCCTTAGCCCTTTTTCTTGAGGAAATTTTATCCCTAGTGCTGTGATTGAGCCCATTTTAAAATTCGTTTCTATGCCACACATTTGACCAAGCCAATGCAAGATGATAAAAATCTACCTCACCGTGGTTGTTCCTAGAGCTGAATATGAGTGAGTGCAAAAGAGAAGAAAGTATGGTGTGGAAACTCCAACAAAATGGATGAATGATTTGAAACTCAAAGAGTTGAATGAAAATCCAAGAAAAGGAGAAAAAGGGGTGAAAAGAATAAAGAGTGATCAAAAGAAAAGGAAGATGTTAAGAAGAATAAAGAAAATAAACAAGGGGCGTGGTGATGGTGAGAAAATCAAAATCCCATGAAAAAGGAAGTGTTTTTCCAACATTAAAGTCTCTCACTCGGAACAACTATTTTTGTGCCCCGAATCCTTCATTTCTTTTACCTATATATATCACCCCAAGGCCCCATTATAACCTTTAAAAGTCCTAGGTGATCTAGAGAAGCATGGGAGGTGCATAAATTCAAAGAAAATGATAAGTTGTGTCTTACTACCTAATGCACTGGCATCCTATTCATGAGACTATGCCAAGGTCGCTTTATTTCTACATATGAACTTCATTTTTGGATTACATGTGAACACCTTGTTTTTGAATACAAGATTCTACGTCACATGTACAGATGGAGTGCATACCAAGATAGCTTGAGTGCATTTATTGTTTAAGAGTGTTCCTTGGTGAGTTTTGCATTGAAACTGAGTTGTCTAGCTTTTCAAATATGAATTCTATTTGTAAATTCCTAAATTACTTGTTTAATTCATTTGCACACAAGTTGGAAATTAATATGGTAAGTGCATACTTTAGCCTAGCATCTAAGACTATACTTTTGTTCATGTTTACTTAGTTCTAGTCGTATGAGGAATGTGTTAGAAGTGCCATACTTGCAAGAATGAGGGAATATTTCTCAAATTTTGGATATTTGGAAAGATTTGGTATTGCTCAAATGTTAATTAGTGATTTGCATGTTGGGTATTTATTTTGATAATTAAAATTAGAAATTCACCCACTATACATTGAAGGCATCAAAGTTGTAAATCACGTTGCAATTTCGGTAATGAATTGGGCATAATTATTCGAACTGTGGTTTGCAAGTGGATTAGATGTTTAGGGTGGAGTGGAGGTCATGAAAAGAGTGTTAGAATGTATAAGGGAGATCCTAAGAGAGAGTGGAATGAACGTGAAATGACTGTAGGGGTATTTTGGAATTAAGGCAGCAACTACCGCTTGACTACCGGTAGTCACTGGCTTCTGGTGTATCAGCTACCGGTAGTCAGTGCACGAGCTACCGGTAGCCGATGGTCAGAACGCCTGAAATTAGGGTTTTTAATTGGGTTTTTTTCGGAGAGACTCTTTAGTATCCTCACAATACATTGAACCCATTCCAAATCCCTCTCACCCATAACCCCCCTAGATACCCAAACCGTTCCCTTTCCCCATTCATCTATAAATTCCTAACCATAGAACTGCGAAATTGGCGTTTCTCCTTCAAGATTCAAAGCTGCTGTTTTTCCGAAACCTTGGGCCAGCCGAAAATCTCTCAAACCCACCCCTCTCTTCTCAGTTGCAGACTCACAGAATCATCCCAATGGTTCGTTCCAAACGTGCAGGACTAAGTTCCCCACAACCCTCAGAGGCACCCAATCGGAAGAGAAGTGGGGAAGGTTCAAGTGCTCAAAGGGCGGAGCAAAGAAAAAAAGCAAGGAATGAGGCTAGGGATCAATTTATTAACGAGAAAAATGTGACTTGTGAAAGGGCTGTGCATAGGAGATCTTTGGGTGTGGATCATGTGGTGGTGAAGACCATTGAAGCTCTTGGAATGAAATTTTGGTTCAAAGAGGTGAGTGGTTTCAATTTGCCTCAATGCCGAGAGTTTTACCAAAGACTCATGGTGGCGAATGAGGATGAGAATATTTTGAAAACAAACGTGCGAGGGAAGAGTTTTGAAGTGACTCCCGAGGTGATTGCTACTCTGTTGGAGTATCAACAGCCACCTCCCTCCACTTCGATTTATCCGGACAATGTCGAAAATGTCATACCTATTCAGGACTATGTGAATTCAATGTATGTTGACCCAACACAGTTTAAGGGAACAGTCCATTCTGGGGGCCTTAAGCATGAATTTAGTTTGATGAATAAAATCCTTCATTACAATTTGTTTCCAAAGGGATCAGAAAAGACACCAAATGTGGAGAAGTTGGGTCTCTTGGATGCAGTGATGACGGGGAAGAAATTGAATATCGCGCTTTTCATCTGGGAGGTAATGAAGGAGTTCGCCGAGACTGACTATCCAAGGGCGAATCTCCCTTATGGAAATTTGGTAACTCGCATGTGTAACCATTTCAAGGTAAAAGGAATTGTTTCTGATAAAATCACCCCTCCGGATACTGGAACCATTGGTCAAGCTAGTAGCATGAAGAGGACTGCCATGACTCGAGCCGAGCGTGCTAGACCTTCAGGTCCAGGGTCATCTAGTGCAGGACCGCCTGATGAGGGCCCATCTGAGTCCAGACCATCCACTGCGATGCCAGAAAGCCTCATTGCTCGTCGTTTGGATTCACTGGAGGGTACTGTGCTGGGAATGGAAGCTGTTATGCAGGGGATGGCAGTGATGATGAAAGACCTCTATGTGCATACCTTTCCCGGGAGGTCTATACCGGAAGGGCTCGCACCTCCTGCTTATAATCCCCCTAGAGCTAGGCCCTCCACTTCCACAGTGGTGGAAGATGGTGATGAATATGAATCCGATGAGAACAAGGAGGGTGATGATGATGACGTGTCTAGGGATGATTCTGGGGAGGAAGGAAGTGGTGATGATGGGAATGAAGATGAGGTTTAGGGTACATTGGGTTCCCTTGTTTTGTGTTCTTAGGTTGTTTGTCCTGACGGAGTCAGTGGGTCAGTAGAAGAAGCCATGTTAGGTTGTTTTGTCTCTTTTTGAAACCTAACCCCATGTACTCCAAGTTTAAATTTGATTTATGAAAGAAAACCACAGTTTGAACTTAGTTTGCCCTTGTTAATTTCTAAAATTGCAATGTGATTTCTTGTGTGTTGATTGATCAAAGAGTTGATTGTGTGAATGGGTGAATGAATTCTTTTTGTATTATAATGCTGTGTGCCAAAACTTTGCTAGGGACTAGCAAAGCTCAAGTTGGGGGGTGTGATTCACACCAAATTTTGTATATTTTGTTGTGCAAATCATCTCGGTTTGAATTGATTTTTGGAGATTATATTGATGTGAATTGCGTTAATTGAGCACTTATTGGTAATTTGTGAGTTTTGCAGTTAAACAATGCAAATGTCGACTGTTTCAAAGCTTTGATGAATGGAGATGAGGGCTAACCTTGATTTTGAATTAAAAGAAGAAGGAAGCAAGAAGGAATCAAAATCAATCAGCTACCGCATGACTACCGGTAGCCGATTGCCTCTGGAGTTGCAGCTACCGCAGAGCTACCGGTAGCCGATTGCCTCTGGAGTTGCTACTACCGCACGACTACCGGTAGCCAATTGCTTCTGGGGTTTCAGCTACCGGTAGTCAGTGCACGAGCTACCGGTAGCCGAGGCTGTTTCATCTAAACTTCTGTTGGATTGTTTCTGTTGCTTCAAGGGCCCCACCATCTAGTCTCCCTCACTCCTCTGACTCGTTCAACATACAGAACATCCCTCCATGTCTTTTCTCTTGGACTTTGAAGCCATGGCATTAATTGAAGAAAGAGAAAATGGGAGCTGCTGGGTGTGCAGACCTGCTCTGCACACCTCTGTCATACCTTGTCTGCTGCACTCCTAGGGAGACAGTAATCAGATGGGAGACTCCCTCCTCTCCAGAATGGGGAGTGGGGGGAAAAAGGGTTTTTCTCCATAGCAAAGAAAATTACACTAAGAAGGGAAGCTGGGTTGCAGAGGGATGCTGCACCTTCCTGGTTCAAGCCTTGCAGACTGTGCTCTGCTGCAGGGAGCTACAGGGGATGACCAGGCACGTTTTTGAGAAACAAAAAGTTCTCCAAGGATGGTCATGATTTTAATTATTATTCAGCAGAAGAAAGATAGGGTTTTAGGGAGAGAAACTCTGGGCGGAGAAGATGATGAATAGTAGTTTTTAGAGAGAAAAACTCTGGGCAGAGAAGATGATGAATAGTTGTTTTTAGAGAGAGAAACTCTGGGCAGAGAAGATGATGAATAGTAGTTTTTAGAGAGAGAAAGTTGTGATTTTTGCATTTTCTTCTACTGCACTGTCTTGTAATCTTGACTAAGAATCTTAGTAGTTCATTGAATGCATAAATGTTGTTTTCCCTTCATGTTTGGTTAGTTGAATGCTCATTTAATATTTCACCATTAATGCTTCAAGTTCTTCATTTTCATAGCTATGTAATGGGTTTAAATGCAGGTTCTTTTAGCTCATAAATTCTTACACTTAGTAGCTTAGAAGTTCATAGATTTGCAATGCACTTCCATTACATAGTCATTTCCATTCCAAGTATGAGTAGCTAAATCCTCTAGTTGGCAAGACCAAGAGGGATCTCCTTTGGGGATACCATTTCAACTCTTTCTCCTCTTTCCCTTTAGAGTCAAATGGTTCGTTTTGACCGGATAGAAGATGGATGAGTCGATGAGTCTTTGATAAACCGTAGGCCTAGTCACGGTTTATGCTTAGATACTCACCGATGTCATCCTCGGCTTTCCGTGATTCAAGCGTTCATTCATGCCCAATCGGAGGAGTGATTTGAGTTGAGGTGGTATACCCATTGGAGTGATCTCTTGGAATTGCCAACACTTGTTTTATCATTACATTTTCATTAGCATACACTTCACCAATCAACTCTCAATACAAAAGATTTTACATTTCCGTTTTTCACCAAATCACTTCAATCTTGATTCACTACCTTCCCTGTGGATACGACCTTGGAATACTCTTCCAAGTAACTCACAACACACGAAAGTCTCCTTGCGATTGGGGAGCATTTTTGTGCATACATATCCCATATTTACATCTTCCCATTTCCCTTTCCTCATTGCCCTTTCTTTTGACACTATCCCTAGGGGAAGAAATTCTTCTCCCCCGTCCATACATTGCATACATTGAGGGATAGTAATTAGGGGTTAGGAAAGATATCGTTTTTTGTGACAATCATGGCCCTACTCATACTGTTGAGACATGGGCACCCAAATTCGAAGAAATTTCACCAAGTGGCACAAAGCCAGTCTCATCAAGTGTTAGCCCACCAAAGCCTGAATTGAAACCTCTCCCATCTGACCTCAAATATGCATTTTTAGGAGAGAATGAGTCATACCCAGTGGTAATTTCATCTAAACTCACAGACTTACAAGAGTCTAAACTGATTGAAGTTCTTCGAAGTCATAAAAGCACCATTGGATGGACCATCGCTGACTTGAAAGGTATAAGCCCGTTAATCTGCAATCATGCCATATACCTTGAAGAGGATTCAAAACCCTCTCGTCAAATGCAGCGACGACTAAACCCTCACATGAAGGAAGTTGTGAGAATTGAGGCACTCAAACTCTTAGATGCAGGGATAATCTTCCCTATCTCAGATAGTAAATGGGTTAGTCCAACCCAAGTTGTGCCAAAAAAATCTGGGGTCACAGTGGTAAAAAATGATGCAAATGAACTAGTACCAACTCGAGTCGTCACAGGATGGCGAATGTGCATTGATTATCGAAAACTCAATTTGGTCACTAGAAAATATCATTTTCCTCTCCCATTTCTTGACCAAGTCCTAGAGAGAATTGCAGGTCATGCATTTTATTATTTTTTAGATGGGTATTCAGGGTATAACCAAGTTGAGATAGCCCTAGATGATCAGGAGAAAACAACCTTCACATGCCCCTTTGGCACCTTTGCATTCAAGAGGATGCCATTTGGACTTTGTAACACTCCTGCAACATTCCAAAGATGTATGCTAAGCTTGTTCAATGATATGGTTGAAAATTTTTTGGAAGTATTCATGGATGACTTCTCTGTCTATGGTGATTCCTTCGATTTGGTTTAACCAATCTGGAGAAAGTACTGATCAGATGTAAGGAAGCCAACATAGTGCTCAATTGGAAAAAATGCCATTTTATGGTAACACAGGGCATTGTCCTTGGTCACATTGTGTCGTCTGAAGGCATGAAAGTTGACAAGGCAAAAATAGATCTGATTGGAAATTTGCCTGCCCCTAAGACTGTTAAGGATGTTCGATCATTCCTAGGACATGCAGGTTTCTACAGGAGATTCATAAAAGATTTCAGTACCATAGCAAAACCCATGTGTCACCTCCTAAGTCAGGATGTAATCTTTGATTGGAATGAAGCATGCCAAAAAGCCTTTGACAAGCTAAAAGACATGTTAATTTCTGCACCAATAATGCAACCCCCTGACTGGAATCTTCCCTTTGAACTAATGTGTGATGCAAGTGATTTTGCTGTAGGTGCTGTATTGGGACAAAGAAAATATAAGAAACCCCATGTGATTTACTATGCAAGCAAAACTTTGAATGATGCTCAAATGAATTATTCGACAACTGAGAAAGAATTGCTTGCTATAATTTTTGCACTGGAAAAATTCCGTTCTTATCTTGTTGGTTCTTCTGTTACTGTATTCACTGACCATGCAGCCCTAAAATTTTTGCTCACAAAGAAGGACGCCAAACCAAGACTCTTGAGATGGATACTTTTGCTCCAAGAGTTTGATCTTGTCATCAAGGACAAGAAAGGTGTCGAGAATGTGGTGGCAGATCATCTGTCCAGACTAACCTATGAATTTCATGAGGATAGACTGTCAATCAATGAGAAATTCCCCGATGAACAACTGTTCATGATTGATAGGACATCATGGTATGCAGACATTGCTAACTTTCTTGCTATTGGTACACTCCCTCCATCCTTTACCATGTTGGACAAAAAGAAATTTCTGAGGGAGGTTCGTAACTTCTTTTGGGAGGATCCTTACGTATTCAAGTACTGTAAAGATCAAATCATAAGACGTTGCATCCCTGCTCATGAAAGTAGCCAGGTAATAACATTTTGTCATTCTGAAGCATGTGGTGGCCACTTTTCATCAAGAAAAACAGCTGCAAAAATATTGCAGTGTGGATTTTACTGGCCCACACTTTTCAAAGATGTCCATGCCTTTTGTTTAACTTGTGATAGGTGTCAAAGGTTGGGAAACATTTCTAAAAGAAATATGATGCCCTTAAACCCCATTCTGGTAATTGAAATTTTTGACTGTTGGGGCATCGATTTTATGGGACCATTTCCCCCTTCCTTTGGCTATCTGTACATTTTAGTGGTTGTAGACTATTTATCCAAATGGGTTGAAGCAATTCCATGCCGAAACAATGATCACAAAACAGTGATCAAATTTTTGAAAGAAAATATTTTGTCCCGGTTTGGAATGCAATCCCTTATCACCCACAGACCAGTGGACAAGCTGAGTTAGCTAATCGGGAGATCAAATTAATTTTGGAAAAAATGGTGAATCCAGATCGCAAAGATTGGTCGTTAAGACTAACTAATGCGCTCTGGGCATACTGTACTGCTTTTAAAACAATTTTAGACATGTCTCCTTATCGATTAGTCTATGGAAAGCCATGTCACTTGCATGTGGAATTGGAACATAGGGCATACTGGGCCATTAAAGTAATGAATTTTGACTTGGACAAGGCTGGTCTAGCAAAGAAACTTCAGATAAATGAATTGGAGGAATTGAGAAATGAAGCATATGAAAATGCTAAGATTGCTAAAACCATGATGAAAATTCTTCATGACAAACACATTGTGCGGAAATCTTTTGAGCCGTCTCAAAAAGTCTTGCTATTTAATTCAAGACTCCGCCTCTTTCCTGGTAAGTTGAAATCAAGATGGACTGGGCCTTACATTGTCAAAAAGGTGTTTGAACATGGAGCAGTTGAAGTGGAAAACCCAGCAAACGGTCTCAGCGGGTGAACAGATCTCTACCATTCAACTTCGTCTCCACAATCCATGAACCGGTAAATTCGAAACATTGGGGACAATGTTCAGTTTAGGTTGGGGGGGTATGATCAGTTCATCAGTTCATTAGTTCATATTTTCGTAAATTTTTAAAATTTTTTTTATTGTCGTTGTTGATCATGTTTGAACATTGATTGTATAAATTGATGATTATGCTTATGAATCATCTTCAATCGTCTTTGTGACTGGCAGACGTTAAAGAACCAGATAGTGAGTCTTAAAACTTAGCAATCATGGATGTAAAACTTTTTTGGTTTAGCCTAGGAGTTCTACGTACTTTTCCATCTGATGTACATACTATGATCATAAGAAAAGCAAGATTAGTAAGGAAGGCTGAAATCCAAGAAAAACAAGCGAAACCCCTCTGTGGCAGAAGCAGCTTTGCCAAACGCCGTCGTGCCAAAAGGCTTGGTGACTTTAAACAGTGTGGCAGAGTCTTTCACGAAAAAAGGTACAACCAGTGTTCTAAACCAATTTCCGGTCGCGCACTTGATCGATTAGACTGGATAGTGAATGGGCTGAGTAAGGATTATCCTGATACGCCATGCTATTCCGGTACTTTGCTTAACCGGTTTGTGAGAGAGGAAATTGGGAGAGTTACTAGTTGTCCATTCTACACAGACACAGAGGGAGACTCGGATTAGATAATTTTCTATAGGAAATGTGTACTTTTGTTGGGGGAGTGAAAGCCAAAGGTCCGAATTTGTTGTAAAAAGTGTTAAAATCTTTTTGTATAAATTCTTTTGACTTAAATGAAAATATGGGCCGAGTAAGGAATGCCCCAGAATACCAACTTGAAGCGTGGCTAGGGGCTTATCCTGAGACGACATAGGTTTTTGATTTAAAATTATGTGTTTGGCCCTCTTTGATTATGTATAGTGTAGTGGAGAAAAATTTGAATTTTTTGGTTCAACGTTCAAACGCCAGGTGACGTTCGAACATCATCTGCTTACAGTACTCAGCCTCTGATGAAGCTTCTGATGAAACGTAAAAGTACTGGGAGCTCAGTCTGTTTGAACGCCAATAGACCGTTCGAACGAGATTAACGTTCGAACGCCAATAGAACGTTCGAACGAAGAGAATTTACAGCACTTTGGTCTCTGACAGAACTCAAAAGTACTGAGAGCTCACCACGTTCGAACGCCAAACCACGTTCGAACGATCTGATAAAAATCCTTCTAGACACGTTCGGACGTTACCAACGTTCGAACGTCACACATCAGGCTATAAAAGCCTGGTTCGTCTTCTTCATTTCAAAACCCTCCAAACCCCTTGAAAAACTGAAAAACCCTTGGTGACTCTTCACTACCCAGACCCCAAAACACCTCCCATTCTCCATTTTCACAAAAAAAAATCAACATCCAAAGCCCATTCCCACTTAAAGAATCCCCATTCTCACCAAGAAACCAAAACTTTCAACACCTTTCACAAACTCAAAACCCAAAAATCACAATGCCTAGAGTTAAACTACCTGCCAGGCGAAACCTGATAAATCAGAAGCCTAATTTTGTAGAAGAGGTGATTGAAGAGAGGGAAGGGAGACCAGTGGTGAAAAGATTCGATCGAACACGATTCCCCAGTGCTCTCAAGGCAGAAAGGTATGAAAACTTCTTCCAAAATCATGCAGTAGTTTGTGAAAGGGATGTTGTGATTACTGATTTTGCGGAATTGGGGAATATTGGCGGAGATGGAGAGGAGGAATTGGGTGTGGTTTTTGCGAAACGGGGGAGATGCCGTTGTTGACTTGGTGCGGGAGTTTTACTCCAACGCCGAGATCATCAACGGCGCAATCCGAACATACATAAGGGGAGCCCACATTGATGTGAGTGAAGAGTATATTAAGAAAATAAGGCAAGAAGTGCCTCGGGTACAAAACCTGACATACCCTCCAAGGAAGAATGAACCATTGAATAGGGTTGGGAGAGAATTGACAGGGATGACTGATTTTTCATGGGATAGGCGGAGGTTTTTAAAACAGGGGGAGCTCACCGATAAATACAAGATGCTAAATTTAATTGCGGTGTCTAATCTCGCTCCCATAGGACAAAAGAGTGAGATTTTACCCGACATGGCCCGTCTACTTTATGCAATTGGCAAAGGACATAGCATCAACCTCCCCTCTCTCATCCTGAATGAAATGAAGAAGGGATGTGATGTAAAGAGGAGTGCACTCCCTTTTGCTACTTTGGTGACTGAAATGTGCACGGAAAATGGGATCAAGGTGAGGCCTGAGATGGAAATCCAAAAGCCAATGGGGCCACTGAACAAGGCATCCTTCAGGAGGAGCCAAGGTTATAGTGGCGGCCTAGCGGTCAGACAGGAGATACCCCCTACCCACGGAGTGGATGAGGTACAAGAGGAGCTTGATGAGATGGAGGAAGAGAGAGACCAGCCATAGGAGGCAGGGCTTAGCACCAGCTCCCGACGTTCTTTACGAGACATCATGCTTAGCATTGAAGCTAAGCAAGATGAGATTCTTAGGCTTCTAAGGGGAGGACCTGGTGGAGATGGTGCACAAGGAGGAGAGTGAGAGAGAGGGATCCCTGTTCTTGTTCTTGTTTTTATGTTTGTCTAAAGTGCTTCTTTTTATGAATTTCTTCTTTGATAGTTGTAAGTTTTTTTTGTGATTGTGGATGAATTGAATCATTAAAGTTGATGTTAAGCAATGATATCTTGAGATATGAATGGTTCAACTCCTCACTTTTATTTGTTTTAAATGCATTTGTAGATTTAGCATAAAATTAAAATGTGATGGAAAAAATGTGGATGTTAAGAATGCATGCTAGACTAAATATGCACATGATCGGTTTGACACCTCAATTTATCAACCGAGACTTAAAACCACATTTCTTGAAAAAATTGGTATTCCCTCTATACTTAAATTGTCATATGTGCATTGATATTTGTTATTTTAAAGGTACAGGAAGATCTGACTCGAAAATGGAATTGGTATATAACCAATACCCCCTGGAAAACCCGACATACACAGTGGAGATAACAAAGAACACCAGGGTGAGTTTCGAACCTAACGATGCTTTCGAGAGACAATCGATGTTTACTCAAATAAATTCTTTTCACTCTCAATTTTTGAATGATCTCATTAACCTTGCTTTGATTGACGCACTTAAAAGTGATCTATTGACATATCCCACAAGGAACCATCGCATACGACACATACATGTGCACATGCTTGAGAAATGATCTTAGGCCATCTTTGATATAATATTGAGCCTTAGACCTTTCTTTGACAAAATTTATCCCTTGTTAGCCATGTTTGAGCCATCAATGTATGAATTTTTCTTTGATAAACCTATATGATTACCAATCCACAGGAAAACATACTTGACATACCTCGGCTATCTAATTTTCTTACATCCTCTTTGTAATATGATACATAAAAAGGAAAAGAAAAAGAAGCATTCGAGATTATCATCCAAGAAGAGTTGATTAGAACAATTGAAACAAAATAGAGGCAGAAAGGCAAGACAATGCCAAGAAAGAAGAAAAATGAGAAAAAAAAAATGAAAGAAAGACATAATCTCGGGGCAAAAATATTAAAAAGCTAGAAAGAGGTGTGCTACACTACATAAATAGAGGATAACTCTTGAATACTTTTGACGTCATTTCGTTAGCCACTGACCTCTGGCCTCATTACAACCTATGAAAAGCCCTAATTGATCTCAAGCTTGTTGCATGCATATGTCGTCAATCAAAACTGGGTATGGTAAATGGTATTACAGTCTATTGCGTCAATATCCTTTCATGAGATTATGCCAAACATGATTTATTGCTTCCTTAAACTAGCGCTCCCTTTCTAATTGTACATGTGATCTTTCGATTGGCCATCTTCTGATCACATGATCTGTGAGAAACAAGTCACTATAATCAGAGTGAACTTTTGCTGAGGGTATACTACGTGAGGTTTGTGAAATCGAAACTATCCATGGAAGGTGGTAAAAGGGAGTATTTGTTATATAACAATTCCTGTTGCTTGAATGATCATTCCTACTGCATTGAGAATTTCAAATACCAATGTAACAAATGATAATTTTTGCATAGAATGAATACCTGTGAAATAAGGACGTGTGAGATATAAGTCAAAATTGAGAATCTGGTGTCCCAACGACCATGATGCTAATTTACTTTAATCAGCACTCTCCTATGCACATCTGTTCGACTGAAGTTTGTGGGTAGCTTCCCTGGAAACCCTCACGAGACAACACTTGTCCGCTAGGGTAAACCTAGTGGTTCAACGGCTTGTTGCATAAGCTAAATGCAACCGGATGACCTACGAAAATGGCATTAGGAGTAGATTTTTCTCTTTTTTATATTACTAGAGACTAGCAATATTTAGGTTAGGGAGTGTGATTAGCACTTAAAATTAGCATATTACTATGCCGTTTTAAGACTAATTCTATGCTTAACGTTTATTTCTTCTTGTTATTGGATGATTGATTGCATCTAGCAAAGCTAAGGTACTTTGTATAAATGTGGGCTCTTTCTATGACACGGATGACTCTTGCATAGAAAGACTCATCAGTTCAAGGCAAGTACCCCGGCTAGATCCTCATGACTACCCTTCAATCCTCCCCCTTATTGTACTTCATTTAAAGAATGGAATATTAATATCATGATTGGATGTCTTGTAGAAACACTTGCTTGTTTGTAGACGGGTTAAGTCTCGGCACAGGCAATTCTTGTAAACTTCTAGAAAGACATCGGAATCATGTTCTTAATTCTCACAATCCATCTTTATCTTCCGATTAACTTGTTGTTGACACGGGAGTTAATTGAGTTATCAAGCACAATTATGACAAACTGGATAACTAACTACATGTCTAGATCCTTGCACTAAAGAGTGACTCTTTTTAATTAGTACTTATCTCCTGTTTTGTTAAGAAAATCCTCTTGGAAAGAATCTTATATTCTGTCCAGGAAAACTCATATCTCACAGCAAATCTCAAGGGTTACAATCAATAGGTCTCTACCACTGCTTACCTCGGAAATATCAACAAAAGTTCCCTGTGGATTCGACTCCGGACTCAAACTGGATTATTACTACAGCTTGACCGCCTGCACTTGGGTGTACACATTTCGGATCAAGAACACTAAACTTGAAATGTACTTGTAATAAATGACATTAAAGACATTAAACAAAGCTTAAACAAGTCTCAATGGATTAGAATGCAATGTATGGAAGGAAATGAAAAAAATATTAACTTCTCTCTACCACTATTCATCTTCTTCCTTGGACTCTCTCTTTCTATATTCAATGTAAAACTCTCTAATAATGAATAATGGTGCAAAATCTTGCCAAAAATGTCCATGGAGCCATCCCCTAGCTGTGTGATGTGATTCCAATCATAGGGGGCTGAAAGGGATGGGATGGTGCTGACTAGGAAAAGCCTAGCCTTTCTTTCTTGCCATGCCTCTTGTCTCTCCTCCTCATTATTGCAATGGCCTTCCAAATCCAAGTAGGGGTAAGGGGAGGCTCCTAGACGTGCAGGGGATGTCAGGGGACCTATTGGAGAAGTGTAAGTGGGACCCCCAAATGGCAGAGCTTAAGTTACAGGCTGTCTGGGAAATCTGGGCAAAACCTTCCGGAAGGTTTTCAACCAATTTGCATTTTGTTGGTTTCTTCACCCTCCAAACCTTCCCTTAAGCTACCCCCTCCTCTTCATTGAATTCAAACACTTCAATGGGGGTTTAACTCATATCATTTACATCATTTTACCTTCATTCACACAAAACTCCATCAAAGGAAAATTAAACACATTGCTCCCCAATTTCATGACAAAGACAAGTAAAAAAAAAGGCATATTAGCATACAATATATGTCAAGTTTTTGTGCTAATCAAATGGCCGGAGAGAATAGGAGGCTAGAAATGAATGAATTGGAAGAGATTCGAAGAGTTACGTATGAGAGCTCCAAAATTTCAAAAGAGCGAGCTAAGATCTTTCATGACAAATCCATTGTAAGGAAGTCATTTGAGCCCAACCAAAGAGTGCTCTTATACAACTCTCGTCTCTCAATATTTCAAGGGAAACTCCAATCCCATTGGGATAGCCCCTATCTTATCAAGGTGGCCTACCCCAATGGAGTTGCGAAAGTCACGACCCCCGAAGATGGTATGACATTCAAGGTCAATGGCCAAAGACTTAAGCCATTCTTCGAGGGTTTTGAAGGAGAAGGAGTGGAGGAGGATTTGATGGATCCAGTTTACCTGGACTTGTTGGAGGAGTAACTGTTCTTATGCCTTTTAGTGTACAGTCGTTTTTATTTACTTTAACTTTTCATGTTACTTACTTTATCTTTCCATATAATGTTGTTTTTCTTAGTTGCAAATGTTGGTGTTTTCGTCAAAAGCTCAAGTGTGAGGTGTTCTCTAACCCTACTCATCTTTTTACAGTCCTTCATTGCATATCATATCATGTTTGTTGCATTGAGGACAATGCATGAATCAAGTTGGGGGGTGTGGTGCACCATTTGTATGATACACCAATGTTTGTGGAAATTTTTGTTGATAATACAAATTTTTGTGGTGAAAAATTCACCTTTCACATATCATATAGATTTTTGTTCACAATTGTTGCAAATTATGTGAAAAATTTGAATTTTTTTTATCAAATATCTAAATGTTGATCTGCATTCCCTCATTAAGAATGTTATGGGTTATTAACATGTTGATCTTTGTGTTGAATTGTGAATATATGAGCACATTATAGAAGTTCATCCTACGCTTGAGTAGCACATATGTGTTTGTTTTTGAACTCACCAATATGTACACCTTGAATGTGTAATTTTGACAATTTACGGATTGAGTTCACATTTTAGTGTTTGACATACATAGTGAAGATGAAGTAAGTACCCATGAGAGCTTTAGTGCCAATCCTTGTTGGAGAGAACTTACTTTTACTTAAAGAACAATTCTTCAAAATTCAAATTTGTTCAATAATCTCATCATGCTTGTTTTGGTTAGGTACATTTGTGTAGTTGATTGACTTGTCTTGAAATGCATAATGCTCTCCCATGCTTATCTAGAAATGATCTTAGGCCATCTTTGATTTATCTTGAGCCTTTGCCTTTTTCTTGTGAAAATATTATCCCTAGTGCCGTGATTGAGCCTAAATTGTAACTTCATTTCTATGCCACACAATTGATAAGCCAGTGCAAAATGATAAAAATCTACCTCACCCTGGTTGTTTCTGGAGCTGATTATGAGTCATTGTAAAAGAGAAGGAAGTGTGGTGTGGAAACTCAAACAAAAGGGATGAATGATGTTGAAACTCAAAGAGTTGAATGAAAAAAGAATGAAAATCCAAGAAAAGGAGAAAAAGGGGGTGAGAGAAGAAAATAATGAGCAAATAAAAGGAAAATATTAAGGAAAATAAACAAAGAGTGTGGTGATGGGTTTGGACTGAAAATCCCATGAAAAGGGAGTTGTTTATGAAATAAAAGTCATTTACTCGGAACAACCCTCTTTGTTAGCCTATATCCTTCATTTCTTTTGCCTCAATATCACCCCAAGGCCCCATTATAACCCTTGAAGTCCTAAATGATCTAGAAAAGCATGGGAAATGCATACTTTTAAAGAAAAAGAGAAGTTGGTTTGCTAAATAGTGCCCTAGCATTCCTTTCATGAGATTATGCCAATGTCGTTTTGATTCGCACTTTTTTGTGTGTCAGAATTATATTATTATATTACACCCAAGTATAAGTGGTCAAATTGTAGTTTTCTTGGTTTTTGAGTCCAAGTATCGATCCCACAGAGAGTTTTAGTAATTAAAATAAAATAAAATAAATAAAATAAAAATAAAGCAATAAAAAGGTTGTTTGGAGTAGTTTGATGTTTAATCGCTTGTGGTGTGAGCTTAGTCTAATGACGGTGCTAAAAACTTGATTCTAAAATAACAGGTGGAATAAAGGTGCAGAAATAAAATGCGTACGTAAAACAAATGAATGACAGAAATATAAAAGATATCCTTCAGTTCAAGGATCCCACATGCTTTACATCGGTCTTGTTACGGAATTGCTACCTCACATCAGTTAACTTCCATTTTACTGGCAAGCTAACCGGCAGGTCTGATGTATATATATATTATAACACAGCTGCTTCTTAGGCTACACTGGTTATATTTATGTCAAATGATTAACCCAAGCAAACCAGAAGGACAAGCCATTCATGAGGAATACTTGAGTTATTCACTTGATCTCATGATTGCAAATACGTATATATATAATAAACCATAACACAGCTGCTTCTTAGGCTACACCGGTGGTAATATATAGCACAGTTGCTTCTTAGGCTACACTGGGCTTAGATGTTCCAATTGATTAATTCAAGTAAAATCCGCAGGTGGTACAGACTATCTTCCGGTGACTTGTCAGGTCAACCGGTGGCAGTTAATCATAATACAGCTGCTTCTTAGGCTACACTGTATTTAGATATATCACCCAGCAAGTGAAGTTACTCGAACGGCATACTTGAATTATTCAATAGGTTATCTTGTAATATATATATATATATATATATATATATATATATATATATATATATATATATATATATATATATATATAGACAGTAGAACTTCCTCAGCGTTCCAGTGTAGGACTAGCCATACTGACAGGATCACCGGGGTTATTCTAGCAGGCAATATTATTATATATATAGTAATACCAGGCGTCAGTGGAACTTCCTCAGCATTTCGGTGGAAACGCCGGGGTCATTCTAGCTGGCCCGTCTTATATATATATAATACTATCAGGCGTCAGTGGAACTTCCTCAGCATTCCAGTGGAGGATTAACCATACCGGTAGGAACGCCGGGGTCATTCTAGCTGGCCCGTCTTGTATATATAATAAACGTATAAATAAAACATCAGCAATTCCAAAAACAGATCAATATTATACATGTGTTCCCCTTGAACCGGAGGATATACGGAACTACTCATGCTCCATTGCTATAGACAAGCAAGGAGAGCTAGCAGTTGTCATTACAACAGAAAGGAAAGTGCGGAATTTAAATGTCTTTCGCAGGGAACGATTGAAACACAACCACTCTTATAATCGGTTAAGATGAAAAAGTGGCGGCAGTTCAATTATTCGAATTGAAAGCTATACAAAAACTATAAAGGTACAGGACTTAGGACTGAAGTATAACACGGACCGGAGTGTATTTTCTCTTCTCTTTTCTTTCTCTCTTTTTCTCTCTTCAGAACTTCAGAATCTCTCTCAGATCTCTCTGTTTCTCTCTTCTTTTCTGCCTCAGTCCGGCCGTGTATGAAAGCTGAAGAGTGTCCCTATTTATAGGCGTGGGAAGGCAAGTGGGAGAAGAGATGAGGCTGAGTCTGACAAGGGTGACCGTCCGGACGGCAGTCCCACCGTCCGGACGGTGGTGCTTTGCTGGAAACGGCCACTTGCATGCATGCTGAGTCTTCACGTTGGTTAATTACACTTTGGCCTTCATTCTTTACATTTCCTTGACATTGCTCCCTTGGTCTTGCGTTATTTCGGCATTTGTCCTGCAACTTTCAGATAAAATGTTATACCTAATATCATTCCCGCACAAACCCTAATTCACTCTAAGTACTAATTTTTAGTGCATTTATTATACTAATTTAAATTTTTTGATTTTTTAATTTATACATAATTTAGGTTTAATCACGTTTCATTGTCATGCATGAACTTCATTTTTGGATTATATGTGAGCATTATTCATTTTGTGCACAAGATTCTATCTCACATATACACATGGAGAGCATGCCAGGATAACCATAGTGTAATTCATTGTTGAGAGACACCCTTGGTGATTTTCGTATTGAAGCTTAATTTGGATAGCCAAAGTGAATGAGAATTCCATTGAGTAAATGTTTAAATTACATGTCCATTGCACATACACACGAGTTCGAAAATGAATGTGTAGGTGCATACTCTAGACTAGTATTTAAGAGTATAGTGATGCTCATGTGTGCTTGATTCGGGTATTTAATCGATGTGTTAAGTAGTCCTATGCTTGCGGGGTAGTGGAATATTGCTCAAGTTTCTGATATTTGAATGAATTAGGAATGCCCGTGTTATTTGAATATGTGTCTTGCATTTTGGGTGTTCATTTTGATAGTTAAATGTAGAAATTCAGGCCTTGTGTGTTGAAAGCATCAAAATTTTAAATCATATTGCAATTTCGGTAATGACTTGGGGTATGATGGTTCAAATTGTGATTTATAAGTCTAGCACATGTTTTGGATGGAGTAGAGGTCATAAATGGAGTGTTAGAATGTATAGGTCTTGAAAGGAAGTGGAGTGGAAGTGTGTTGGATAGCAGAGATCTATTTTGCAAAAAAGGAAACACCTACCGGTAGGTTTTGGCCACTGGTCTTGCACCTACCGCAAACCTACCGATAGTTTTTGCTCACCGGAGTAAAACCTACCAGTAGGTTTCCATCGACCTACCGGTAGGTTTTACCCAGAATACCAAAAATTAGGGGTTTAATAAGATTTTTTCGGGGGAACTATTCTTTGTCTCCCTAATTTACAAACCCTAAGGCATTTCTCTATCACTCAAAGCACCTCTAAGCATAAAAATCCCTCATCTATTCCATTAATCTCTCAATCCTCACACCTAGGGCTGTTGATTTAGTGATTGGACCGACATTCTCAAAATTATCACCCGCATCCTCGGGTGGGTCTTGGTTGATGTTCATGTTGGGGTCTAAGGGTTGTCTGACTAATCGGTTTTGTTTGTCCCTTCCCCACATGCAACAAACTATCTACAATTGAAAGTATACACAAACAAGAATATATACACAAGACAACGTACCTAAGCCCGTGATGAAGATCACGGGACTTACCTGCGTCGTCCGGAAATCACCTTCTTGGTTTGACACTTGCCTTCCCCAGCAACGGCGCGAAAAATGCTTGATCAAAAACCTTGTTATTTCCTAACCTCTAAAAACCATCCCTCAAAATGTGTAATGTATGGATAAAGGGAGTGTCACTCTCCTTTGGGATAGTGTGAAAAGAAAGGGCAAAGAGGAAGGAAAAGGAGATGGTGGGAATGTGATGTATTAATGCACAAAAACGTGTGTATGTGTACAAAAGTGCTCCCCAAGCGCAAGGAGACTTTCGCGGGTCGTGTTTTACTTGGTGGTATTCCAAGGTCGTTTCCACGGGGAAGGAAGTAAACCAAGGGGAAAGTGATTTTGGGTGAAAGAAATTGTAAAATCTTTTGTTTGTTGCAAGTTGGTTGGTGGTGTGTGTTGATGAAAATCAAATGAGAACAAATGTTGGTAAAGCCAAGAGGTTACTCCAATAGGAATGCCATCTCAACTCGAATCCCTCCTACGATAGAGCATGAATGAACGATTGATTCATGGGAAGTTGGGGATACTAAGGGTGAGTATCTAAGCATAAACCGTGACTAGGCCTACGGAATATCAAAGACTCACCAATTTATCTGTAACGCCCCAAAAACCACCCTGGACGGCATTACATTCTAAAATCATTTACATAATGAGAGAATTAAGATAATCCATCAATAAGAAAATTTTTCCATTCATCATCATAGAATTTACAATATCATCCCAAAAGAATAAGCCAAGCTATGGCCACAATATCAAAAGAATATGCCAAACTATGGCATTTACATCTCAAAGGATCAAACGTAACTTAGCAGCAGAATAACAAAAGAAAACTAAACTTCACATGATTTCAAAATAAATTCTCAAGTCTAGTACAAAAGAAGCTATGTCTCTACAGGTCCACCTCGGGATCTAGATTCCCCTCGGGTGGGGCCTCCCAATACCCCGGCTCGTCAACTCCGAGATTCTCCTCTAGCACCAAATCTGAAAATGTTTAACTGTAGGGGGTGAGCACGAGGCTCTGTAGCAAAATCTTCCCAAGCTCATACAAGGTTTAGAAAAACATATATAAAAATAGTCGGTCTCATTTTATAAATAGCATACATAATCTTTGAAGTAAAACAGGGACATTTTAGAATGGATCTCAAGTTTAAGTAGCAACAGTAATTTAAATGAATAGTAAAAGAAACTCAAATCCAATACATATCCATTTCCCAAAATATAAACCATTTTCCCACAAGACCTTGTGGGATCCCATACTCCCACAAGTTCTTGTAGGTAACCATTTTCCACAATAATACAATAATCCATAACTTGAATATTCCACAACCATATGTATATGTATCTCAAACATGATGTGAGGCAAACCCCATGAATCAACACATTGAGTAATATCTAGCCCACACACACCCACACAAATCTTATCAAAGATATCCATCCTTTAGGAATGGCGTATGTCATACCAATGGCAGTGACGTATCCAACCCAGGTATTAGTATACTAACCCTCTGATACGGCACCCGTGAGCAATAGCAGTTTAGTCTTACCAAAGCACTAACCCCACTACGAGTGGCAGGAAAAATGCCAACCCACACGGAGCAAGCAACACGTCTACCCACTCTACGATATCTCGTCAAAGGCCACCCATGGTCATCCCACACTCATAAGAGATACAATATCAAACTCAATTTCACAATTTACAAGTATATCTTAAAAACCCCCAAATTTATCACATGACAATTTCAATAAACAATTACAAAAATACAAGAGATCACCACAACATCATTTTATTACTCAACACAAATCACTATGGTTTCAAAATCAATAATAAAGGAAGAATTTAAAAAGAAAATCCATCACTCTCCAAAAACTAGGGTTTTGAAACACAAAAAGAGATTTCATGAGTATTCAACCCTAACTTTGTTAAAAACATGTAATCTTTGCCCAAAAGACTAAGAGATGATGATTTCATATCATATATATAACATTTAGAGCAAAACATACATATATACATAAGCCCTAACCTCAATGTAAGAGAAAGAGAAGAAATCCCCTACCTTGGTGTTCTTGAAATCTAGGGCTTGAATCTTGAATCACCCTTAAATCTTGTGTTTTTCCCCTTTGATCTTGAGTTTCTCTCTTCCTTTCTTTCTCTCTAAGTGTTTCTAAAGTGTTTAGGGTGAGAGTGGAGTGAAGAATGGAGAAAATGAGGGCTTGAGGTGGTGTTTGAAACCCAAAAATCATGACTTTTTAACTGTTCGGCGAGTGCCAGAGAAATCGTACCGGTACGCGGTACCGGTACGGTTAAGCTACTGGAGTTGGGCGTACCGGTACGCGGTACCGGTACGGTTTGACTGACAGATTTTTGCTCCGACTTCCAGTGCAGTTTTGACCCATTTAGAGGTCGAATTGGAAAATTGTCATGAGATATACGTTTGTAGCTCTAGATGTCTACTATCTACTGTCCAAATTTCAGATCCATTGGAGATCACAATAAAAAGTTATGACCTAAATACTAGAAGGTGTCCCAACTTTTTTTACCCAAATTCTCTCTAAGTGTGTTTTCACTCCGGAATACTTCTTAGTTTCCAATACACCCCATATTACCTCTCTCAGTGTTTTTCGACCTTCCAGATTCAATGGAAGCATTATTTTGACCTAAATTCATTTAGAAACTTACATAATCCCTCTTCTCAAGCTTACACACCTTCGAAACTTAAACGTTACAATCCATTTGTCTCCCTAGTATTTATTCTTACTATTACAATCTATTTAGTTTATTCTTAAATTATTGCTTATATTAGAATTACTAGAAAATTATATTACTTTATTAATCTAAACATGTGGGGGTTTACAATCCACCCCCCTTAAAGAAAATTTCGTCCTCGAAAGTTAATTGTAGAGTTGGTCTATCCAATTCTCATTTGGCCATGATGTCTCCACTTCTATTCATCCTTTACACATCAAAGTCAAGATTAACATAAAACATCATATCCTAAGGTTTAAATTCATCCCTTCAACTTATACCGTCACTAAAGTTAGTGAAGTCCCCATGTTTTACCTTCATTCACTACTTTTGATTATTCTTTATACTCAATAATTCTATGTGATGGCCTAAAATAATTCCATATCAATGCCTAATTGCTAGATCTTCAACTTATTTCCATAATTGTCTACTATATATGACATCAAGCTTTTAACATCTAAAATATTTAATCCTACAATATCAAGGGTCAAAGGTAACTAGTACAACTTAGTCATGCTTCTTAGATTTCCCTTTTTGCATGTCTATAAATTCGTTTCCATAACTTGACCTCAATTTCAAATCAATATTTATAAATACAAGTCAACTATTAACTACACACTCACCCAATAGATTCTTGATTGTTAACATTTTAGAGAGTCTAAATATAATGAACTAAGTCCACAACAAAATAAGATTACCTAAGTATAACGTCCTTAATGAGTATTCTATGTATGACCCTTCTAAACCATCAATACTTCCAAAGTAAATTTAATCAACTCTCCATAATATTTTCAAACTAATATTGGGAACCTCAAGTAAGTGGTTATGAAACAACCTCCTATAGATTTAAGATCTATAACCACAATTCCAATCATTATTCCAAAAATAGGCTCCCATTCGAGGTTACTTCACCATATTCCTTCAATTGCTCGTATTTGAGAATTATACTATCTCATATTATCGTAATCACCCTAGAGGAAAACCTAACACTCCCATGGTTCATATCGTAAACCAAAACTACATTCATTCCTTAATTTCTATGACTTTTAAGCAACACACATAACCTTCCGTAACCTTATTATTCAAACTTAGTCCATCTTAAAAACATCTAAATAAAAATTATCTCCACACCTTCAAATGGGGTTACCACACCTCCTTGACTTCCAAAAAGATATGCAACACTAATAATATAATATAACA
Organism: Ilex aquifolium; assembly: GCA_951799425.1. Classification (NCBI taxonomy): domain Eukaryota; kingdom Viridiplantae; phylum Streptophyta; class Magnoliopsida; order Aquifoliales; family Aquifoliaceae; genus Ilex; species Ilex aquifolium. The sequence continues at coordinate 20,607,223 of OX637393.1, forward strand.
CTTGAGTCTATAAGCCATCAATTCATAGTTACCTTTTTATACTATTATCCATCAAAATACTTCAATCAACATGGGGTGTCTCTTAATCAAAGCCTAAATAGAGTGGAAGCTTGTGCAAGGATAAGTCCTTCAGAGTCTAAGAAGAAAAGCATGACATTTTGGCTATCCTAGGAATACCATAGTGCAGATTTTGACTCATTTCGAAGAATAAACTGATTTGACTCAGGTATTTCTAGCATATGTGACCTATATGGTTGGGAAGATATACGAGTTAGGATTCCAACAAAAATAACGGTGCACCATTTGGACTTTCCTACAAAGAGTTATGATCGAATTAGTGAAAGGTATTCTGCTGGACTGCTTGGTTCTTCTATACTTGTCTAACTCGAGTTTGGGGTGTCTTTTGTCACAAATCCTATCTCATACCTATCTCCAATATAGATAATTTCACTTGCATGAAGATTCATGTCTAGCATCATTCATTAACCAAAACCAAATTACCATCCATCTTCTAGAATAGTCCATACGACAGGATACAAACTAGCCTACCCATTCATGTCTAATGCAACTATGTCAATAATCCATTCCTACTCACCACTTCTAAGCACACACACCTCTACACATCCTCTTAGTATCCAACCGTTCTCCCATGGGCATGTCTATACTCAATACATGTTCTAGATTCCCAAATTAATTGTATATATGGTACGTGGGAAGGAATGAGTAGCGCTAAGGTCAAATAAAATACGTGTCCAAGAATTAGAAGGGAGAACGATACCTTCCACGACGGCATTGGAAGCATCCTCCTCCGGTTGAGTCAAAGCAAAAACCCTCCCTTGATTGGCGCCGTCGGGGGCTTGAGCTTGTAACGGTCGCTGCTGTGCTGGCCTTTGTAGAGGTGGTTTGTTTGCTGGTACTTGCCCTGTTGCTTGATTGCTCCTTGGTGGAAACGAGGGGCATCTATGTTTGAAGTACCCAAACTCTCCGCATGCAAAGCATTGACGCGGGTTAGTGCTTGTTCTAGTCTGAGCCACTCCATCTCCTCGGGCTGTCAAAAGTCTCTGTTCACCTGCCTGGTCTGGACGTTGGTATGGTGCTGCCCGCTGCACTCCACTGGTGCTAGTGCCCGTCCTGATCAGATCTCCTCTCGCGAAGATCTATCGTCGCTGACTGTCCTCTATATCTCTCTCCACAAGTGCAGCTCGGTCAACCAGATCCCCATACTCCCGGATCTTAAGGGCCACCAACTTCTCCCGAATAACAGGCCTCAAGCCTTGCTCGAAGCGCTTGGCCCTGCTGGCCTCAGTAGATATAAACTTCGTAGCATAACGGGATAGCTCATCAAACCTCCTCTCGTACTCGACCACCGTCATGCTGCCCTGTCGTAGAGCAATAAAATCGGCCCTCATTTTGTCTTTGACCGATTCCGAAAAGTACTTGTCTTGGAAGATTTGGTCGAACTCCTCCCAAGTGAGTGCATCGGTGTTCCTCCTTCTCTTTACGGATTCCCACCAATGGTCGGCCTCCCCCTCTAACAAATAGGTAGCTAAGCCAACCCGCAAGTCCTCGGCAACTCCCATGCCGTCACACATCTTCTTTATCCGTCGGATCCACCTATCCGCATCCAAGGGGTTAGAACTTCCTTGGAAAGTAGGTGGGCGTTGTCTCAGGAACTCCCGAAGAACGACCATTCTCCGATTTTCATCCCCGTTGCCCGGTTCTTGAGCTAAGGGATGAGCTCCACCGTTGTGGTTGTTGTTCCCATTTTGGTGTTGCACCAAAGTGGTTAGCTCCCTCAAGCATTGGTATATGCCATTCATGGCATCTGGAGGTGGTGGTGGTGGTGGGTTTGCTTGGCCACCTCATCCCCGACCACGTCCACGTCTACCTTCCATCATGCACATCAATTCACAATTTAGTTTCCTTGATGTACAAGACGTAGTTAGGATGTCTCGATCTAAACGAGAGGTTTGTATAAGATTTAAATCAACACTTATTCTCTACACATAACTTCAAACGAATTCAAGCCTAGAGTTCCTTCAACCCAACCTAATACTCTAGTGATAATCCATAACCTACATCTCCCATGTAAGACCTAATTCCTAAGCTCTGATACCAAAATCTGTAACGCCCCAAAAACCACCCTGGACGGCGTTACATTCTAAAACCATTTACATAATGAGAGCACTAAGATAATCCATCAATAAGAAAATTTTTCCATTCATCATCCATAGAATTTACAATATCATCCCAAAAGAATAAGCCAAGATATGGCCACAATATCAAAAGAATATGCCAAACTATGGCATTTACATCTCAAAGGATCAAACGTAACTTAGCAGCGGAATAACAAAAGAAAACTAAACTTCACATGATTTCAAAATAAATTCTCAAGTCTAGTACAAAAGAAGCTATGTCTCTACAGGTCCACCTTGGGATCTAGATTCCCCTCGGGTGGGGCCTCCCAATACCCCGGCTCGTCAACTCCGAGATTCTCCTCTAGCACCAAATCTAAAAATGTTTAACTGTAGGGGGTGAGTACGAGGCTCTGTAGCAAAATCTTCCCAAAGTCATACAAGGTTTAGAAAAACATATATAAAAATGGTCGGTCTCATTTTACAAATAGCATACATAATCTTTGAAGTAAAACAGGGACATTTTAGAATGGATCTAAAGTTTAAGTAGCAACAGTAATTTAAATGAATAATAAAAGAAACTCAAATCCAATACATATCCATTTCCCAAAATATAAACCATTTTCCCACAAGACCTTGTGGAATCCCATACTCCCACAAGTTCTTGTAGGTAACCATTTTCCACAATAATACAATAATCCATAACTTGAATATTGCACAACCATTTGTATATGTATCTCAAAACATGATGTGAGGCAAACCCCATGAATCAACACATTGAGTAATATCTAGCCCACACACACCCACACAAATCTTATCAAAAGATATCCATCCTTTAGGAAGGGCGTATGCCATACCAATGGCAGTGACGTATCCAACCCAGGTATTAGTATACTAACCCTCTGACACGGCACCCGTGAGCAATAGCGGTTTATGCCAACCCACACGGAGCAAGCAACACGTCTACCCACTCTACGATATCTCGTCAAAGGCCACCCATGGTCATCCCACACTCATAAGAGATACGATACAATACCAAACCAAATTTCACAATTTACAAGTATATCTTAAAAACTCCCAAATTTATCACATGACAATTTCAATAAACAATTACAAAAATACAAGAGATCACCACAACATCATTTTATTACTCAACACGAAGCACTATGGTTTCAAAATCAATAATAAAGGAAGAATTTAAGAAGAAAATCCATCACTCTCCAAAAACTAGGGTTTTGAAACACAAAAAGAGATTTCATGGGTATTCAACCCTAATTTTGTTAAAAACATGTAATCTTTGCCCAAAAGACTAAGAAAGGATGATTTCATATCATATATATAACATTTAGAGCAAAACATACATATATACTTAAGCCCTAACCTCAATGTAAGAGAAAGAGAATAAATCCCCTACCTTGGTGTTCTTGAAATCTAGGGCTTGAATCTTGAATCACCCTTAAATCTTGTGTTTTTCCCCTTTGATCTTGAGTTTCTCTCTTCCTTTCTTTCTCTCTAAGTGTTTCTAAAGTGTTTAGAGTGAGAGTGGAGTGAAGAATGGGGCAAATGAGGGCTTGAGGTGGTGTTTTAAACCCAAAAATCCCAACTCTTTAACTGTTCGGCGAGTGTCAGAGAAATCGTACCGGTACGCGGTACCGGTACGGTTAAGCTACTGGAGTTGGGCGTACCGGTACGGTTTGACTGACAGATTTTTGCTCCGACTTCCAGTACAGTTTTGACCCATTTAGAGGTCAAATTGGAAAATTTTCATGAGATAATTTTTTGTGGCTCTAGATGTCTACTATCTACTGTCCAAATTTCAGATCCATTGGAGATCACAATAAAAAGTTATGACCTAAATACTAGAAGGTGTCCCAACTCCTTTTTACCCAAATTCTCTCTAAGTGTGTTTTCACTCCGGAATACTTCCTAACTTCCAATACACCCCATATTACCTCTCCCAATGTTTTTCGACCTTCCGGATTCAATGGAAGCATTATTTTGACCTAAATTCATTTAAAAACTTACATAATCCCTCTTCTCAAGCTTACACACCTTCGAAACTTAAACGTTACAATCCATTTGTCTCCCTAGTATTTATTCTTACTATTACAATCTATTTAGTTTATTCTTACATCATTGCTTATATTAGAATTACTAGAAAATTATATTACTATATTAATCTAAACATGTGGGGGTTTACATTATCCAACCACAACCCAGTCAAACCGAACCATTGATCTCCGAAAAGGGAGGAGAATGAGTTGACATGGCATACCCAAGAGGAGGTTCCCCTTGGTTTTACCAACTAAAGGATTTAGCTACTCATGCTTGTAATGAAGTTGACTATGTAAGAAAAATACATTGTAAGAGAGGAAGTTATTGAGTAACTAAAATGCAAGTAGACAGAAATTAGAGAAGGATGCATTTAAGACCCATTTACAGCTAAGAAAATGATGAACATTTTTGCATTAATGGTGACAAGTTAAGAGAGCATTAAACTAACAATGAACTTGAAAGAAAACAATATTAATGGTATTAAAATGAAGCTTGAAATGTTTTTACAGCTGATTACAATACAATGCAGTGAAGAAAATGCAAAAATCTGAAGTTTATCTCTCTAAAACACTATTCATCATCTTCTCCAGACTTTCTCTCTCTATTTTCTGCTACCAGCTGAATGCCTCTCTATCTTGGCCTTGGCTTCCAAAAAACGTCCATGGAGAGATCCCCTAGTCTCCAGAAAATGACCTCCATCAGTAGGGGTGCAGAAGTCTGGGCTGGAAGAGGAGTTGCAGAGTTTGTCTGCATACCCAGCTCTTCATCTCTTCTCTCTTCTCATTTATCAACAAGACTCCAACTTGCAATCATAGGTGTAGAAAGGGGTCACTAGCATTGCAGGTGCATCAGGGGAGCAGGGGATGTCTGTTGGTGGGTCCCTCAAGTCAGCAATCATGAGTTGCAGGGCAGTTGGGCTGATCAGGCAAAGCGTACGAGTACGCGTACCGGTACGGCGAACTCTAGTGGCTTCTGCGTACCGGTATGCATACCGGTACGATTAACTCCAGTAGCCTCAGCGTACCGGTACGATTTGGCTGACTTCTTGCTTTTCTGAGATTAGCTCCAATAGCCTCAGCGTACCGGTATGCGTACCGGTACGGTTTGGCTGACTTCTTGATTTTCTGATTTCCTCATCTCCTGAGCTATCCCAAAGCTACCTTTTTGTCCCCATTTGTCTCAATTGATTTGGGAAGGTCTTAAGAAGCCTCTTTTAGCCCCTGTTAACAACAAACACCAAATATCATCGTTAAGAGTTTATTTAACCTAACTCTCATCATTTAAATCTCCAAAAACAATTAAAAAGAGAGGATTAGCACATCAAAATATACAAAGTTTTGTGCTAATCACACCCCCCAACTTAGGTTTTGCTAGTCCCTTAGCAAAAGTTTATTTTCAATCACAAAACAATAAGGATAATGCACACCCAATCCATTTAGCTAACCATTCATTCTATCAACTAAAATAAAAAAGTAAATCATAATGCAATTCCAAAATAACATAAGCAAGAATGAATCCGAAGTTGTGGTATTTTCATTAATGAGTTCAAAAAGTTGGAGTACATAGTGTAGGACAACAAAAGAGACAAAATAGCCTACGACTCCATTCTATCGAAATCAACCCTAAAAGAAGAAATTGCACCTCCACACTACGACATAACCTCCTAATCATCACTAGAGCCATCATCCCCCTCAGACTCTTCACCTTCTTCATACTCCTCACCCTCCCCCGACTCTTCAGTGTCTTCCTCATCATCTTCCTCCTCCTCCTCATTAACTGCTGTGGGGGTAGAGGGGGCAGAAGCATAGGGAACAGTGGATGGAGCTGGTCTAGTAGGCACTTCTGGGATGGGTCTCCTAGGGAAGGTATGCAGAAACAACTCTTGCATCATGGCCTCCATGCCTAGCACAGTAGCCTCAATCCCATGCACTGTAGTCTTTAGCACATCGAGGCGCTGAGGGATTGAATGGGGAGGTGCTGCAACAGATGGCCCGACAAATGAAGATGCCTCGGGAGCTTCAGAACCAGGAGCCATGTTCTTGGCTCGCTTCCCTCGACTCATTGCTTTCCTTTTATTTTTGCTGGTCATGTTGATGGCTCCAAACTCAGGGGGGGTCATCTTGTCGAATGCATAGCCCTTGACTCTGAAGTGCATACACATCCGGGTTACCAAGTCCCCGAATGGCAGTTTGATCATAGGCTTCTGCAATTCAGCAAAAATTTTCATCTCCTGCCAAATAAGAAGGGCAAAGTCAATGGCCTTCCCAGACACGACCACATCCAAGAGGGTCAGCTTCTCTATATTTGGCTTCTTTTCAGCACCCCTTGGCATGAGATTGCAGTGGAGGAGCTTGTTCAGCAATCCATAAGTGGGCTTGAGTCTCCCACTCTGTACTGTCCCTTTGAAATCTCCCGGCTCCTCATACATCAACTCAACCAATTCAGAAATTTTCTTGGGTTTGGGGGTGTTATGGGGATAGACAAGAGTAGACTCCGGTGGCCTCTCGTATCCTCCCAAGAGTGTGGCAATAACATCCGGGGTCACCACAAGCACCTTGCCACGGACGTCGGTTTTTAAGGTTTCTACACCATCTACCTCAGACACCCGGAGCATCTGGTAAAATTCCCTACACATTGATAGATTCTACCCCTCAACCGGCTCAAACCAGAATTTCATACCATGTGCTTCAATGATTTTTATGGCCTCGTTCCTAGGGGTGAGAGAGATGGAGTCCAGGTACCTTTCACAAGTAACTCCTTTCTCCTGGATCAGTCGATCCCTCGCTTCATTTTTTGTTTTCTTTCTCTTCTTTCACCCCTTTTTCTCCTTTTCTTGGGTTTTCATTCCTCTTTTTTTTTTTTTTCGTTCAACTCTTTGAGTTTCAACATCATTCAGCCCTTTTTGTTTGAGTTTCCACACCAACTTCCTTCTCCTTTATGATCAAATCATATCCAGCTCTAGGAACAACCAAGGTAAGGTAGTTATTAATCATTTTCATTGGCTTGGTCAAACGTGTGGCATAGAAACGATTTTACAATTAAGGCTCAATCACGACACTATGGATAAATTTTCACAAGAAAAAGGGCAAAGGCTCAAAATTTTCAATGATGGCCTAAGATCACTTCCAGGTCCGCATGGGATGGCATAATACGTTCAAGAAGAATCAGTCCACTACTAAAATGCAACTAACCAAAACAAGTATAATGAGACTATTGAACAAATTTGACATTGAAAAATTGTTCTTCGAGTAATTGTAAGTTCCCTCCAAAAGGATTTGGCAGTAAAGCTCTCATGGGTCCTTATTCATCTCCACTACTTATGTCAAGCTTAAAACATGAATCCAATCCGTAAATTGCCGAAATTACACCATCAAAAATCACATACAGTTGAATTCAAAAATCAATACATATGTGATACTTATGCATAGGATCAACTTCCATAGCATGCTCATGTGTACAAAGTTCATAACAAAGATCAACATGTCATCCAAATCACACGCTCTTTATGAAGGAATACAGGTCAACAATCAGATATTTTTCATCAAAAATTTTCAAAAATTTCACATATTTTTCACTGATGCAAGCAAAACTCAAAAATTTCCCAACAACTTGGTGTATCATACACATGGTGCACCTCACCCCCCAACTAGAATCATGCATTGTCCTCAATGCAACAAAAAGATATGGTATGCACTGAAGGATAGTAAAAAGATAGATAGGGTTAGAGTACACCTTGCAATTGAGCTTCAACAAAAACACCAATATCTGAAACTCAGAAGAGTAATACTATACAACCAAAGAAAGTAAGTGGCATAGAATAAAAATGACATAAGTAAATAAAAGCAACTGTACACTAACAACCATAAATACAAGCTACTCCTCCACCAAATCCGGATACTCGAGATCCGTCAACTCCTCTTCAACTTCTTGCCCTTCCGACCCCTCGAAGAATGGCTTAAGTCTTTGGTCATTGACCTTGAATGTTTGACCATTCTCGAGGTTCGTCACCTCAACAGCTCCATTGGGGTAGGCCACCTTGACAAGATAGGGGCCATCCCAGCGGGATCGGAGTTTTCCTTGAAAAATTGAGAGGCGAGAATTGTATAAGAGCACTTTTTGCCCGGGCTCAAATGATTTTCGTATAATGGAATTATCATGAAAATTTTTAGCCCGTTCCTTTGAAATTTTTGAGCTCTCGTACGTATCTCATCGAATCTCTTACAACTCATTCAGCTCTAACTTCCTATGTTCACCGGCCATTCTCAAATTAAAATTTAGGGTTTTGATGGCCCAATAGGCTTTGTGTTCCATTTCGACTGGTAGGTGGCAAGCCTTTCCATAGACAAGCCGGTAGGGTGACATGCCCAAAACAGTCTTATAGGCAGTGCGGTATGCCCATAGAGCATCCGTCAATCTATCGGACCAATCCTTCCTACTCGGGTTGACAATTTTTTCTAGGATGGTCTTGATCTTCCTATTGGCTAGCTCGGCTTGGCCATTTGTTTGTGGGTGATAAGCGGTGGATACTTTGTGAGTGACGCCATATTTGAACATTAGAGATGCAAATGGCCTATTACAGAAGTGGGATCCACCATCACTGATCATTGCTCGAGGCATCCCAAACCTTGAAAAGATATTCTCTTTGAGAAACTTGACTACGATCCGGTGGTCATTAGTCTTGGTCGGGATGGCCTCCACCCACTTAGACACATAGTCCACTGCCAGAAGGATGTACAAATAACCGAATGACATAGGGAATGGACCCATGAATTCGATGTCCCAACAGTCGAATATCCCTATGACAAGCACGGGGGAGAGGGGCATCATGCTTCGACGGGTCACACTACCCAATCGTTGGCATCTATCGCATGCTTTACAGAATGAAACACAATCTTTGATAAGAGATGGCCAGTAAAAACCTGATTGAAGAATTTTGGCGGAAGTCTTATTTGCTGAAAAGTGTCCACCGCAAGCTTGTGAATGGCAGAATTCTAGGACATCCCGCTGTTCGTTTACAAGTACACATCTCCTCATGACATGGTCAGGGCAATATTTGAACACATACGGGTTGTCGAAGTAGAAATATTTACATCTGCCATGAATCGCCTTCAATCCTCTGCACTCCATTGCGGTGGGATTTGTCCTGTTACAAGGTAATTACAAATATCAGCATACCAAGGACACACTGAATGAATTGAAAGTAAATGTTCGTCAGGGAAAAAGTCAGGGATTGAAATGTGCTCATCAGTCTCATGCACCACAAGCCGGGATAAATGATCCACCACCACGTTCTCAACTCCTTTCTTGTCCTTGATCGTCAAATCGAATTCTTGTAGGAGGAGTATCCACCTAATGAGCCTTGGTTTCGCATCCTGCTTAGATAACAAGTACTTCAAGGCAGAACGGTCAGTAAAGACAACAATAGGCGAACCAATGAGGTATGAGCGAAATTTATCTAAGGCAAACACTACTGCTAGCAACTATTTATAGGTGGTAGTGTAGTTCATCTGAGCATCATTGAATGTTTTGCTAGCATAGTGTATTACGTACGGCCTGTTTTCCTCCCTTTGACCGAGCACTACGCCGACCGCGTAATCACTCGCATCGCACATGAGCTCGAAAGGTAGGTCCCATCTGGGTGGTCGCATGATAGGAGGCGTGACTAGCATGCTCTTAAGTTTTTTAAAAGATGCCTCACAGTCATCCGACCACTCAAAGGGAACCTCCTTAGACAGTAGGTTGGTCAAGGGTCGGGCCAATGCACTGAAATTTTTATAAACCTGCGATAAAAACCTGCATGGCCCAAGAACGACCGAATTCCCTTAATAGCCCTCGGCGTGGGGAGGTTGGAGATGGCCTCCACCTTGGATCTGTCGACTTCAATACCCCTTTCCGAGACTATGTGGCCCAGCACAATTCCTTCCGTCACCATAAAGTGACACTTTTCCCAATTCAATACCAGATTCTTTTCCTCACATCTAGTTAGGACTTTCTCCAAATTTTTCAAGCATCCGTCAAACGAATCTCCAAACACTAAAAAATCATCCATGAAGACCTCCATAATCTTTTCCACCATATCACTAAAAATGCCCATCATGCATCGTTGAAACGGTCCCGGAGCATTGCATAGACCGAACGGCATGCGGCGGTAGGCGAAAGTACCATAGGGGCAGGTGAAAGTTGTCTTCTCTTGATCCTCCAACGCAATCTCTATTTGATTATAGCCAGAATACCCATCTAGAAAGCAATAGAATAGGTGCCCAAATACTCTTTCCAAGACTTGATCAAGAAATGGCATCGGGAAATAATCTTTTCTAGTGCATGAGTTCAACTTCCGATAATCGATACATACCCTCCATCCAGTGATCACTCTTGTCGGTATTAGCTCATTCTCATCATTTTCCACCACCGTGACTCCGGATTTCTTTGGCACTACTTGTGTGGGGCTGACCCACTTACTGTCGGCAATCGGAAAAATAATCCCCACATCAAGCAGCTTCAACGCCTCATCCCTCACAACTCCTTCATGATGGGGTTTAGCCGTCGTTGTGGTTGTCGGGAGGGTTTGGAGTCCTCCTCCAGATATATCCGGTGGGTGCAAATGAGAGGGCTTATGCCCTTGATGTCCGCAATGGTCCACCCTATTGCTCCTTTGTGTTTTCTTAATACCTCCAACAGCTCTTGTTCTTGTTCTTCATTCAGTGTAGAGCTAATGACCACCGGGAATGTTTCTCCATTGACAAGGTAGGCGTACTTCAAATGTGAGGGTAATGGTTTCAATTCCAGGATCGGCTTTTGTTCATTTGACGGGAAAATTCTCTTTCCTTGTTTGGGTAACTCCTCAAATGTGGGGATCCAAGTTCCCATCCCTTTCAATTCTCCAACCTCCTCTTGTCCCTCTAACTCCTCTTGTTCCTCCAACTCCTCAAGATTCACGAATCCTTCTCCCATGAACTTCAACGTCCTCTCCACTTCCATGTGCTCCTCAACCAAGGTGTCGATTCTATTTACCTCGCTTATTTCCTCATCATCACCCGGTTGCTTCGCTAGGTTGAACACATTGAGCTCCATTGTCATGTTCCCAAATGCCAACTTCATTAGACCATTCCAGCAATTTATAACTGCATTAGACGTAGCAAGGAAAGGTTGTCCAAGTATAACGGGAATCTGGAAACTAAGGTTAGCAACAGGGTGTGTATCTAGCACAATAAAATCGACGGAAAAATAAAAATTGTCAACTTGAACCAAGACATCTTCCACTACTCCCCTTGGTGTGCGGATGCTACGATCCGCTAATTGAAGCGTAATGGAGGTGGGCTTCAACTCCTCAAGCTTGAGTTGTTGATACACGGAGTAGGGACGGAGATTGACGCTCGCTCCCAAGTCAAGCAATGCTTATTCCACCCGGCAATTCCCTATGGTGATGGCAATTGTTGGACAGCCAGGATCTTTGAATTTGGGAGGAGTATTGGTCCTCAATATTGAGCTGACTTGCTCGGTTAAGAATGCCTTTTTCTGGACATTCAATCTCCTCTTCACCGTGCATAGATCCTTTAGAATTTTGGCACATGACGGTATTTGCTTGATGGCATCGAGGAGAGGGATGTTGATCATCGGTCACTTTTTCTTTCTCATCATCCTCCCCCTTTTTCTCTTTACTCAACTCACCCTCATTGGTCTCACTCTCCTTACCCTCATTGGTCTCACTCTCCTTCTCTTGTTCTATTGGCAATGAAGCTTTGGGTGAGACCCTTGGCAAAATGGTTTTGTAAATTTGTTTGTGACTACGAAGGGTGGTGATTGCCTTGAGTTGCTCGCAACTTTCTTTGGTGGGGTCGGGTGACTCAATGGCATGTTGCCCCTTAGGGTTCTCTTGGGGTTGAGCAGGGAATTTCCCCTTCTCTTGTTGTGATAACCCTATGGCATTGGTAATCTTGGTGAGTTGGGCCGAAATGTTGTTATTGAAGGTGGTTTGGCTTTGAATGAAATTATAGAGCACATCCTCCAAGTTCCTCTTATGGGGAGGTTGGTAGGTTGAAGAATTTGATGGACCTTGTTGGGAGAAGTTTTGGGACGGTGGACTGGATGAATACCCGTGCGGGTTGGGCCGGGGGTATTGGGAGCTAGATGCTTACCCTTGACCTTGGTATTGGTTGTGGTGTTGACCTTGCTTAGGTGGCACGGGAGATGTGTATGTGTTTGATCCATGAGAGACGGGGTTGTTATTTCTCCAACTGAAATTAGGGTGATTACTCCACCCCGGATTATAAGTGTTAGCAGTTGGAGAAAATGAGTGCCTCGGTTGATTGAAGGCATGGACTTGTTCATGGTATGCTTCCTTAAGTGCCGGAATGCTCGGGCACTCCGATATGGGGTGCTCGACACTCTCACAAATTGAACAAACCCCCTCGGTCTTTGACATATGTGACACCTCATGCCTCCTATTGACCTCTAGACTATCAACCTTCCTTGATAATTTGGCAATTTGTGAAAGCAAGTCTTCCCGGTCTCTCAAATCATAGATCCCCCCCATTTGTGGCTGACTACTACCCGGAGATGTCCTAGGTACATCGTCAGGATCTTTGTTCAAGAACTCGCCATTGCACATCATGTCAATGAATTGTCTATGGGTTGGTGTGATTCCTTCGTAGAAGAAACTTACTAATTGCCACGACTCAAAGCTATGATGTGGTATGGATTGCAACAACTCTTTGTAACGATCCCAGCAGTGATAAAATTGCTCATTGGGGTTCTCAGAAAAATTTTGAATTTCCTTTTTCAAAGCAGTGGTTCTATGAACTGGAAAAAATTTATTCAAAAATACTGAAACCATTTGAGCCCAGGTGGTAATGGATCGAGGTCGCATACCATCAAACCATGATTTGGCCTTATCACTAAGGGAGAAAGGGAATAATTTCAATCGAGCTATGTCCTCCATAGCATAGTTAGCATTGAATGTTGCAACTATATCCTCAAACCCTTTTTTGTGCCGGTACAGGTTTTCGTTTTCAATCCCATGGAATGTGGGAAGTAGTTGCAACATCCCCGGCTTAACTTGGAAAAGCTGAGCTTGGATTGGGAGGAAGACACATGAGGGTGTGGTGCTACGAGTTGGTTGAAGGAAATCCCTCATAGACCTTGCCGAAGGATCCATTGGAATGTTATTCCCCTCATTCATAGGAGGAGGAAATTGCACTCGTGGGTTGGGCATTCTAGGTGGTTGCAATCCCCCTCCCCCTTGAACGTTTTGATTTGGACCGACATTCTCAAAATTATCACCCGCATCCTCGGGTGGGTCTTGGTTGATGTTCATGTTGCGGCCTAAGGGTTGTCTGACTAATCGGTTTTGTTCATCCCTTCCCCACATGCAACAAACTATCTACAATTGAAAGTATACACAAACAAGAATATATACACAAGACAATGTACCTAAGCCTGTGATGAAGATCACGGGACTTACCTGCGTCATCCAGAAATCACCTTCTTGGTTTGACACTTGCCTTCCCCGGCAACGGCGCCAAAAATGCTTGATCAAAAACCTTGTTATTTCCTAACCTCTAAAAACCATCCCTCAAAATGTGTAATGTATGGATAAAGGGAGTGTCACTCTCATTTGGGATAGTGTGAAAAGAAAGGGCAAGGAGGAAGGAAAAGGAGATGGTGGGAATGTGATGTATTAATGCACAAAAACGTGTGTATGTGTACAAAAGTGCTCCCCAAGCGCAAGGAGACTTTCGCGGGTCGTGTTTTACTTGGTGGTATTCCAAGGTCCTTTCCATGGGGAAGGAAGTAAACCAAGGGGAAAGTGATTTTGGGTGAAAGAAATTGTAAAATCTTTTGTTTGTTGCAAGTTGGTTGGTGGTGTGTGTTGATGAAAATCAAATGAGAAACAAATGTTGGTAAAGCCAAGAGGTTACTCCAATAGGAATGCCATCTCAACTCGAATCCCTCCTACGATAGAGCATGAATGAACGATTGATTCATGGGAAGTTGGGGATACTAAGGGTGAGTATCTAAGCATAAACCGTGACTAGGCCTACGAAATATCAAAGACTCACCAATTTATCCAACCACAACCCAGTCAAACAGAACCATTGATCTCCGGAAAGGGAGGAGAATGAGTTGACATGGTATACCCAAGAGGAGGTTCCCCTTGGTTTTACCAACTAAAGGATTTAGCTACTCATGCTTGTAATGAAGTTGACTATGTAAGAAAAATACATTGCAAGAGAGGAAGTTCTTGAGTAACTAAAATGCAAGTAGACAGAAATTAGAGAAGGATGCATTTAAGACCCATTTACAACTAAGAAAATGATGAACCTTTTTGCATTAATGGTGACGAGTTAAGAGAGCATTAAACTAACAATGAACTTGAAAGAAAACAACATTAATGGTATTAAAATGAAGCTTGAAATGTTCTTACAGCTGATTACAATACAATGCAGTGAAGAAAATGCAAAAATCTGAAGTTTATCTTTCTAGAACACTATTCATCATCTTCTCCAGACTTTCTCTCTCTATATCTCTCTATTTTCTGCTACCAGCTGAATGCCTCTCTCTCTTGGCCTTGGCTTCCAAAAAACGTCCATGGAGAGATCCCCTAGTCTCCAAAAAATGACCTCCATCAGTAGGGGTGCAGAAGTCTGGGCTGGAAGAGGAGTTGCAGAGTTTGTCTGCACACCCAGCTCTTCATCTTTTCTCTCTCCTCATTTATCAACAAGACTCCAACTTGCAATCATAGGTGTAGAAAGGGGTCACTAGCATTTCAGGTGCGTCAGGGGAGCAGGGGATGTCTGTTGGTGGGTCCCTCAAGTCAGCAATCATGAGTTGCAGGGTTTTTTGAAATTTTCTAACTTGAAACCCTCGTTTTTAGGTTTCTGGGCAAAACCTTCCATAAGGTCGACATAAACCTTCCAAAAGGTTTTGCTTACTGTTTGGGTTAAAAATTCCAGTAGACAAAACCTTCCGGAAGATTGATCAAAACCTTCCAGAAGGTTTTGCTCACTGGACAAAACCTTCCGGAAGGTTTTGCCATTGCTGCAAAACCAATCATTTGTTCAAAAATTCTCATCCAATCCAAATCTCCTCAACTCCAAAAAATTTTTACACCCTTTCAAAGACATCAATCCTACCCAAAACTTGAACCACTAGTATAAACCACAATCGAATGATCATGCCCAAAGTCATTTCCGACATTGCAACATGATTTAAGGTTTTGATGTTTTCAAGGTATAAGACATGGAATTTTAATTTACTACCAAAATTAATACCCAAAATATGAAACATGAATTCAAATAGCAATGGTATTCCTAAAACTTATCAAATATCAAAAGTTGAGCAATATTCCCCCATCCTTAAAGCATAGCGCTACCTAACACGTTGTTCAACTGCCCGAACCAAGCCCACATGAACATCATTATAGCCTTAAATACTAGTCTAAAGTATGCACCTACACATTCATTTTCAAACTCGTGTGTGTGTGCATTGGACAAGTAATTTGAGCATTTACGCAACAAAATTCACATTAGTTATCCTGTCAGCTTCAATGCAAAACTCACCGAAGATCACTCTTAACAATGAAAAACACTCTAGTTATCCTGGTATGCACTCCGTGTGCACATGTGAGATAGAATCTTGTGTACAAAACAAAGTGTGCTCACATGTAATCAAATAAATGAAGTTCATGTATGAAAATGAAGCAACTTCGGCATAATCTCATGAAAAGAATGCTAGGGCATTAGGTAGCAAGACTAACTCATCATTTTCTTTAAAATTATGCATCTCCCATGCTTCTCTAGATCATTTAGGACTTCAAAGGATATAATGGGGCCTTGGGGTGATATTTTAGGCAAAAGAAACGAATGATATAGGATAACAAAGAGGGTTGTTCCGAGTGAAAAACTTTTATTTCAAAAACAGCTCCCTTTTCATGGGATTTTCATTCCATTCTTACACCTTCACCACACTTTTTGTTTCTTTTCTTTATTTTCCTTAACATTTTCCTTTTCTTTTGATCATTCTTTCTTTTTCTCATCCCTTTTTCCTCATTTTCTTGGATTCATTCTTTTTCCACTGAACTCCTTGAGTTTCACTTCCATTCATCCCTTTTTGTTGAAGTTCCCACACCACACTTCCTTCTCTTTCATGATTACTCATATTCAACTTTAGGAACAACCAAGGTAAGGTAGATTTTTTTAATTTTTTCATTGGCTTGGTCAATTGTGTGGCATAGAAACGAATTTCAATTAAGGCTCAATCACGGCACTAGGGATAATATTTTCTTAAGAACAAGGCTAAGGCTCAAAATTTCAATAATGGTCTAAGATCACTTCCAGGTAAGCATAGGAGAGCATTGCGCATTCAAGACAAGTCAATCAACTACATAAATGCACCTAACCAAAACAAGCATAATGAGACTATTGAACAAATTTGAAATTTAAGAATTGTTCCTTGAGTAATTGTAAGTTCCCTCCAAAAAGCTCTCATGGGTTCTTACTCATCTCCACTATTTATGTCATGCCTAAAATAAGAATCCAATCCGTAAATTGCTAAAATTACACATTCAAGGAGCGCATACGTGATTGATCAAAAACACGGTGTTGTTTCCTAACCTCTAAACATCACCCTCACCCTCAATGTGTGTATGGCTTATAGGAATGGGGGAGTGTCACTCTCCCTCGGAATGATGCAAAAGATTAGGCAACAACGGAATGGTGGTGGATGGAATTGTGGAATGAACAAAATGTTATGAAATGGAATGCGTGTGTGGTGAACAAAAGTGCTCCCCAATCGCAAGGAGTCTTTCGTTGTCGATGTTTTACTTGGAAGAGTATTCCAAGGTCGTCTCCTCAGGGAAGGAAAGGGAGTTTTGTGAAAGTGATTTTGCAAAAGTGAAAAGAAAGTGTAAAATCTTGTATTTGAGTTTTGTGTTTGGTTTGTGAATGAAAATGCAAATAAAGCAAGTGTTGATTAACCACAAAGGTTCACTCCAAAGGGAATGTCAAACCAACTCAAAGCCTTCCTCCGATTGAGCATGAATGAACAATTGATTCGGGGGAAGCTAGGGACGAGATTGGTGAGTAATCTAAGCATAAACCGTGACTAGGCCTACAGAATATCAAAGGCTCACCAACTCATCCACTCTCAACCCCGTCAAACCGAACCATTTGACTCTAAAGGGAGGAATGAAGAAGAGTTGAAAATGGTATTCCCAAGAGGAATTTTCCCTTGGATTAACCAACTTAAATCCTAGCTAATCATACATAAAAATGAAAGACAAGCATAATGTAAAGACATATAATGAAGACATGAAGCATGAAAATTAACTTACAATAAGAAATCTAAAGCTATGAAGAGAAATATTCAAAACCCATTTTAAGCTAAAAATGAAGAACTTGAAAGCATAACAATGGTGAAAAGTAAAGTGCAAGGCTAAACTTGAAATGAACATGAAATAGATGAGATTAAAGTGCAAGGATTAAGAATTACAAGAGTATGAAAGCTTACTACAACAAAAACGGAGAAGAAAATGCAAAAACAAAAATACTATTCATCATCTTCCTCCTTGGAGCTTTCTATCTCTACTCCTAAGCTTAGGTAGCCAACCCCCCTTTCCAATGTGTGTTGAATGCTAAATAAATGGAGTGTGAAAGACTTCCAATTTCGTGCATGGTGGTCCCCCTAGCATGTGCAAGCTCTCCCATCAAGAGAGGTTGAATGGATGGCTCTTCAAAGGCTATGGAGACAACCCACATGGTAGCCACATCTCTCCCATCCTCCATTAATTGCAAAGCCTCCAAAGTCTTCCAATAGGGTGTAGGAGGGATGTGGTTGTGTAAGAAAATATTGGGGAGCAAGTGGGAGAAGAGTAGGTGGGACCCCCAAGCCTCAAAGTTGAGTTACAGGCTGTTTTCGGCATTCTGGGCAAAACCTTCCGGAAGGTTTTTGTAAACCTTCCGGAAGGTCGACTCCAGTAGGCAAAACCTTCCGGAAGGTCTTTCGGAAGGTGACAGCTCCGGACCACTTTTGGTAGAAATTTCATAACTCTTTATCTAACCGTTGGATTGAGATGAAATTGTGACACCAAACAGAAGACACCCATATCTACAACTTTCATGTTTTGCACTTTTCCAAATTCTGAGTAGATCATGGTCAAAATGGAGGAATTCCGAGGCAGTGCTTCCAATTGTTGCTGCAGCTGGTGCCCTTGTTCCCAAGCACCAATGCCTTCTTGATTTCTTCACTTTTAAGCCTCCAATTCTTCATGTATTGTGTCCATTCCTTCACCACACATCCAACATAGTTGCAATGTCCTAAAATACATGATTTAAGCAATAAAAACTTGCAACATCAAAATATCAACATTATTCATAAATCGGCTAACCCTAAGTACTTAAATGCAAAAGTTGAGTTAAAATGCATGTAATGAGGCCTTGATATATGCAATATTATGTGCTCATCACACCCCCCAACTTAAGCTTTGCTAGTCCCTAGCAAACAAAATGTAAAAAGCATGCAAACAAAATGAAACATATACTAATTCCGCAATTGCATTTAGCACATGCAACAAGCCTTTAAACCCCTAGGTGATCCCTAGTGGACGAGTTTTGTCTCGTGAAGGTTTCCAGTGAAGGTACCTACAAACTTCTTGCTAATATCCAATATTTAAAGTATATTCCCCTATCTTAACTAGCGATGGGATTTCAATAAAAAAACTATGTTCAAAACATCCTAACTAAAAACACATGAAACACATTATAGCTTTAAATGCTATTCTAGAGTATTCACCTATACATTTCCTTTCAAAACTCGTGTGTGTGTGAACTGAACATGTAATTTAAGCATTTACACAACGGAATTCACATTCACGTGGCTATCCAAATTAAGCTTTGATGCAAAAACTCACCAAGGGTTTCTCTCAAAAATGAATAACTCAATGATTATCCTAGCATGCACTCCATGTGTATATGTGAGATAGAATCTTATTCACAAACCAAAATGCTCACATATAATCCAAAAATGAAGCACATGTATACAAATGAAACAACCTTGGCATAATCTCATGAAAGGAATGCTAGGGCATTTGATAGTAAAATTAACTTCTCTTTTTCTTTAAAAGTATGCATCCCCCATGCTTCTCTAGATCTTTTAGGACTTTCATGGGTTATAATGGGGCCTTGGGGTGATGTTGTGGTAAGGGAAACGAAGGATATAGGATAACAAAGAGGGTTGTTCCGAGTGAGAGACATTAATCTTAGAAAAACACTTCCCTTTTATGGGATTTTGATTTTCACACCATCACCACATCCTTTGTTTCTTTTCTTTCTTTTCCTTTACATTTTTCCCTTTTCTTTTTCTCTTTCTTTTCTTCTTCTCACCCCTTTTCTTCCTTTTCTTGGATTATCATTTTTTTTTCTTTCATTGAACTCTATGCGTTCCAACATCATTCACCACTTTTTGCTTGAGTTTCCACACCATACTTCCTTCTTTTGCAATCACTCATTTTTGTTTTAGGAACAACCAAGGTAAGGTAGGTATTTCTTATTTTCTTTGGCTTGGTTCAATGTGTGGCATAGAAATGAATTCAATTAAGGCTCAATCATGGCACTAGGGATAAATTTCACAAGAAAAAGACTAAGGTTCAAAGCATCAAAGATGGCCTAAGATCATTTCTAGATAGGCATGGGAGAGCATTGTACAATCAAGACAAAGTCAATCAACTACCCAAATACACCTAACCAAAACAAGCATAATGAGATTATTGAACAAATTTAGAATTTGAAAAATTGTTCCTTGAGTAAATGTAAGTTCCTTCCAACAAGAATTGGCACTAAAGCTCACACGAGTACTTACTCATCTCCACTATTCATGTCAAGCACTCAAATGTGAACTCAATCCGTAAATTGTTCAAATTACACATTCAAGGTGCACCATGGTTGAGTTTGAAAGAAAACACATATGTGATACTCAAACATAGGATAAACTTCTATAATGTGCTCATGTATTCAAAGTTAAAAATGAAGATCAAGAAATTCACAAATCCCATAACAATTAGGATAGAGGAATATAGTTCAATATTGAATACTTTTCACAAAAATGGTCAAAAAATTTTAAAATTTTCACATTTCCAACTTATTCTATACAAAAAGTGGTGGAACATGTAAATGGTGCACCTCACCCCCCAACTTGAACTATGCATTGTCCTCAATGCACAAGGAATCATGCAATGAGAAAAATGAAAGTAAAACGGGGAATGAGATACCCCTCTTTTTTTTTTTTTTTTTCTTTTCATATAAATATGTACATTAACGGAAAAAAATAAAACACAAAAAGCTTGTTTACACCCCCCAACTTAGACTAGAACATGATACCCAATAAGATTTGATACAATGATGCTCAAAGTGAAATGAGTCCAAATTATGAAGAGGTAAACAACTTTCATGCTAAAAGCTACACTACAACATTTACGAAAATAAAAATATAACAATAAAAGAAATCTAACTACTATGTACATGAAAGTAAAACAAAGAGGGTTCATGTCAATCCGGCTTCAATTCGGATATAAACTTGCGCCCATTGATTTCTTTGATTTTACAATTTTTTTGTTGTATAAATGCCCTTACTAATCCATCTATCCAACAATACAAAGGATAAGAAGTCAAAAATCTCAACCAAATAGAAGTGTAGGCAAGTTTATGCAATACAAAAGGTGGAGTATTCAATTTTTCTTTAAGAGTCTCAACACTTAACTCCATTGCAATGCCCTCCCCAAGTTGAGAAATGTGAATCTCAACACCACTCATAGATGGAAAAATGTCTTTGGGCTCATTAGCCTCATGCAAGATAATAACTTCATCAAATGTTTCACAATCTATAGTGGTGGGAGATTCAACATCCATATGCATTTCATTGGGGGGGTCATCCTCAATACATTGACTATGCTCAAGGTGTTGTTCTTCATGCATAACAATTGTAGCATTAGTCAATGCATTAAGTTGTTGGGCAATGCATTCCATTTGGGCATTGCATTCCATTTGGGATTGCATAAACTCATAAAAAGTATTTTCCAATGCTTGTTCAGCTGAGTCCTCATATGTTGGATAATGGGGAGATTCATTTGGTGGTGTGAGATCGGATGACCAATCATGAGGTTCATTCTCCCAACCATAACTCGAATAACTCGGTGTAACATAATGGTTAGGGTAAAAAAATTCGGAGGCCAAATTTGAATTTGAACCTTCGCATTCAAAGTGTTGAACCGGATAATTTATTGGGCATTCACTAGTGAGGTGTCCATTTTTACCACAAATTTCGCAAACGTTTCCAAAATAAGGGGCATTTATAGGGCACTCACTAGTGATGTGTCCATATTCACCACAAATCTTGCAAACTTTTTCAAAATAAGAGGCCATTCTTGGGCACTCACTAGTAATATGCCCATACTCATCACAAATCTTACACACATTTTGCAAATTTTGGGCATTATATACATTTCCATAATAATTAGAAAACATTACAAAACACAAACTAAAATAAAATATTTACAAGTTAGACGACATACCTTGGCCCGTGATGAAAATCACAAGACTTACCTTATGCCGTCCCAAAATCACCTCTTGAACTCAACGCTTAACCTTCCCCGGCAACGGCGCCAAAATGATTGATCAAAAACACGGTGTTGTTTCCTAACCTCTAAACATCACCCTCACCCTCAATGTGTGTATGGCTTATAGGACTGGGGGAGTGTCACTCTCCCTCGGAATGATGCAAAAGATTAGGCAACAACGGAATGGTGGTGGATGGAATTGTGGAATGAACAAAATGTTATGAAATGGAATGCGTGTGTGGTGAACAAAAGTGCTCCCCAATCGCAAGGAGTCTTTCGTTGTCGATGTTTTACTTGGAAGAGTATTCCAAGGTCGTCTCCTCAGGGAAGGAAAGGGAGTTTTGTGAAAGTGATTTTGCAAAAGTGAAAAGAAAGTGTAAAATCTTGTATTTGAGTTTTGTGTTTGGTTTGTGAATGAAAATGCAAATAAAGCAAGTGTTGATTAACCACAAAGGTTCACTCCAAAGGGAATGTCAAGCCAACTCAAAGCCTTCCTCCGATTGAGCATGAATGAACGATTGATTCGGGGGAAGCTAGGGACGAGATTGGTGAGCAATCTAAGCATAAACCGTGACTAGGCCTACGGAATATCAAAGGCTCACCAACTCATCCACTCTCAACCCCGTCAAACCGAACCATTTGACTCTAAAGGGAGGAATGAAGAAGAGTTGAAAATGGTATTCCCAAGAGGAATTTTCCCTTGGATTAACCAATTTAAATCCTAGCTAATCATACATAAAAATGAAAGACAAGCATAATGTAAAGACATATAATGAAGACATGAAGCATGAAAATTAACTTACAACAAGAAATCTAAAGCTATGAAGAGAAATATTCAAAACCCATTTTAAGCTAAAAATGAAGAACTTGAAAGCATAACAATGGTGAAAAGTAAAGTGCAAGGCTAAACTTGAAATGAACATGAAATAGATGAGATTAAAGTGCAAGGATTAAGAATTACAAGAGTATGAAAGCTTACTACAACAAAAACGGAGAAGAAAATGCAAAAACGAAAATACTATTCATCATCTTCCTCCTTGGAGCTTTCTATCTCTACTCCTAAGCTTAGGTAGCCAACCCCCCTTTCCAATGTGTGTTGAATGCTAAATAAATGGAGTGTGAAAGACTTCCAATTTCGTGCATGGTGGTCCCCCTAGCATGTGCAAGCTCTCCCATCAAGAAAGGTTGAATGGATGGCTCTTCAAAGGCTATGGAGACAACCCACATGGTAGCCACATCTCTCCCATCCTCCATTAATTGCAAAGCCTCCAAAGTCTTCCAATAGGGTGTAGGAGGGATGTGGTTGTGTAAGAAAATATTGGGGAGCAAGTGGGAGAAGAGTAGGTGGGACCCCCAAGCCTCAAAGTTGAGTTACAGGCTGTTTTCGGCATTCTGGGCAAAACCTTCCGGAAGGTTTTTGTAAACCTTCCGGAAGGTCGACTCCAGTAGGCAAAACCTTCCGGAAGGTCTTTCGGAAGGTGACAGCTCCGGACCACTTTTGGTAGAAATTTCATAACTCTTTATCTAAGAGTTGGATTGAGCTAACATTTTGACACCAAACAGAAGACACCCATATCTACAACTTTCATGTTTTGAACTTTTCCAAATTCTGAGTAGATCATGGTCAAAATGGAGGAATTCCGAGGCAGTGCTTCCAATTGTTGCTGCAGCTGGTGCCCTTGTTCCCAAGCACCAATGCCTTCTTGATTTCTTCACTTTTAAGCCTCCAATTCTTCATGTATTGTGTCCATGCCTTCACCACACATCCAACATAGTTGCAATGTCCTAAAATACATGATTTAAGCAATAAAAACTTGCAACATCAAAATATCAACATTATTCATAAATCGGCTAACCCTAAGTACTTAAATGCAAAAGTTGAGTTAAAATGCATGTAATGAGGCCTTGATATATGCAATATTATGTGCTCATCAATACGGCTGAGTTCAAAAACAGATATATATGTGATACTCATGCATAAGATTAACTTCTATAATATGCTCATGTGCTCAGGGTTCAAAAAAACAAACAATCTATCAACTAACTCAAGCACTCTTAATAAGGGAATACATATCAACATTCAGATATTTTTCACAAAAAATTTCAAAATTTCCACATAATTTGCACTATTGTGAACAAAAATATGTATGTATGTGAAAGGTGAATGTTCACCACAAAAACTGGTATTATCCACAAAAAATTCCAAAACATTGGTGTATCATACAAATGGTGCACCTCACCCCCTACTTGTTTCATGCATTGTCCTCAATGCAATGAAAGATATGAAATGCAATGACAGACTGTAAAATGATGAGTAGGGTTAGAGAACACCTCGCAGTTGAGCTTTTGCCAAAAACACGAATATTTGAAACTAAGAAAACAACAACGCTATATGACAAAGAAATTGAGTAACATGAAATAAAAGTAAAGTTAGTAAATAAAAACAACTGTACACTAAGAAGCATAAAAACTTTTACTCTTCCACCAAGTCCAGATACACCGGATCCGTCAAATCCTCCTCCACTCCTTGTCCCTCAAAACCCTCGAAAAATGGCTTAAGTCTTTGGCCATTGACCTTGAATGTCTAGTCATTCTCGGGGTTTGTGACTTCTACAGCTCCATTAGGGTAGGCCACCTTGACAAGATAGGGGTCGTCCCAACGGGATCGAAGTTTGCCCTGGAAAATAGAGAGACGAGAATTATACAAGAGCACTTTTTGGTCGGGCTCAAATGACTTCCGTACAATGGATTTGTCATAAAAGATCTTAGCCCGTTCTTTTGAAAATTTAGAGCACTCATACGCGTCTCTTCGAATCTTTTCCAATTCATTCAATTCTAACTTCCTATGTTCTCCGACCATTCTCAAATTGTAGTTCAAGGTCTTTATGGCCTAATAGGCCTTGTGTTCCATCTCAACTTGCAAATGGCATGCCTTTTCGTAGACGAGCCGATAGGGAGACATGCCTAAGATAGTCTTGTAGGCGGTGCGGTAAGCCCATAGGGCATCAATCAATCTACCTGACCAATCTTTCCTATTTGGGTTAACCTTCTTTTCTAAGATATTCTTGATCTCCCTATTGGCCAACTCGGCTTGACCAATGGTTTGTGGGTGGTATGCGGTGGATACCTTATGTTTGACACCATATTTGTGCATCAAAGGCGCAAATGGCCTGTTGCAGAAATATGATCCACCTTCACTTATCATTGCATGAGGCATCCCAGACCTCGAGAAGATGTTCTCTTTCAAGAAATTGACCACGACCCGGTGGTCATTGGTCTTGGTTGGGATAGCCTCCA
The DNA here is from genome assembly GCA_951799425.1 of Ilex aquifolium. Taxonomy (NCBI): domain Eukaryota; kingdom Viridiplantae; phylum Streptophyta; class Magnoliopsida; order Aquifoliales; family Aquifoliaceae; genus Ilex; species Ilex aquifolium. The sequence continues at coordinate 20,632,315 of OX637393.1, forward strand.
CCCATTTGGACACGTAGTCCACAGCCAGTAGAATGTATAGATAGCCAAACGACACAGGAAAAGGACCCATGAAGTCGATGCCCCAACAATCAAATATTTCTATAACAAGTACCGGGGAGAGGGGCATCATGTTCCTTCGGGTCACACTACCCAAATGTTGACATCTATCACATTCCTTAGAAAATGAAAAACAATCTTTTTTATTAGAGAGGGCCAGTAAAAACCTGACCGTAGGATTTTTGCCGAAGTTTTCTTCGCAGAGAAGTGTCCACCGCATGCCTCTGAATGGCAAAATGTAAGGACTTCCTGCTGTTCATTCTCCGTTACGCATCTCCGCATGACTTGGTCAGGGCAGTACTTGAACAGATACGGGTTGTCGAAGTAGAAGTACTTCACATCCGTCATAAATCTCCTTCGATCCTCCGGGCTCCACTGTGGTGGCATTTATCCTATTGTAAGGTAATTACATATGTCAGCATAGCAAGGACACATATAATGAACTGAAAGTAAATGTTCATCAGGGAAGAAAACTGGGATAGGAATATGATCATCGGCCTCATGCACCACCAGTCGAGATAAATGATCCGCCACCACATTCTCTACTCCCTTCTTGTCTTTGATTGTCAAATTGAACTCTTGGAGTAGGAGGATCCACCTAATGAGTCTTGGTTTGGCATCCTACTTAGACAACAAATACTTTAAAGCAGAGTGATCGGTATAGACTATTATCGGTGAACCAATGATATAGGATCAGAATTTGTCCAATGCAAATACTACAGCTGACAGCTCGTTTTCTGTGGTAATGTAATTTATTTGGGCTTCATTGAGCATTTTGCTAGCGTAGTATATTACATAAGGTCTATTCTCCTCTCTTTGACCGAGCACTGCACCGACCGCGTAATCACTTGCGTCGCACATCAGCTCAAAAGGTGAATCCCACTTGGGTGGTCGCATAATTGGAGGTGTGGTAAGCATACTTTAAGTTTTGTAAAAGATGTCTCACAAATATCAGACCACTCAAATGGGACATCCTTAGACAATAAATTAGTCAAAGGTCGGGCCAATACACTAAATTTTTTAATGAATCGACGGTAAAAACCCGCATGGCCCAGAAACGACCTGATATCCTTGACGACTCTCGGTGTAGGGAGGTTGGAGATGGCCTCCACCTTTGATTTTTCAACCTCAATCCCCTTCACTGAGACAATATGCCTAAGCACAATTCCTTGCGTCACCATGAAGTGACACTTCTCCCAATTCAAGACTAAACTCTTCTCTTCACATCTAGCAAGAACTTTCTCCAAATTCTCCAAGCATCCACTGAAAGAATCCCCAAAGAATGAGAAGTCATCCATAAACACCTCTACAATATTTTCCACCATATCACTAAAGATTCCCATCATGCAGCGTTGAAAGGTCTCAGGGGCATTACAAATCCCAAAAGGCATGCGACAGTAAGCAAAGGTACCGTAGGTACAATTGAAGGTGGTCTTCTCCTGATCTTCCAATGTAGTCTCGATTTGATTGTAGCCGGAGTATCCATCTAAGAAGCAATAGAATAGATGCCCCGCAACTTGTTCCAACACTTGGTCGAGGAAAGGCAATGGGAAGTGGTCTTTTCTTGTGCACAGGTTGAGCTTCTGGTAATCAGTACAAACTCTCCACCCGGTGATCACCCTAGTTGGAATAAGCTCATTATCCTCATTTCCCACCACAGTGACTCCCGACTTATAGGGTAGTTTAAGCACCTCGTCCCTCACCACATCTTTCATAATTGGATTCAATCTTCTTTGTGGTTGTCGAGATGGCTTGGTCCCCTTGATGTTTGTAATTGTCCAACCAATCACCCCCTTATGCCTCCTCAACACCTCCAAGAGCTTTTCTTCTTACTTTGCATCCAAGGTTAAGCTAATCACCACTGGAAATGTCTCATCTTCCCCAAGATATGCATACTTCAAATGGGAAGGTAATGGCTTCAATTCCAAATTGGGGTTTTGCTCATTTGATGGGAAAATCTTCTTGTCTCTGTGTGGGAGCTTCTCAAATGTAGGGATCCACTTTTCTATCCCTTTCAAACTCTCTAATTCTCTTGCTCATCAACTTCTTCTAGATCAACATTCTCCTCTTCTTTTAACTTTAACATGCCCAAAAGTTCCAAGTGTTCTTCCGCCAAGGTGTCAATTCTATTTACTTCATTCACCTCCTCATCATCCCTTGGTTGCTTGGACAAGTTGAACACATTGAGATCCATAGTCATGTTCCCAAATGCTAGCTTCATAAGACCATTCCTATAATTAATCACAACATTAGACGTGACAAGAAAAGGTCTACCAAATATTACGGGGATTTGGGAGCTAAGATTTGCAACTGGGTGAGTGTCATGCACAATAAAATCAACAGGAAAGTAAAATTTATCGACTTGCACTAAAACATCCTCAACTACTCCCCTTGGTGTTTAGACACTACGATCTGCCAGTTGAAGCATGATTGGAGTAGGCTTCAATTCTTCGAGCTGAAGTTATTGGTACACCGAGTACGGAAGAAGGTACACACTAGCACCCAAATCAAGCAATGCTTGCTCCACTCGGCAATGGTGGGGCAGCCAGGGTCTTTAAACTTCGGTGGAGTGTTTGTCCTCAAGATTGAGCTCGCTTGCTCGGTGAGGAATGCCTTCTTGTGGACATTGAGCCTCCTCTTTACCGTGCATAAGTTTTTCAAGATCTTTGCACATGATAGAATTTATTTTATGGCATCAAGGAATGGAATGTTGATCTTCACCTGCTTAAACATTTCAAGTATATCAGCATAATTAGTCACCTTGACAGGTGGCTTCAAACGATTAGGAAAAGGAGCAGGGATAGGTGAAACATTCACATTTCCGTCACTCAAGTTTTCTTTCTTAACCACCTCATCACTCACCTCACCTCCCTCGGTGTCACCTTTGGTCTCTTTTTCATTTGGCAATGTGACTTTGTGTGAGAGCTTTGGAAGAATGGTCTTATCGATTTCCTTGCCACTTCGAAGGGTGGTGACCACCTTGAGTTGCTCACAACTGTCTCTTAAGGGCTCCGATGACTCGACAACATGTTGACCTCTAGGGTTCTCTGGGGGTTGAGTGGGGAATTTCCCTTTCTCTTGTTGTGATGCCCCCATGGAGTTTGTCAACTTTGTGAGTTGGGTCCTAATGTCATTAAAAGCTGTGGCATTTTGATTGTTGATGGCGGTTTGATTTTGATTGAAGGTAGTTTGGCTTTGAATGAAAGCATGTACCATATCCTCCAAATTTGTTTTGTGAGGAGGTTGGTATGTGGATGAAATGGATGGTCCTTGGAAAATTTTTTGTGGAGGTGGACTTGATGAAAAATTCTGTGGTGGTGGGTTTGATGAATACCCTTGCGAAGTGGTCCAGGGGTATTGGGAACAAGACGCTTGACCTTGGGATTGAAATTGATTTTGCCTAGGAGGCACGGGAGATGAATAGGCATTTGAACCATGAGGAGTGGGATTCTCATTTCTCCAACTAAAGTTCGGGTGATTACTCTAACCCGCATTGTAAGTGTTTGAGTGTGGAGAGAATGATTTTCTTGTTTGGTTAAAGGCATGAACTTGCTCGTGGTACACTTCCTTAAGCGCCGGAATGTTGGGACAATCCGATATGGAATGCTCCACACTCTCACAAATTGAGCAAAACTCCTCTATTTTTTAAAAATTTGACACCTCGTGTCTCCTATTGACTTCAAGACTCTCAACCTTCCTAGACAATTTGGCAATTTTGGAAAGCAAGTCTTCCCGGTCCCTCAAGACATAATTCCCTCCCACATGAGTTTGACTACTCCCTTGAGGAGAAGACCTTGGTACATCGGTGGGATCCGTAATGTCCCATGATTGTGCATCATGTGCCAATGTATCAAAGTAATCTAAAGCCTCATCGGGGTCTTTGTTCAAAAAATTCCCATTACACATCATGTAGATGAACTGTTGATAGCCAAGTGTGATTCCTTCATAGAAGAAATTCACCAGTTACCATGGTTCAAAGCCATGGTGTGGAATGGATTGTAGCAATTCCTTGTACCGATCCCAACATCGGTAGAATTGCTCATTGGACTTATCCGAAAAGTTTTGAATTTGTTTCTTTAGAGCAGTGGTTTTATGCTCCGGAAAAAATTTGTTTAAAAACTCGGAGAGCATTTGGTTCCAAGATGTTATGGATCGAGGTCTCAAGGAATTACGCCAAGTTTTTGCCTTATCTCTTAGGGAAAAAGGGAACAATTTCAGCGTAGCTATATCTTCCATACCATGATTGGTGAGGAAGGTCGCAACTATCTCCTCGAAATCCTTGATGTGCAAGTAGGGGTCCTCCTTCTCAATTTTCGTGGAATGTGGGAAGTAGTTGCAACATTCTTGGTTTAACTAGGAAGAGGTGAGCTTGGACCGGAAGGAGGATGCATGAGGTTGTGGTGCTTCGTGTGGGTTGAAGGAAATCCCTCATTGACCTTATCGGAGGTTCAATGTGGATGTTGTTCCCTTCGTTAACGGGAGGGGGAAATTGCATTCGTGGATTGGGCATTCTAGGTTCTTGTACTCCCTCACCCCTTTACATGTTTGGGTTTGCACCTACATTCTCAAAATTGTCAACCGTATCCTCGGGTAGGTCTTGGTCAATGTTCATATTGGGGCTCAAGGGTTGTCTAACTAGTCGGAGTTGTTCATCCCAAACACACATATAACAAAACTATCTACTAATAAAAAAAATGTAAACAACAAAATTATATACAAGGATCAAAGTACCTCAGCCCATGATGAACATCACGGGACTTACCTCCGTTGTCTGGAAATCACCTTCTTGATTCAATGCTTGCCTTCCCCGGCAACGGCACCAAAAATGATTGATGGTTTCCGTTGTTTTTTCCATAACCTCCAAACATCATCCTCAAATGTGTATATGGTGTATGTATGAAGGGAGTGTCACTGTCCCTTGGGATGATGTCAAAAGGAAGGGCAACAAAAAGGTGGAATGAAATGTAATGTGAAATGAGTGCGTGTGTACAAAAATGCTTCCCAAGAGCAAGAAGACTTTTGTGTATCATGTTTTACATGGAGAGTACTCCAAGTTCGTCTCCTCAGGGAAGGCGGCGAATTGTCTTGAAGGTGATTGTAGTAAAAAAACAAAGTGTAAAAATCTTTTGTTGTTGAAGTTTGGTTTGTGAATTGTATTGTGATGAAAATGAAATGGGACACAAGGGTTGGCTAATTCAAAAGGTTCACTCTAATGGGAATGCCAAGTCAACTCGAAACCTTCCTCCAATGGTGCATAGATGAACGATTGATTTGTGGGTAGCTCGGGACGAGATGGAAGTGAGGATCCAAGCATAACCCGTGACAAGTCTACGGGATATCAAAGACTCACAACCGTGTCCACACTCAACCCAGTCAAACCGAACCATCGTACACCGAGGGGAGGAAAGAAGATGAGTTGAAATGGCATACCCAAGAGGAGGTCTCCCTTGGATTAGCCAACTTAAAGACTTAGCTACTCATGCTTAAAGGAAAGACACTAATGTAATGGAAAGATATTGTAGAGTAATGAAGATTTAGCTAAGTTAATGCAAGAGAACAAAAAATAAAAGAAAATTCATTTAATACCCATTTTAAAAATAAGAAAATGAAGAACATTAATGCATTAATGGTGATGTGATTCCCATCATGGGGGCTGAAAGGGATGGGATGGGATGGTGCAGGCTAGGACAAGCCTAGCCTTTCTTTCTTGCCATGCCTCATCTCTCTCCTCCTCATTAATGCAAAAGCCATCCAAGTCCAAGTGGATGTGAGGGGAGGCTTCTAGACATGCAGGGGATGTCAGGGGATCTGTTGGAGAATTGTAAGTGGGACCCCCAAATGGCAGAGCTTGAGTTGCAGGCTGTCTGGGCAATCTGGGCAAAACCTTCCGGAAGGTCGACAGAAACCTTCCCGAAGGTTTGTGCATGAACAGTTAAATAAAGTAGTCAACAGGCAAAACCTTATGGAAGGTTTCACTCCAGTAGACAAAACCTTCCGGAAGGTTTTGGCAGTGAAAAAGAAATCCAAGGCAAAACCTTCTAGAAGGTTTTCAACCAATTTGCATTTTCTCGATCTCTTCACCCTCCAAGCCTTCCTTTAAGCTACCCCTTCATCCTCATTGACTTCAACCACTTCAATGGGGGCTTAACTCAAGCTATTTACATCATATTTCCTGTATTTACACAAAACTCCATCAAAATGAAGTTTAAACGAATTTCTCCCCAGTTTCATGACAAAGGCAAGTATAAAACGGCATATTAGCATCCAAAAAAATGAGGATAATGAGCTTATTCCAACAAGGGTGATCACCGGGTGGAGAGTGTGCATTGACTACTGAAAGCTCAATTTATGCACAAGAAAATACCACTTCCCATTGTCATTCCTCAACCAAGTGTTGGAACGAGTATCGGGGCATATATTCTATTGCTTCTTAGATGGATACTCCGGCTACAATCAAATCAAGATTTCTTTGGAAGATCAAGAGAAGACCACCTTCACTTGTCCCTATGGTACCTTTGCCTACCGTCGCATGCCTTTCGGGTTATGTAATGTCCCTGGAACCTTTCAACGTTGCATGATGGGAATCTTCAGTGACATGGTGGAGAAGATAGTGGAGGTTTTTATTGATGACTTTTCAGTGTTTGGGGATTCTTTCAGTGGATATTTGGAGAATTTGGAGAGAGTTCTTGAGAGATGCGAAGAGAAGAGTTTAGTCTTGAATTGGGAGGAGTGTCAATTCATGGTGACGCAAGGAATTGTTCTTGGGCATATCATCTCGGCGAAGAGGATCGAAGTGGACAAATCAAAGGTTGAGGCCATTTTCAACCTCCCTATGCCAAAGGTTGTCAAGGATATCAGGTCGTTTCTTGGCCATGCCGGCTTTTATCGTCATTTTATTAAAGACTTTAGTGCATTGGCCCGACCTTTGATCAATTTACTGTCTAAGGATGTCCCATTCGAGTGGTCGGATAATTGTGAGTCATCTTTTACAAAACTCAAAAGCATGCTTACCACACCTTCGATTATGTGCGACGCGAGTGATTACGCGATCAGCGCAGTGGTCGGTCAAAGGGAAGATAAGAGAACCTATGTAATATACTATGCTAGTAAGAATCTTAATGAAGCACAAATGAATTACACCACTACTGAAAAAGAGTTACTAGCTATAGTATTTGCATTGGATAAATTTCGATCCTACATTATTGGTTCACCTATAGTAGTCTATACCGATCACTCAGCTTTAAAGTATTTGTTGTCTAAGCAAGATGAAAAACTGAGACTCATTAGGTGGATACACCTCCTACAAGAAAGGACAAGAAAGGAGTTGGGAACTTGATGGCAGATCATTTATCCCGACTGGTGGTGCAAGAGGTCGATGAGCACATTCATATCCCTGATTTCTTCCCTGATGAACATTTACTTTCAATTTATTCTATTTGTCCATGGTATGTTGACATGTGTAAGTATCTTGCAACAAGACAAATACCACTGCATTGGAGCCTAGAGGATTGAAGAAGATTTATGACAGATGTGAAGTACTTCTACTTCGACAACCCGTACCTGTTCAAGTACTGCCCTGACCAATTCATGCGGAGATGCGTGCCAAAAAATGAACATTAGGAAGTCCTTGCATTCCGCCATTCAGAGGCATGTGGTGGCCATTTCTCTACGAAGAAGACTTCAGCAAAAAATCTTCAGCCAGGTTTTTATTGGCCCTCTCTGATAAAGGATTGTATTTCATTTTGTAAAGAATGTGATAGATGCCAACGTTTGGGTAGTGTGACCCGAAGGAATATGATACCCCTATCCCCTGTACTTGTCATTGAAATATTTGATTGTTGGGGCATTGACTTTATGGGTCCCTTCCCCGTGTCGTTTGGTTTCCTATACATTCTACTAGCAGTGGACTACCTGTCCAAATGGGTGGAGGCTATCCCATCCAAGAACAATGACCACCGGGTCGTGGTCAAATTCCTGAAAGAAAACATTTTTTCAAGGTTTAGGATGCCTCGTGCAATGATAAGCGATGGTGGTTCGCATTTCTACAATAGACCATTTGCATCTTTGATGTATAAATATGGCATCACACATAAGGTATCCACCATATATCATCCACAGACCAATGGCCAAGCTGAGCTAGCCAATAGGGAGATCAAAAATATTTTAGAGAAAACGGTGAACCCCAATAGGAAAGATTGGTCATTCAGACTGATTGATGCCTTATGGGCCTACCGCACTGCCTATAAGACTATATTAGGCATGTCTCCCTACCGGCTTGTCTGTGGAAAGGCTTGCCACTTGCCAGTCGAAATAGAACACAAGACCTATTGGGCCATAAAGACTATAAACTTCAATTTGAGAATGGTCGGTGAGCATAGGAAGCTAGAAATGAATGAGTTGGAAGAGATCCGAAGAGATGCATATGAGAGCTCTAAAATTTCAAAAGAACGGGCTAAGATCTTTCATGAAAAATCCATCGTGAGGAAGTCATTTGAGCCCCGGCAAAAAGTGCTCTTATACAACTCTTGTCTCTCAATCTTTCCAGGGAAACTCCGATCTCATTGGGATGACCCCTAGCTTGTCAAGGTAGCCTACCCCAATAGAGCCGTGGAAGTCACGAACCCCGAAGATGATAGGACATTCAAGGTCAATGGCCAAAAGACTTAACCCATTCTTTGAGGGTTTTGAAGGACAAGGAGTGAAGGAGGATTTGACGGATTTGACGGATCCGGTGTATCCGGAATTGGTGGAGGAGCAACTGGTTTTTATGCTTTTTAGTGTACAATCATTTTTTATTCACTTACTTTACTTTTATTTCATGTTACTTACTCTCTTTTATCATATAGTTTTATTTTTCCTAATTGCAGATGTTGGTAATTTGTCAAAAGCTCAATTGCGAGGTGTTTTCTAACCCTACTTTTTTTTTTTTACAGTCCTTCATTGCATATCATATCTTTTTTGTTACATTGAGGACAATGCATGAATCAAGTTGGGGGTGAGGTGCACCATTTGCATGTTACACCAATGTTTGTGGGAATTTTTGTGGATAATACCAATTTTTGTGGTGAAAAATTCACCTTTCACATATCATACAGATTTTTGGTTACATTAGTGCAAATTATGTGAAAAATTTAAAAAACTTTGTGAAAAATATCTAAATGTTGATCGGCATTCCTTTATTAAGAGTGCTTGGGTTGGATGATATGTTAATCTTTGTTTTGAACCTTGAGCACATGAGTATATTATAGAAGTTAATTCTATGCGTAAGTATCACACATGTATCTACTTTTGAACTCAACCGTATGTGCCCCTTGAATGTGTAATTTTGGCAATTTACAGATTGGATTCATATTTTAGGCTTGACATGAATAGTGGAGATGAGTAAGGACCCATGAGAGCTTTAGTGTCAATCCTTTTTGGAAGGAACTTACATTTACTCAAAGAAAAATTCTTCAAATTTCAAATTTATTCAATAATCTCATCATGCTTGTTTTGGCTAGGTGCATCTGTGTAGTTGATTGACTTGTCTTGAAATGCATAATGCTCCCCCATGCTTATCTAGTGGTGATGGGTTTGGACTGAAAATCCCATGAAAAGGGAGATGTTTTTGAAATAAAGGTCTTTCACTCGGAACAACCATCTTTGTTATCATATATCCTTCGTTTCTTTTGCCTAAATATCACCCTAAGGCCCCATTATAGCCCTTGAAGTCCTAAATGATCTAGGGAAGCATGAGAGATGCATACTTTTAATTAAAAAGAGGAGTTAGTTTTGCTACCTAATGCCCTAGCATTCCATTCATGAGATTATGCCAATGTCGTTTCATTTTCAACATGAACTTCATTTTTGGATTACATGTGAGCATACTTTATTTTGTGCACAAGATTCTATCTCGCATGTACACATAGAGTGCATGCCAAGATAACTATAGTGTGATTCATTGTTAAGAGAGACCCTTGGTGAGTATTGCATTGAAGCTGAATTTGGCTAGCCTTTTGAATGTGAATTATGTTGTGTAAATGCTCAAATTACTTGTCCAATTCACACACACACGAGTTTGAAAATGAATGTGTAGGTGCATACTCTAGACTAGTATTTAAGGCTATAGTAATGCTCATGTGTACTTGATTCGGGCGTTTGAATGACGTGTTTCGTAACCCTATGCTTGAAGGATAGAGGAATATTGCTCAAGTTTTTGATATTTGAATGAATTAGGAATACCCTTGTTATTTGCATATGTTTCTTACATTGTGGGTGTTCATTTTGGTAGATTAATGTAGAAATCCATGTCTTGTTGTTGAAAGCATCGAAATTTTAAATCATGATTGCAATTTCGGTAATAACTTAGGGCATGATGGTTCAAATTGTGGTTTATAAGTGTAGCACATGTTTTGGGTGGAGAAGAGATCATTTAATGGGTGTTATAATGGGTAGGTCTTGAAATGATGAGGATTGGAGGTGTGTTGGATAGCAGAAGTCTATTTTGCAAATAAGGCAAAACCTACCGGTAGGCCATACTGGTAAGTTTTGGTCACTGGTCCTGCACCTACCGCAAACCTACTGGTATTTTTTGCTCACTAGAGTAAAACCTACCGGTTCGTTTCGCCTAAAATGCCAAAATTAGGGCTTTTAATCAAATTTTTTATGGGAAACTCTTCATTGCCTCCTTAAATTACAGAGCCTAAAGCATTTCCCTCTCACTCAATACACTCCTAAGATTCCAAATCCCTCTCCCATTCCATTAATCTCTCAAATCTTATTCCTAGGACAGTGATTAAGTTGATCTTAGCCCTTAAAGCCTAGTTTTTGCCAAAAATTCTCAAAGCCCTAATCTCCATTACCATTTCCAAAACCTACAAGATTCTTGCAATGGCTCGCCAGGTGATGATTCTCCGGGATGTTATGGACCCAATTAAGGGTTTCATCTTGGCTCTTTTTGTGCTATTGACCTTTGGGCCACTGTTACTATGCATGGCCCGAACAAAACGCACCAGGACAAGCTCTCCACAGCCAGAGGACACAAATACCTGCAAGAGGAGCGGGGAGGGGTCTAGTGGAGACCGTAATAAGCAAGGAAGAAGGCTAGGAATAAGGCGAGGTCCCAAATCATTTCAGATAAGAACGTTACTTGTGAGAGGCATATTGATCTGATTTCCCTAGGCCCGAACAATGAGGTGGTGAAGATCATTGTGGCTCACGGGATTAGGATTTGGTTGGAGCCCGTGGATGGGTACAACTTGTCTTTATGCCGTGAGTTTTACCAAAAACTCAAAGTGGTGAACCGAGTTGAGGTGTTACGAACAAACGTGAGGGGTAAGACGTTTGATGTGACTCCTGTAGTGATTGCCACCCTTTTACATTGTGAGAGACCACCTCCCTCCACCACGGTGATCCTGCATAACATTGCCAAGGTTAAGACCATACCTAAGTTTAAGGGAACAGTCCAAGTCGGGGGCCTCAAACATACTTATAGAATGATGAATAAGCTTTTACATTTCAACCTGCTTCCAAGGGGCGCTTAGAAAACCGCCAACATTGAAAAGCTCGCCCTTTTGGATGTAGTGATGTCGGGGAAAGCTATTGACTTTGCACTTTTTATATGGGAGGTAATGAAGGACTTTGCCGAGACTCAAAAGCCAAAGGCGAACCTCCCTTTTGGCAACAAGGTCACTCGGATGTGCCAGCACTTCACGGTTAAGGGGTATACCTTTGACAAGATCACTCCACCTGAGACCGGGGCCATAGGAAAGGCCAGTAGCCAAAAGAGGTCTCCTATGACCTGGGTTGGGCATACTAGGGCTGCGAGACTAGAGTCTTCTGGTGCAAGACCTTCATCTGTTGGGCCATCTGTTGGGCCGTCTATTTTTATCCCATCCAATTCTGTACCAGAGCGCTCAGTGTCTCAGCGCCTCAATGCATTAAAGGTGACAGTGCATGGTATCTCTGCCATGATGACTCGATTGTTTTAGCATACATTCCCTGAAGATCCCATCCCTGGTGGACCACCACCTCCATCTGTTGGACCCTCTGCTTCTGCCCCCTAAGCTTCCACTATAGTTGAGGTGGGGGACTCAGAGGATGACGACGATGAGGAAGAGGAGGAGGACTCTGAGGCTGGTGGAGATGATGGTAATGAGGGTGAGGACGGAGACGAGCAGTTGGATGCCATGGTTTTTGTCTTTTCTTTTTGAGTGGAGTGGTACATAGCTAGGAGTGGAGTCATTGGCCTAGTAGAAGAGTCTCTAGGAATTTTAGACCATTTTATCTCTTTTTGAAGTCTGACTCCATGTACTCTGATTCACCACTTTTTGTGATTTGAATTATATTAATTATACACCCAAGTATAAGTGATCAAATTGTAGTTTTCTTGGTTTTAAGTCCAAGTATCGATCCCACAAAGAGTTTTAGTAATTTAGATTTTAAAATAAAAAAAAAACAAAATAAAAACAGTAAAGTTGTTGTTTGAAGTAGTATGATGTTTGATAGCTTGTGATGTGAGCTTAGATTGATAACTAGTTTAATTTAAATACACTACAGAAATAAAGTGCGGAAATAATAAAATGCGTAAGTAAAACGTATAAATGATAACAATATAAAAGATACCCTTCAGTTTAGGGATCCATATGCTTTATATTGGTTGATTACTGGAAATGCTACCTCACAACAATTAACTTCCATTTTACTGGAAAGTCAATCGGCAGGTCTGATGTATATAAACTATAACACAGCCGCTTCTTAGGCTAACTGGTAGTAATAAATTATAACTCATCAACTTCTTAGGAAAGTTGGTTATATTTACGTCAATTGATTAACCCAAGCAAACCAGAAGGACAAGCCATTCATGAGGAATACTTGAGTTATTCAATTGATCTCTTGATAGCAAGTACATAAAGATTAAACCATAACACAACCACTTCTTAGGTTAACTGGTGGTAATATAGCATAACACAGCAACTTCTTAGGAAAGCTGGTTATAGACGTACCAATTAACTAATTCAAGTGAACCAGAAGGACAAGCCATTCATGAGGAATACTTGAATTACCCAATAGGTCATCTGTGATATATATATATATGTGCATGCCAGTTAAACATCCTCAGTATTCCATCGGAGGACAAGCCATACCAGTAGGAACACCGTGATTGTTAGACTGTCAGGTTAGTTATATATATATATGCTAGTTAAACATCCTCAGTATTCCATCGGAGGACAAGCCATACCAGTAGGAACACCGTGGTTGTTAGACTGTCATTATAGTTAGATATATAGTAAGTAAAGAAACCCTAATAACCCAGAAGGACAAGCCATTCATGAGGATCATTTAGGTTTTGTACCACACATCAGTAGAAAATCCTCAACGTTCCAATGGAGGACAAGCCATACCGGTAGGAACATCGTGGATCTTTAACTGGATGGTCTTATGATACACTGATGACATAATTTCAGGCACAACACCAGAATTACGTACGTCACTATATCATGCATTAAGCATATAATACATATATAAATAAACATATAAATAAAACAGTAGCATTTCCATAATCTAACCAATATTATACATATGTTTACCCTAGTTTGAAGGGTATAAACGACTACTCACGCTCCATTGCTACAGACAAACAAGGAGTGTGACTATTCGTCATTACAACTAAAATTAAATGGTAAATTGTACAGCTTCTTTCACAAGGAACAATTGAAACACAACCACCTTTATTATCATTTAAGATATAAAAGTGGCAGTAGTTCAACTATCCGAATAGAAAGATACAATAGAAATGTAGAAATACAGAGTAACAATAAAAGTGTATCACGGACCGGCTAAGAATCTCTCTTTCTTTCTTTCTTTCTCTCTTTGGCTTTGGTGTGGCCGGCCTTGAAGGAAGAGGTATTGGAAGGCTTGGATGCAAATTGCTTGAAAAATGAACAAGGCACCCCTATTTATAGAGGGGGACGAGTATTCGGCCAAGGGGGAGGTCCCAACCATTTTCCCAACCTTCCAAAAGGTTATGCCTTGTAGTAGGGGTCTAGGTGTCGTCTTCTTGAGCTGCCATTTGTCAAGGTCCCAACCATTAGCCCTGTAACACCCCAAAACACACCCTGGACGGCATTACATTCTAAAACCATTCATATCATGAGAGCACTAATATAATCCATTCATAAATAAGACTTCATAAAAATCATTCATAACATTTACATCATTATCCCAAAAGAATATGCCATCTTTGGCCTTTACATTTCAAAAATCAACTAATGTAGCGCAGCGGAAATAACAAAAGAAAACTAGACATCACAAGGTTCAAAATGAATATCCTAGTCTAGAACAAAAAGTAAGCGACATCTCTAGAGGTCCCACTCGGGATCCAAATATCCCTCTAGTGAAGCCTCTCCATGGCCCGGCTCATTAGCACCGAGCTCATCCTCTGGCACCAAATCTGAAAAATGTTCAACTGTAGGGGGTGAGCACAAAGCTCTGTAGAAAAATCCTCTCAAACCCAAACAAGGTTTAGAAAAGTATATAAAATAAGTCGGTCTCATTTCACAATTAACATATATAAGATTTGAAGTAAAAACAAGGACATTTAAACAAATCTCAAGTTTAAGTCGTAACAATAATCCAGTGAAAGGTTGTATGTTGGTTCATCCCCGTACCATGTATGTTGATTGCTTCTCATGAATCTACCCAACGATTATACCTAGTCCACCAATCACTATCACAATCACAAACACTTTAGGAAAGGGCGTCTACCATCCCAATGGCAGTGACGAGTCCCTTCCCAGGAAAAGTATACTATCCCTTGTTCGAACTCCAGTGAACGATAGTGGTCGCATTACCAAATGACAACCCACTACAAGTGTTAGGAAACCATCTCACCCCCACTGGGATAGACTAACCTCTAACACTCTACGGCATCTCTCGATGACAATCCAAGTCCATCACAACAACCATACCAATGAGGAAACCAAAATATTCTCATTTTACAAGCATATCTCAAAAATCCCCAAATTTAGAATGAGACAATTTCAATAACCCATTTTAAGAAAAATACAAGAGATCATTCCACATCATTTTATCACTCAACACCAAGCACTATAGTTTCGAAATCAATAATAAAGGAAGAATGTTGGAAGAAAATTCATCTCTCTCCAAAACTAGGGTTTTAAAGCAAGCAAAGAGATTTCATGGGTATTCAACCCTCACTTTGTTTAAATCATGTAATCTTTACAAAAAGACTAAGAGATGATGATTTCATATCATATATATAACATTTAGGTCAAAACATACATATATAAATAAGCCCTAAGCCTCAATGAAAGAATTTGAGAAGAACCCCCTACCTTCTTCTTCCTTAGTGTTCTTTGAGGAACTTGAAGTTTTGATCCTCTTCAATGTGTAAATCCTCTCTTGATCTTGTGTTTTCCCCTTATTTCTTCCTCTCTAAGATTATCTAGGGTTAGAAATGTTGAAATGAGGCTAATGGGGGTGTCCTTAAGTATTTATAGTGAAAGAAATGGCCTCCTGTGCGCGATTCTGAAGTTCAGAATTCGTAACTCACGTTCGAACGTCATTGGCGTTCGAACGTCACTAGTGCAAATTATTGATTCACGTTCGAACGTCACTTTGGCTTTCGAACGTTGGTTGCTCCCAGTACTTTTGCATTTTCATCAGAGCTCTGCAGACACCAAAGTACTGGGACTCCCTCACGTTCGAACGTCGATTCACGTTCGAACGTCATCCCAGTTTCTGCTGAAACTTCCAGTGAAGTTTTGGCCTATTTAGAGATTGATTTGGAAAATTTTCATGAAATACACCTTTGCAGCCCTGGATGTCTACTATCTACTGTCAAAATTTCAGATCAATTGGAAGTCAGGATAAAAAGTTATGATCCAAACACTAAGGCAGTGTCTAAAAAATCCTTCTACCTAAAATATCTCTAAAATGCGATTTCACTCCAAAATACTTCCAACTTTCTACGACATACACTATTACCTCCACTAACCTTTTATTTCTACTCTTATCATCTACGTAGCTCATGCATACATCATTACATATATATTCGCATTTCAAAAACATAATTACGTTACTATATCTATATACATATATATAAAAAAAAAAATGCGGGGTGTTACAATCCACCCCCCTTAAAGAAAGTTTCGTCCTCGAAACTTACCTCAAGTAGCGAACAAATATGGATACTTCTCCCGCATTTCTTGCTCCGGTTCCCATGTAGCTTCCTCCACTCCATGGTGTTGCCACAAAATCTTCATCAATCGGATAACTTTGTTGCGAATCACTTTTTCCTTGGCGTCGAGAATTTCTACCGGTTGCTCCGTCTTGGATTTCAATCTCCTCCAAGTTCACGACTGGAGTTGCATCCGAGTGACACTTTCTCAACATGGACACGTGGAACACGTCATGTACTCCGAATAGCTGGACTGGTAGTCGAAGTTGATATGCCGCCTTGCCTACCACTTTGATTATCTCAAACGGTCCGGTATATCTTGGCGCTAATTTCCCCTTCTTGCCGAATCGAAACACGCCCTTCTTGGGTGACACCTTGAGAAATACGTAGTCTCCCACCTTGAATTCTATGGGTCTTCGTCGGTGGTCCGCATAGCTCTTCTGTCTACTTTGCGCCGTGCGTAGCCTCTCTCGGATGAGTTGAATCTTCTCCATAGTTTCTCGAACAATGTCCAGTCCCAACAAACTACTCTCGCCGGCTTCTAACCAACACGTCGGTGATCGGCATGGTCTTCCATACAATGCTTCATACGGTGCCATCTCAATACTTTCCTGATAGCTGTTGTTGTAAGCAAACTCCACCAACGGTAAGTGGTCGCTCCAACTCCCCTTGAAGTCCAACGTGCAAGTGCGTAACATATCCTCCACAATCTGGATCACTCTCTCGGATTGGCCATCCGTTTGGGGATGAAAAGCCGTACTGAAATGTAACTCCGTCCTCATCGCTTGTTGTAGACTCTGCCAGAATCTCGCCACAAACCTAGAGTCACGATCCGATACAATCGAGAGCGGAACGCCGTGTAACCTCACTATCTCACGGATATACAACTGGCTCAAGGTCTCGAATGTATCCGTGGTCTTCATACCCAAAAAGTGAGCGGACTTGGTGAGTCTATCCACAATGACCCACACTGCATTATGCCCACGCGACGTCCGTGGTAAACCCGAC
Organism: Ilex aquifolium; assembly: GCA_951799425.1. Lineage (NCBI taxonomy): Eukaryota > Viridiplantae > Streptophyta > Magnoliopsida > Aquifoliales > Aquifoliaceae > Ilex > Ilex aquifolium. The sequence continues at coordinate 20,649,560 of OX637393.1, forward strand.
ACGAAGTCCATGGTGATGTGATCCCACTTCCACTCTGGAATGGGCAACGACTGTAAGACTCCCCCTGGCCTTTGATGCTCAATCTTCACCTGCTGGCACACCGCACATTTTGCCACATACTTGGCCACATCTCGTTTCATTCCCCTCCACCAGTATTGACGCTTCATGTCCCTATACATCTTCGTGCTACCGGGGTGGATAGCAAACTTGGAGCGATGACACTCTCTAAGTATTTCCTCCTTTAGGGACGAATCATTGGGAACACATAGCTTCTCCCCATATCTCAACTCTCCATTCTTCCAAGACCATCCTTCCATCGCTTCTCCATTCTCCAATCGGGCTCTAATCAAATCGAGTTCCGAATCCAGGCATTGCAACTCCACCACTCGTTGCAACAACGTCGGTTGAGCCACAAGGTTGAATAGAAATGGTTGATACTCCGGTCCATCCACCCATAGATCGTACTCCTCCAATGCATCAATCATTTGCCACCTAGTTACCGCAAGAGAATTGATTTCACCCCGAGACTTCCTGCTAAGAGCGTCGGCAACTACATTGGCCTTCCCCGGATGGTAGTTGAGCGTGAACTCATAATCTTCCAAGTACTCAATCCACCTTCTCTGCCGGAGATTCAAGTCTTTCTGTGTAAAGATATACTTGAGGCTTTTATGGTCCGAGAACACTTGAAATTTCTCCCCGTATAAATAACATCTCCACAGCTTAAGAGCAAACACCACCGCAGCCAGCTCCAAGTCGTGTGTGGGATAATTCTGCTCATGCACCTTGAGCTGCCTCGAGCCATAAGCCACTACCTTCCCTCCTTGCATTAGAACGCATCCCAAGCCTCGTAGTGAAGCATCGGTGTAGACATCGTAACCTTCCCCACTACTCGGAATAATGAGGATAGGTGCCGTCGTCAACTTCTCCTTCAAGGTGCAAAAATCTAGTTCACATGCTTGAGTTCACAAAAATTTCTCCCCCTTCTTTGTGAGGCGAGTCATCGGCATCGCAAGCTTGGAGAACCCTTCCACAAACCTACGATAATAGCCGGCTAACCCCAAGAAACTCCGTACTTCTGTCACGTTCTTCGGTGGTTCCCATTTCATCACGGCCTCAATCTTTGCGGGATCAACCGCTACTCCCTGCTCGGACACAACATGGCCAAGGAACTTCACTTCCTTCATCCAAAACTCACACTTGCTCATCTTCGCATATAAATTATGTTCTCTCAATGTTTGTAGCACAATAGAGAGATGACGAGCATGTTCCTCCTGAGTCTGTGAGTAAATCAATATGTCATCAATAAACACAATGACAAATTGATCGAGGTAAGGCCGAAAGACTCTGTGCATCAAATCCATGAATGCTGCGGGGGCATTAGACAATCCGAACGGCATCACCGTATACTCGAAATGACCATACCGGGTACGAAAAGCAATCTTAGGAATATCCTCTTCCTTAATCCGCAGCTGATGATACCCCGTGCAAAGATCAATCTTGGAGTAATACTTCGAACCCCTCAACTGATCAAATAAATCGTCAATTCGGGGCAAAGGGTATTTATTCTTCACGGTAACCCGATTCAACCTTCGGTAATCCGTGCACAACCGTAGTGTTTCATCCGTCTTCTTCACAAAGAGAACCGGGGCTCCCCAAGGTGAGGTGCTTAGACGGATAAACCCAATCGCCAACAAGTGCTCCAACTGCATCCTTAGCTCCTTCAACTCCAAAGGTGCCATCCGATAAGGAGCAATGGATATGGGTTCAGTTCCCGGATAAAGATCAATCTTGAACTCAATCTCCCTTTGTGGAGGTAACCCAGGTAATTCGTCAGGGAAGACATCCGGAAAATCCGATACTATCGACACTACGTCCGCATGGGATTTATCCCGATCATCTCCCATTAAGCTGGCTAAGAAACTCAACTGGCTCCCTGCCTTCGCTTTCAAGAATCTACTACCCGTAGTAGGAAATGGATGGGAAGAATTTCGATCATTCATGAAAGTAAAGACTACCCCTCCCGGTAATTGGAATGAGATTCGCTTGCGAAAACAATCCATCACTGCGCGGAAAGCGGACAACAAATTCATCCCAAATATAACGTCATACCCCTTCATGTCTAACACAACCAAATCTACCATTAACTCTTGCTCCCCAATGCGAAGAACACATCCTCTACACACCCTAGTTGTATCCAAGCGTTCTCCCGTCGGCATATCAATACTCAAAGCATGATCAAGTTTCCCAAAGTCCAAACCCAGATTAAGTGCATATTTCGTGCGTATGAATGAATGTGTAGCACCGGGGTCAAATAAAATTCGGGCCCAAGAATTGTAGAGAAGAACGATACCTTCCACAACGGCATTGGAGGTATCTTCCTCCGGTTGGGTCAAAGAAAATACTCTCCCCTGAGTGGCGCCGCCTGGGGCTAGAGTTCCCAACGGTCTCTGCTGCTGTAGTGGCTTGTTTGTAGCCACTGGTCCTGTCGTTTGGTTGTCCCTCGGTGGAAGCGATGGGCAATTGTGTCTGAAGTGCCCCACTCCTCCACATGCGAAACACTGACGAGGGTCTGTGGCTGTCCTCCCCGGTACCCCTCCTGCTCCTCGAGCTACCGGCTGTCTATGTCCCCCCGCCTGGTCTGGGCGACGGTATGGTGTCGGCCTCTGTGCTCAACTGCCACTAGCACCAGTCCTGATCGGACCTCCCCTCATAAGGCTCTGTCGCTCCTGAGTATCCTCCATGTCTCTCTCCACAAGTGCGGCTCTATCAACCAGATCCCCATACGCCCTGATCCTGAGAGCCACCAACTTCTCCCGGATGACCGGCCTTAATCCCTGCTCGAAGCGCTTGGCCGTGTCGGCCTCAGTAGATATAAACCCCGTAGCATAACGGGAGAGCTCGTCGAACCGCCTCTCATACTCAGCCACGGTCATACTACCCTGTCGTAGTGCAAGAAAATCCGCCTTCATTCGGTCTCTGACCGATTCAGGGAAGTACTTATCTTGGAAAAGTTGATCGAACTCTTCCCAAGTGAGTGTGTCGGTGTCCCTTCTCCTCTTTATGGCATCCCACCAATAGTCGGCCTCCCTCTCAAATAGGTAGGTCGCCAAACCAACCCTCAACTCCTCGGCAACTCCCATGCCGTCACAGATTTTTTTCACTCGGCGGATCCATCTGTCCGCCTCCAAAGGATTGGAGCTCCCTTGGAAGTTGGGTGGTCGTTTTCTTAAGAATTCCCGAAGAGCTATCATCCTTCGGTCTCCGTTCCCATTGCCCGGTACTTGAGCGAGAGGATGAGCTCCACCATTGTGGTTGTTGTTACCATTTTGGTTTTGTACCAAAGTGGTGAGCTCCCTCAAGCATTGGTAAATGCCTTGCATGGCATCCGGAGGTGGTGGTGGTGGTGGATTCGCTTGACCTCCACGGCCACGCCCACGTCCGCGTCCCCGTCCTTGTTCGCCGTTCATCCTGCACATCAATTCACAACTTAGTTTCCTTGATGTGCAAGATATAAACTAAAGTGATATGTAGGATGTCTTGATTTAAGCACAAGGCATATACAAAATTTAACTTAACAATTTCCTTCACCCTAAACCAACATATCTAGTGGTAATCCATAACCTACAGCTCCCATGTAAGACCTAAAGCCTAGGCTCTGATACCATTTTGTAACACCCCAAAACACACCCTGGACGGCATTACATTCTAAAACCATTCATATCATGAGAGCACTAATATAATCCATTCATAAATAAGACTTCATAAAAATCATTCATAACATTTACATCATTATCCCAAAAGAATATGCCATCTTTGGCCTTTACATTTCAAAAATCAACTAATGTAGCGCAGCGGAAATAACAAAAGAAAACTAGACATCACAAGGTTCAAAATGAATATCCTAGTCTAGAACAAAAAGTAAGCGACATCTCTAGAGGTCCCACTCGGGATCCAAATATCCCTCTAGTGAAGCCTCTCCATGGCCCGGCTCATTAGCACCGAGCTCATCCTCTGGCACCAAATCTGAAAAATGTTCAACTGTAGGGGGTGAGCACAAAGCTCTGTAGAAAAATCCTCTCAAACCCAAACAAGGTTTAGAAAAGTATATAAAATAAGTCGGTCTCATTTCACAATTAACATATATAAGATTTGAAGTAAAAACAAGGACATTTAAACAAATCTCAAGTTTAAGTCGTAACAATAATCCAGTGAAAGGTTGTATGTTGGTTCATCCCCGTACCATGTATGTTGATTGCTTCTCATGAATCTACCCAACGATTATACCTAGTCCACCAATCACTATCACAATCACAAACACTTTAGGAAAGGGCGTCTACCATCCCAATGGCAGTGACGAGTCCCTTCCCAGGAAAAGTATACTATCCCTTGTTCGAACTCCAGTGAACGATAGTGGTCGCATTACCAAATGACAACCCACTACAAGTGTTAGGAAACCATCTCACCCCCACTGGGATAGACTAACCTCTAACACTCTACGGCATCTCTCGATGACAATCCAAGTCCATCACAACAACCATACCAATGAGGAAACCAAAATATTCTCATTTTACAAGCATATCTCAAAAATCCCCAAATTTAGAATGAGACAATTTCAATAACCCATTTTAAGAAAAATACAAGAGATCATTCCACATCATTTTATCACTCAACACCAAGCACTATAGTTTCGAAATCAATAATAAAGGAAGAATGTTGGAAGAAAATTCATCTCTCTCCAAAACTAGGGTTTTAAAGCAAGCAAAGAGATTTCATGGGTATTCAACCCTCATTTTGTTTAAATCATGTAATCTTTACAAAAAGACTAAGAGATGATGATTTCATATCATATATATAACATTTAGGTCAAAACATACATATATAAATAAGCCCTAAGCCTCAATGAAAGAATTTGAGAAGAACCCCCTACCTTCTTCTTCCTTAGTGTTCTTTGAGGAACTTGAAGTTTTGATCCTCTTCAATGTGTAAATCCTCTCTTGATCTTGTGTTTTCCCCTTATTTCTTCCTCTCTAAGATTATCTAGGGTTAGAAATGTTGAAATGAGGCTAATGGGGGTGTCCTTAAGTATTTATAGTGAAAGAAATGGCCTCCTGTGCGCGATTCTGAAGTTCAGAATTCGTAACTCACGTTCGAATGTCATTGGCGTTCGAACGTCACTAGTGCAAATTATTGATTCACGTTCGAACGTCACTTTGGCTTTCGAACGTCACTTTGGCTTTCGAACGTTGGTTGCTCCCAGTACTTTTGCATTTTTATCAGAGCTCTGCAGACACCAAAGTATTGGGACTCCCTCACGTTCGAACGTCGATTCACGTTCGAACGTCATCCCAGTTTCTGCTGAAACTTCCAGTGAAGTTTTGGCCTATTTAGAGATTGATTTGGAAAATTTTCATGAAATACACTTTTGCAGCCCTGGATGTCTACTATCTACTGTCAAAATTTCAGATCAATTGGATGTCAGGAGAAAAAGTTATGATCCAAACACTAAGGCAGTGTCTAAAATTCTTCTACCTAAAATATCTCTAAAATGCGATTTCACTCCAAAATACTTCCAACTTTCTACGACATACACTATTACCTCCACTAACCTTTTATTTCTACTCTTATCATCTACGTAGCTCATGCATACATCATTACATATATATTCGCATTTCAAAAACATAATTACGTTACTATATATCTATATACATATATATAAAAAAAAAATGCGGGGTGTTACAATCCACCCCCTCTTAAAGAAAGTTTCGTCCTCGAAACTTACCTCAAGTAGCGAACAAATATGGATACTTCTCCCGCATTTCTTGCTCCGGTTCCCATGTAGCTTCCTCCACTCCATGGTGTTGCCACAAAATCTTCACCAATCGGATAACTTTGTTGCGAAGCACTTTTTCCTTGGCGTCGAGAATTTTTGCCGGTTGCTCCGTCTTGGATTTCAATCTCCTCCAAGTTCACGACTGGAGTTGCATCCGAGTGACACTTTCTCAACATGGACACGTGGAACACGTCATGTACTCCGGATAGCTGGACTGGTAGTCGAAGTTGATATGCCGCCTTGCCTACCGCTTTGATTATCTCAAACGGTCCGGTATATCTTGGCGCTAATTTCCCCTTCTTGCCGAATCGAAACACGCCCTTCTTGGGTGACACCTTGAGAAATATGTAGTCTCCCACCTTGAATTCTATGGGTCTTCGTCGGTGGTCCGCATAGCTCTTCTGTCTACTTTGCGCCGTGCGTAGCCTCTCTCGGATGAGTTGAATCTTCTCCGTAGTTTCTCGAACAATGTCCAGTCCCAACAAACTACTCTCGCCGGCTTCTAACCAATACGTCGGTGATCGGCATGGTCTTCCATACAATGCTTCATACGGTGCCATCCCAATACTTTCCTGATAGCTGTTGTTGTAAGCAAACTCCACCAACGGTAAGTGGTCGCTCCAACTCCCCTTGAAGTCCAACGTGCAAGTGCGTAACATATCCTCCACAATCTGGATCACTCTCTCGGATTGGCCATCCGTTTGGGGATGAAAAGCCGTACTGAAATGTAACTCCGTCACCATCGCTTGTTGTAGACTCTGCCAGAATCTCGCCACAAACCTAGAGTCACGATCCGATACAATCGAGAGTGGAACGCCGTGTAACCTCACTATCTCACGGATATACAACTGGCTCAAGGTCTCGAATGTATCCGTGGTCTTCATACCCAAAAAGTGAGCGGACTTGGTGAGTCTATCCACAATGACCCACACTGCATTATGCCCACGCGACGTCCGTGGTAAACCCGACACGAAGTCCATGGTGATGTGATCCCACTTCCACTCTGGAATGGGCAACGACTGTAAGACTCCCCCTGGCCTTTGATGCTCAATCTTCACCTGCTGGCACACCGCACATTTTGCCACATACTTGGCCACATCTCGTTTCATTCCCCTCCACCAGTATTGACGCTTCATGTCCCTATACATCTTCGTGCTACCGGGGTGGATAGCAAACTTGGAGCGATGACACTCTCTAAGTATTTCCTCCTTTAGGGACGAATCATTGGGAACACATAGCTTCTCCCCATATCTCAACTCTCCATTCTTCCAAGACCATCCTTCCATCGCTTCTCCATTCTCCAATCGGGCTCTAATCAAATCGAGTTCCGAATCCAGGCATTGCAACTCCACCACTCGTTGCAACAACGTCGGTTGAACCACAAGGTTGAATAGAAATGGTTGATACTCCGGTCCATCCACCCATAGATCGTACTCCCCCAATGCATCAATCATTTGCCACCTAGTTACCGCAAGAGAATTGATTTCACCCCGAGACTTCCTGCTAAGAGCGTCGGCAACTACATTGGCCTTCCCCGGATAGTAGTTGAGCGTGAACTCATAATCTTCCAAGTACTCAATCCACCTTCTCTGCCGGAGATTCAAGTCTTTCTGTGTGAAGATATACTTGAGGCTTTTATGGTCCGAGAACACTTGAAATTTCTCCCCGTATAAATAACATCTCCACAGCTTAAGAGCAAATACCACCGCAGCCAGCTCCAAGTCGTGTGTGGGATAATTCTGCTCATGCACCTTGAGCTGCCTCCAGCCATAAGCCACTACCTTCCCTCCTTGCATTAGAACGCATCCCAAGCCTCGTAGTGAAGCATCGGTGTAGACATCGTAACCTTCCCCACTACTCGGAATAATGAGGATAGGTGTCGTCGTCAACTTCTCCTTCAAGGTGCAAAAAGCTAGTTCACATGCTTGAGTCCACAAAAATTTCTCCCCCTTCTTTGTGAGGCGAGTCATCGGCATCGCAAGCTTGGAGAACCCTTCCACAAACCTACGATAATAGCCGGCTAACCCCAAGAAACTCCGTACTTCTGTCACGTTCTTCGGTGGTTCCCATTTCATCACGGCCTCAATCTTTGCGGGATCAACCGCTACTCCCTGCTCGGACACAACATGGCCAAGGAACTTCACTTCCTTCATCCAAAACTCGCACTTGCTCATCTTCGCATATAAATTATGTTCTCTCAATGTTTGTAGCACAATAGAGAGATGACGAGCATGTTCCTCCTGAGTCTGTGAGTAAATCAATATGTCATCAATAAACACAATGACAAATTGATCGAGGTAAGGCCGAAAGACTCTGTGCATCAAATCCATGAATGCTGCGGGGGCATTAGTCAATCCGAACGGCATCACCGTATACTCGAAATGACCATACCGGGTACGAAAAGCAATCTTAGGAATATCCTCTTCCTTAATCCGCAGCTGATGATACCCCGTGCGAAGATCAATCTTGGAGTAATACTTCGAACCCCTCAACTGATCAAATAAATCGTCAATTCGGGGCAAAGGGTATTTATTCTTCACGGTAACCCGATTCAACCTTCGGTAATCCGTGCACAACCGTAGTGTTTCATCCGTCTTCTTCACAAAGAGAACCGGGGCTCCCCAAGGTGAGGTGCTTAGACGGATAAACCCAATCGCCAACAAGTGATCCAACTGCATCCTTAGCTCCTTCAACTCCAAAGGTGCCATCCGATAAGGAGCAATGGATATGGGTTCAGTTCCCGGATAAAGATCAATCTTGAACTCAATCTCCCTTTGTGGAGGTAACCCAGGTAATTCGTCAGGGAAGACATCCGGAAAATCCGATACTATCGACACTACGTCCGCATGGGATTTATCCCGATCATCTCCCATTAAGCTGGCTAAGAAACTCAACTGGCTCCCCGCCTTCGCTTTCAAGAATCTACTACCCGTAGTAGGAAATGGATGGGAAGAATTTCAATCATTCATGAAAGTAAAGACTACCCCTCCCGGTAATTGGAATGAGATTCACTTGTGAAAACAATCCATCACTGCGCGGAAAGCGGACAACAAATTCATCCCAAATATAACGTCATACCCCTTCATGTCTAACACAACCAAATCTACCATCAACTCTTGCTCCCCAATGCGAAGCACACATCCTCTACACAACCTAGTTGTATCCAAGCGTTCTCCCGTCGGCATATCAATACTCAAAGCATGATCAAGTTTCCCAAAGTCCAAACCCAGATTAAGTGCATATTTCGTGCGTATGAATGAATGTGTAGCACCGGGGTCAAATAAAATTCGGGCCCAAGAATTGTAGAGAAGAACGATACCTTCCACAACGGCATTGGAGGTATCTTCCTCCGGTTGGGTCAAAGCAAATACTCTCCCCTGAGTGGCGCCGCCTGGGGCTAGAGTTCCCAACGGTCTCTGCTGCTGTAGTGGCTTGTTTGTAGCCACTGGTCCTGTCGTTTGGTTGTCCCTCGGTGGAAGCGATGGGCAATTGTGTCTGAAGTGCCCCACTCCTCCACATGCGAAACACTGACGAGGGTCTGTGGCTGTCCTCCCCGGTACCCCTCCTGCTCCTCGAGCTACCGGCGGTCTATGTCCCCCCGCCTGGTCTGGGAGACGGTATGGTGTCGGCCTCTGTGCTCAACTGCCACTAGCACCAGTCCTGATCGGACCTCCCCTCATAAGGCTCTGTCGCTGCTGAGTATCCTCCATGTCTCTCTCCACAAGTGCGGCTCTATCAACCAGATCCCCATACTCCCTGATCCTGAGAGCCACCAACTTCTCCCGGATGACCGGCCTCAATCCCTGCTCGAAGCGCTTGGCCCTGTCGGCCTCAGTAGATATAAACCCCGTAGCATAACGGGAGAGCTCGTCGAACCGCCTCTCATACTCAGCCACGGTCATACTACCCTGTCGTAGTGCAAGAAAATCCGCCTTCATTCGGTCTCTGACCGATTCAGGGAAGTACTTATCTTGGAAAAGTTGATCGAACTCTTCCCAAGTGAGTGTGTCGGTGTCCCTTCTCCTCTTTATGGCATCCCACCAATAGTCGGCCTCCCTCTCAAATAGGTAGGTCGCCAAACCAACCCTCAACTCCTCGGCAACTCCCATGCCGTCACAGATTTTTTTCACTCGGCGGATCCATCTATCCGCCTCCAAAGGATTGGAGCTCCCTTGGAAGTTGGGTGGTCGTTGTCTTAAGAATTCCCGAAGAGCTATCATCCTTCGGTCTCCATTCCCATTGCCCGGTACTTGAGCGAGAGGATGAGCTCCACCATTGTGGTTGTTGTTACCATTTTGGTTTTGTACCAAAGTGGTGAGCTCCCTCAAGCATTGGTAAATGCCTTGCATGGCATCCGGAGGTGGTGGTGGTGGTGGATTCGCTTGACCTCCACGGCCACGCCCACGTCCGCGTCCCCGTCCTTGTTCGCCGTTCATCCTGCACATCAATTCACAACTTAGTTTCCTTGATGTGCAAGATATAAACTAAAGTGATATGTAGGATGTCTTGATTTAAGCACAAGGCATATACAAAATTTAACTTAACAATTTCCTTCACCCTAAACCTACATCTCTAGTGGTAATCCATAACCTACAGCTCCCATGTAAGACCTAAAGCCTAGGCTCTGATACCATTTTGTAACACCCCAAAACACACCCTGGACGGCATTACATTCTAAAACCATTCATATCATGAGAGCACTAATATAATCCATTCATAAATAAGACTTCATAAAAATCATTCATAACATTTACATCATTATCCCAAAAGAATATGCCATCTTTGGCCTTTACATTTCAAAAATCAACTAATGTAGCGCAGCGAAAATAACAAAAGAAAACTAGACATCACAAGGTTCAAAATGAATATCCTAGTCTAGAACAAAAAGTAAGCGACATCTCTAGAGGTCCAACTCGGGATCCAAATATCCCTCTAGTGAAGCCTCTCCATGGCCCGGCTCATTAGCACCGAGCTCATCCTCTGGCACCAAATCTGAAAAATGTTCAACTGTAGGGGGTGAACACAAAGCTCTGTAGAAAAATCCTCTCAAACCCAAACAAGGTTTAGAAAAGTATATAAAATAAGTCGGTCTCATTTCACAATTAACATATATAAGATTTGAAGTAAAAACAAGGACATTTAAACAAATCTCAAGTTTAAGTCGTAACAATAATCCAGTGAAAGGTTGTATGTTGGTTCATCCCCGTACCATGTATGTTGATTGCTTCTCATGAATCTACCCAACGATTATACCTAGTCCACCAATCACTATCACAATCACAAACACTTTAGGAAAGGGCGTCTACCATCCCAATGGCAGTGACGAGTCCCTTCCCAGGAAAAGTATACTATCCCTTGTTCGAACTCCAGTGAACGATAGTGGTCGCATTACCAAATGACAACCCACTACAAGTGTTAGGAAACCATTTCACCCCCACTGGGATAGACTAACCTCTAACACTCTACGGCATCTCTCGATGACAATCCAAGTCCATCACAACAACCATACCAATGAGGAAACCAAAATATTCTCATTTTACAAGCATATCTCAAAAATCCCCAAATTTAGAATGAGACAATTTCAATAACCCATTTTAAGAAAAATACAAGAGATCATTCCACATCATTTTATCACTCAACACCAAGCACTATAGTTTCGAAATCAATAATAAAGGAAGAATGTTGGAAGAAAATTCATCTCTCTCCAAAACTAGGGTTTTAAAGCAAGCAAAGAGATTTCATGGGTATTCAACCCTCACTTTGTTTAAATCATGTAATCTTTACAAAAAGACTAAGAGATGATGATTTCATATCATATATATAACATTTAGGTCAAAACATACATATATAAATAAGCCCTAAGCCTCAATGAAAGAATTTGAGAAGAACCCCCTACCTTCTTCTTCCTTAGTGTTCTTTGAGGAACTTGAAGTTTTGATCCTCTTCAATGTGTAAATCCTCTCTTGATCTTGTGTTTTCCCCTTATTTCTTCCTCTCTAAGATTATCTAGGGTTAGAAATGTTGAAATGAGGCTAATGGGGGTGTCCTTAAGTATTTATAGTGAAAGAAATGGCCTCCTGTGCGCGATTCTGAAGTTCAGAATTCGTAACTCACGTTCGAACGTCATTGGCGTTCGAACGTCACTAGTGCAAATTATTGATTCACGTTCGAACGTCACTTTGGCTTTCGAACGTTGGTTGCTCCCAGTACTTTTGCATTTTCATCAGAGCTCTGCAGACACCAAAGTACTGGGACTCCCTCACGTTCGAACGTCGATTCACGTTCGAACGTCATCCCAGTTTCTGCTGAAACTTCCAGTGAAGTTTTGGCCTATTTAGAGATTGATTTGGAAAATTTTAATGAAATACACTTTTGTAGCCCTGGATGTCTACTATCTACTGTCAAAATTTCAGATCAATTGGAAGTCAGGATAAAAAGTTATGATCCAAACACTAAGGCAGTGTCTAAAATTCTTCTACCTAAAATATCTCTCAAATGCGATTTCACTCCAAAATACTTCCAACTTTCTACGACATACACTATTACCTCCACTAACCTTTTATTTCTACTCTTATCATCTACGTAGCTCATGCATACATCATTACATATATATTCGCATTTCAAAAACATAATTACGTTACTATATATCTATATACATATATATATAAAAAAAAAATGCGGGGTGTTACAAGCCCAACCTTCCGGAAGGTTGGTGACTTGTAGTGGTGTTAGGTGTCATCTTCTTGGGCTGCCACTTGTCAGCTTCTTATTGGTCCACGTTTCTTTATTGCACCTTGGTCCTTCGTGACTTCAAGCTTTGCAAATTGGTCCTGTATTCTTCAGTATTTCTGCATTTGACCCTGTAACTTAAACATAAAATATTTAAAACTGTAAATTAAGCACAAACTATAATTCATAATATTTACTTGTTTTATCTTAAAAAACTGATTACTTAATCATCCTAATTTATACACTAATTAAGGTTAATCATACTCCAACTTTGAAATAAATTAATGAAATACCATAGTTTTTGTTCCATCTGTGCCAAGTTCATTTCGTTAATTGCATTGTGATTTTCGTATTTTGAGTGTTTGATGATTTACTTTTGTAAATGGAATGTTTTACTTTCATACTATTTGGTTTGAAAATAAACTTTACTAGGGACTAGCAAAGCTCAAGTTGGGGAGGTGTGATTAGCACAAAACATTGCATGATTAGTAGGGTTGGGGTTAGCAAGAAGGGCTAGAAAATCCCTCGGGTGCAAGGCCCGGTGATTGGGATATGCACTCCCTTGGTTCGGCCCATGAAGTGTGTGGGTGTACGCGGAACCCGCGGTGGAAGTCCGTAAATTTCGTGTGGGTTGGGTGACCCTTGGTGTGAGTCCATGAACATCCACCCCTACAAAGAACCTAGATTGGTAAATGTCATTTGATGTGATCATAGATGACGGATTCATACACATTGGCACTTGCAGGTGTTCAGGAGCTGGGAAGAGCTCGGGTTGATGTGCGTGAGTGAGTCTCATCTCATTTCACGACATGGCACGGTAGATTCCAACATGGAATGCATATTCTAAATTGGAATGTTATGGTTGTTAATTGTTGACATGTGAACATTTCATATGCATCTAGGTGGGGGAGTAGCCTCTTTGGGAGATACTCTATTGAGCGTGGCTCACCCTATACGAGAAAAATGTTTCAGGTGCGGGATATACACCGGTGGATGGCTCCCAATTCGAGCCCCGTGGATGAAGAAAGCCGGAATGTGGCTTTATTTTGAGTTTTTGTAAAATTATTATGAAAACTTAGTTTTGGTATGTAAATTCATGTAAATGTATGTAATAGAGTTGGTATGGACCTGGTGTAATATGAAAATCTTCATTATACATGTGTTAGATGGAAATGATATGTTTTGGAGTGGATTGGAAATTGAAAACAGGTGAAGCAGGCAAAACTAGGCATGGCGTACCAGTACAGCGTATCGGTACAATGTGGTCCAGTAGGCATGGCATACCGGTATGGCGTACTGGTACAAAGTGGTCCAGTAGGCACAGCGTACCGATACTGCGTACTTGTACACTTTCTAAAAATTTAAAATTTTAAAACTGTTTTGCCAAGCTTTTGGGCTATGTGTTTCCTCCCTTCAAATGTAATAAATGGACAATAATTGACTAGCAATGGTGGTATGTTGGACCTTGGATGGGTCAACCGATTAAAAGTATATAGACTTAGTTTTTCTTTTATAATCCCGGTCAAGGGTATGCTATTGACGTGATGTCGGGTTTTGCGACAATCATGCGTATTTCCGCGGGTTGATGGGTTATCAACGGTTAATAAAGGATCCCCCGATTTTAAGGGCGTCACAATTGGGAATACAACGGAAACCATCAAGCAGGAGGCTTGATGATGGCTTGGAAGGTGAAAGAACCAGGAATTGAGCAAAACAAGTTAAAACCTACTGGTAGGTTTGTCATAAAATTACCTGTAGGTTTTGGCTTCTGGAGTGGGTTCTACCAGAAAACTACCAGAAGGTTCTGGCTACTGGTGTGAAATCTACCGATAGGTTTGGCCATCGACCTACAGGTAGGTTTTGTTGAAAAATGTCAGGTTCTACAACTCAAGCTCTGCCACATGGGGGTCCCACCTATGGGTCTCCCACTTGTTCCCTGGCACCCCTTACACGCAGCCAATGGTGCCTAAATGTTTGATTGATTTGTAGGAAACGATGGACTAAAATGGAGGTGAGGATTCAAGCATACCCTGTGACAAGGCTACGGTGTATCAAGAACTCACAACCACATCCACACTCAACCTAGTCAAACCAAATCATCATACACTACGAGGAGGAATGAAAAAGAGTTGATTTAGCATACCCAAGAGGAATTCTCCCTTGGATTAGCCAACATGAAGCTTAGCTGCTCATGTTTAAGGAAAGAACATAGATGAAATAAAGAGACATTGTAAAGAAATGAAGATTAGAACTTAAATTAATGCAAGAAAACATAAACTACAAAAAAGGTGAATTTAATACCCATTTGAAGAGCTTGAGATGAAAACTTAAATACAACAATGGTAGATTCTAAGATACTCAACTAAACTTGTAATGTACTTGAAGTAAATGACATTAAAGACAATAAATGAAGCTTACAAGAGTATTCAAGAAGATTACAAGTGAAATGGATGGAAGAAATGCAAAAATCTAAGCTTTCTCTCTCTAAAACTATGTCTTCCTCCTAGAGCTTCTCTCTCTATATCTCTACAATCTGGATAATTTGTAATGGAACTTGCAAATTCATCGATGGAGGTCCTCCTAGGCGTGTGACAGCCCTCCCATCCATAGGAGGCTGAAGTGATGGCTTTAGGCAGGCTAGGACAGTCTACCCAGCAATTACCAAGCTTCCTCTCTTCTATCTCCTCCTCATTAATGCTTGAGCCATCAAAGTCCAAGCTATGGTTGAGGAGGCATGTCTAAGTTGATTTGGCATTTCGATTGGAATGACCTATTCGAATTAGCCAACACTTGTTTCCATTTCATTTTAATCAAAAGCACAACTCACCAAAACACAAAACTCAAAGATTTTTACACTTTTCCTTTTTCACCAAAATCACCTTCAAAACAATTCACCTCATTCCTTGAGAAGACGACCTTGGAATATGAATTCCAAGTAAAACACGACATTCGAAAGTCTCTCTGCGCTTGGGGAGAACTTTTGTTCACACACACACATTTCATTCACACACCCGTTTTCCCAATTCTTGCAATTAACCCGAGTGAGAGTGACACTCTCCCACACACATAAGCCATATACACATTGAGGGTTCATGTTCAGAAATTAGGAACAATGGAATAAGTCAAGCATTTACTTCCCAGAGAGGACCTTGACACATCGGTGGGATCTGTGATATCCCAAGATTGGACATTTTCTACCAATGTGTTAAAGTACTTGAGGGCCTTATCAAGATCCTTACTCAAACACTCTCCATTGCACATCATTTCAATAAATTGTCAGTTACCCAGCGTAATTCCTTCGTATAAGAAACTAACCAATTGCCATGGTTTAAATGCATGATGTGGAATGGAGTGCAACAAGTCCTTGTATCTATCCCAACACTGATATAACTGCTCATTTGGTTTTTCTGAAAAGTTTTGAATTTGTTTATTTAGAGTAGTTGTCTTGGGCATTGGAAAAAAATTGTTTAGAAATCCAGATAACATTTGTGCCCAAGAACTTATCAAGCAAGGTTTCAACGAGTTCAACTAAGTTTTTGCTTTGTCGTTGAGGGAGAAGGGAAATAATTTCATGCATGCCATATCTTCCATGGCATGATTTGTAATGAATGTTCCAACTATTTCCTTAAATTTTTTAATGTGTAGGTAAGAATTTTCTCATTCCACTCCATGGAATTAAGGAAGTAATTACAACATGTCCGGTTAACTAGAAAGCCATGCGCTTGCACGGGTAGAAGTATGAATAAGGAGGTGGTGCTTTGGATATTTTGGAGATAATCTCTCATTGATCTCACCGGAGGATCAAAAGGGAGATTATTTCCTTCATTTCTCTGAGGGGGGAATTGCATTCGGGGGTTTGACACTCGGGGGTTTTGCACTCTCCCACCCCTAGGATTATTAGCACCATCATCCCAGAATTGTCTTCGGTATCCTCGGATGAGCCTTGATTTATATTCATATTTGGTCCTAGGGCACATCTTACTGGTCTATTTTGATTATCATGTCCCCACATGCAAAAAAACACTAATTACAATTGGAAATGTATACACAAATATGTACAAAGGAGTAACATACCTCAGCCCATGCAAATCATGGGACTTACCTCAGTTGTCCCCAAATAACCTTCAAATCCGACGCTTAGCCTTCCCCGGCAACGGCGCCAAAAATGCTTAATCGTTTTTCCTAACTTCCAACTCGAACCCGATTATGTGTATATGGCATATAGAAATTGGTGAGTGTCACTCTCCCTCAAGTTCAATGCAAGAAGTGGGAAAATTATGTGTGGATGAACAAAAATGTGTATTTGTGCAAAAGTGCTCCCTAAGCGTAGAAAGACTCGCAATGTCGTGTTTTACTTGGAATGAGTATTCCAATGTCGTCTCCTCAGGGAAGTTATGGTCGGGTGTTTGAAGAGTGATTTGTGAAAAAATAAAAATTGAAAAATCTTTTTATTTGAAGTTGGTGAGTTGTGAGTCAAGAAATATGCAAGAAAGCAAGGTTGGCTAATCCATAGAGGTTATTCCAATGGGAATGCCAAATCAACTCATTTCATTCAACCAATGGTGTCTTAGTGTTTGATTGAGTCGTAGGAAGTGAGAGACTAATGTAGTTGTGGTGGGCAAGAGCATATCCAGTGACAAATCTACGGTGTATCAAAAGCCCAGAACCATGTCTGCATTCAACTTGGTCAAATCAAACACTTTACACTAAGAGGAACAATGGAAGAGAGTCAATTTCACACACCCAAGAGGAAATCCCTCGTGGATTAGCCAACTAGAATTTTAGTAATGCATGATAAAAGTAAGAATAAACATGCAGTAGAGAAACATGGTAGTGGAATCAAGCATGCACTTGTATTAATGTGAGAGAAGGTTTAAACTACAAGAGAAAAGACATTCATACCTAAAATGTAAAGCTTGAAGGGACAAAACCCAAATATGAAAATGAACTCCAAGAAACATAGCTAAACTTGATTACAACTTTGATTAAAAGAGATTAGAGTGCAAGAGGAAAAGATTACAAGTAAAATAGAGCTTACTACAATGAAAATGATGAAAGAAAATGTAAAACCCAACTTTCTCTCTCTAGAACTTCTTCTTCTATGACCTTCTCTCTCTGAAAGTATGATAATCTCAAAATGTATGTATGAACTCCCTATTTTCATCCATCCCCCCCCCTCTCTTAGCATGACCGGCTGACTTGGAGTAATTGGAGAGAGATTGTCTACAAAAGCTTCCAAAATCAGTCATGGCATGGTCCTGCCATGCGTTTCCGACCACTCCCTCTCTCTACATTAGGAGATCATCATGGAGTGTTAGAAATGTCAAAACATGGATTACGTGACAAAAGATGGGCCCTGTAGTTGGTGGAGTCGTTTGGAGAAGGATCTGAGTTTTCTGGGCAGCTACTACCGGTAGCTCATAAGGCTTATACCGGTAGCTCATTTCCAGTAGGGTCCGGTAGCTAGTAAGGCTCCTAATGGTAGCTCACTGATAGCTAAAAAGTAGCTCATGAAGGGAGCTACCGGTAGCTCATTTCCAACTTTCATAAATTTGTCATAACTTTTGATTCCACCATCCGATTGAGCTAACATTTTGAAAAAAGAAAGAGGACATTCAGATCTAAAACTTTCATGTTTTGTACTTTTTCAGATTCAAAGTAGATCATGGTAAAAAAATGTAAAATATCATGGTACTACTACCAAATGGTGCGGATGTCGGTACTAATATTCCAATAGGCATAGGTACCGGTACCTATGATACCAGTGCTTGATTGTTTCCATTGTTGTCCCTAATTTCCGAACATGAAACCTCAGTGTGTGTATAGTTTATGTGTGTGAGTGAGTGTCACTCTCACTCGGGGTTCAATGCAAGAAATGGGAAAACGGATGTGTGGGAATGGAATGAATGAAATGTGTGTGTGTGAACAAAAGTGCTCCCCAAGCGCAAAGAGAATTTTGAATGCCGTGTTTTACTTGGAATGGGTGTTCCAAGGTCGTCTCCTCAGGGAAGGAAGGTCAAATTGTGGTGAAGGTGATTTTGTGAAAAATGAAAAGTGTAAAATCTTGTAGTTTTGTGTTTTGTGAGTTGTGTTTTTGATGAAAATGAAATGGAAACAAGTGTTGGCTAATCCGAATAGGTCATTCCAATGGGAATACCATATCAAGTCAAAGCCTTCCTCCAATGGTGTCTAGATGCTCGTTTGATTCGTGGGGAACGAGGGACTAAAAATGGATGTGAGGATCCAAGCATACCCCGTGACAAGTCTACGGGATATCAAAGACTCACAACCAAATGGAGGTGAGGATCCAAGCATACCCCATGACAAGTCTATGGGATATCAAACAATCACAACCACATTCACACTCAACCTAGTCAAACCGAATCAACGTATACTACGAGGAGGAAAGAAAATGAGTTGATTTGGCATACCCAAGAAGAGTTTTTCATTGGATTAGCCAACTTAAAGCTTAACTACTCATATTAAAAGGAAAGACATGCATAATATTAAGAGACATGGTATTGAAATGGAGATTAGAACTTAACTTAATGCTAGAAATCTTGAACTATGAAGAAAAATATTCAATACCCATTTTAAGAACTTGAAATAAAGAAAACTCAAAACAACAATGGTAGAATCTAGAATGCATAACTAAACTTGCAGTACTCTGGAAATAAATGGCATTAAAGGTAATAAATGAAGCTTACAAGAGTGTTCAAGAAGATTACAAGTGATAAGAGTGGAAGAAATGCAAAAATCTAAGCTTATCTTTGTAGCACTACATCTTCTTTCTTGGAGCTTTCTAAGCTTAGGTAGCCTCCCCCTTCAATGTGAGTGTGAATGCTGAATATATGGTGAAAACCTCTGCAATTTTTTCCATGGAGGTCCCCCCTAGGTGTGTGACAGGCCTCACATCCATAGGAGGTGAGTTGATAGCTTGGAGAGGCTAGGACAAGCCTAGCCTGCAACCCACCATGCCTCCATCTTTCTCTCTCCTCCTCTCCCATCCTCCATCTTCTTTTTGCTGAATTTGGGGTGTAGGAGGCATGCATATGTGTATAATATGTCAGGGGGCAAATGGGAGAATCATAGGTGGGACCCCCAAACAAGTGGAGCATAAGTTGCAGGCTTTCTGGGCATTCTGGGCAAAACCTTCCGGAAGGTCGACGTAAACCTTCCGGAAGGTTTATTCCAGTAGACTAAACCTTTCAGAAGCTGACAGCTCAGGACCAGTTTTCGTAGAATTATTATAACCTTTGATCCAACAGTACAATTGAGCTGACATTTTGACACAATACAGAGGACATCCATATATACAACTTTCATGTTTTGCACTTTTTCAGATTCGAAGTGGATCATGGTAAAAAATGGGAAAAACAGAAGGTCATGCAAACAAAAGGTCATGTTTTGCATTTTTTTCAATTCCAGTGGGCTAAACCTTCTGAAAGGTCGATGAAAACCTTCTGGAAGGTTCTCTTCCCAATGCATTTTTTCTTGATTTCTTCACCTTCCATTCCTCCCAATCCTCATGTAATGTGTCCATCTCTTCACCACTCATCCGAAGTCACACTTAGCTGTAGGGTTCCGAAATCCATCATTTACGCTATGATTACCTGCAACATCAAAATTTCAACATTATTCTTAACTTTGGCTAACTCTAAGTAATTAAATGCAAAGTTAAGTTAAAATGCATGTAATGAGGCCGTTAAATATGCAATATTATGTGTTCATCAACCAGGTACCGCTACCTCCTTAATTTCTTTCACTTTTAGGCCTCCAAATCCTCATGTAATGTGTCCATCTCTTCACCACTCATCCACACTTAGTTGCAGGGTTCCAAAAGCCATCATTTACACAATGATTACCTGTAACATCAAAATTTCTACATTATTCAAAAAATTGACTAACTCTAAGTAATTAAATGCAAAGTTGAGTCAAAATGCATGTAATGAGGTTGTTATATATGCAATATTACGCGCTCATCACTGTTGTCGTTGCTTGGAGGAGGCATGGACTACAATCCCAGATGACCTACCCAATCTAGAGGTGACTGCCCTTTTGGCCGCTACGGTGGCCTCCAAGCCCTCGGCGGTGATCTCAGTCTTGATCGGGGTTACCTTCTAAGTTGGCTTCTTCCTCTTCTTCTAAAGAATGGTCTAGCCAGATGAATGGATCAAAAGGCTTAGGAAATTGGGAAAAATGAGTATAGTAGGGCCTATGCCCTAGCAATATGTGAGTAGCTCGAGCATAGGGGTTCTCTCGCTAGTACAACCACACTTTTAGAATATCCTCAAAGGTGAACAAGGATCAGAGTGGTTGAGCGGCATCCCTCTTATAACCTTCTGCAATAAAGGAAGAGCATAAGAGGTTAACACATGATCTATTTCTCGAGGGCAATGGGGGGTGACTAGGTAAACCCTTACACACCTGACACCCTTATTTCCTTGGGGTAGTAGATGCTTTTATACTCGGGTCCATGACTCGTCTCCCATCTTCCACCAACCATGATGAGATCCGGGGTGTAACCTTTATTCGAGTCAGGCATGTGCATCACCAATTACATAGTGGAGTCTTGGGACTTGAGATAGTATTTCTATTTGTTGGCTATCTTCATATCATAGCAGAAAAGGATCTTGTTTACCCTAAGGTTGAGCCCCAACCAGGCATTGAGGGCGACTACACCCATCACTATCCTAAACAAGTTAACACAACACTTGCAAGGGAAGAGCCTAAAGTGCATCAGGAACTTCAAAAGAGAAGGGGCAAGAGGGTATCTAACCCCTCCCTCCCTAATTACCTTTGTATGAAAGGGCATAAGGTCATAACTCCCCACGTCTGCCCTATGGAACTTGGAGTCAAAAATTAAGGTAAAAACATCCTTAAGGATGTTGTATGTGGACCTGAAGTCATCTAAAATTGACTCGGTCACTTGGGTTTTTCAAAGCTTCCCATATTTTTTGGGTATATTAGCGGCCCCAGGGGTCTTAGTTCTATGTACATTGGTCATTGGGTGCTATGAAAGGAGTAAAGGAAAAGAAGAAAAAAGAAGATGATGGAGATCGTCGAACAAGAATACTTACAGACTTTACAACTAGCCTCATCTGTTGAAGAACTACTCAGGAAATCAAATAGTGCGAAGAGAACAATCATCTAAAGAGTCTATCACCTTCTGATCCCTCCCTAGGTAGGAGTGGTTACCGAAAATAATGGAGTCATTAATGGGAATTCAAAAATTAGTAGCAAACATGCGAGTAACAGCCCCCAAAAATAGACACGTGCAAAGCAAGCCTCCATTCTCCTCAAGACACATGTCCCATGACACAAGGAAAATAGTGGCTGGGGGCAGCTAACGGGACATTCACGACCATCCAACTAGAAATTGACACGTAGTTACCCATGACGGTCAAAATGCATGGGATTCCCTTGGTAGTTGAGACCGATCGATTGGAGTGTTGGGGCCAAGAGGCATAGCCAATGCCGAGTATTAAATGACAGCGATGTGTAACCCTCAAGTACCGTAGTGATGTGATAGGTTATCATTGATTGTGTAGTCCACGAAGAACCCGAGAACAACTATCAAGTTAAGGAGGGATGGCCATCATGACTGAGGGGTAGCCCTTAGGGCATCCCATGAAGGCCCCAACTTTTGATCATAAATGCTCGGCAATAAGCTACAACCATTTAATTAAAGAACTCGGTGGTTAGGGATGGAGTCATAAATGTACGATCCATTCCAGCATGCAAGCCTGGACGTCCAATCTACTAGCATTAATGAGGTGTGATAGAATAACACTTATTCTGCTAGGCGATGAGCATAGACTACTAAAGTCTAGGATTGGAATCCAAATGGGAGAGACATTATTGCAATCTAAGGAATAAATACCCAATCGAAATAGAACTCAAGTATGCAATTAAGAATAGCTCTACACTATACACCCTCTCGTACTTAAGCATTGGAGAGGATAAGCCATGTGTACACCTGGCCCCTTTTGTGACATTGTTCCCTGTTTCAGGATCAATCTTCGAGCTCACCCAGAAGACTGCTATCTCAATCCATTACAGGAAATCACCCGTGCAACAACTATACAATTATTTCTAAAAAATAGGAAGCATTGTCCAACAAGTGGATAAGATCTTGGAAGCTATGGAGATCACATCTGATGCCATTAAAATAAGGTTGATAATGTTCTAGCTTAAGGGAGAGGCCTATCAATGGTGGACTTAGGCAAGAATGATTCGCACTTTTTAGTGTGTCAGAATTATATTATTATATTACACCCAAGTATAAGTGGTCGAATTGTAGTTTTCTTGGTTTTTGAGTCCAAGTATCGATCCCACAGAGAGTTTTAGTAATTAAAATAAAATAAAATAAATAAAATAAAAATAAAGCAATAAAAAGGTTGTTTGGAGTAGTTTGATGTTTAATCGCTTGTGGTGTGAGCTTAGTCTAATGACGGTGCTAAAAACTTGATTCTAAAATAACAGGTGGAATAAAGGTGCAGAAATAAAATGCGTACGTAAAACAAATGAATGACAGAAATATAAAAGATATCCTTCAGTTCAAGGATCCCACATGCTTTACATTGGTCTTGTTACGGAATTGCTACCTCACATCAGTTAACTTCCATTTTACTGGCAAGCTAACCGGCAGGTCTGATGTATATATATATTATAACACAGCTGCTTCTTAGGCTACACTGGTTATATTTATGTCAAATGATTAACCCAAGCAAACCAGAAGGACAAGCCATTCATGAGGAATACTTGAGTTATTCACTTGATCTCATGATTGCAAATACGTATATATATAATAAACCATAACACAGCTGCTTCTTAGGCTACACCGGTGGTAATATATAGCACAGTTGCTTCTTAGGCTACACTGGGCTTAGATGTTCCAATTGATTAATTCAAGTAAAATCCGCAGGTGGTACAAACTATCTTCCGGTGACTTGTCAGGTCAACCGGTGGTAGTTAATCATAATACAGCTGCTTCTTAGGCTACACTGTATTTAGATATATCACCCAGCAAGTGAAGTTACTCGAACGGCATACTTGAATTATTCAATAGGTTATCTTGTAATATATATATATATATATATAGACAGTAGAACTTCCTCAGCGTTCCAGTGTAGGACTAGCCATACTGACAGGATCACCGGGGTTATTCTAGCAGGCAATATTATTATATATATAGTAATACCAGGCGTCAGTGGAACTTCCTCAGCATTTCGGTGGAAACGCCGGGGTCATTCTAGCTGGCCCGTCTTATATATATATAATACTATCAGGCGTCAGTGGAACTTCCTCAGCATTCCAGTGGAGGATTAACCATACCGGTAGGAACGCCGGGGTCATTCTAGCTGGCCCGTCTTGTATATATAATAAACGTATAAATAAAACATCAGCAATTCCAAAAACAGATCAATATTATACATGTGTTCCCCTCGAACCGGAGGATATACGGAACTACTCACGCTCCATTGCTATAGACAAGCAAGGAGAGCTAGCAGTTGTCATTACAACAGAAAGGAAAGTGCGGAATTTAAATGTCTTTCGCAGGGAACGATTGAAACACAACCACTCTTATAATCGGTTAAGATGAAAAAGTGGCGGCAGTTCAATTATTCGAATTGAAAGCTATACAAAAACTATAAAAGTACAGGACTTAGGACTGAAGTATAACACGGACCGGAGTGTATTTTCTCTTCTCTTTTCTTTCTCTCTTTTTCTCTCTTCAGAACTTCAGAACTTCAGAATCTCTCTCAGATCTCTCTGTTTCTCTCTTCTTTTCTGCCTCAGTCCGGCCGTGTATGAAAGCTGAAGAGTGTCCCTATTTATAGGCGTGGGAAGGCAAGTGGGAGAAGAGATGAGGCTGAGTCTGACAAGGGTGACCGTCCGGACGGCAGTCCCACCGTCCGGACGGTGGTGCTTTGCTGGAAACGGCCACTTGCATGCATGCTGAGTCTTCACGTTGGTTAATTACACTTTGGCCTTCATTCTTTACATTTCCTTGACATTGCTCCCTTGGTCTTGCGTTATTTCGGCATTTGTCCTGCAACTTTCAGATAAAATGTTATACCTAATATCATTCCCGCACAAACCCTAATTCACTCTAAGTACTAATTTTTAGTGCATTTATTATACTAATTTAAATTTTTTGATTTTTTAATTTATACATAATTTAGGTTTAATCACACCCCCTAACTTAAACTTTACTAGTCCCTAGTAAAATAAAAAGAAAATATAATACAAGTAGGGGTAAAATCATTTTCGTAGATTTTTGTACGATTGCATTTAGCATATGCAATAAGCCATTAAACCCCTAGGTGATCCCTAGTGGACGAGTTGTGTCTCGTGAAGGTTTTCAGTGAAGCTACCTACAAACTTCAGTAATTAGAAATGCATATTTCATATTTTTCACATGTATGATTAGAATGATATTTCTTCTGTCTTGCTAGAATGCTTCCTTTTCTGATCACCTTGAGAGAATCATATGTTGGGTGTAGTATTATCTATATATTTTTATGAAAACTTGTGTGTGTGTGTAGTGATGTTTTTATTTTCAAAAATCACTTGAAAAATATTACCCTCTTTCATGGTAGTCTTGATGTCAATCCTTTCCTGGAATACACTCAGTAAGAATAGCACACATGTTATAGTGACTGTTCTTATAATTTTACATGTGATTGGAATATTGATAACAAAACAAATTATTTCACATGTAATAGAAAGGAGCGGTTATGTTAAATAAACTGGAAATTGACATAATCTCATGAAAGAATATTAACACTGTATTAAATATATTATTAACATTTTCCATTTTAGATTGCTAGAATGGATGCAAATATATGATTTCTGGAATCAAAAAGGACTTTTATTAGGTTGTATTGTGGCCATTGGGTTTAGAGTTTAAGAAACGACGTTTATGGGGTTCAAAAGCTACCTTTTGGCATTCCTCTTAAAACTTTATGTATTCTTTCCATTTTTTTTTTTTTTTTCTTGGCTCTCTCTTTTTTCATTTTTCACTTTCTTGGCGAGTGCATTTTATGCTCCATCTCGCTTTTTGTTGAACGGGTGCGTTTTACGCTCCATCCCGTTCTCAACTCATGCTTTTTTTTTTTTTTTTTTTTTGAGTGCATTTTATGCTCCATCTCACTTTTTTGGTATCCTGTTGATTTAAAAGAGGGTGCAAGAAAATTATGTAGTTCAGGTAGGTTTAATATCTTTTTATCTGGCTCGGGTCTTTTTCAGGTTTCATGAAAAGAATTTATACTATTTTAGGCTCAAACATGGTTGACTAATGATATAATTTTGTAAAAGAAATGGTTAAGGCTCAAAATTAATCAAACATGGCCTAAGATCATTTTCCAGAAATCCTATATTTATATTCTTTCTAGATAAATAGTTAAGGGCAATGTACATAATATATTTCAAGACGTGCTAATCAAAACAAATATAATGAGATTATTCAAAGAAAAGTTACCGCTGAATCGAAGATTCGTAGTTGAGTAGATGTAGCATTTCTCTCCAAGAAAGAATGGCTCTAATTCTGCATTTGGTTTTTTACATCTCCACTATATATAGAAAGAGTGTAGTATTTTGCATGGTTTTCAAAAATAAAGACATCTGTTTGTGCTTCTAAGGTTAAGTTCGAATAAAAATATTGAGATAACGTACAGCTAAAATATGACAGTCTCATGAGATCAGATTGAGAGTATTTTCGCAAGGCATTAGAATATAATCCTAATCTAACTGTGAATTATATGAAATATACTTCCTACTTTAGCAATGTATGCTCTCATTTTAACAAAGACAATTAAAACATACTGAAAATTAAAACATATTAGTTCAAACATATATAAACATATAAGCAAAATTTAACTAAGTTCAAATCACACAAACATAAAAAACATAACTTTAAGTTTTAAGTGCAGAAATTTAAAGTGCATAAAATAAAACGGTGAGTGAAAGAAAGAAATTTTTTTTTTTTTTAAAAGCAGATCAGTCAGTTTAAGAGTTAGAAGATTCTCCTCTGGAATAGTTTTGAAATAACTGCAGCAGCTCATCTTTATATTCATCCATGCGTTGATTGATCTGAATAATGCTGGAATCGACTTCTAACAAGACCTGTCTATCAGTCCTATCATCCATGGGGATGTATGACTGATCTTCTTGTGGCTGCTGTTCTTGTGGTATGTACTCTTCAGATACCCAACCTGGTTCTTCAAATGGTTCCTCTTCATGTGATGAAGATATTTCTTGTTGGTTTCCTATTTTTCTTCCATGACTCTTCTTTAACGTAGTTTTATCCACTGGTCCAAGATGCTCCACTGTTTTCCATGTTGGATTAATGATCACGCCTGCATTCCTGCATATCTGTGAAACTATCATTGCATACGGGAGTGTGAGCTTCCTATTATTCACAACAATTATCATTTGGTCTAAGATTAAATTTGGAAGGTCAATTGTGTGCCCCATTCCCAATGCATATAGGAAATAAGCATGGTCAATAAAGATTTGATACTTTAGGGCTCGTGGAAGCAAATTGTACACTGTTATCATATTTAGGATGCGATACTTGTTTGTCAGGCTTCCTTGTTTAATGTAACTATTTGGGCGTCCCCAAATGAATTCTGGATTTCCTGTCAATTCTTTTCCTACTTTAGTCAAACTAGGTAGTTCAGTGTAGGGATATTGTGGTTGGGGTTGTCTTCGCATGGGCCGAAAGAATTCTGCTATAGTGTCTGGTGTAACTTGAAAAGTTATTCCCCGAACAAATATACGCAGTAGTCTTTTTCCTTTAATTTCAGCATTACTGTAGAATTCCCTAACTAAACAGTCATATGCAGGAACAGATAACCTAACATACTGTAGCCATCCTCTTTCATGGAGAATTTGTCTTATGTTTTCAAAATCTTCATATATTACTACCCTTTCAGAAATAATATTTTTAGTTCGGTAGTTTGTATCATACCAGATTCGTTGTTCCAAATTTTCAAATATCACCTCATCAAAGTTGTTTCCCGGTTGAGGTGGTTGTGGAGATGTCTCGGATTGCGAAGATTGAGTCTCTTGTGCATGTCTTGAAGATCTTCTTGTTTGTGGTCTTCGATCCGTCTTTTTGACTGCCATCTTTTTGATTGGTTCTTGGTTTGTAATTGCAGGTTGTTTCTTTGATGTTCGACACTGGTACTCTTTTTCCTGTCAATTCCTGCAATTTACAACATTAAATATAAGTTTATTTTTATTTCTTATTTACAGGTTTCCTATTTACTCTATTAGCTATTTATATTTATTTACAACTATACATATATTCCCAAAAAGTTATACATTTCATTGATCATATTTAGTCTGAATCAGAACTGTCTGGTTCAGTAACATTAGTGACACGGTTAATTTCAGATTTCACGTATCTGTTTAGTATCGGGCCGGAGTAGGATGGCGTCTCAGGGTAATCCTTGCTCTGCCCATCCCTAATCCACCGTAAACGATTTAACGATCGACCTGAAATTGGTTCCGCACACTTATTATACTGTCTCAGATGTTTAGTACGACCATATTTTACACAAGCACAGAGACGATTTGCTCTTTGATGTTTAGCATATGTGCTTTTTCCATATAGGGGTCGTGCTTGGCTTTCAAAGATTTCTAAATTTCGAACATATTTAGTTTTTTTTTTTTTTTGCATGATCAATGTATGTATATCTTTTAGAAAGTGACGTAATAAAATTAAAATCAACCAAAATAGTTTTACATCCATACTGTATATTCTTGGTTTTGTTTAATATAAGATAAAAGACTCTCTATCCGGTTCTTTAACGTCTGCCCGTCACAAAGACGAACAAAATTTTTAAATCACGATTACTATTTTAAACTCATAAAGTAAACTCACACGCCTATCTTCCCAACTTAATTTAAATATTATCCTCACTCTATAAGATGAAAGTAGAAAATTGCTAATTAGGTCTTGCAGCGAGAGATATTTATAGTATAAGATTCTAATATAAAAGACAAATAAAGAAATTATACAAAAGACATAAAAACATAAAACAAAGAAAATTTTAACTACTATATACAAGAAGTGCATTAGAGGATAGATCAATCGGGTTTAAGTTCCCAAGTAGAGTTTCTTACATTCCCTGATACTTTCGGCGAAGAATTTAACAAATCAGCATAAAATTGTATCTCAGGATTTCCATTATCAACAACAGAATTAATTAAACAGACTTGTAGAGGGTCAGAATAAGAAGAGGTGTTAATTTTCTCCTCTACAATCTTATCAATTTCATCTACCTCACAAATTTCTTCCTCCTCACCTGGGTGCTTTATCACATTAAAGATGTTCAATTCACTGGTCATATTTCCAAATGAAAGCTTCATGACTCCATTCCTACAATTTATCAATGCATTTGATGTAGCTAGGAATGGTCTACCTAGAATGACAGGAATGTATTGAGATGCATACATCTGACAACTTGGTTCCGTGTCTATAACAATAAAATCTGCTGGAAAATAGAATTGATCCACTTGGACAATAACATCTTCCACAATTCCTCTTGGAATTTTCACTGATCGGTCTGCTAATTGTAATTTAATATTGGAAGGTTTTAACTCACTTAGTCCTAGTTGTGTATAGACTGAATATGGCATCAAATTACAACTGGATCCAAGATCTAACAGAGCTTGTTCAATTTGAAAATTTCCAATAAGACATGAAACTGTAGGACTACCCGGATCTTTGTACTTAAGAAGTGTATCATGTTGTATTATATTTACTTGTTCAGTTGCGAATGCTTTCTTTGGTACATTAGTTCTTCTTTTTATTGTGCAAAGATCTTTTAGGAATTTAGCATAAACTGGAACTCTTTTTATTGTATCTAATAATGGAATATTAATCTTTACCTGTTTAAATAGCTCGAGAATATCAGATTGATCTTTTTCAGTTTGAAGTTGCTTGACTCTTTGAGGGAAAGGTAAAGGGATAGGACATGGCAGATCTTTTTCCTTTTCTGGTTCTGATTGTTTTGAAGGTTCTAGTTCAAGGGGTTCGTTTACAGGAATTGACTTACGTATGTTCTTTGCAATTTTAGGTTTGATGGTTTTATTTATGATTTTCCCACTTCTTAGCGTTGTAATAGATTGTACTTGGCTTGGGGAAGGATCAGAAGATACAGAATTAATCTGATTCTGTGGAGGTTTAGGTTGAGAAGGAAATTTTCCTTTTTCAGGTATATTGAGGGATTGAGTCAGTTTAGCTAAATGACCCTTGATATCCTCAATACTCTGGGAAGTTTGAGTTTTAAATTCGTTAAAAACTTGAGTCGTTTGGTTATTAAAACTCATCTGATTTTGAATAAATTGGTTCATTGTGTCTTCCAGAGTTCTTTTATGTGGGGGTTGATATGGTTGGTATTGTTGTTGTTGATTTTGTGTCTGTGGTGGACCTTGTGTTTGATTTGTGGGTTGCGTGTTTCTCCAACTAAAATTTGGATGATTTCTCCATCCTGGGTTGTAAGTTTCAGAATAGGGATTCATATAGGGCTTATTATAAGTTGGAACAGCATTTGATTGTTCTATCAAAACTTCTTTGAATGCAGGTATAGTTGGACATTCTGCTGCAGGATGTCCTGACAATGCACAAATTTCACATATTTGTTCAGCAGTTGTTATAGCAGACACTTGTTTTAGTTTTTTCATTTCTAGGGCTTCTAGTTTTCGAGATAAACTAGCCATTTTAGCTCTTAGGTCATCATCTTCTTTTAATACATATTTTCCTCTTTCGGATGTAGATGGCTTATTTTCTACTATATTAGACGAAGTTGAGTCCCACATCTGGGAACTCTCTGAAATAGTATCAAAAAATTGAAATGCTTCTTCAGGATTTTTACTCATAAATTCTCCTTGAGCCATCATTTCAACAAATTGTCTCATTGCAGATGGAAGAGCATCATAAAAGAAACCAACTAAAGTCCAGTTTTCAAATGCATGATGTGGACAAGCTTGGAGAAGATCTTTAAATCTTTCCCAACATTGATAAAAAGTTTCTTTTTCCTTTACAACAAAATTCATTATTTTACGTCTTAATGCATTAGTACGATGCACAGGAAAAAACTTTTTAAAGAACTCAGTTTGTAAAGCTTGCCAATTTGTGATAGAATTTGCTCTTAAAGAATTAAGCCATAGTTTAGCTTTATCTTTTAACGAAAAAGGAAAAAGTTTTAATTTAATCATTTCAGAACTATCTTGCAAAGTTCCACAGACTTCTTCAAATTCTTTCATATGAACATAAGGATTTTCATCTTCCAAACCATGGAACTGTGGTAGTAGTTGTATTGTTCCTGGCTTGATATTAATATTTGGAGCGTCTGTTGGAAAAACAAAACATGACGGAACATTAGTTCTAGTAGGATGTAAATATTCTCTTAATGGTCTAGTATTTTGAACTATTTCCTGTTCTCTAGCCTCTTCCTCCCTAGGTACATTTTGAGCCATACTTAAATTAAATGATTCTTGTGTAGATGCAGATGAAGAAGATGAGGAAGATGAAGGAGTTGACTGATTTACAGAACCTACTGATGAATGAACAGACATAGACTAAAAATAACAAACTATAAACATATATAACAAACAAACAAAAAAAATTTTTTTTTTTTTTTTTATAAATATTATTTTAATTATAATTTTATATTTTATATTTTATTTTATTTTATTTTATTTTTCAATTACCTTAACTCCCCGGCAACGGCGCCAAAAACTTGATTCGCACTTTTTAGTGTGTCAGAATTATATTATTATATTACACCAAAGTATAAGTGGTCGAATTGTAGTTTTCTTGGTTTTTGAGTCCAAGTATCGATCCCACAGAGAGTTTTAGTAATTAAAATAAAATAAAATAAATAAAATAAAAATAAAGCAATAAAAAGGTTGTTTGGAGTAGTTTGATGTTTAATCGCTTGTGGTGTGAGCTTAGTCTAATGACGGTGCTAAAAACTTGATTCTAAAATAACAGGTGGAATAAAGGTGCAGAAATAAAATGCGTACGTAAAACAAATGAATGACAGAAATATAAAAGATATCCTTCAGTTCAAGGATCCCACATGCTTTACATTGGTCTTGTTACGGAATTGCTACCTCACATCAGTTAACTTCCATTTTACTGGCAAGCTAACCGGCAGGTCTGATGTATATATATATTATAACACAGCTGCTTCTTAGGCTACACTGGTTATATTTATGTCAAATGATTAACCCAAGCAAACCAGAAGGACAAGCCATTCATGAGGAATACTTGAGTTATTCACTTGATCTCATGATTGCAAATACGTATATATATAATAAACCATAACACAGCTGCTTCTTAGGCTACACCGGTGGTAATATATAGCACAGTTGCTTCTTAGGCTACACTGGGCTTAGATGTTCCAATTGATTAATTCAAGTAAAATCCGCAGGTGGTACAAACTATCTTCCGGTGACTTGTCAGGTCAACCGGTGGTAGTTAATCATAATACAGCTGCTTCTTAGGCTACACTGTATTTAGATATATCACCCAGCAAGTGAAGTTACTCGAACGGCATACTTGAATTATTCAATAGGTTATCTTGTAATATATATATATATATATATAGACAGTAGAACTTCCTCAGCGTTCCAGTGTAGGACTAGCCATACTGACAGGATCACCGGGGTTATTCTAGCAGGCAATATTATTATATATATAGTAATACCAGGCGTCAGTGGAACTTCCTCAGCATTTCGGTGGAAACGCCGGGGTCATTCTAGCTGGCCCGTCTTATATATATATAATACTATCAGGCGTCAGTGGAACTTCCTCAGCATTCCAGTGGAGGATTAACCATACCGGTAGGAACGCCGGGGTCATTCTAGCTGGCCCGTCTTGTATATATAATAAACGTATAAATAAAACATCAGCAATTCCAAAAACAGATCAATATTATACATGTGTTCCCCTCGAACCGGAGGATATACGGAACTACTCACGCTCCATTGCTATAGACAAGCAAGGAGAGCTAGCAGTTGTCATTACAACAGAAAGGAAAGTGCGGAATTTAAATGTCTTTCGCAGGGAACGATTGAAACACAACCACTCTTATAATCGGTTAAGATGAAAAAGTGGCGGCAGTTCAATTATTCGAATTGAAAGCTATACAAAAACTATAAAAGTACAGGACTTAGGACTGAAGTATAACACGGACCGGAGTGTATTTTCTCTTCTCTTTTCTTTCTCTCTTTTTCTCTCTTCAGAACTTCAGAACTTCAGAATCTCTCTCAGATCTCTCTGTTTCTCTCTTCTTTTCTGCCTCAGTCCGGCCGTGTATGAAAGCTGAAGAGTGTCCCTATTTATAGGCGTGGGAAGGCAAGTGGGAGAAGAGATGAGGCTGAGTCTGACAAGGGTGACCGTCCGGACGGCAGTCCCACCGTCCGGACGGTGGTGCTTTGCTGGAAACGGCCACTTGCATGCATGCTGAGTCTTCACGTTGGTTAATTACACTTTGGCCTTCATTCTTTACATTTCCTTGACATTGCTCCCTTGGTCTTGCGTTATTTCGGCATTTGTCCTGCAACTTTCAGATAAAATGTTATACCTAATATCATTCCCGCACAAACCCTAATTCACTCTAAGTACTAATTTTTAGTGCATTTATTATACTAATTTAAATTTTTTGATTTTTTAATTTATACATAATTTAGGTTTAATCAAAGAACCTCAAGGGATATCGAGACAATGACTTGGGAAGAGTTTCGTGAGCTCTTCATGGCGAAGTTCACCGAGGTAGCCTGTTTTGCCGACGACTACGTTGCCACAAACTTGGCCAACGTGAGAAGGTTTGAGGATGACTTAAAGTTGTCCATCCGGGGAAAGATTGTAGGCCACATATTACAAGACTTAGACTCGAGGGAAGAGGTAGCCATGGCCATTGAGAGAGAGGTCGACAATGCTAAGAGTATCTAGTAGGCCAGAGCCAAGGACAAGAAGAATGAGGGCCAGTCCTCTTCTACTAGTTTGGGGAAGAAGCAAAGGACATCTAGCCCACATGGATCACAGGGGCAGGGCCGAGGCTATTAAAGCCAAGGTCAAGGTCAATCCTCCCAAGTTGGGAGAAATTTCAGGACAAGGATTTCAAGCAGGGACATCAGAGACCTAGGGGCGGGCCTTCATCGTCACTTCTCAGACTGAGCCAGTAGATCAATTTAGGGTACATTTTTACTCTCTCGCTTATGGATAAGGGTGTTATTTGATTCGAGTGCATCTTATTCATTCATCTCTTCATTCTGTGTGAAGGATTTGGGCTTAGAGGTTCAGACCTTAGAGGAGCCATTGCATGTGAATTATCTCCTAGGAGTTAGGGTTTGCATTGATAAGATATGTCAGGGTTGTAAGTTAGAGATCTCGAGGATTCAACCCACGGTGGACCTTAGGGTCATGGACATGTCAGATTTTGACGTCATCCTTAGGATGGATTGGTTGATGGCGCATTGGGTAGTTATTTATTATGATCAGAAACGAGTCACCCCCTACACTTCGGATGGGATTTCTTTCAAGTTTTAGGGAGAAAAGCACAATGTTTTACCCCAAGCCATGTATGACTCTCGTTGGCAAGGGCAGGTGATGGGTTGGTTTGTGAGCCTTACACCTAAGGATAAGGTGAGACAGGAGTTGGGTCTACCTCAGGTAGTTTTGGAGTATGTAGCAGTTTTACCAGACGAGTTATTGAGATTGCCTCCACATCAGAATGTTGACTTCTCCATTGAGTTACAGCCCGGTGTATCGCTTATCTCGATGGTATTCATCAAATGGCAGAAGCAGAGCTACAAGAACTCAAAGTCCACTTGCAAGATTTGTTGGACAAGGGTTTTATTAGACCGAGTACCTCACCTTGGGGCACTTAAATACTATTTGCCAATAAGAATGATGGGGCCCTTAGACTTTGTATAGACTATCGGTAGTTGAATCTGGTCACCATCAAGAACAAGTACCCATTGCCGCATATAGATGACTTGTTTGACCAATTGAGAGGGGCTCGGGTTTATTCTCAGATAGACTTGTGATTGAACAAAAACAATCCTATTCCTAACCCCTTAATTACTATCCCCCAAAGTGTATGTGTGATATATGTTCAAACGGGAAGGGAGGTCAAGGTCCCTTCGGATAGTGTGAAAAGAAAGGGCAATAGGAAAGGGAAAAAAAAGTTAATGGGAATGTGATATGTGAGTGCACAAAAATGCTCCACAATCGCAAGGAGACTTTCGTGGGTCGTCTTTTACTTGGAAGTATTCCAAGGTCGTTTCCACGGGGAAGGAAGTAAACCAATTTGAAAGTGATTTTGGGAAAAGAATGTGTAACAATTCTTGTGGTTGAAGTGGTTTGGTAAAATATGTTTTGGTGGAAATGAAATGAAGAAGCAAGTGTTGGCAATCCCAAGAGGTCCCTCCAATGGGTATACTATCTCAACTCAAATCACTCCTCCGATTGAGCATGAATGAACGGTTGATTTGCGGAAAGCCGAGGATAAGGTAGGTGAGTATCTAAGCATAAACCGTGACTAGGCCTACGGATTATCAAAGACTCACCAAATCATCCACCTTTAATCCGGTCAAACCGAACCATTGGACTCTAAAGGGAGGGAGTAGAAAGAGTTGAAATGGTATACCCAAAAAGGAGGATTCCCCTTGGTCTTGCCAACAAAAGGATTTAGCTACTCATAATTGAAATGAATATGACAATGGAAAGATAATGCATTTTAAAGATATAAAGTTTTGAAGTAACTAAGTGCAAGAAATCATGGACTAGAAGTGAATGAAGTGAAAATCCATTTTTTATCTATGAACAAGAACAACTTGGAAGCATTAATGGTAGAACTTAAATGGAAGCATTAAACTAGCAATGGACATAAGGAAAAATGGCATCAATGACATTCAATGAAGATCTAAAGGTTCATACAATTGATTACAAGACAATGCAGTAGCAG
Source organism: Ilex aquifolium (assembly GCA_951799425.1). Lineage (NCBI taxonomy): Eukaryota > Viridiplantae > Streptophyta > Magnoliopsida > Aquifoliales > Aquifoliaceae > Ilex > Ilex aquifolium. The sequence continues at coordinate 20,685,113 of OX637393.1, forward strand.
AAATGCAAAAATCACAACTTTTTCTCTCTAAAATTACTATTCATCATCTTCTCCGCCCAGAGCTTCTCTCACTATCTTTTTCTCTATGCTATCCCAGAATGCCCATCATTGGAGAGCTTTCCCTCCCAAAAACATGCCTGGTTAGCTCCTGTAGCTCCCTGAAGTGACCCCCATCAGTAGGGTGTAGTCTGGATGACCTGGACAGGGGAGTGCAGAGTTTGTCTGCACACCCAGCTCCTCCTCTTCTCTCTCTCTAAAATTTAAAGCTGTAGCTCTAGAGTGGAGAGGAAAGTGTGGGCCTGATGAACAGTGTTGTGGGCGTGTCAGAGGAGTGTGGGGGCATCTATGGTGGGACCCTCGAAGTAGCTGAGCAGATCTGCAGATTCTGGGCTTGTTAGGCAAATCGTGCCGGTACTGAGTACCGGTACCATACAGTACCGGTACTGAGTACCGGTACTTCGACTCCAGAAGGTTTGGTGTACCGGTATTGAGTACCGGTACCATATAGTACCGGTACTGAGTACCGGTACTGTTCTGCCTCCTTGTCTGAATCTTCTGATTCCTTTGCTCCTGAGCTGTCCCCAAGTTCTCTTTTCATCTCCTTTCATCCCAAGTGGTATGGGAAGGCCTTAACAAACCATATTTAGCTCCTTTCAACTGCAAACATAAAATATTGACGTTAAGACTTCAATCATCATAACTCATATCATTTAATCTTCAAAAACAAGTGAACTGAGCTGATTAGCACCTTAAAATATACAAAGTTTTGTGCTAATCACACCCCCCAACTTAGGTTTTGCTAGTCCCTTAGCAAAAGATTCACTCCCCAACACAACACAACGAAAATAGCAACACATTCAATCCAAATCAACGACCATTCATTCAATCAATCAAAATGCAATTAACAACATGAAAGTGAGTAAAATGGAACAATTGTGGGTTTATATTGATGTGAACGAAGTTGGAGTACAAAATGGAGTAGGTCATTAAAAAGAACAAAATAGCCTAATCTCCCATCCCAAACTACACAAAATCCTATACTAACACAACCACTCCTTACTCTCCATCACTCTCTTCATCATAACCCTCTGATTCTTCCCCTTCCTCAGACTCCTCATCATCTTCCGCTTCCTCATTAACCTTGGAGGTTGAAGGTGCAGTAGGAACTTCTGGGATGGGTCTCCCAGGGAATGTGTGCATGTACATCTCTTTCATCATCACCATCATTCCCTGAACCGAGGCCTCAATCCCATGTACTATCGTTTCTAGTGCATCAAGTCTCCTAGGGACTGAGCGTGCTGAAACAGGCTTGAATGGCATGGTGTGTGCAGTCGGTACAAAGTCCTCATCAGAATCAAGCTGAGCTCGCTCCCCACGACCATAGCCTTCCTCTTTTGGCTACTGGCCCTGCCTATGGCCCCAGTCTCGGGGGGAGGGGGGGTGAGCTTTTCTGATGCGTAGCCCTTAACCTTAAAATGGTTACACAATCGAGTAACCAAGCTCCCATACGATAGGTTAGTCAATGGTTTCTCTGTGATGGCAAAGTCTTTCATAACTTCCCAAATAACAAGGGCAAAATCAATTGTTTTGCCCGACAAAACAGCATCCAGGATGGCCAGCTTTTCCATGTTTGGTTTCTTTTCTGCAACCCTTGGGAGTAGGTTATAATGAAGCAGTTTGTTGAGAAGCCCATAAACATGCTTCAACCCACCACTATGAACCACTCCCTTGAATTCAGCCGGATCCTCATACATCAAATCGACAAACTCCGCCTTAGTCTTAGCTCTAACCATGTTGTATGGATAGTGATGAGCGCATAATATTGCATATTTGAAGGGCTCATTACATGCATGATAACTCAACTTTTGCATTTAAATACTTAGTGTTAGCCAAAATTGTCTATAATGTTGATATTTTGATGTTGCAACCTTTTATAGCTTAAATGATTGATTTTAGGACATTGCAACCTTGATGGATGTGTGGTGAAGGCATGGACACAATACATGAAGAATTGGAGGCTTAAAAGTGAAGAAATCAAGAAGGCATTGGTGCTTGGGAACAAGGGCACCAGCTGCAGCAACAATTGGAAGCACCGCCTCGGAATTCCTCCATTTTGACCATGATCTACTCCGAATTTGGAACAGTTCAAAACATGAAAGTTGTAGATATTGGTGTCTTATGTTTGGTGTCAAAATTTCAGCCCAATCCAACAGTTAGATCAAGAGTTATGACGATTCTACCGAAGGTGATCCAGTGCAGAAAAACAGTACCGGTACTCGGTACTCCGGACCTTCTGGTCGCGAAAACAGCCTGTAACTCAACTTTGAGGCTTGGGGGTCCCACCTAAACTTCTCCCACGCCTATCCCAACATTTCCTTACACATTTACAGGCCTCCTACACTCAAGTGGAAGACTTTAAAGGCCAATGCATTAAAGGAGGAATGGGGGGGAGTGGGCTACCCAGGCTATGATCTCCTAGCCTGTCAAAGCCATCCATTCAGCCCTCTCTTGATGGGAGCTCGTACACACAGCTAGGGGGGAGCCTCATGGACGAAAATGCAACTCTCTCACACCATTATATTCAGCATTCCATTCATTTGTAAGGGTTGGCTACCTAAGCTTAGGAGAGAGATAGAAAGCTCTAAGGAAGAAGATGAATAGTAATTTTCGTTTTTTGCATTTCCTTTCCATTGCAAGTGCTGTAAGCTTTAAACTTCTTGTATTCCTTAATCCTTGCACTTTAATCTCATCTATTTCAAGTTCATTGCAAGTTTAATCCTTTGTTCTAGCTTTCACCATTTATGTTTTCAAGTTCTTTAATTTTCAAGTTTTACATTTGGGTATTTGTTTCAATATGTGTATTATGTTCATGAATGTCATTTCTCTTTCACCTTAGCTCTTTTCTTGTAATTTCTACAAGTTCAAATCTCCATTTCTCTTCCATGTCCATTTCCTTTATGCTTGTCTTGCATTTTTAATATGAGTAGCTAGGATTTAAGTTGGTTAATCCAAGGGAAAATTCCTCTTGGGAATACCATTTTCAACTCTTCTTCATTCCTCCCTTTAGAGTCAAATGGTTCGGTTTGACGGGGTTGAGAGTGGATGAGTTGGTGAGCCTTTGATATTCTGTAGGCCTAGTCACGGTTTATGCTTAGATACTCACCAATCTCGTCCCTAGCTTCCCCCGAATCAATCGTTCATTCATGCTCAATCGGAGGAAGGCTTTGAGTTGATTTGGTATTCCCATTGGAATGAACCCTTTGGATTAGCCAACACTTGCTTTATTTGCATTTTCATTTACAAACCAAACACAAAACTCAAACAAAAGATTTTACATTTTCTTTTCACTTTTGTAAAATCACTTTCACAAAACTCCCTTTCCTTCCCTGAGGAGACGACCTTGGAATACTCTTCCAAGTAAAACACCGACAACGAAAGACTCCTTGCGATTGGGAACGCTTTTGTTCACACCCGCATTTCATTCCACATATTTTTTTCATCACATTTCCATTCACATCCATTTTGTTGTTGTTTCCTATCTTCTTGCATCATCCGGATGGAGAGTGACACTCCCCCATCACTATAAGCCACATACACACATTGAGGGTGAGGGTGATGGTGATGTTCAGAGGTTAGGAAACAACAACATTTTCCAATCAATCATTTTGGCGCCGTTGCCGGGGAAGGTAAAGCGTCGAGTTCGAGAGGTGATTTTGGGACGGCATAAGGTAAGTCTTGTGATTTTCATCACGGGCCAAGGTATGTCGTCTAACTTGTAAATATTTTTGTTTTAGTTTTTGTTTTGTATTATGTCTTATAATTTTTATGAAAATGTATATAATGCCCCATATTATGAAAATGTGTGTGAAATTTGTGATGACTATGGGCACATTACTAGTGAGTGCCCAAGAATGGCCTCTTATTTTGAAAACGTTTGCAAGATTTGTGGTGAATATGGACACATCACTAGTGAGTTCCCTATAAATGCCCCTTATTTTGGAAACGTTTGCGAAATTTGTGGTGAAAATGGACACCTCACTAGTGAATGCCCAATAAATTATCCGGTTCAAGACATTGAATGCGAAAGTTCAAATTCAGAGTTGGACTACCTAAATTTTTACCGCAACCATTATGATTCACCGAGTTATTCGAGTTATGGTTGGGAGAATGAACCGTATAATTTTTCATCCAATCTCACACCACCAAATGAATTCTCCCACTATCCAACATATGGGAACTCAACCGAAGTAGAATTGGAAAATGTTTGGTGTGATTTTATGCAATCCCAAATGGAATGCAATGCCCAAATGGAATGCATTGCCCAACAACTTAATGCATTGACTAATGCTACAATTGTTATGCATGAAGAACAACACCTTGAGCATAGTCAATGTATTGATGATGACCCCCCCAATGAAATGCATATGGATGTTGAATCTCCCACCACTATAGATTGTGACACATTTGATGAAGTTATTATCTTGCATGAGGCTAATGAGCCCAAGGACATTTTGCCATCTATGAGTGGTGTTGAGATTCACATTTCTCAACTTGGGGAGGGCATTGCAATGGAGTTAAGTTTTGAGACTCTTAAAGAAAAATTGAATACTCCACCTTTTGTATTGCATAAACTCGCATACATCTTGGTTCGGTTGAGATTTTTGAATTATTATCCCTTGTATGGTTGGATAGATTGGATAAAAAAGGCATTTATACAACAAAAAAATTTTAAAATCAAAAAAATCCATGGGCGTAGGGTCATATCCGAATTGAAGCCGGATTGACATGAGCCCTTGTTGTTTTGTTTCCATGTACATAGTAGTTATATCTCTTTTATTGTTATATTTTTATTTTTCATGTCATTGTAGTATAATGGTGAGTATCATTGTAGTTTAGATTTTAACATGAAGCATGTTTCAACGGGAGTAGTTTGGCAGACAAAGCAGAACAGTACCGGTACTCGGTACCGGTACTAAAAGTCTACTGGAATCGCAGTACCGGTACCCAGTACCGGTACTGTTTGCCTGACAGACCCAATCTCTGCAATGCTGCTCCACCTGCTTTGAGGGCATCACCAGCATTTCTCCCCCATGTTCTAGTCTAAGTTGGGGGGTGTAAATGAGCTTTGTGTGTTTCATTTTCTCTTTTATGTTTATATATATATATAAGAAAAAAAAAAAAGGGTATCTCATTTCCCATTTTACCTTCATTGTTTTCATTGCATGATTCCTTGTGCATTGAGGACAATGCATAGTTTAAGTTGGGGGGTGAGGTGCACCATTCACATGTTCCACCACTTTGTGTATAGAATAAGTTGGAAATGTGAAAATTTTGAAAAATTTTGGACAATTTTTGTGAAAAATAGTCAATATTGAACTATATTCCTTTATCCTAATTGTTATGGGATTTGTGAATTGCTTGATCTTCATTTTGAACTTTGAATACATGAGCACATTATAGAATTTTATCCTATGCTTGAGTATCACATATGTGTTGTCTTTCAAACTCAACCATTGTGCACCTTGAATGTGTAATTTGGACAATTTACGGATTGAGTTCACATTTGAGTGCTTGACATGAATAGTGGAGATGAGTAAGAAACCATGTGAACTTTAATGCCAATCCTTGTTTGGAGGGAACTTACATTTACTCAAGGAACAATTTTTCAAATTCTAAATTTGTTCAATAATCTCATTATGTTTGTTTTGGTTAGGTGCTTTTGGGTAGTTGATTGACTTTGTCTTGAAACGCAAAATGCTCCTCCTATGCTTATCTAGAGATGATCTTAGGCCATTTTTGAAATGCTTTGAGCCTTTGCCTTTTTCTTGTGAAAATATTATCCCTAGTGCCGTGATTGAGCCTTAATTGAACTCGTTTCTATGCCACACATTTGACCAAGCCAATGAAAATGATAAATATCTACCTTACCTTGGTTGTTCCTAGAGCGGGATATGATTTGATCGTAAAAGAAAAGGAAGTATGGTGTGGAAACTCAAACAAAAGGGATGAAGGATGTTGAAACTCAAAAGAGTTCAATGGAAAAAGAATGAAAATCCAAGAAAATGAGAGAAAGGGAGTGAAAAAGGAGAAAAAGAATGAGAAAAAGAAAAGGGAAAAATGTAAAGGAAAAGAAAGAAAAGAAACAAAGGGTGTGGTGATGGTGTGAAAATCAAAATCCCATAAAAGGGAAGTGTTTTTCTAAGATTAAGGTCATTCACCCGGAACAACCCTCTTTGTTATCCTATATCCTTCGTTTCCCTTACCACAACATCACCCCAAGGCCTCATTACAACCCATGAAAGTCCTAAAAGATCTAGAGAAGCATGGGGGATGCATACTTTTAAAGAAAAAGAGAAGTTAATTTTACTATCTAATGCCCTAGCATTCCTTTCATGAGATTATGCCAAGGTTGTTTCATTTGTATGCATGTGCTTCATTTTTGGATTATATGTGAGCATTTTGGTTTGTGAATAAGATTCTATCTCACATGTACACATGGAGTGCATGCTAGGATAATCATTGCGTTATTCATTTTTGAGAGAAACCCTTGGTGAGTTTTTGCATCAAAGCTTAATTTGGATAGCCACGTGAATGTGAACCCCATTGTATAAATGTTTAAATTACATGTTCATTTCACACACACACGAGTTTTGAAAGGAAATGTGTATGTGGATACTCTAGAATAGCATTTAAAGCTATAATGTGTTGCATGTGTTTTTAGTTAGGATGTTTTGAACATAGTTTTTTTTTATTGAAATCCCATCACTAGTTAAGATAGGGGAATATACTTTAAATATTGGATATTAGCAAGAAGTTTGTAGGTACCTTCACTGGAAACCTTCACGAGACAAAACTCGTCCACTAGGGATCACCTAGGGGTTTAAAGGCTTGTTGCATGTGCTAAATGCAATTGCGGAATTAGTATAGGTTTATTTTTGTTTGCTTGCTTTTACATTTTGTTTGCTAGGGACTAGCAAAGCTTAAGTTGGGGGGTGTGATGAGCGCATAATATTGCATATTTGAAGGGCTCATTACATGCATGATAACTCAACTTTTGCATTTAAATACTTAGTGTTAGCCAAAATTGTCTATAATGTTGATATTTTGATGTTGCAACCTTTTATAGCTTAAATGATTGATTTTAGGACATTGCAACCTTGATGGATGTGTGGTGAAGGCATGGACACAATACATGAAGAATTGGAGGCTTAAAAGTGAAGAAATCAAGAAGGCATTGGTGCTTGGGAACAAGGGCACCAGCTGCAGCAACAATTGGAAGCACCGCCTCGGAATTCCTCCATTTTGACCATGATCTACTCCGAATTTGGAACAGTTCAAAACATGAAAGTTGTATATATTGGTGTCTTATGTTTGGTGTCAAAATTTCAGCCCAATCCAACGGTTAGATCAAGAGTTATGACGATTCTACCGAAGGTGGTCCAGTGCAGAAAAACAGTACCGGTACTCGGTACTCCGGACCTTCTGGTCGCGAAAATAGCCTGTAACTCAACTTTGAGGCTTGGGGGTCCCACCTACACTTCTCCCACGCCTATCCCAACATTTCCTTACACATTTACAGGCCTCCTACACTCAAGTGGAAGACTTTAAAGGCCAATGCATTAAAGGAGGAATGGGGGGGAGTGGGCTGCCCAGGCTATGATCTCCTAGCCTGTCAAAGCCATCCATTCAGCCCTCTCTTGATGGGAGCTCGTACACACAGCTAGGGGGGAGCCTCATGGACGAAAATGCAACTCTCTCACACCATTATATTCAGCATTCCATTCATTTGTAAGGGTTGGCTACCTAAGCTTAGGAGAGAGATAGAAAGCTCTAAGGAAGAAGATGAATAGTAATTTTCGTTTTTTGCATTTCCTTTCCATTGCAAGTGCTGTAAGCTTTAAACTTCTTGTATTCCTTAATCCTTGCACTTTAATCTCATCTATTTCAAGTTCATTGCAAGTTTAATCCTTTGTTCTAGCTTTCACCATTTATGTTTTCAAGTTCTTTAATTTTCAAGTTTTACATTTGGGTATTTGTTTCAATATGTGTATTATGTTCATGAATGTCATTTCTCTTTCACCTTAGCTCTTTTCTTGCAATTTCTACAAGTTCAAATCTCCATTTCTCTTCCATGTCCATTTCCTTTATGCTTGTCTTGCATTTTTAATATGAGTAGCTAGGATTTAAGTTGGTTAATCCAAGGGAAAATTCCTCTTGGGAATACCATTTTCAACTCTTCTTCATTCCTCCCTTTAGAGTCAAATGGTTCGGTTTGACGGGATTGAGAGTGGATGAGTTGGTGAGCCTTTGATATTCTGTAGGCCTAGTCACGGTTTATGCTTAGATACTCACCAATCTTGTCCCTAGCTTCCCCCGAATCAATCGTTCATTCATGCTCAATCGGAGGAAGGCTTTGAGTTGATTTGGTATTCCCATTGGAATGAACCCTTTGGATTAGCCAACACTTGCTTTATTTGCATTTTCATTTACAAACCAAACACAAAACTCAAACAAAAGATTTTACATTTTCTTTTCACTTTTGCAAAATCACTTTCACAAAACTCCATTTCCTTCCCTGAGGAGACGACCTTGGAATACTCTTCCAAGTAAAACACCGACAACGAAAGACTCCTTGCGATTGGGGAGCGCTTTTGTTCACACCCGCATTTCATTCCACATATTTTGTTCATCACATTTCCATTCACATCCATTTTGTTGTTGTTTCCTATCTTCTTGCATCATCCGGAGGGAGAGTGACACTCCCCCATCACTATAAGCCACATACACACATTGAGGGTGAGGGTGATGGTGATGTTTAGAGGTTAGGAAACAACAACGTTTTCCAATCAATCAGATAGACAGGTGGGGAAGATGGAGGTCTCTGATAGTTTCCAAGAAGGGTGGCTATGACGTCAGGGGTCACTGTAAATACCTTTCCCCTAACATTCACTCTCAGAACTTCCCCAACAGCAACCTCAACTAATTTCAATGAACGGTAGAACTCCCTTACCAATGCCAGGTTGTAACCCTCAACTTCCTTGAACCAGAAATGCATCCCATGCCCCTCAATGATTTTCACAACGGGATGAATGGGGGAAAGGGACATTTTATCCAAAAAACGTTCACAGGTCACACCCTTACCATCGATCAACTGGTGTCGGGCATCCCTCTTAGCCCTCTTCCTCTGCTCCTCTGGGTCCTCACTTGACCCTTCGCCTCCTCTCTTCCGGCTAGAGGAGACCCTGGCAGGAAGGGAACTGGGCTCGGGTCCTGGTCCTGGTCTCTTAGTGCGAGCCATTGAGTTTATCCGATGAGGGTTGTCCAAAGCAAGCGAAATCAAAGGAGGTTTTATGGATTGAGAGGGAAGTGGGGAGGGTTTTGGAACCTTGGAGTGTTTTCGAGTGAGGGAGAGAGGGATAGGGCAGGAATAGAAGCGGGGAAATGAAGGGTTTAACGAGGAGTTTAAATTAAAAGCCCTAAAAAAAATTTCGTGTCAGACAAATCGTACCGGTACTGAGTACCGGTACTTCGACTCCAGAAGGTTTGGCGTACCGGTTCTGAGTACCGGTACCATATCGTACCGGTACTGAGTACCGGTACTGTTATGCTTTGTCTGACAAACTCCTCCTGCTGAGCATACCACCACTCCAATCCAGCTTAGGACCTTCCTAGACATTTCATCACATTACTTGTGACTCCAACTCCCTTCAAAAGATGTACTCCACTTATTTTCCACAATTTGATCCATCATGCCCAAGTTAATATCAAAATTGCAAAGTGATTTAAAACTTTGATGCATTCAACATCCAGGGAATGAATTTCTATTCTTTAATTATCAAAATGAGTATCCCAAAATGTAAAAATGGATTTAAATAACACACATAGTTCTAATCCTTTCCAAATATCAAAAACTTGAGCAATATTCCCTCATTCTTGCAAGCATGGAGTTATTTAACAATTTTCTCAAATGATTGAACTAGGCTAACAAGAGCAAAACCATAGTTTTAGATACTAGTCAAAAGTATGCACCTAAACATTGATTTTCAACTTGCGTGTGTGTGAATTAAACAAGTAATTTGAACAGTTACACAATAGGATTCACATTCGAAAAGCTGGACAATTTCAGCTTCAATGCAACAATTCACCAAGGGACACTCTTAAGCAATGAAATACACTCAAGTTATCCTGGTATGCACTCCATGTGTACATGTGAGATAAAGTCTTGTGTTCAAAACAAAGTGTGCCCACATGTAATCCAAAAATGAAGTTAACAAATGAAAATGAAGCGAACTTGGCATAGTCTCATGAACAGAATATTAGGGCATTAGGTAGTAAGACTAAACTCATCATTCCCTTTGAAATATGCACCTCCCAACTTCTCTAGATCACTTAGGACTTTAAGGGTTATAATGGGGCCTTGGGGTGGTATCTAGGAAATTGAAATGAAGGATATAGGATAACAAAGAGGGTTGTTCCGAGTGAGAGACTTTTATTTTAGACAAACACTTCCCTTTTCATGGGATTTTGATTCTCACCTCGTCACCACATTCTTCGTTTCTTTTTTTTTTTCTTTCCTTCTTTCACCCATTTTCTTCCTTTTCTTGGATTTTCATTCTTTTTCCATTGAACTCTTTGAGTTTCAACATCATTTATCTCTTTTGTTTGGGTTTCCACACCATACTTCCTTTACTTTTGCAATCACTCATTTATGCTTTTAGGAACAACCAAGGTGAGGTATATCTTTCTTGTTTTCATAGGCTTGGTCAATTGTGTGGCATAGAAACAAATTCCAAATAAGCTCAATCACGGCACTAGGGATAATATTTGCACAAGAAAAAGGTTAAAGGCTCAAAATATTCAAAGATGGCCTAAGATCACTTCCAGGTCCGCATGGGAGGGCATTATATGTTCAAGACAAATCAGTCTACTAACCAAATGCACTAACCAACGCAAACATAATGAGACTATTGAACAACTTGACAAAAAAAAAAAAAAATGTTCTTTGAGTAATTTTAAATTCCCTCCAAAAAGGATTTGGCACTAAAACTTTCAAGGGTATTTACTCGTCTCCACTACTTATGTCAAGCTTAAAAACATGAATTCAATCCGTAAATTGCCAAAATTACACATTCAAGAGTCACATACAGTTGAGTTCAAAAATCAATACCTAAATGATACTCATGCATAGGATCCACTTCCATAGAATACTCATGTGCACAAAGTTCACAACAAATATCAACATGTCATCAAACTCACACAAACACATCATGAAGGAATACAGATCAACAATTAGATATTATTTTTTTTCATCAAAAAATTTCACCTATTTTTCACTAATGCAAGCAAAAATCAAAAATTTCCAAACAACAACCTTGGTGTATCAAACAAATGGTGCACCTCACCCCCCAACTAGAATCATGCATTGTCCTCAATGCGACAAAAAGATATAGTATGCAATGGAAGACAATAAAAAGATAAATAAGGTAAGAGAACACCTCGCAATTGCGCTTCCGACAAAAACACCAAGATCTGGATCAAGGAGAAACCAATCTATACAACCACATCAAGTGAGTGACATAAAATAAGATTGACATAAATAAGTAAAAAAAAACTGTACAGTAGAAGGAATAATCCCTAGCTAACCCTCCATCAATTCCGAGTATACCGGGTCAACTAAATCCTCTTCCACCTCATGTCCCTCAAAACCCTCAAAGAATGGCTTGAGTCTTTGGCCATTGACCTTGAATGTTTGGCCATCCTTAGGGTTTGTGATATCTACTATTCCGTTGGGGTAGGCCGCCTCAACAAAATAGGGGCCATCCCAACGGGATCTTAGTTTTCCTTGGAATACGGAGAGACGAGAATTATACAAGAGTACTTTTTGCCCGGGCCTAAATGATTTCCGTGTGATGGAATTATCATGAAAAACTTTAGCCCATTCTTTTGAAATTTTGGAACTCTCATATGCATCTCTTCGGATCTCTTCCAATTCATTTAGTTCCAACTTTCTTTGCTCCCCGGCCATTCTTAAGTTAAAATTCAAGGTCTTTATGGCCCAGTACGCCCTGTGCTCCATTTCAACCGGCAAATGGCAAGCTTTTCCATAAACCAGCCGGTAGGGAGACATACCCAAAACAGTCTTATAGGCAGTACGGTATGCCCATAAGGCATCGGTCAGTCTGACTGACCAATCCTTCCTGTTCGGGTTAACCATTTTTTCCAAGATATTCTTAATCTCCCTATTGGCTAATTCAGCTTGGCCATTGGTTTGTGGGTGGTATGCAGTGGATACTTTGTGTGTAATGCCATATTTAAACATTAATGATACAAATGGCCTATTACAGAAGTGGGATCCACCGTCACTGATCATTGCACGAGGCATCCCAAACCTCGAGAAAATGTTCTCTTTAAGGAATTTGACTACGACCCGGTGGTCATTAGTCTTGGTTGGGATTGCCTCTACCCACTTGGACACGTAGTCCACCGCCAGAAGAATGTACAGATAACCAAACGACATGGGGAATGGACCCATGAAATCGATGCCCCAACAGTCAAATATTTCTATGATAAGGACGGGGGAAAGGGGCATCATATTCCTGCGGGTCACACTACCTAATCGTTGGCATCTGTCACATGCCTTACAATATGAAACACAGTCTTTAATGAGAGAGGGCCAATAGAAACCTGACTGCAAAATTTTGGCCGAAGTCTTCTTTGCCGAGAAATGTCCGCCACAAGCTTGGGAATGGCAGAATGCAAGGACGTTCCGTTGTTCATTTTCTGGCACGCATTTCCTCATGACCTGATCTGGGCAATATTTGAACAAATACATATTGTCGAAGTAAAAATACTTCACGCCTGCCATGAATCGTCTTTTATCCTCCAGGCTCCATTGTGGCGGTATTTGTCCTGTTGGAAGGTAATTACAAATGTTAGCGTACCAAGGACAAACTGAATGGATCGAAAGTAAATGTTCATCAGGAAAAGAGTCGGGAATAGGGATATGCTCATTAGTCTCCTGCACCACCAGCCGGGATAAGTGATCCGCCACAACATTCTCAACTCCTTTTTTGTCTTTAATTGTCAAATCAAATTCTTGTAGGAGGAGGATCCACCTAATGAGTCTTGGTTTCGCATCCTGCTTAGATAACAAGTACTTCAAGGCAGAATGGTCAGTAAAGACAACAATAGGCGAACCAATGATATATGAACGGAATTTATCGAGAGCAAACACTACGGCTAGCAATTCTTTCTCTGTGGTAGTGTAATTCATTTGAGCCTCATTAAGTGTTTTGCTAGCGTAGTGTATGACATGTGGTCGATTGTCCTTCCTCTGACCAAGCACTGCGCTAACCGCGTAGTCACTCGCGTCGCACATGAGCTCGAAAGGTAGATCCCAGTTGGGTGGTCGCATGATAGGAGGCGTGACAAGCATGCTTTTTAGTTTTTTAAATGATGCCTCACACTCATCCGACCACTCAAAGGGAATCTCCTTAGACATTAAATTTGTCAGAGGTCGGGCCAATGCACTAAAATTTTGAATGAAACGGTGATAAAAACCTGCATGGCCCAAAAATGACCGGATGCCCTTGATGGTTGTTGGCGTGGGAAGGTTGGAGATGGCCTCCACCTTGGATTTGTCAACTTCGATGCCCCTTGCCGATACTATGTGGCCCAAGACTATTCCTTCTGTCACCATGAAGTGACACTTCTCCCAATTAAGCACAAGATCCTTTTCTTCACATCTCTCCAATACTCTCTCCAAGTTATCTAAGCATCCATCAAAGGAATCACCAAACACGGAAAAATCATCCATGAAGACTTCCAAAATTTTCTCCACCATATCGCTAAAAATCCCCATCATGCACCGTTGAAATGTCCCCGGGGCATTGCATAATCCGAACGGCATACGGCGATAGGCAAAGGTGCCATAAGGGCAGGTGAAAGTAGTCTTCTCTTGATCCTCCAATGCGATCTCGATTTGGTTGTAGTCAGAGTACCCGTCTAGGAAACAATAAAATAGGTGCCCTACTACCCTTTCCAAGACTTGGTCGAGAAACGGCATTGGGAAATGATCTTTCCATGTGCAAGCGTTGAGCTTCCGGTAGTCGATGCAAAGTCTCCATCCGGTAATGACTCTTGTAGGTATGAGTTCATTTTCCTCATTTTCAATCACTGTGACTCCGGATTTCTTTGGGACAACTTGTGTGGGGCTTACCCATTTGCTATCCGCAATTGGAAAGATTATGCCCACATCAAGTAGCTTTAACACCTCATCCTTCACTACTTCTTTCATGCTCGGATTCAATCTCCTCTGAGGTTGTCGGGAGGTTTTAGCATCTTCCTCAAGATAGATGCGATGGGTGCAAATTATAGGGCTTATTCCCTTGATATCTGCAATAGTCCACCCGATCGCTCTCTTATGCTTTCTCAATACCCCCAAAAGCTTTTCTTCTTGTTCCATGGTTAGGGTAGAGCTAATGACTACCGGGAAAGCCTCATCATTGCCAATATAGGCATATTTCAAATGTGCGGGCAATGGCTTCAATTCCAATTTTGGATTTCTCTCATCCGAAGGGAAAATTTTCTTCTCTTGTTTAGGTAGCTCTTCAAATGTGGGGATCCACCTTTCCATCCCTTTCAACTCTTCCACCTTTTCTTGATCATCCAATTTCTCCAATTCGACCAATTCTTCCTCCTTGAGTTTCAACATCCCTTCTAACTCCAAGTGCTCCTCAATCAACGTGTCAATTCTATTGACCTCATTTGCCTCCTCGTCATCCCCTGGTTGCCTTGCTAGATTAAAAACGTTAAGTTCCATGGTCATGTTCCCGAATGCCAATTTCATCAGACCATTCCTGCAATTTATCACTGCATTAGATGTAGCAAGGAAAGGTCGCCCAAGTATCACGGGGATTTGGGAACTAATATTAGCAACAGGATGAGTATCTAAGACAATAAAATCAACTGAAAAATAAAACTTATCAACTTGAACCAACACATCTTCCACTACTCCCCTTGGTGTGCGGATGCTACGATCCGCAAGTTGAAGTGTGATTGAAGTAGGTTTCAACTCCTCAAGCTTAAGTTGCTGATACACGGAGTAGGGAAGGAGATTAACACTTGCTCCCAGATCAAGCAATGCTTGTTCGACCCGGCAATTTTCGATAGTGATGGCAATTGTTGGACAACCGGGATCTTTGAACTTGGGAGGAGTGTTGGTCCTCAGAATGGAGCTCACTTGTTCTGTCAAGAATGACTTCTTCCGGACATTTAGCCTCCGCTTTACCGTGCATAGATCTTTCAAAATTTTGGCACATGACGATATTTGCTTGATGGCATCGAGGAGCGGGATATTGATTTTTACCTGCTTAAACATGTCTAAAATATCAGAATAATTAGCCACCTTGACAGGTGACTTCAAACGATGGGGAAAGGGGGCAGGCATAGGAGGAAAACACAAGCTATCATCAATCACATGTTCATTTTCAATTTGCTCATTTTCTTTGTCTTTACTCACTTCACCTTTTTCGGCCACACGTTCCTTGGCCTCACCCTCAATGGACTCTTCTATTGGCAATTGTGCCTTGGGTGGAACCTTTGGCACTATGGTCTTATCAATTTGTTTGCCACTACGAAGAGTGGTGACCCCCTTGAGGTGCTCACAATTCTCTTGGGTGGGCTCAACTGATTCAACCACATTTTGGCCCTTGGGATTTTGTTGTGGTTGAGAGGGGAATTTCCCCTTCTCTTGTTGAGACAAGCCTATGTGATTTGTGATCTTTGTGAGTTGAGCCAAAATGTCCTTATTGAAGGTGGTTTGGCTTTGAATGAAGGCATGGACCACATCTTCTAGACTCCTTTTATGAGGTGGTTGGTAGCTGGGAGAACTAGATGGGCCTTGTTGGAAAAAATTATGTGGGGGAGGATTGGATTGGTACCCTTTTGGATTGGACCGTGGGTATTGGGAGTTAGAAGCTTGCCCCTGACCTTGATATTGGGATTGGTACTGACCTTGCTTGGGAGGTGCAGGAGATGTGTATGTATTTGAACCATAGGGGATGGGGTTCTCATTCCTCCAACTGAAATTAGGGTGATCACGATACCCCGAATTGTAAGTGTTGGAATTTGAAGGAAATGATTGCCTTGGTTGGTTGAAGGCATTGACTTGTTCATGGTATGCTTCTTTAAGTGCCGGAATGCTCGGACACTCCGATGTGAATGCTCGACACCACCACAAATAGAACAAGCCTCCTCTGTTCTTGACACATGAGACACCTTAATTACTATCCCCTTAATTGTGATTGAGCAAAAACAATCATATTCCTAACCCCTTAATTACTATCCCCCAAAGTGTATGTGTGATATATGTTCAAACGGGAAGGGAGGTCAAGCTCCCTTCGGATAGTGTGAAAAGAAAGGGCAATAGGAAAGGGAAAAAAAAGTTAATGGGAATGTGATATGTGAGTGCACAAAAATGCTCCCCAATCGCAAGGAGACTTTCGTGGGTCGTCTTTTACTTGGAAGTATTCCAAGGTCGTTTCCACGGGGAATGAAGTAAACCAATTTGAAAGTGATTTTGGGAAAAGAATGTGTAACAATTCTTGTGGTTGAAGTGGTTTGGTAAAATATGTTTTGGTGGAAATGAAATGAAGAAGCAAGTGTTGGCAATCCCAAGAGGTCCCTCCAATGGGTATTGATTGATTGGAAATTACGTCGTTCCTAACCTCGTAACATCACCCTCACCCTCAATGTGTGTATGTGGCTTATAGTGATGGGGGAGTGTCACTCTCCCTCCGGATGATGCAAGAAGATAGGAAACAACAACAAAATGGATGTGAATGGAAATGTGATGAACAAAATAGATGGAATGAGATGCGGTGTGCACAAAAATGCTCCCCAATCGAAAGGAGTCTTTTGTGGTCGTGTGTTTTACTTGGAAAATATTTCAAGGTCGTCTCCTCAGGGAAGGAAAGGGAGTTTTGTGAAAGTGATTTTGCAAAAGTGAAAAGAAAGTGTAAAATCTTGTATTTGTGTTTTGGTGAGTTTTGTTCAAAATGAAAATGCAAGAAAGCAAGTGTTGGCTAATCCAAAGGGTTCATTCCAATGGGACTACCAAATCAACTCAAAGCCTTCCTCCGATTGAGCATGAATGAACGATTGATTCGGGGGACGCTAGGGACGAGATTGGTGAGTATCTAAGCATAAACCGTGACTAGGCCTACGGAATATCAAAGGCTCACCAACTCATCCACTCTCAACCCCGTCAAACCGAACCATTTGACTCTAAAGGGAGGAATGAAGAAGAGTTGAAAATGGTATTCCCAAGAGGAATTTTCCCTTGGATTAACCAACTTAAATCCTAGCTACTCATATTAAAAATGCATAAAGGAAAGACAAGCATAATGTAAATGAAAGACATTGTATAGAAATGAAGCTTTAAAGCATGAAACTAAACTTGAAGCAAGAAATCTAAAGCTATGAACAAAAACATTCAATACCCATTTTAAGCTAAAAATGAAGAACTTGAAAGCATAAATGGTGAAATGAAGAACATGTAATTAACTTGCAATATACTTGAAATAAAGGAGATTACAATGTAAGAAATGAAGATTACAAGAGGAATGTAGCTTACAACAATGACATGGATGAAGAAAATGCAAAAACGAAATTACTATTCATCATCTTCAACCTTGGAGCTTTCTACATCTACTCCTAAGCTTAGGTAGCCAACTTTTTACATTGTGTGTTGAATGTTGAATATATTGAGTGTGGAGACTTGCCAAAATGTCCAAGAGGCTCCCCCCTAGCTGTGTGTACGAGCTCCCATCAAGAGAGGGCTGAATGGATGGCTTTGACAGGCTAGGAGATCATAGCCTGGGCAGCCCACTTCCCCCCATTCCTCCTTTAATGC
Source organism: Ilex aquifolium (assembly GCA_951799425.1). Classification (NCBI taxonomy): domain Eukaryota; kingdom Viridiplantae; phylum Streptophyta; class Magnoliopsida; order Aquifoliales; family Aquifoliaceae; genus Ilex; species Ilex aquifolium. The sequence continues at coordinate 20,703,027 of OX637393.1, forward strand.
ATTGGCCTTTAAAGTCTTCCACTTGAGTGTAGGAGGCCTGTAAATGTGTAAGGAAATGTTGGGATAGGCGTGGGAGAAGTGTAGGTGGGACCCCCAAGCCTCAAAGTTGAGTTACAGGCTGTTTTCACAACCAGAAGGTCCGGAGTACCGGTACCATTTGGTACCGGTACCGAGTACCGGTACTATTTTTCTGCACTGGTCGGCATAAATCTTGATCTAACCGTTGGATTGGACTGAAATTGTGACACCAAAAAGAAGACACCCATATCTACAACTTTGATGTTTTGAACTTTTCCAAATTCTGAGTAGATCATGGTCAAAATGGAGGAATTCCGAGGCAGTGCTTCCAATTGTTGCTGCAGCTGGTGCCCTTGTTCCCAAGCACCAATGCCTTCTTGATTTCTTCACTTTTAAGCCTCCAATTCTTCATGTATTGTGTCCATGCCTTCACCACACATCCAACATAGTTGCAATGTCCTAAAATACATGATTTAAGCAATAAAAACTTGCAACATCAAAATATCAACATTATTCATAATTTTGGCTAACACTAAGTATTTAAATGCAAAAGTTGAGTTATAATGCATGTAATGAGCCCTTCAAATATGCAATATTATGCGCTCATCAGGTATACTATCTCAACTCAAATCACTCCTCCGATTGAGCATGAATGAACGGTTGATTCGCGGAAAGCCGAGGATAAGGTAGGTGAGTATCTAAGCATAAACCGTGACTAGGCCTACGGATTATCAAAGACTCACCAAATCATCCACATTCAATCCGGTCAAACCGAACCATTGGACTCTAAAGGGAGGGAGTAGAAAGAGTTGAAATGGTATACCCAAAAAGGAGGATTCCCCTTGGTCTTGCCAACAAAAGGATTTAGCTACCCATACTTGAAATGAATATGACAATGGAAATATAATGCAAAGATATAAAGTTTTGAAGTAACTAAGTGCAAGAAATAATGGACTAGAAGTGAATGAAGTGAAAATCCATTTTTTATCTATGAACAAGAACAACTTGGAAGCATTAATAGTAGAACTTAAATGGAAGCATTAAACTAGCAATGGACATAAGGAAAAATGGCATTAATGACATTCAATGAAGATCTAAAGGTTCATACCATTGATTACAAGACAATGCAGTAGCAGAAATGCAAAAATCACAACTTTCTCTCTCTAAAATTACTATTCATCATCTTCTCCGCCCAGAGCTTCTCTCACTATCTTTTTCTCTATGCTATCCCAGAATGCCCATCATTGGAGAGCTTTCCCTCCCAAAAATGTGCCTGGTCAGCTCCTGTAGCTCCCTGAAGTGACCCCCATCAGTAGGGTGCAGTCTGGATGACCTGGACAGGGGAGTGCAGAGTTTGTCTGCACACCGAGCTCCTCCTCTTCTCTCCCTCTAAAATTTAAAGTTGTAGCTCTAGAGTGCAGAGGAAAATGTGGGCCTGATGAACAGTGTTGTGGGCGTGTCAAAGGAGTGTGGGGGCATCTATGGTGGGACCCTCGAAGTAGCTGAGCAGATCTGCAGATTCTGGGCTTGTCAGGGAAATCGTACCGGTACTGAGTACCGGTACCATACAGTACCGGTACTTCGACTCCAGAAGGTTTGGCGTACCGGTATTGAGTACCGGTACTGTTCTGCCTCCTTGTCTGAATCTTCTGATTCCTTTGCTCCTGAGTTGTCCCCAAGTTCTCTTTTCATCTCCTTTCATCCCAAGTGGTATGGGAAGGCCTTAACAAACCATATTTAGCTCCTTTCAACTGCAAACATAAAATATTGACGTTAAGACTTCAATCATCATAACTCATATCATTTAATCTTCAAAAACAAGTGAACTGAGCTGATTAGCACCTTAAAATATACAAAGTTTTGTGCTAATCAACTTGCGCACGGGGTACCATCAGTTGAAGATATGGAAAGCCGACATTCCTAAGATGGCGTTGGGACTCGATATGGTCATTTTGAGTTCATAGTTATGCTATCGGGTTGATAAATGCCCCAACAACATTCATGGACCTCATGTATAGGGTTTTTAAGCCATATCTTGATCAGTATGTAGTATTGTTTGTACACGACATTCTTGTATACTCCAAGGTGGAGGAGGAACACAAACATCACTTAAGGATTATTTTACAAGCATTGAGAGATCACTAGTTGTACGCCAAATTTAGCAAGTGTGAGTCTTGGCTGAAGGAAGTCAAGGTTTTGGGCCATGTTGTGTTGGCTAAGGGTGTATTAGTTGACCCTGAAAAGGTTGATGTGGTAATGGATTGGGAGAGGCCGAAGTCAGTCTTCGAGATACGTAGTTTCTTAGGATTGGTAGGGTACTATCGAAGATTCATCAAGGATTTCTCCTGATTAGTGACACTATGATGAGACTTATGAGAAAGGAAGTCCAATTTTCAGTGGGATGACTCATATGAGAGGCCATTCCAAGAGTTGAAAAGGATGTTGAATTCAACTCCTATTCTGATCGTGTCGGAGAGGAGACAGAGATGCACAGTCTACTATGATGCCTATAAGGATGGACTAGGTTGTGTTTTGATGCCATCCGGAAGGGTGGTAGCTTATGGTTCTTGATAGCTTAAGAACAACGAGAAAAACCATCGTACGCACAACATGGAGTTGGCAGTCATTATTATTGCCTTGAAAACATGGCACCACTATTTATACGAAGAACAGTTTGAGGTGTTTTCAGACCACAAGAGTCTGACATACATCTTCACACCACGGGACCTCAACATGAGGCACCGTAGGTGGATGGAGTACCTGGAGGATTACGACTTAATTTTGCATTACCATCCTGGTAAGACAAATGTGGTAGCTGATACACTCAACTGGAAGTCACAGAGAGTCTTGGCTAGTATAGCTTCCCAGGAGTGGCAGATGCTCAAGATTGTGGGACATTTCGGGCTACATTACAGGGATTAGTGACTTGATCTGAAATGTGTACACCCGAGTGCAGGCGGTCAAGTTGTAGTAATAATCCAGTTAAGTCCGGAGTCAAATCGATAGGGAACTAATGTTGGTGTTTCGAAGTAAGCAGTGATAGAGACCACAATGATTGGAACCCTTGAGATTTAAAGTTATGATGTTTAGGGATTTTTCTGGATAGAATATAAGATTCTTTCCAAGGGGATTTTGTAGACAAAATATAATAAGTTCTTAAATGTAGCAGTCACCCTTTAGCTCGAGGATCTGGACATGTAGTTAACCATCCGGTTTATTATACTTGTGCTTGGGAACTCAATTAACCACCATGTCAACATGAAGTTAATCGAAAGATAAAGATGAATTGTTAGAATTAATAGTAAGGTTCCAATGTCTTTATAGAAGTTTACAAGAATTGTCTATGCCGAGACTCAACCCGTCTACAAACAAGCAAGTGTTTCTACAAGGCATCCAACCATGACATTAGTATTACATTCTTTAAATGAAGCACAATAATGGTGAAGATTGAAATGTAGTCATGAAGATCTAGTCGGGGTACTTGCCTTGAACCAATGAGTCTTTCTATGTCAAGAGTCATATGTGTCATAGAAAGTACTCATGGTTATACAAAGTACCTTAACTTTGCTAGATGCATTCAATCATTCAATAAACAAGTGAAATATAAAGCATTAAGCATAAACGAAATGCTCAAATATAACTTCTAGATGATTTATACATGGTTATCACCTCTTACTAAAGAGTGAATGAGAAACTATTCACTCTTCATGACTTTCGTAAAGCTAGAAAAGTGAGTGATGCTCATCCCTCCAAGTAGAGGAGTTACAAGGTAAAACACACTACACAAGGAGCCGATCTTCGACGAAGAATGAGTGAATCACGTTCCACCCTTCACGGCTTTGGTAAAGCTCTAGAAAAGTGAAAGAGTTTCACTCCTCTAAGGGAAGAAGCAAGCTCAAACAATGGAAGCAAATGAAACTAATAATGAAAGTAGAAGAAAGCTAGTCACTTTTGGAGGGTTTCCACCTCAACCAAAAGATGATCTATCTTCCTCTATGCAAGTAAATGTAAATCTAAGTCTAACTTTACAACTAACTCTAGCTCTTTATGTAAAATGTAAGTCTCCCTTGAAGCTTCCACAATGGTAGTATTTATAAGCAAGAAGGAGGGGACAAGGGAGTGTAAAGGAATAGTACAAGGTCTTCAAAGTCCAAGTGAAATCTCCAAGGTCCGGATAGAAAAGTAAACACTTTGCAGCCTGTCTGGGGACAACATTTGAACGTTGTCTGGCGTTCGAACGTTGTCTCCTGTCTTTGCTTGATGGGCGTTTAAATGTCAGATGGAGTTTGAACCTCCTACTCAAGTGGCCCGTGTTCTTCTATGAGAGCGAAATCCACACGCCATGTACCATTGCTCTTGCACTCAGCAGCCTGGTCCTCAATAATTCAGGACACTGTTCGAACGTGAATTGGGGTTCGAACGTGGTACTCAAGTACCTTTGTGTTTTCCTTCCTAGCTGCAACACTCCATGTATCAGCACTTCAGCAGTCTGGTCTTCAAATAATTCAAGAGAACATTTGAACGTGGATTGGCGTTCGAACGTTCATGCCTTGTTTCAAGCTTCTCCAATTTTCTTCCAGAAAATACTGGTGTTGCATGAAAGTTTGATATTCATTGCCTTTGGGCCGTTGTACAATTTATGTCTTGAAATGTCATCATTTAAACTCCATCAAAATATAATTAATCTTAAAAAGGCATAGTAATAAGCTAATTTTAACTACTAATCAATTAGGCTTAAGGCATTTTGGGTAGTCTGGTGGCTATGCCTTCCTTATTGAACAGGGTAGTCGAGTCTCAAGGGAAGGACACAAAGATATTGTCCATCAGGGACTGGGTACAGTCGGGTATAGGTGACAAGGACTGGGCTATTCACTCTAATGGTAGTCTTCGATTCAAGGAAAGGGATGTGGTTCCCCAATCTACGGATCTAAGAGAGGAGATCCTCAGAGAGTTTTATTGCTCCTGTTTTGCTGTGCATTCTAGTTTCATGAAGATGTAACATGCTATTCGCTATTAGTATTATTGGAGTGGGATAAGGAGACATGTAGGAGACTTTTTCAGTAGATGTCTCACGTGTCAGCAGGTTAAGGTCTAGTATTAGAGACCAGCGGAGTTGCTCCAGCCTTTGAAGGTGGCTGAATCGAAGTGGGAACACGTCACTATCGATTTTATGACTCACCTACCACGAACTTCGCATGGGTATGATGCGGTATGGGTGATAGTGGACTGGATTACGAAGTCAGCATACTTTTTGGCTATGTATATGACCTTCATACGGGAGGAATTATGCAGATTATATATACGAGAGGTAGTCTGGTTACACGAGATACCTGTATCTATAGTATTGGATCGGGATCCCTGATTCACGACTCATTTCTGGGTGAGTTTTCAGCGAGCTATGGGGACATATGATGAGTATAACTTTTTATCCCCAAACAGATGGTCAGTCGGAGAGGACCATCTAGATTTTAGAAGACTTGCTTTGGGCATGCATCCTTGACCACAAGGGTAGCTGGGAGAAAAACTAACCCTTAGAGGAATTTACCTACAACAATAGTTACCAGACAAGCATTCAGATGGCACCCTATGAGGCACTATATGGAAGGCCATGTCGTTCTCCAGTATGTTAGATAGAGGTTGGAGAGGGATCTTCCATGGGTTCGAACTTGATCAGGGACACCTCAGAGAAGGTGGACATGATACGAAAGCCTCTTTTTATGGCTCATAGCCGACAGAAGAGCTACTCTGATAGACGGCGAAGACCACTAGAGTTCGAGGTTGGAGATCACGTCTTCTTGAAGGTCATGCCTAAGAAGGGAGTGGTTAGGTTTGGGAAGCGAGGAAAGCTTGTGTCGAGGTATATCAGACCCTTTGAGGTACTTGAGAGGGTTGGTATAGTTGCTTACAGGTTGGTGTTATCGCCAAATCTATCGAATGTTTACGCGGTGTTCCACGTCTTTATTGAGCATGACTCACCCTTTATGGGAATACATTTTAGGTACCAGACAGAAATCCGCAAGAGGCCCTCCTATGGGCCAGCTTTGAGGATATATCCAGGTTGTGGCTCTTGAGTTGGAGTTTTGTAGTCCCTTGTGAAAATTCACATTTTGGCCTTGTATATTTTAGAAAATTAAAATTTGTATGTTCTTTTGGAACAAAGGCATGTAATTGGGACTTAATGTAAGGACAAATGTTCTTTTATGAATGGATGTTGTATAACAATGGTTGTGGATGGATATGCAATGTATGAAATGCTTCAATATTGATGTTAGGCCATGGAATGGTGATGAGCAAGTAATATTGCATATTTAACGGCCTCATTACATGCATTTTAACTCAACTTTGCATTTATTTATTTAGAGTTCGTCGAAGTTGTGAATTATATGAAAATTTTGATGTTGCAGGTAATAATAGAGTAATTGATGGCTTTCGGAATCCTGCAACTACGTGTTGGATGAGTGGTAAATAGATGGACACATTACATGCGGATTTGGAGACTTAAAAGTGAAAGAAATCAAGGAGATATCGGTGCTCGGTAACATAGGTACCGACACCCACACCATTTGGTAGCAGTACCTCTGTATTCCCCATTTTTTACCATGATCGACTTCAAATCTGAAAAAAATGAAAAACATGAAAGTTGTAGATCTGGATGTCCTCTGTATTGTCTCAAAATTTCAACTCAATCGGACAGTGGGATCAAAAGTTATGACAAATTTATGAAAACTGGTCCTGAGCTTGCATCCCCCTTAATACCTTCCGAAAGGTTTTGCTTTGACCTTCCAGAAGGTTTGCACACTAGAGAAGACCTTCCAGAAGGTTTTGCTTCAATCTTCCAGAAGGTTTGGCCAAGAAACGCCAGACACCTATGATTGATGAAAAACGTTGTTATTCCTAACCCCTAAACATCACTATTTGACATGTGTATATGGCTTATGTGTGAAAGGGAGTGTCACTTTCCCTCGGGGTGATGCAAGAGATTAGGCAACAACGAATTGGTGGAAAATGAAATGAACAAAATGTATGAAATGAAATGCGGGTGTGTGGTGTGAACAAAAGTGCTCCCCAATCGCAAAGAGTCTTTTGCTTGTCGTGTTTTACTTGGAAAAGTATTCCAAGGTCGTCTCCTCAGGGAAGGAAAGTTCAAGTGTGTGAAGGTGATTTTGGTGAACAAAAGAGAAGTGTAAAATCTTTTGTTTGTGTTTTGTGAGTGAAGTTTTTGAATGAAAATGCAATGAAAACAAATGTTGGCTAATCCAAAGTGGTCATTCCAATGGGAATCCCATCTCAACTCCAAACATTCCTCCAATGGTGCTTAAATGAACGATTGATTCGTGGGAAGCTAGGGACAAGATGGAGGTGAGGGTTCAAGCATACACCGTGACAATGCCTACGGTGTATCAAGAACTCACAACCAAATGGAGGTGAGGATCCAAACATAACCCGTGACCAGGCCTACGGGATATCAAGGACTCACAACCACGTCCACTCTCAACCCAGTCAAACCGAACCATCGTACACCAAGTGGAGGAAAAAAGAAGAGTTGAAATGGAACACCCAAGAGGAAATCTCCCTTGGATTAACCAACTTAAAATCTAACTACTCATGAAAGCAAGAAAGAAATGCATAATGTAAAGAGACATAATTGAAATGGAGCATGAAACTTAAATTAATGCAAGAAATCTTAAACTAAGAAGAAAAATATTCAATACCCATTTTAAACTTAAAATGAAGAAAGCTTGAAAGCATTAATGGTGAAATCTAAAATGCAAGACTAAACTTGAAATATACTTGAAATAAAGGAGATTACAATGCAAGAAATAAAGATTACAAGAAGATTAAAGCTTACAGGAACGAAAATGGAAAAGAAAATGCAAGAACATAAGCTTTCTACTATTCATCATCTTCTTCACTAAAACTAAGCTTAGGTAGCCACCCCTCAAGAACTTGTGTAATGCTGAATATATGGTGTGTAGCCTCTGCATTTTCGTCCATAGGGTCCTCTAGCATGAGTGAGCAAGCCTCCCATCAATAGGGGCTGAATGGATGGGTATGGCAGGCTAGCACAGGCTTAGCCTGCACTCCCCAGGCTTCACCCCTTCTCTCTCCTCTCATTCAATGTCAAGCCTCCAAAGTCTTTAACTATGGTGTAGGAGGCATGATTGTAGGGATAAAATGTCGGGCTAGGTGTGGGAGAACCAATGGTGGGACCCCCAAGCACGTGGAGAAGAGTTTGCAGGTGTTCTGGGCTGTTCTGGGAGCGTACCGGTACTGTGTACCGGTACTCTAAACCTTCTGGAGTTCGAAGTACCGGTACGCAGTACCGGTACTGTGTACCGGTACTGTTTTCTGCTCCGGACCAGTCTTCGTATAATTGGCATAACTTTTGATCTAACCGTCAGATTGAGTTGAAATTTTGACACAATATAGACGACATCCAGATCTACAACTTTCATGTTTTAAAATTTTTCATATTCGAAGTGGATCATGGTCAAAATGGAGGAAAACCGAGACTCTTCAACCCAGTGGTGTGGCTGCTGGCGCTTTTGTTCCCAAACACCAATACCTCCTTGATTTCTTCACTTTTAAGCCTCCAAATCTTCATGTAATGTGTACATACCCTCACCACACATCCATCATAGTTGCAAGGTCCTAAAATACATGATTTAAGCTATAAAAACATGCAACCTCGAGAATTCAACATTATTCATAAAATCGGCTAACTCTAAGTACTTAGATGCAAAAGTTGAGTTAAAATGCATGTAATGAGGCCTTGAAATATACAATATTTTGTTCTCATCAACCTACAACTCAAGCTCTGCCACTTAGGGGTCCCACCTATGATTCTCCCACATATCCCCTGACATAATCTACATATATATACCTACCCACACCCTAAAGTCAGCTTTGGAGGATGGAGGATGGGAAAGGAGGAGAGAGAAGGAAGGAGGCATGGTGGGTGCAGGCTATGCTTGTCCTAGCCTGTCCAAGCCATCAACTCACTTCCCATTGATGGGAAGCCTGCACACACAAGCTATAGGAGCCTCATGGATGAAAATGCAAGGGTCTTACACCATTTATTCAGCTGGACACAAGCTTTGGGGGAAAGGAGGCTACCTAAGCTTAGGAGTAGTTTTAGAGAGAGAAGCTCAAGGAAGAAGATGAAGTTAGAGAGAGAAAGCTGTGTTTTCATATTTCTTTACCATTTTCAGTGTTGTAAGCTTTAAAATTACTTGTAATCTTTTCCCCTTTAACTTAAAACTCTTTTATTCAAGTTGTATGCAAGTTTAGCTAGTTTTTTTTAGCATTCAAATTTCTACATTTGGGTATTTGCTTTCAATATTTGTATTTTGGTCATGAATGTCATTTCTCTTGTAGTTTAACTCTTTTCTTGCATTAATACAAGTTCCGAGTTTTATTTCTTCATTATGTCTCTCAACATTATGTATGTTTTTGCTTTGACTATGGATAGCTAAGTTTTTAGTTGGCTAATCCAAGGGAGATTTCCTCTTGGGTATGTGATTGAGCAAAAACGTTGTTGTTTCCAACCCCTAAACATCACCATTTGACATGTGCATATGGCTTATGTGTGAAAGGAAGTGTCACTCTCCCTAGGGGTGATGCAAGAGATTAGGCAACAACGGATTGGTGGACAATGGAATGAACAAAATGTGAAATGAAATGCGGGTGTGTGAACAAAAGTGCTCCCCAATCGCAAAGAGTCTTTTGTGTGTCAGTGTTTTACTTGGAAAAATATTTCAAGGTCGTCTCCTCAGGGAAGGAAAGTTCAAGTTGTGTGAAGGTGATTTTGCAAAAGGTAAAGAAAGTGAAAAATCTTTTGTGTTTTGAGTTTGGTTTGTGATAGTGTTCTTTATGAAAATGAAATAAAAACAAGTGTTGGCTAATCCAAAGAGGTCATTCCAATGGGAATACCAAATCAACTCAAGCCTTCCTCCAATAGAGCCTAGAAGTACGATTGATTCGTGGAAAGTTCGGGACTAAAATGGAGGTGAGGATTCAAGCATACCCCGTGACAATGCCTACGGTGTATCAAGAACTCACAACCATGTCCTCACCCCAACCCAGTCAAACCAAGCCATCGTATTCTGAGAGGAGGAATGAAAATGAGTTGAAGTGGCACACCCAAGAGGAGTTCTCCCTTGGATTAACCAACTTAAAATCTAGCTACTCATGGTAAAAGGAAAGACATGCATAATGTTAAGAGACATGTAGAAGAAATGAAGATTAAAACTTAACTCAATGCAAGAAAACTTGAACTATGGAGAAAAATATTCAAAACCCATTTCAAAGCAAGAAATTGAAGAACTAGCTACAACAATGGTGCAATCTAAAATGTAGCATTAAACTTGAAATGTACTTGAATTAAATGACATTAAAGATAATAAATGAAGGTTACAAGAGTCTTACAATAAACTACAAAAGAAATGATGGAAGAAAATACAAAAACATAAACATTTATACTATTCATCTTCTTCCTAACTATTCTAAGCTTAGGTAGCCACCCTTGAAATGCTTGTGGAATGCTGAATATATGGAGTGTGTCTTGCATTTTCGTGCATGGAGGGTCCCCTAGCATGAGTGTGCAGGTCTCCCATCAATGGGAGGTTGAATGATGGCTTACATAGGCTAGGACAAGCCTAGCCTGCAACTCCCCAAGCAGCCCACTCCTCTCCCATCCTCCTTGAATGCCAAGCCTCAAAAGTCTTCAAATTGTGTAAGGGAGGCATGGAAATGTCTAAGGAAATGTTGGGGGGCAAGTGAGAGAAGTGTAGGTGGGACCCCCAAGCAAGTGGAGATGAGTTGCAGGCGTTTCTGGGCAGCGTACCGGTACAGTTTGGCTACTGAAGTTCAGCGTACCGCAGTACTGGTACGATTTTTCTACTTTGGACCAGTCTTCGTAGAATTGGCATAACTTTTGATCTAACATTCCGATTGAGCTAAAATTTTTACACAATATATAAGACATCTAGATATACAACTTTCATGTTTTGAACTTTTTCCGATTCGAATCGGATCATGGTGAAAATGGATGAATACCGAGGCTCTGTTTCCAGATGGTGTGGCTGCTGGTGCTTTTGTTCCCAAACACCAATACCTCCTTGATTTCTTCACTTTTAAGCCTCCAAATCTTCATGTAATGTGTCCATGCCCTCACCACACATCCATCATAGTTGCAAGGTCCTAAAATCAATCATTTAAGCTATAAAAACTTGCAACATCGAAAATTCAACATTATTCATAATTTCGGCTAACTCTAAGTACTTATATGCAAAAGTTGAGCTAAAATGAATGTAATGAGGCCTTCAAATATACAATATTTTGTGCTCATCAGTATGTTAAATCAACTCTCCTCCATTCTTCCTTGTAGTGTAAAGTGCTTGGTCTGACTAGGTTGAGTGCGGACGTGGTTGTGAGCTCTTGATACACCGTAGACTTGTCACGGGGTATGCTTGAGCCTACACCTCCACATTAGTCCCTCACTTCCTACGAATCAATCAAGCACTGAGGCACCATTGGTAGAATATTTTGAGTTGATTTGGCGTTCCTATTGGAATGACCTCTTCGGATTAGCCAACCTTGTTTTCACTGCATTTTTATCAAAAAATCCACTCACCAAAACACAAAACTACAAGATTTTACACTTTTCATTTCTTTACAAAATCACCTTCACCACAATTTGACCTTCCTTCCATTAGGAGATGACCTTAGAATACCCATTCCAAGTAAAACACGAAACTCGAAAGTCTCTCTTCGCTTGGATAACACTTTTGCACACACACACATTTTCATCCACACACATGTTTTTCACATTTCGAGGGAGAGTGACACTCACCTACGCACATAAGCCATATACACTTAGTCCGGGTTAGTGTTTGGAGATTAGGGTGAACGCATCAAGTATTTTTGGCGCCGTTGCCGGGGAAGGTTAACCGTCGAGTTCGAATGTGATTTTGGATGGCATAGGAAATTCTCGTGATTTTCATCACGGGCCAAGGTATGTGGTCTCATTTGTAAATAATTTGTTGTTGTTTGTGTTTTGTGTTATGTTTTCTAATTTTTATGAAAATGTGTTAAATGCCCCAAATTTTGAAAATGTGTGTAAGATTAGTGATGAGTATGAGCACATCACTAGTGAGTGCCCATTAAATTATACGGTTCAAGACTTTGCATATGAAGGATCAATTTCAATATTGACCCCCGAAAATTTTTACCCCGACCATTATGTTGCAACGAGTTATCCGAGTTATGGTTGGGAGAACAAACCTTATCATTTTTCATCTGATCTTACACCACCAAATGAATTTTGCCACTATCCAACATATGAGGACTCAACCGAACAAGAATTAGAAAATACTATTTGCGATTTTATGCAATACCAAATGGAAGTCAATGCCCGAGTAGCCCAACAATTTTCTGAAATTAGAGATGACCTTATTGCATTGACTAATGTCATAATTACTAATTGTGAAGAACAACATCTTGAACATAGTCAATGTATTGAGGATGATCATATCTATGGAATGCAAATTGATGTTGAATCTCCCACCTCTCTTGATTGTGAAAAATTTAATGAAGTTATTATCTCAAATGAGGCTAATAAGCCCATGGTCACTTTGCCATCAAAGAGTGGTGTTGAGGTTCACAATTTTCAACTTAGGGAGGGCATTGAAATGGAGTTAAGTGTAGAAATTTATAAAGAGAAATTGTACACTCCATTGTTAGAATTGCATAAACTTGTGTGCACCTCTGTTTTGTTGAGAATTTTGAATAATTATCTTTTATATTGTTGGATAGATTGGTTAGGAAAGACATTTGCACACCAAAAAAATTTTAAAATAAAAAAAAATCAATGGGCGCAAAATTCTCCGAATTGAAGTCGGATTGACATGAGTCATTTTTGTTTGTTTTCATGTACATAGTAGTTAGATTTCTTTTATTGTTATCTTTTTTTTTTCATGATATTGTAGTGTAGATTTTAGCATGAAATTGTTTACCTTTTCCTAATTTGGACTCAATTCATTTTGAGCATAATCATAACAAATCTTATTCAATATCATGTGCAAGTTTAAGTTGGGGGGTGTAAACAAGTTTTTTTGTTTTCCCTTTAATGTGTTTACTGAAAAAAAAAAAGAAAAAAAAAAGAAAAAAAAAAAAAAGGAGTATCTTATTTCCCATGTTACTTTCATTTTTCTCATTGCATGATTCATTGTGCATTGAGAACAATGCATGGTTCAAGTTGGGGGGTGAGGTGCACCATTACATGTTCCACCACTTTTTGTACAAAATAGTTGGAAATTAAAATTTTGGACAGTTTTTGTGGAAAATATCATATATTGAACTATATTCCCCTATTCTAATTGTTATTGGATTCGTGATTGCTTGATCTTCATTTTGAACTTTGAATACTTGAGCACAACATATAAGTTTATCCTATGCCGGAGTATCGCGTATGTGTTTTATTTCGAATTCAACCATAGTGCACCTTGAATGTGTAATTTCGGTAATTTACTGATTGGATCCACATTTTAGAGCTTGACATGCATAGTGGAGATGAAGCAAGTACCCATGTGAGCTTTAGTGTCAATCCTTGTTGGAGGGAACTTACATTTACTCAAGGAACAATTCTTCAAATTTCAAATTTGTTCAATAATCTCATTATGTTTTTTTTGGTTAGAGTGCATTTGGGTAATTGATTGACTTGTCTTGAAATGCATAATGCTCCCCCATGCTTATCTAAAGATGATCTTAGGCCATTTTTTATTTCTTTGAGCCTTAGCCTTTTTCTTGTGAAATTCTATCCCTAGTGCTATATTTGAGCCTTGTTGAAAAGTCGTTTCCATGCCACAAATTTAACTAAGATGGTGCAAAATGATAAAAATTTACCACACCTTGGTTGTTCTGAGAGCTAACCATGATTGACCATAAAAGAGAATGAATAATGGTGCGGAAACCCAGCAAAAGGGATGAATGATGCAGATTTCAAAAATGTTGAATGAAAAAGAATGAGAAATCCAAGAAAAAGGAGAGAGAAAGGGGTGAAAGAAGAAAAGAATGAGAAAAGAAAAAGGAAAATGTTAAGGAAAAGAAGTAAAAGAGTGAAGTGATGGTGTTAGACTGGAAATCCCATAAAAAGGGAGATCTTTTTCAAATAAAGGTCATTCACTAGGAACAACCCTCTTTGGTATCATCCATCCTTCATTTCATTTATCTCAATATCACCCCAAGGCCTCATTACAACCCTTGAAAGCCCTAAATGATATAGAGAAAGCATGGTGAGAGCACACTTTAAATGAAAAGAAAAGTTGGTTTTGCTATCTAGTGCCCTAACATTTCATTTATGATATTATGCCAAGTTCATTTCAATTGTTATGCACACACATCATTTTTGGATTGTATGTGAGCATGCTTCATTTTGTGCACAAGATTCTATCTCACATATACACATGGAGAGCATGCTCGGATAATCATTGAGTTATTAATTTTTTAGAGAAACCCTAGGTGAGTTTTGCATCAAAGCTGAATTTGGATAGCTAAGTGAATGTGGATTCCGTTGAGTAAATGCTTAAATTACATATTCATCTCACACACACATGAGTTTTGAAAGGAAATGTGTAGGTGGATACTCTAGAATAGCATTTAAGGCTATAATGTGATCCATGTGTGATTAGTTCAGGTGCATTGGACAAAGCTATTTTTGACATCCCAATGCTAGTTAGGATAAGGGCATATGATTCAAATGTTGGATACGAGAAAAAGAAGTTTGTAGGTACCTTCACTGCAAAACTTCACAGGACAAAACTTGTTAACTAGGGATCACCTAGGGGTTTAAAAGCTTGTTGCATATGCTAAATGGAATAGCGGAATTAGAATAAGTTTATTTTTGTTTGCCTAATTTTTACATTTAGTTTGCTAGGGACTATGATGAGCGCATAATATTGCATATTTAATGGCCTCATTACATGTATTTTAACTTAACTTTGCATTTAATTACTTTGAGTTAACCGAAATTACGAATAATGTGGAATTTTGGATGTTGCAGGTAATTATAGCGTAAATCATGTATTTTGGAACCTTGCAACTAAGTATGGAGGAGTGGTGAAGATGTGGACACATTACATGAGGATTTGGAGGCTTAAAAGTGAAAGAAATCAGGGAGGTATCGATGCTTGGTAACATAGGCACCAACACCCGCACCATGTGGTAGCAGTACCTCGGTATTTCTCCTTTTTGACCATGATTCACTTCAAATATGAAAAAGTGAAAAACATGAAAGTTGTAGATCTGGATGGTCTCTGTATTTTTTCAAAATTTCATCTCTATCGGATGGTTGGATCAAAAGTTATGACAATTCTACAAAAACTGGTCCAGAACAGGCAACCTACCGGAAAGACCTACCGGAAGTGTTTTTACTCCAGTAGCCAAAACCTACTGGTAGAATGATGAAAACCTACTGGTAGGTTTTGCCCAGAATGCCCAAAACACCTGCAACTCATGCTCCACTTGCTTGGGGGTCCCACCATTGATTCTCTCACTTGTCCCCTGACATCCCTTACACATCTACATGCATCCCAACACCCATTAATGGACTTTGGAGGCAATAGCATTAATGAGGATGGGAGAGAAGGGGGCTGCCATGATGGGTGCGGGCTATGCTCTTCCTAGCCTGTCAAAAACCAATCAACTCACCTCCTATTGATGGGAGGCATACACACAGGCTAGGGGAGCCTCATAGACGAAAATGCTTTATCTATTCTCCATATATTCAGCATTCACAAGCCATTGAAGGGTGGCTACCTAAGCTTAGGAGTAGTTTAGAGAGCTCCAAGGAAGAAGATGATGAATAGTGCTAGGGAGATAAAATTTATGTTTTTGCATTTTCTTCACCCATTTCATTGCAGTAAGCTGTAGTTCTCTTGTAATCTTTATTACTTGCGTTGTAATCTCTTTTAATTCTAGTGTAATCAAGTTTAATTCAAATGTTCTTGCACTTTTATTTTTCTACTGGGTTTTTCTTTTAAGCTTTAGTTATGTTTATGAAATGAATTCTTCTTTGTAGTCTAATTCCTTTTAGCATCAATACAAGTTTTAAATTCCATTTCAATACCATGTCTCTTTTCATATGCATCTTTTTCCTACTTTCATGAGTAGCTAGATTTTAATTTGGTTAATCCAATAGAGACCTCCTCTTAGGTATGCCATTTAAACTCATTTTCTTTCCTCCTCTCGGTGTACGATGGTTCGATTTGACTAGGTTGATAGTGGATGTGGTTGTGAGTCTTTGGTATCCCGTAGGCCTGGTCACGGGTTATGCTTGGATCTTCACCTCCATCTCGTCCCTAGCTTCCCACGAATCAATCGTTCATCTAAGCACCATTGGAGGAAGGTTTTGAGTTGAGTTGGGATTCCCATTGGAATGACCTCTTTTGATTAGCCAACACTTGTTTTCATTACATTTTTTAGCAAAAACTCCAATCACCAAAACACAAACAAAAGATTTTACACTTTTCTCAGTTTTTACAAAATCACCTTCACACAATTCCCTTCCTTCCCTGAGGAGACGACATTGGAATACTTTTCCAAGTAAAACACAACACACGAAAGTCTCTCTGTGCTTGGGGAGCACTTTTGTTCACACACACACATTTTGTACATTTCATTTCATCCACCATTCCATTGCCCTTTCTTTTGACATCATTCCGAGGGAGAGTGACACTCCCCTTCACACGTAAGCCATACACACACATTTGAGGGTGATGTCCGGAGCTTAGGAAATATACTACAACGGAAACAATCAAGCAGACTAGCAAAGCTTAAGTTGGGGGGGTGTGATGAGCGCGTAATATTAAATATTTAACGGCATCATTACATTTATTTTAACTCAACTTTGCATTTAATTAGTTAGAGGTCGTCGAAGTTGTGAATAATGTGAAAATTTTGATGTTGCAGGTAATAAAAGAGTAATTTATGGCTTTCGGAACCCTGCAACTATGTGTGGATGAGTGGTGAATAGATGGACACATTACATGAGGATTTGGAGGCTTAAAAATGAAAGAAATAAAGGAGGTATCGGTGCTTGGTAACATAGGTACCGGCACCCACACCATTTGGTAGCAGTACCTTTGTATTCCACATTTTTTACCATGATCCACTTTAAGTATGGAAAAATGCAAAACATGAAAGTTGTAGATTTTGATGTCATCTATATTGTGTCAAAATTTTAGTTCAATCGGACGGTGGGATCAAAATTTCTGATAAATTTAAAAAAACTGGTCTTGAACTTGCATCCCCCTTAAGACCTTCTAGAAGGTTTTGCTTCGACCTTCCGGAAGGCATGGCCCAGAAATGCCAGACACCTGCAACTCAAGCTCTGCCACTTGGGGGTCCCACCTATCATTCTCCCACACATCCCCTGACATATTCTACACATATACATACCTACCTACATCCTAAAGTCAGCTTTGGAAGATGGAGGATGGGAATGGAGGAGAGAGAAGGAAGGAGGCATGGTGGGTGCAGGCTATGCTTGTCCTAGCCTATCCTAGCCATTAAATTACTTCCAATTGATGGAAAACCTGCACACACAGGCTATAGGAGCCTCATGGACAAAAATGCAAGGGTCTTACACCATTTATTCAGCTGGACACAAGCTTTGGGGGAAATGAGGCTACCTAAGCTTAGGAGTAGTTTTAGAGAGAGAAGCTCAAGGAAAAAGATGAAGTTAGAGAGAAAGCTGGTTTTTCATATTTCTTTACCATTTTTAGTGTTGTAAGCTTTAAAATTACTTGTAATCTTTCCCCCTTTCACTTAAAACTCTTTTATTCCAGTTGTATGCAAGTTTAGCTAGTTGTTTTTAGCATTCAAATTTCTACATTTGGGTATTTGCTCTCAATATTTGTATTTTGGTCATAAATGTCATTTCTCTTGTAGTTTAACTCTTTTCTTGCATTAATACAAGTTTCATGTTTCATTTTTTCATTATGTCTCTCTACATTATGTATGTTTTTGCTTTGACTATGGATAGCAAAGTTTTTAGTTGGCTAATCCAAGGGAGATTTCCTATTGGGTATGCTAAATCAACTCTCCCACATTCTTCCTTGTAGTGTAAAGTGCTTGGTTTGACTAGGTTGAGTACGGACGTGGTTGTGGGCTCTCGATACACCATAGACTTGTCAAGGGGTATGCTTGAGCCTACACCTCCACATTAGTCCCTCACTTCTTACGAATTAATAAAGCACTGAGGCACCATTGGTAGAATATTTTGAGTTGATTTGGCATTCCCATTGGAATGACCTCTACAGATTAGCCAGCCTTGTTTTCATTGCATTTTTATCAAAAACTCCACTCACCAAAACACAAAACTACAAGATTTTACACTTTTCATTTCTTTACAAAATCACCTTCACCACAATTTGACCTTCATTCCCTTAGGAGACGACCTTGGAATACTCATTCCAAGTAAAACACGACACTCGAAAGTCTATCTTCGTTCGAGAACACTTTTGCACACACACATTTTTATCCACACACACGTTTTTCCCGTTTCTAGCATCAAACCCGAGGGAGAGTGACACTCTCCTACACACATAAGCCATATGCACTTAGTCCGGGTTAGTGTTTGGAGATTATGGTGAACGAATCAAGCAAATGGTCATAAGAGTATTAAAATGCACAGGTTATTGATTCGACCCGTTTTATGACCTGCTTTATATCAGACACCCAAGTATAAGTGGTTGAATTGTAGTTTACCTGGTTTAAGTTCAAGATCGATCCCACGAAGAGTTTTAATAATTGGAATTTAAAATAAGAACAATAAAGTTGTTGTTATAGCAACATAACATAAGATAGCTTGTGATGTGAGCTTAGATTTATAACTAAACTAAGTAATTAAAATGCGTAAATAATCTGGTGGATGTTAATAATATAAAAGTTACCCTTCAGTTTAAGGATCCCATATGCTTTATATTGGTTAAGTGCTAAAAATACCACCTTACAAAAATTAACTTCCAGTTCACTGAAAAGTCAATCGGTAGGTTTGATGTATATTAAACCTTAACAAAACAACTTCTTAGGTTAGCTGGTAGGTATATGCAACAATTGACTGATTCAAGTAAACCAGAAGGTCAAGCCATTCAGAAGGAGTACCGGTGATTCGACTTGTTTTATCTCATACACCTAAGTATAAGTGGTCAAATTATAGTTTCCTTGGTTTAAGTCCAAGATCAATCCCACGAAGAGTTTTAATAATTCGAATTCAAAATAGAAACAGTAAATTTGTTGTTAATGTAGCGGACATAAGATAGCTTGTGGTGTGAGCTTAAATTGATAACTAGTCTGATTAAATAAAGTGTGTAAATAGATTGTTAAAGAGAATAATATGAAAAGATACCCGTCAGTTTGAGGATCCCATATTGTAAAACCCGAGTAAAATTGAAATTTTTTCGAAAAAGGGCAAAATGGTCATTTGCCACTATAATGCGGGAATTAAAATACGTGCTCTCTAGAGCTCGTATGACACAACGGATTTCGCCGTTGGATTCGTATCGCGAAATCGAGTCACCTAGACTAATTTCGTCGAATTCCTAGATAGTCAGATTTTTCACGTTTTACGAGACGACTGTGTGTCGAATGACCTCATAAAGGTCCCCATAAATGGAAAATATAAAATTTCCTTATAATTGAATTAAAGTTCAAATAAAATTAATTTGAAATTAAACCGGGATCAAATAAATCGTTTCGGAGCGAAACGGACCCCGAACAAGTGGGGGGCGTGTGGCGCGATCTGAGCCAAGCCTTGGAAATAGGGTTAAAAATCAGATATTTGACACAAATATCTCTGATTTTCTGCTGGCTTGAACGTTGGAGAGAAAGAGGGAGAGAAAGAGAGAAATCCAAGATTTCTTTCATCGATTCTCAGGGTTCCGTCGAGCCAAGAGTTAAAGTCGATCTACTCGACGAGGGCTACGCAACCACACCAAAAACGAAGGATTTCACCGATGATCCAAAGAGAAGATTTTGGGAAACCAAGACTTTGAGGTTGGTGTTGGTGTTCTTGGAGGTTCTACCACTTCTATTACGCTTCAAGAGGTAGGGTTCTTCCTACTTTGGTTTTATTCCACCCTTGGGTGTTGATAGACAAAGGGTTAGATATAGAAATTGACCCAAGACATGTCTATGGTCATGGAAATGAGGAAATTTGACATATAAATGATTTAGGCTAATTTCTAGCTTGATTTTGGTATGTGGAAGTTACTTGAATAATTTCTTGCGACTTGGTGAAATTTTGGGCATGTTATGTGTTTAACATGATTATTGCCTTGAAGGTGTTTGATAAAATGCCTTGAGTGATTGGAATTTGGCATTTGGTGGGCATGCTATATGTTTATATTGTGCCTTATGAATGACATGGGTTATGTGATAACAGGTTGGTAAATTGTTGTTGATATATGCTTATTGATGTATTGACAATGTGACAAGGTTTGGTGTTTATATGCATATGATACATAAATTGCCATGGTACATGTTGATATGTGGTTTAAATTGTCCATATGGCATTCATTACATATGGGGCATGACATTGATATGCAATGGTTCATTACATTGCATTTGCAAGGAGACATCGCAGCATGAGGGTGTGTGTGCATGGTTGTCGTCATCACCTCACTTGGCGGATGACAGATGGACTTGGGAAAGTTGGGTCGATGATCCGACTAAGTCGCGCGGTTGCATGAAAATTGGGTTGGGGTAGCAAGAAGGGCTAGACTATCCCTCGGGTGAGAGACCCGGTGATTGGATACGCACTCCGTTGGAATAAGAGCCCATAAAGTGTGTCGGTGTACGCGGAACCGTTGGTGCAAGACCATGAATTCCGTGTCAGTTGGGTGTTGTTGGTGTAAGTCCATGAATATCCACCCCAAGAAAGACCCTAGATTTGTAAATGCCATTTGATGTGTAACATAGATGACTGAGTCAATGCTTGATCAAAACCGTTGTTGTTCCTAACCTCCTAATATCACCCTCAAATGTATATATGGCTTATGTGTGAAAGGAGTGTCACTCTCCCTCGAATGATGTGGGAAATAGGGCAACGGAATGGTGGATGGAATGAAATGTATGAAATGGAATGTGCGAAATGAACAAAAGTGCTCCCCAAGCGCAAGGAGTCTTTTGAGTGTCGTGTTTTACTTGGAAAAGTATTCCAAGGTCGTCTCCTCAGGGCAGGAAAGTTCAAGTGTGTGAAGGTGATTTTGCAAAATAAGTTGAATAGATTTATTAAGTTCAAACTCTCATAAAAGTTACACGCGGCATATAGGTATATTCCTATCCTATACACAAACCCAGCAATTAAATCCTAAGAAGAATTAACCAGATGCATGTCATCATATTCAGATCTAAACCTAGAATTCATCTTCCAATTTCATCTAAGTTATCAAATTAATTGTTCACAGTCATATACTAGAAACGAAAGTAGATCAATTTATCTAAACATTAGGTTCCGTTGCAATCTTAATAAAAATTTAGTTCATAATGTAATTGAAAAAAATCCTTCTCAAATTAAACAACATCTCAGAAAATTAAGAAGTAAAAGTAAGAGAAAAGGAATAAAAACTTAGTTGCAATCTTCAATCTCTCTCTAGCCTTCAATCCCTATTTTTTTTCGTGTCACTTCCTTCGATTCTTGCCTTCAAATTGCTATCAATCCTTGGTCTTCTTTTTATATTTTCAGCCCCCAAAATCAGTCTCTCCCTTTCCAACTCAAACCCTAGCATATATATAGCATTAGAGTCCAATTTCGGGTCAAAAACAAGTCAGAATTCGCGTCAAGAGCCAACACAAGCAACACAAGCGCCTAGGCACTAAAAAGGTGCTAGAAAGGCGCTGCATGGGCAGTATGTGGGCGCTGGGGCACTGAAAAGGCATTGGAAAGGCGCTGCCCCTTTTTAAGCCTAAAGCTCCCCTTGTTGCTCAGCCTTAAAAAATTCAACACTTAGGCTCCAAATTGACCTTGTTTCCTTCCAAATGATCTTGTTTGCTTCCAAATGATGATTCCTACCAAATAAAATCAAAACACACAAAACAAATAAAAAGGAACATAAAATAATTAAAAACTTGCAAATTCCTCAAGCCAAAAGTACTCAATTCGTAGGTATAAAACCCACTCATCAAGCACCCTCTCCCAATTGAGCACCAAGTTCTTCTCTTCACATCTTTCTAGCACCCTCTCCAAATTATCCAAGCAACCATTGAATGAGTCCCCAAACAATGAGAAGTCATCCACGGACACCTCCATAATCTTCTCCACCATATTGCTAAAGATCTCCATCATGCATCTCTGAAAAGTTCCCGGGGGTTTGCATAACCCAAATGGCATGCGATGGTAGGCAAAGGTACCAAAGTGGCATGTGAAGGTGGTCTTCTCTTGGTCCTCCAATGCAATCTCTATTTGCTTGTAGCCAGAGTAGCCATCTAAGAAATAGTAGAATAGATGACCGGATACCCTCTCCAACACTTGATCAAGGAAGAACAAGGGGAAATGATATTTTCTTGTGCATGAGTTCGACTTCCAATAATCAATGCCAACTCTCCAACCGGTGACCACCCTTGTCAGAATCAACACATTCTCCTCATTTGCTTCCACAGTGACCCCCGACTTCTTTGGCACTACTTGAGTGGGACTAACCCATTTACTATCAACAATTGTAAAGATAATGCCCACATCAGGTAGTTTGAGCACCTCATCCCTCACCATGTCCTTTATGATAGGATTTAGCCTCCTTTGTGATTGTTAGGATGGTTTGGAGTCTTCCTCTAAGTAGATTCGGCGTGTGCAAATGAGGGGGCTAATCCCCTTGATATTGGCAATTGTCCAACTGATTGGTCCCTTATGCCTCCTCAACACTTTCAATAAATCCTCTTCTTGTCTGGGCTCCAAGGAAGAGCTTATCACCACTTCGAATTTCTTGTGCTTCCCTAGGAATGCATACTTAAGTGTAGAAGGTAATAGCTTCAACTCCAAGATCAGTGTTTGTATGGTTGATGGAAAAATTTTCTTCTCGTGTTGTGGAAGTTTCTCAAATGTCAGGGCCCAATTTCCTACCCTTTGCACAGTTTTCGGCTTCTTATCATCAATAAACTCTTCCTTCTTCAACTTTGAATTGTAAAGTAGCTCCATATGGTCCCCCACCAAGGTTTTAATCCGATTGACTTCATGCACTTCCTCATCATCACCCGATTGATTGCACAAGTTGAATACATTAAGATTAATCGTCATGTTCCCAAAGGCAAGCTTCATTAGTCCATTCTTGTAATTTATCACAGCATTAAAGTGCAAGAAGTAAATATTACAAGTGATTTAAAGCTTACTACAACTGAAATGGTGGAGGAAATGTAAAAACCTACTTTTCTCTCTCTAAAACTTCATCTTCTTCCTTGAGCTTCTCTCTCTAAAATTGTGTAAAAAATCTGAATTGTCATGTAGGACTTCCAATTTTCGTCCATAACCCCCTATGGCTTGTGAGAACGGAAGTGTAATGTGTGGAGGGAGTATGGACACTGCCATAAGCAACCACAGGCCAACATGCCTCTTCCATGTTTTCCCCCAACCACTCCTCTTATCTCTCTTCCCTTTCCTTCCTTTCTCCTCTTCAACTTGATATTTTTTTTCAAGGAGATCATCTTGGGTTATAAAATGTGTCAGGGCATGGTCTGGATGAGTAGAGGTGAGCCCACAGAGAAGGTGGACAAGTGTGGCAGGCAGCTGGCAAGTTTGTGTAAAACCTACAGGTAGAACAATCATAAACCACTGGCAGGTTTTTGGCAGGGTTCTGAGGTAGAAGAATTCCAGTGCACTTTTCCTACCGGTAGGCTTTGGAACTTCTACCGATAGGTTTTGTTGAACTTCTACTGGTAGGTTTTGCTCTATCTTGGAATTTCCTTGCTTTCTTTGTGCTCCGGGCCATCCTCTTAGCCATCCCTTCTTCCCCATTTCCTTCATGCACTAGATGGGAGGTTAAATGCATGCCCTTACCTACTCTTTACCTACAAACACACAAAACTCCATTAAATGTGAGATTAAACATATTTCCCCCAATTTTCACCACAAAAACAAGCCATGAATACGAAAAAGAGATATAAGATATGCAATATTCTATACTCATCAGCTACCAGTAGGTCGTGATATAGAATAAATTCTACTGGTAGATTTTCAATGTTCTACCGGTAGGTAAGTTACGGAATTCGATGAGGACTCTGCAATTTAAGTCCGATTTGCCATATCTTTTAGGGGATTTCAACCAATAGTAAGAAAAGATATTTTAAGGAAGATAATGATCAGAAGATTGGGAGAATCAAGGCTTTTACATATACAAGAGAGAGAAAAATGGGATTTATAAAAGAATTTTGATTGGCCAAATCTCTGAGATATTTTTGGAAACTTTCTATGAATAAGAGATAGACATAAAAGGAAAGAATATTTCTAAAAATCAGCCATATCTCTCCCATTCTCCTATAAATACCAGCCCTTGTGAGCTTTGGAGAGATATACCGGTTTTCTTCCTAGGACTCCTCCAGGGGGTTGCTGCACTTCCTCATTCTTCATTGTTCTTTACTTATGTTTAAATTTCAAGCACAAGGTTCTTTTATTTTTTTTATGGTAATTTTTTTTAATTCTTGTTTTAAATACAAAGTACTAAATTTAATTTCTCTTTCAATATCTATTTCGTTCTCTTTAATTATTATGCCTTTCATTCTTGCTTTTAATTTAATTTACTTTATGTTTGAGTAGTTTAATTTTGGATAATCGGAGTAGGGATTCTCAACCCATGAATAAGGATTTTCACTCCAAACCAGGGTTTTCTACGATGTATGTGATTGAATGATTAAAAGTGTATGTGATTGAATGATTAAAAAGTGTTTTTGAAAACTTAATTAATTTGTAAAAATCTTGTATTACCCATAGACAATGGATTTTGGTATGGATAATTATTGAAGTCCCTGCAATCGATATGATACAACTTCTTTCATCATTGATTTATCATTTAAATCATTATTTTTTGTAAGCAAAAGGTTTTAGTTGAATATATTTCGTCTAAAGTATTTTGAATAAGTACTTTGTGAGTCATAGATTTGGAGTGTAAATTCATGTTCATGGGTGGGATGAACTCTGACGATTAACCGGTTTTCTTTAATTCTTGCTATTTATTTTGTCTTCTTTCAAAAACCCTTTCTCAAAGATTTAAGAGTTTTATTTTTCTTTGTTTATCACCATTCGAATTTATCCTTTGTTTTTCCTAAGGAGATGACTTCAGTAATCGACCAAGTTACTAAACGATACATTCATGCGCTTGGGAACACATTTATATTTTATCCACTTTAGAGGACAATCATTTTTGGCACCGTTGTCGGGGAAAGCAAGCGTACATATTTTAAAGTTGATTCGAATAAACGACAAGTAAGTCTTGTGATTTTCAACACAAGCCTAGGCACGTTTTTTTCATTTTATTATTCTTTTACTTTTTTTTTATTTAAATGGTATCGTATGCTTCATTTATGGAGTATATGTGTGAGATATGTATTGAGTATGGGCATATCACTGACGAGTGTCCTTTAATTCCAACGATTCGAATGTTTTATTGGGATGAGTCAATTATATTGCCTAATTATCCATAATCTTTTCCAAAAGGAATAATTCAGGAAAACATGCAAGAGATCTTCAAGAAATAATTTACATTGTTCATAACCAAAACTAGGGTTTTAGAAATCAATAACATGTGAACTTTGATATAAAACATGGATAAGTTTGGTTTTTATTCAAGAACTAGGGTTTTTGATAGAGAAAAGATGAATCTTGGATAAATTTTTTTTATAATCCCGAACTGTAATAACCCGAGTTTCAGTAATTAGAAATCGTTAGGTGTGTGCGGTTAGGGGTTCAGAGTATGGATAGGCGGACTATAAATTGATGACTCTAGTGCAGTGCATAGATGTTCTGGAGATGGTTAGGAGGTTTGCTAGGTGTAGGAATGTGGTTGATGAAAAAGAAATAAGTCGGGAAGCACAAATGGACGAAGTAGAATTAGTGCGTATTGGTGAATTAAGAATACGGGAGTTGTATTAGCGGATCATAAATTGATTTGTGATGAACATAAATTTATCATATTAAAGATTTTACCTGTGATGATTTTATCAATCTGAAATCTGAGGTAGGGACAAGTGTAACAGATGACTGCAAAACCAATTGACTAATGGGTCAAGGTAAGTGTTTTCTTACTTTGGAAGCTTGAATATAGATACATTGATATTTTTTATGAGTCCATGAGTGTAGCTAAGTAAATTTTGAGGATGAAATTTCTTTTAAGGTGGGTAGACTATAATAACCCGAGTTTCGGTAATTAAAAATCGTTTGGTCTGTGCGGTTAGGGGTTTGTAAATTGATGACTCTAGTGCGGTGCATAGATGTTCTAGAGATGGTTAGGAAGTCTGCTAGGTGTAGGAATGTGATTGGTGAAAAAGAAATGAGTTGGGAAGCACAAATGGACGAAGTAGAATTAGTGCGTATCGGTGAATTAAGAATACGGGAGTTGCATTAGCGAATCAATTTAGAGATCAATTCGATGTCCAAAAATTTAACAGATAATTTTATAGTGCATGATTTAATATATACGTACTTTTTAAAAAAATATTTTTAATTAAGTTTCGAAATTAGACAAAATTAGGAATTTACCAAAATGCCATTGAAGCTTCAAGGGTCTTCTACACATGCATGGTGGCTGATGGAGGCTTGCTAGGTTGCTTGGAGGACACCCAGCTACTTGGGGAAAGCTGAGTGAGTTGCTTGGGGGGGAATAAAATGGAGAAAGATTCGGTGGGAAGAGAGAGAGGCGAAAGAGAAGTTAGAGAGAGAAAGTATAGACTTTGAAATTTTGGATTCTTGCAGAGACTAGTTCGAGCACTAAGAGGTATACTCATAGCCTAATATGGATGTTAGGAACTCATATATGTATTTAGATTTTGATTTGGTTTGGTATTAATGCATGAATTTGTGTTTTAAAGTTTAATGGGTTTTTGGATTTTGAAACGGGTTTGAGATTTGAGCATGATTTGGGTTAATTGTTTGGTAAGGCTGAGTTTGGGGGGTCTTGAGGAGTTGTTTAGTGGTGGTGTGGTGGTTTTCCGTGGTGTGTGATGGTGGTGTGAGGGTTTGAAGAAGTGAAAATGTGATTTTGATAAAAACTTGTTTAAGCTTTCAAAGAGGGCTTGAGCCTAGCTAATTTGGGGTCAAGAAATCCATTTCCGATCTCAGAATTGGATTTAGAGGTCGTTTTGGGGGTAAAACGGGCAGTTGCAGGTCTGCCTTGTGTTAAAAAAAAAATGATTTTTGGCCAACTTTGACCAATAATTTGATGAAGTTAGAATTCAATTCAAAGGTTGAGTCTAAGGGGGATTGAAACTAGATTATCCAAAGAGTATATGGATGTTGAAATCAAAGGAGATGGTGTATTGTAGTGGGAGAACCAAGGGGTCAAAGTGGGGTGGTTGAGCAGAAACTTCTGCACTTAGGGCAAAAGTCAAATAAACAAAGGTTGAAGATGAAGTGGGGTGGGGGATACCAGTGGACTCCGACGGCAATTTTGGCTCGTCCGAACTCTGATCGACCTCTGGTTTGTGCCAAAAGTTCGGTAACGTTCATGCGGAGGTCACGGTAAAATTGCAAGTCGATCCGACGACCGGATCAAAATGAAGAGTAAAATGATTGTTTTGCCCTCCGAGGTCAATTTGACCTAGTTTACTCTAACTCAAGTTATATAAATCCAATTCTAACAAAATATATGGGAGATGAACATAGGCTCATAGGGATTCACTTTCACCAAAAAATCATTATTTATCAATACTAAATACATGTTCAAAGTAACTCCTAAAACTAGGGATAAGATACAGAATTTTCAGGTTCCAGCAGGTCATAATCATCTTTATAAATTCATGATAATTCATTTTAAACTTATTTTTTCCTGGAACCAAAATAAAAATAATACTTAACTAAATAAATTTAAGCTCTCAAAATTTTAGAATTAAGAACTAACTGTAGCATAAAAGTATTAACTATAAATCACCTTCCTTCAAAACCTTCAGAACATTTTTCAGCAAGTCAGGGTTAAATTTAGAAATTCACCAAAAATCGAGTTTTCATCCTTTTGGCGGGAGACCAAAGCCAAAATAACTCGTTATGAATATATTTCAAACCCTCAAAGTTTAAGATTCATAAACGAACTCTAACTCATATAACCAATTACGAAACTTCATGTTGTTCAGATTTTCCAGAACAATTGCTATAAACTGGGGCTAACTTTCAGAAATCACCAAAAATAGTATTTATTTCCATCTTACTTGAAACCAAAAGTAAACGAATCCTTTTTCAGTCTAGCTGGTGGCGAGAAAGTTCGCATATGTTTGAACTGTCGATGTTTTCTTTGTCTTCTTTAGTGAAGATTTGAAAATGTGTTATGTTACAAGGGTTAAGTCGAAAGAGTATTATATCTGAGACGTGTAAGTTGTAATAGTCTGGATGTACATGTTTGAAATGTATATGAAATTGGTATCAGAGTTTATTCATTATTTGGAGACTGTATCATTTAGTGATTGTGAAGGTTATTAGCGCTCTTAAAATATTACGAAAATGGATTAGGGTGTTACAAGAACCAATTCACATAGTTGAAAAGAATCTACAAAAATAGTCTATATATCATATATATAAGGATTAAAAGCAGAATAATAATAATCCTAGCCTCAACATTGGATTTGCGAATGAAACCCTACCTCAATCCGATGTTTGATGCAGACCCTAGCGTGTTCAATCCGTCTCCTAACAAGAGATAGGTTTACCTCCTATCTAGGTGTACTTTCAACCTAGGGTTGTGATATAAAATGGGTAGGGTTTTCAAGACGTAATCTCATATGTTAGCTCATACCTAGTGTATCTAGCGTATGGAAAATGAGTATAAGAACATGTTAAAAACCATTTCTCTCTTGATTTGGGTTTGGTTTTGAAAATGTGAACCTACCGATAGGAGAGGCACAACCTAGTGGTAGTAAGATGTTTGGGTTTAATGAAATGGCTTATTTTGGTATGCTATATGTTTACATTTTATGCCCACTAAGTGTTTTGATAAAATGCTTAGGGTTCAAGTGCGTTATTTTGATTGAAATCATATATGACATGCTTGGGAATATTTGTGAAAAAATGGACACGTCTATTATATGTTTTATGATATAATGAGCATGATGACATGATTTGAAATTGTACATTACATTTGCATATGCACGGGTTGCACTACATTCATGGGCATTGGCATGAGTGTAGGTGTGTGTGCACGTTTTTAATCCACCACATAGGTGAGGTGATACATGGGCTCAAAAAAGTTGGACCTAAGTCGGGCTAAGTCACACGAATTTGCATTGATAAGTGTGTCTGGGTATAACAAGAAAGGATAGATTCTCCCTCGAGTGCAAGGCCCGGCTTTGTCGGTGACACATTATTCGATGGTGTAATGAGCCTATAAAAGTGTGTCAGTGTACACAGAACTGGAGGTGTGATGTCCTCAAAATGCCGTGTCAGTTTGGTAGACTATTGGTGGAAGTCCAAGAATTACCTACCCCATAAAGACACATATTTTTATAAAATTTTCATTAGATGTTTAACATCAGTGGCGAGGGCTTTGAATGTCCGGATTTATACGCATGATATAGCATGTGTTGTGGGAGTTGGTGGGGCTCAGTGTTGCATTGCATGCATGAGTTCTGATCTCATAGCATGACATGAAATTGTAGCATTCGTTTATGAAATGTATTTATTTGAATGGATGCTTGACATGATGTTGTATGTAACATTTCATACGCATGTGGGTTGGAAGGTGATCTCCATAGGAGATACCCTATTGAGCGTGGCTCACCCTTGGTAGGAATATATTTTAGGTACTTGATAGACATCCATAGGAGGCCCTAACTTTGGCCCGCTTTGATGACAGATCCGGACTATGGCTCTTATTTTTGATGCTATAGTTTTTGTTTCCATTTACATTGAACTTATATAAATTTCTTAAACAAAACTTGTATTTGAATTAAGGAATGTATATGGAACTCTTTTGGAAATTTATTCTTTTATAAATGAATGTATGTATAGACGATGGTTATGGGTTAGTATTCAATGTTATGTTATTGAATATTGATGAATGGACCCTATGTGGTCCGTTATGGGTTATACATTATTCACGGGTATTACACGGGTTGATGAGTGATCAACAGGTTAAATGGGACCCCAGGAATCCGGGCGTCACAACTTGGTATCAGAGCATAGAAACAGTATCTAGGGTAATCCGCAGTTTAATTAATGGTTAAGTGGCACTGAAAATTCGGGGTGTGATAGCTTGGTATTAGAGCATAACAACGGTAGCAAGGGTAATCCATAATTTAATTAATGGTTAAGTGGCACTAGAAATTCGCGTTGTGATAGCTTGGTATCAAAGCCTAGGTTCTCGATTGACCTAGGGCTTGCAGGGTATGGGTGTAGGTCATTGCATCCATTAAGTATTGCTTGTTACATATGATACTTGTTATGTGCTTTGTGTTAATTATATGCATAAAGAACATAACCTTAGAGTGGGAAAGGATAAAAGGGTAGGAATTTGGGACATTCTTACCGGTAGGAAGAGATTCTAGGGCTTGACCTACCGATAGGAGTGTAGAAATCTACTGGTAGGAAGAACTTCTATGAATTTACCTGCAGGTAGAAAGGCAGAAGGTATCAGGACTTCTATTGCGAGACCTACCGCTAGAAGGACAGTAACCTACATGCAAGAAGAACTTCTGTGACCTTACCTACCGGTAGCAAAGACAGAAGGAACTAGTAGCTCCACTTTTTGTATTGGAACCTACTGGTAGTTTGGGAATCGATTTACCTGTAGAACAGCCTTTTATTTTGGAACCTATCGGTGGGGTGGGAATCGACCTACCGGTAGAATAACGTTTTGTTTTGAACCTACCGGTAATCAATCTAGAGGCCTTTATGGCGGTGATGAATCCTATGGTTGTGAACCTGGTTCAGGCAAGCAACAATGTGAGCCAAGGAGGCTCAAGCCACTCACAAAAGTTTAAGGCACAAAAACCACCAACTTTTGAGGGAGGAGCGGATCTGATTGTAACCGACCATTGGTTCCTGCAAGTGGATAAGATCTTGGAGGCTATACAGATCACATTAGACACCACTAAGATAAGACTGGCAACATTCCAGCAAATGGGATAGGCCCATCTATGGTGGACATGGGAAAGAACCTGAAGGGATATTTAGAAGATGACTTTGGAAGAGTTTCGTGAGCTCTTCACAGGCAAGTATTTTCCATCGGCTCTTTGGCTAGTCAAGGCCCGAGAGTTTTTGGATCTGAAATAATGCAGGATGACGTTCATGTAATACGTGGCCAAGTTCACTCAATTTGCATGCTTTGTCAATGATTATGTGGCCACAGATTTGGCCAAGGTACAATGGTTCGAGGATGGCTTGAAGTTGTCCATCTGGGGGAAGATCGTTGGCAGTAGGTAACATGACCTTGATGAGATGGTTGAGACATCCATGGCCATCGAGAGAAAGGTCGACTATTCTAAAAGCATCCAGGAGGCCGGAGCCAAAGACAAGAAAAAGGATGATCAATCCTCCACCACCAGTTAAGGAAGGAAACAAAGGACCTCTATATAATAAGGGTCTCAAGAGCAAGGCCGAGTTTATCAAGGTCAAGGCCATGGTCAATCTTCCCAGGGTGGGAGAAATTTCAAAAACACGCAACAAGAGGGCCAAAAGACATGTTACATATGTCATCAACCAGGCCATTTGAAGTGGGATTATCCTCAAAGGAAGTGATCCCAGAGCTACAGGGATTTAGAATCCCAGTAATTAGTAGGGCCTCCACAACAAATTTATTATTCCTCCCAATCCCACTATGGGCTAGGAAAATCAATTCCAGTTCTAGGGTGCTATATGAGCCCCTACTACTTCATGAGCGGGGACTTCACAATCAGACAAGATGGGCCAAGGTGTGGACCGAGGCAGGTGATGGGGTTTTCAGGCAGGGACTTCAAGGGCTTAGGGGTGAGTCTTCGCCATCACACCACATACTAAGCTAGTAGATCAGTCGGTGATCCAGGGTACATTCCTTATCTCTAGATTGTGGACTAGAGTATTGTTTGATTTTGGTACATCACATTCTTTTATTGCTGCATCATGAGTACGAGACTTGGGCTTAGAGGTCGAGACTCTAGAGGAACCATTGTATATGAGTTCACCCCTAGGAGCATGAGTTTATATAGAGCGGATATTTCAGGGTTAGGAGTTGATTAACCCTAAAAAGAGTGTAATTGAATCTGGATTTAGGGTTAATTGTGTGCGTGAATTAGTTTAAAATGACTATGTTATAAAGTATTAGGGTTAGTGCGTAATTTGTGCATTTTGCAGTGTTTCAAGCGGAAATACAGAAATTCAGGAGTATCAAAGTGTAAAGGCTAAATAAAGAAAGGGAAGCAAGTGAAATTAAGAAGTCAAACAAGGAGGCTGCCAAGCAGGGAAACCAGAGAATTGCCACCATCTGGACGGTGGTGATGGCGTCCAAACGGTGCTTAAACCGCCTCAACTCTCTCTCCTCTCCCGTTGGTCCATTCAAGCAACACAAGCACCCCATTAGTCAGCTAGGGTGCTTGCCGCCTTACAACCCTCTACCGGTGCCTATAAATAGCCCTCCTCATCTCATTTTTCAGGGGAGGTCACTGATCAGCACTTAAAATTAGCATATTACTATGCCATTTTAAGACTAATTGTACTTTGATGGAGTTTAAGTGATGTCATTTCAGGCCCTAAACTGGACAAGGACCCAAGAACAACAAGTACCACACTTGGATGCAACACCAGCACATTAGAGCCCAAAATTGGAGAAGCTTGGAGAACAGCCAGACCGTTCGAACGCCAACTCACGTTCGAACGTCCACATTACACTATAGCAGACTCAACTGCTAAGAGAAGGCGTGTTGCAGTAAGGAAAGAAGACTGAAGCTCTGAAGCACTTGAGTGTCACGTTCGAACGTGCACTTGAGTTGATTGAAGACCAGACTACTGCATAGAGGTGGAACTGAACTTCACAGAAGACCAACAGACCACTCGAGTGAAAGGGTCAGAACACATCTGGCGTTCGAACGCCCTTAGTGCAAAAATAGAAGACACGTTCGAACGGCAACCAACGTTTGAACGCCCTTAGTACAAAAACAGAAACAACGTTCGAACGCCAACTCACGTTCGAACGTTCTCCACAGACTGGCAGCAGAGTGGTTGGCTTTTCACTTGGACTTGGGCGGCAAACACTATTCCTTCACCTCCTCTTGTCTCCTCCTCTTGCCTATAAATACTCCCCTTGTTGGAGAGCTACGGGAGCCAAGTAGGAAAGTTGATGGAGGCTTAGACTCCCACTCACATTGTAGATTTAGCTTATTTTCCTTGTATGAAGTCTTTATCTTAGAGATTAGTTTGGCTTTAGTCCAACATCTCTTGCTTGTTATAAAAGTAGTTTTATGCTTATGCTTTCATTTTACATTCATAGAAGAGAGATAGTTCATCTTTTGGTTGAGTAAGCAACCCTCCAATTCTTGGTTGAGGAAGCCACCCTCCAAATGTGACTAGCTTTCTTCTACTTTTATTGTTCATGCATTTCACTTCCATTGCTTGAGCTTCTTTCTTTCTTAGAAGAGTGAAACTCTTCCACTTTTCTAGAGCTTTACCAAAGCCGTGAAGGGTGGAACGTGATTCACCCATTCTTTGTTAAAGATTGGCTCCGTGTTTTTTGTTACTTTATCTTTTAAGTTCTCTACTTGGAGGGATGAGCATCACTCACTTTTCTAGCTTTACCCAAGTCATGAAGAGTGAGTAGTTTCTCATTCAGTCTTTAGTAAGAGGAGAAGGTCATGTATAAGTTATCCGGGAATCATATTTGTGCATTGTTTTTATGCTTAATGTTTATTTCTTCTTGTTATTGGATGATTGATTGCATCTAGCAAAGCTAAGGTACTTTGTATAACTGTGGGTTCTTTCTATGACACGGATGACTCTTGCATAGAAAGACTCATCAGTTCAAGGCAAGTACCCCGGCTAGATCCTCATGACTACCCTTCAATCCTCCCCCTTATTGTACTTCATTTAAAGAATGGAATATTAATATCATGATTGGATGTCTTGTAGAAACACTTGCTTGTTTGTAGACGGGTTAAGTCTCGGCACAGACAATTCTTGTAAACTTCTAGAAAGACATCGGAATCATGTTCTTAATTCTCACAATCCATCTTTATCTTCCGGTTAACTTGTTGTTGACACGGGAGTTAATTGAGTTATCAAGCACAATTATGACAAACCGGATAACTAACTACATGTCCAGATCCTTGCACTAAAGAGTGACTCTTTTTAATTAGCACTTATCTCCTGTTTTGTTAAGAAAATCCTCTTGGAAAGAATCTTATATTCTGTCCAGGAAAACTCATATCTCACAGCAAATCTCAAGGGTTACAATCAATAGGTCTCTACCACTGCTTACCTCAGAAATATCAACAAAAGTTCCCTGTGGAATCGACTCCGGACTCAAACCGGATTATTACTACAGCTTGACTGCATGCACTTGGGTGTATACATTTCGGTTCAAGACCAAGTTTTTGGCGCCGTTGTTGGGGAACCTTTAAAAGGTGTTTTAAGGTGAAAGGTAAAAAGACCTTCAACCGTTGTGTATATTCTTTGGTTTACTGTAAATAACTTTATTTTATTTTCTTTATGACTGAGGGCACTCCTCACTTCCAAAATTTGCCGGCAGAATCGTGTGAGTCCGTGAACCAGCCTGAACCAAATTCACCTAGATCAGTAGCAGACTCTTGTGAGGGTAGTATGGCAAATAATGAAAGAAATGGAGAAGCCCCTATGAGAGAGGAGGAGGTCCCTAACATCCGAACTTTGCGGGATTACTTAAATCCCACAAGAAATAGTGTCCCCTCTTGTTTTATTTTTCCTGAAAATGCTCCCCTCTTTACTATAAAGCCGGGGATAGTGCAGTTAGTACCCGTGTTTCATGGATTGGATGCAGAAAATCCATATCTGCATATAAAAGATTTTGAGGAAGTGTGTGGAACATTTCAAGACAATTCTGAATTGGCCAAGATGAAACTGTTTTATTTCTCCTTGAGGGATAGAGCCAAACAATGGTTAAATTCTTTAAAAGCTTTTTCAATACCCAATTGGCAAGCATTACAAAATGAATTTTTTAGAAAGTTTTTTCCACTACACCGCACAAATGCACTAAAAAGGCAAATCATGAATTTTGCGGTTAAAGAAGGAGAAACTTTTTATCAAAGTTGGGAGAGATTCAAAGATATGCTCCAATCCTGCCCACATCATGCTTTTGAAAATTGGACTTTGGTAGGATTTTTCTATGACCCTTTACCCTCTAGACTACGTCAGTTTGTCGAAATGATGGCCCAAAGAGAATTCATGGGAAAAAGTCCGGAGGTGGCATTCAATTTTTTCGACACCATATCTGACAGTTCTCAGATGTGGGACTCAGCCTCCCCTACCATTGTAGAAGCCAGACCATCTAATTCCCAAGGAGGAAAATATGTCTTGAGAGAGGATGATGACTTGAGAGCAAAAATGTCCACATTGTCTCGAAAGCTTGAAGCTTTAGAGATGAAGAAAGTCCATCAAGTTGATGTTAGCCCTTCCACCGAGCAAGTGTGTGGAATCTGTGCGCTAACAGGACACCCTACTGGGGAGTGTCCCACCATCCCAGCATTCAAAGAAGTCTTGTTCGAACAAACACATGCAGTTTCCAACATCAACAAGCCCTACTCCAACCCATATTCTGAAATATACAATCCAGGGTGGCGAAACCACCCTAACTTCAGTTGGAAGAACACACAACCAATACCCATGAACCAACAACAAGGGCCATACCCACCACCCCAAGGACCTCCTGCATATGAACCATATCAACCACCACAAAAGAGGAACCTTGAGGACACACTGAATCAGTTCATGCAAAGCCAAATGAATTATAACAATAATTCCACACAGGCTTTCACTGATTTCAAAACCCAGACCACTCAATCTTTTGAGGATCTTAAAAGTCACATCCAAAAGTTGACTCAATCCATGGTCATACACGAAAAAGGCAAGTTTCTTGCCCAACCAAAGCAACCACAAGGCCAATTCCATGTAGGGAACCCTTCAACAACAGGAAACACCCAAGACCCAAGTGATGCTTGTTCCGAAATGTGTACACCCAAGTGCAGGCGGTCAAGCTGTAGTAATAATCCGGTTTGAGTCCGGAGTCGAATCCACAGGGAACTTTTGTTGATATTTCTGAGGTGAGCAGTGGTAGAGACCTATTGATTGTAACCTTTGAGATTTGCTGTGAGATATGAGTTTTTCTGGCCAGAATATAAGATTCTTTCCAGGAAGATTTTCTTAACAAAATAGGTGCTAATAAAAAAAAGTCACTCTTTAGTGCAAGGATCTGGACATGTAGCTAGTTATCCGGTTTGTCATAATTGTGCTTGATAACTCAATTAACTCCCGTTTCAACAGCAAGTTAATCGGAAGATAAAGATGGATTATGAGAATTAAGAACATGATTCTGATGTCTTTCTAGAAGTTTACAAGAATTGCCTGTGCCGAGACTTAACCCGTCTACAAACAAGCAAGTGTTTCTACAAGACATCCAATCATGATATTAATATTCCATTCTTTAAATGAAGTACAATAAGGAGGAAGATTGAGGGGTAGTCATGAGGATCTAGCCGGGGTACTTGCCTTGAACTGATGAGTCTTTCTATGCAAGAGTCATCCGTGTCATAGAAAGAACCCACAATTATACAAAGTACCCTAGCTTTGCTAGATGCAATCAATCATCCAATAACAAGAAGAAATAAGCGTTAAGCATAGAAACATTGCACAAATATGATTCCCGGATAACTTATACATGCTCTTCTCCTCTTACTAAAGAGTGAATGAGAAACTACTGACTCTTCATGGCTTAGGTAAAGCTAGAAAAGTG
The DNA here is from genome assembly GCA_951799425.1 of Ilex aquifolium. Classification (NCBI taxonomy): domain Eukaryota; kingdom Viridiplantae; phylum Streptophyta; class Magnoliopsida; order Aquifoliales; family Aquifoliaceae; genus Ilex; species Ilex aquifolium. The sequence goes on from OX637393.1 coordinate 20,740,178, forward strand.
AGTGATGCTCATCCCTCCAAGTAGAGAGCTTATAAGATAAAGTAACAACAAATGCGTAGCCAATCTTTAACAAAGAATGGGTGAATCACATTCCACCCTTCACGGCTTTGGTAAAGCTCTAGAAAAGTGTAAGAGTTTCACTCTTCTAAGAAAGAAAGAAGCGCAAGCAATGGAAGTGAAATGTATGAACAATAAAAGTAGAAGAAAGCTAGTCACATTTGGAGGGTGGCTTCCTCAACCAAGAATTGGAGGGTTGCTTCCTCAACCAAAAGGTGAGCTATCTCTCTTCTATGCATGAAAAATGAAAGCATAAACATAAAACTACTGTTATAACAAGCAAGAGATGTTGGACTAAAGCCAAACTAATCTCTAAAATAAAGACTTCATACAAAGGAAATGAGCTAAATCTACATTGAGAGTGGGAGTCTAAGCCTCCATCAACTTTCCTACTTCCTACTTGGCTCTCATAACTCTCCAACAAGGGGAGTATTTATAGGCAAGAGGAGGAGACAAGGGGGGGGGGGGTGAAGGAATAGTGTTTGCCACCCAAGTCCAAGTGAACAGTCAACAACTCTGCTGCCAGTCTGTGAATAACGTTCGAACGTGAGTTGGCGTTCGAACGTTCTTTCTGTTTTTGCACTAAGGGCGTTCGAACGTTTACTGTCGTTCGAACGTTTCTTCTGTTTTTGCACTGAGGGCGTTCGAACGCCAGATTTGCTTTGACCCTATCACTCGAGTAGTCTGGTGGTCTTCTGTGAGGGTCAGTTCCAACTCTTTGCAGTGGTCTGGTCTTCCATCAACTCAAGTGTACGTTCGAACGTGAGTTGGCGTTCGAACGTGACACTCAAGTGCTTCAGAGCTCCAGTCTTCTTTCCTAACTGCAACACGCCTTCTCTTCAGCAGTTGAGTCTGCTACAGTGCAATGTGGACGTTCGAACGTGATTTGGCGTTCGAACGTTCTGGCTGTGCTCCAAGCTTTTCCAATTTTGGCCCTAATGTGCTGGTGCTGCATCCAAGTGTGGTACTTGTTGTTCTTGGGTCCTTGTTCAATTTAGGGCCTGAAATGACATCACTTAAACTCCATTAAAGTACAATTAGTCTTAAAATGTCATAATAACATGTCAATTTTAAGTACTAATCACACTCACCAACCTAAATATTGCTAGTCTCTAATAATACGAAAAAGAAAAATCTACTCCTAATGCCATTTTCGTAGGTCATCCGGTTGCATTTAGCTTATGCAACAAGCCGTTGAACCACTAGGTTTACCCTAGCGGACGAGTGTTGTCTCGTGAGGGTTTCCAGGGAAGCTACCCACAAACTTCAGTCGAACAGATGTGCATAGGAGAGTGCTGACTAAAGTAAATTAGCTTCATGGTCGTTGAGACACCAAATTCTCAATTTTGACTTATGTCTCACACGTCCTTATTTCACAGGTATTCATTCTATGCAAAAATTATCATTTGTTACATTGGTATTTGAAATTCTCAATGCAGTAGGAATGATCATTCAAGCAACCGAAATTGTTGTGTAACAAATACTCCCTTTTATCACCTTCCATGGATAGTTTCGATTTCACAAACCTCACATAGTATACCCTCAGCAAAAGTTCACTCTGATTATAGTGACTTGTTTCTCACAGATCATGTGATCAGAAGATGGTCAATCGAAAAATCACATGCACAATTTAGGAAAGGAGTGAAATTTTTAAGAAGCAACTACTTATGTTTGGCATAACCTCATGAAAGAATATTAACGTAATTAAAAGGAATGCTATTTACCATATCCCAATTGTGATTATCAACACATGCATGTAACAGACTTGAGATCAAATAGGGCTTTTCATAGGTTGTAGCGTGGCCAGAGGTCTGTGGCTAACAAAACGACGTCAGGGATTTTCAAAAGCTATCTTCTGTTTACGTATTGTAGCACACCTTTTTCTAACTTCTTGATATTTTGCCAAGAGATGACATTTCTTTCATTTTTCTCATTTTTCACTTTCTTAGCAAGCTCTTGCCTTTTTGCTTCTTGTTTTGTTTCAATTGTTCCAATCAACTCTTCTTGGATGATAATCTCGAATGCTTCTTTTTCTTTTTATGTATCATCTTATAAAGAGGATGTAAGAAAATTAGATAGCCAAGGTATGTCAAGTATGTTTTCCTGTGGATTGGTAATCATATAGGTTTATCAAAGAAAAATTTATACATTGATGGCTCAAACATGGCTAACGAGGGATAAATTTTGTCAAAGAAAGGTCTAAGGCTCAATATTATATCAAAGATGGCCTAAGATCATTTCTCAAGCATGTGCACATGTATGTGTCGTATGCGATGGTTCCTTGTGGGATATGTCAATAGATCACTTTTAAGTGCGTCAATCAAAGCAAGGTTAATGAGATCATTCAAAAATTGAGAGTGAACATAATTTACTTGAGTAAACATTGATTGTCTCTCAAAAGCATCGTTAGGTTTGAAACTCACCCTGGTGTTCTTTGTTATCTCCACTATGTATGTCGGGTTTTCTAGGGGGTATTGGTTATATACCAATTCCATTTTCGAGTCAGATCCTCTTGTACCTTTAAAATTAAAAATATCGATGTACATATGACAATTTAAGTATAGAGAGAATACCAATTTTTTTCAAGAAATGTGGTTTTAAGTCTCGGTTGATAAATGGAGGTGTCAAACTGATCATGTGCAAATTTACTCTAGCGAACATTCTTAATATCCACATTTGTTCCATCACCTTTTAATTTTTATGCTAAATCTACAAATGCATTAAAACAAATAAAAGTGATAAATGGAACCATTCATTTCAAAATATCATCTTTTAATATCAACGGTTCGATTCATTCACAATTGCACAAAAACTTACAACTATCAAAGAAGAAATTCATAAAAAGAAGCACTTTAAACAAACATAAAAACAAGAACAAGAACATAAATCCTCTCTCTCACTCTCCTCCTTGTGCACCATCTCCTCCATGTCCACCATGTCCACCCCTCAAAAGCCTAAGGATCTCATCCTGCTTAGCTTCAATGCTAAGCATGACGTCCAATAAGGAGCGTCGGGTGCTGGTGCTAGTGCTGGTGCTGGTGCTAGGTCCCGCCTCTGCTGGCTGATCTCCCTCTCTCTCCATCTCTCTCTCCATCTCATCAAGCTCCTCTTGTACCTCATCCACTCCGCGGGCCGGGGGCTCTTCTTGCCTAAAAAATCTCCTCCCTGCCCATGAAAAGTCAGCTACCCCCGTCAATTCCTTTCCCACCACATTCATTGCTATGTCCTTCTTTGGGGGGTAGGTAGGGTTTTGCACTCGAGGTATTTCCTCTCTTATTTCAATGATGTATGTTTCATCCACGTCAATGTGGGTACCCCTAACATATGTCCGGATTGCGCCGTTGATGATCTCAGCGTTGGAGTAAAACTCCCGCACCAAGTCAACAACGGCGTCTCCACGATTCCTCAAATACCAGACCCACTCCCTCCTTTCCATCTCTGCAAAGATCCCCAACTCCGCAAAATCAGCCAAAATCACATCTCTTTCACAAACAATGGCTTTGTTTTGGTAGAAATTTTCAAACCTGTCTGCTTTTAGAGCTGTGAGAAACCGAGTCTTGTCGTATCTCCTTGTGAGTGCTGGCATTCCTTCTCTCACCTCCACCACTTCTTCGACAAAATTTGGCTCTTGGGTGTTTGGGTTCTTCCTGGCAGGAAGTTTGACTCTTGGCATTTTTTCGGTTTTTGAGTTGGAGGGTTTTGAAATCTTTGATTTCTTTGTGAAAATGGATCTTCTTGAAGTGGCAAATGTCTTGGGAGGGTTGATTTTTGGTGAAGATGGAGAATGGTTGGGGTTTTGGGATCTGGGTAGTGAAGAGTCTCCAAGGTTTTTCGGGTTTTCAGAAGTTTTGGAGGGTTTTGAAATGAAGAAGACGAGCCGGGCTTTTATAGCCTGAGTCGTAACATTCGAACGTTTGTGATGTTCGAACGTGGATAGAAGGATTTTAAACAGACCGTTCGAACGTGGTATGGCGTTCAAACGTGGTGAGCTCCCAGTACTTTTGTGTTCTTTCAGAGGCCAAAGTACTATAAGTTCTCTTCGTTCGAACGTTCTTTTGGCGTTCGAACGTTAATCTCGTTTGAACGGTCTATTGGCGTTCGAACGGACTGAGCTCCCAGTACTTTTAAGTTCCAGAAGAAGCTTCATCAGAGGCTGAGTACTGTAAGCAGTCAACGTTCGAACGTTACCTAACGTTCGAACGTTGAACCAAAATTAAAGTTTTTCTCTACTACACTATATACAATCAAAGAAAACAAAACACACAAATTTAAATCAAGAAAAACTAAGGCGTCTCAGGATGAACCCCTACCCACGCTTCAGGTTGGTATTTTGGGGCATTCCTTACTCGGCCCATATTTTCATTTCAGTCAAAAGAATTTATACAAAATGATTTTTACACTTTTTACAACAAATTCGGACCTTTGGCATTCACTCCCCCAACAAAAGTACAAATTTCCTACAGAAAATTATCTAATCCGAGTCTCCCTCTGTGTCTGTGTAAAATGGACAACCAGTAACTCTCCCAACTTCCTCCCTCACAAATCGGTTAAGCACAGTACCGGAATAGCATGGCGTATCAGGGTAATCATTACTCAGCCCATTCACTATCCAGTCTAATCGATCAAGTGCGCGACCGAAAATTGGTTCAAAACACTGGTTGTACCTTTTTTCGTGAAAGAATCTGCCACACTGTTTACAGGCACCAAGCCTTTTTGCACAACGGCGTTTGGCAAAGCTGCTTCTGCCACAGAGGGGTTTCGCTTGTTTTTCTTTGATTTCAGTCTTCCTTACTAATCTTGTTTTTCTCATGATCATAATATGTACATCAGATGGAAAAGTACGTAGAACTCCTAGGCTAAACCAAAAAAGATTTACATCCATGATTGCTAAATTTTAAGACTCACCATCTGGTTCTTTAACGTCTGCCAGTCACAAAGACGATTGAAGCTGATTCATAAGCATAATCATCAATTTATACAATCAATTTTCAAACATGATTAACAGCGACAATAAAAATTTAAAAATTTACGAAAATTATGAACGAAAAAAAACTGATGAACTGATCATACCCCCCAACCTAAACTGAACATTGTCCCCAATGTTTCGAATTTACCGGTTCATGGAGTGTGGAGACGAGGTTGAATGGTAGAGATCTGTTCACCGCTGAAACCTACAAACAAAAACACAAAAATTACTCATCTGTGCGCAAATCTGGGTTTCGGGTGTTTCCTGTTGTTGAAGGGTTCCCTACATGGAATTGGCCTTGTGGTTGCTTTGGTTGAGCAGGAAACTTTCCCTTTTCGTGTGTGACCATGGATTGAGTCAACGTTTGGATGTGGCTTTTAAGATCCTCAAAAGATTGAGTGGTCTGGGTTTTGAAATCAGTGAAAGCCTGTGTGGAATTATTGTTATAATTCATTTGGCTTTGCATGAACTGATTCAGTGTGTCCTCAAGGTTCCTCTTTTGTGGTGGTTGGTATGGTTGATATGCAGGAGGTCCTTGAGGTGGTGGGTATGGTCCTTGTTGTTGGTTCATGGGTATTGGTTGTGTGTTCTTCCAACTTTCGCCACCCTGTATTGTATGTTTCAGAATATGGGTTGGAGTAGGGCTTGTTGAAGTTGGAAACTGCATCTGTTTGTTCCAACAAGACTTCTTTGAATGCTGGGATGGTGGGACACTCCCCAGTAGGGTGTCCTGTTAGCGCACAAATTCCACACATTTGCTCGGTGGAAGGGCTAACATCAACTTGATGGACTTTCTTCATCTCTAAAGCTTCAAGCTTTCGAGATAGTGTGGACATTTTTGCTCTCTAGTCATCATCCTCTCTCAAGACATATTTTTCTCCTTGGGAATTAGATGGTCTGGCTTCTACAGTGGTAGGGGAGGCTGAGTCCCACATCTGAGAACTGTCAGATATGGTGTCGAAAAAATTGAATGCCACCTCCGGACTTTTTCCCATGAATTCTCCTTGGGCCATCATTTCGACAAACTGACGTAGTCTAGAGGGTAAGGAGTCATAGAAAAATCCTACCAAAGTCCAATTTTCAAAAGCATGATGTGGGCAGGATTGGTGCAGATCTTTGAATCTCTCCCAACTTTGATAAAAAGTTTCTCCTTCTTTGACCGCAAAATTCATGATTTGCCTTTTTAGTGCATTTGTGCGGTGTAAAGGAAAAAACTTTCTAAAAAATTCATTTTGTAATGCTTGCCAATTGGGTATTGACAAAGCCTTTAAAGAATTTAACCATTGTTTGGCTCTATCCCTCAAGGAAAAAGAAAACAGTTTCATTTTGGCCAATTCAGAATTGTCTTGGAATGTTACACACTTCCTCAAAATCTTTTATATGCAGATATGGATTTTCTGCATCCAATCCATGAAACACGGGTAATAATTGCACTGTCCCCGGCTTTACAGTAAAGAGGGGAGCATTTTCAGGAAAAATAAAACAAGAGGGGACACTATTTCTTGTGGGATTTAAGTAATCCCGCAAAGTTCGGATGTTAGGGACCTCCTCCTCTCTCATAGGGACTTCTCCATTTCTTTCATTATTTGTCATACTACCCTCACAAGAGTCTGCTACTGATCTAGGTGAATTAGATTCAGGCTGATTCACGGACTCACACGATTCTGCCGGCAAATTTTGGAAGTAAGGAGTGCCCTCAGTCATAAAGAAAATAAAACAAAGTTATTTCTAGTAAACCAAAATATACACAATGTTGAAGGTCTTTTTACCTTTCACCTTAAAAGACCTTTCAAAGGTTCCCCGGCAAAGGCGCCAAAAACTTGGTGCTTGATCCGAAATGTGTACACCCAAGTGCAGGCGGTCAAGCTGTAGTAATAATTCGGTTTGAGTCCGGAGTCGAATCCACAGGGAACTTTTGTTGATATTTCTGAGGTGAGCAGTGGTAGAGACCTATTGATTGTAACCTTTGAGATTTGCTTTGGATATGAGTTTTTCTGGACAGAATATAAGATTCTTTCCAGGAAGATTTTCTTAACAAAATAGGTGCTAATAAAAAAAAGTCACTCTTTAGTGCAAGGATCTGGACATGTAGCTAGTTATTTGGTTTGTCATAATTGTGCTTGATAACTCAATTAACTCCCGTGTCAACAACAAGTTAATCAGAAGATAAAGATGGATTGTGAGAATTAAGAACATAATTCCGATGTATTTCTAGAAGTTTACAAGAATTGTCTGTGCCGAGACTTAACCCGTCTACAAACAAGCAAGTGTTTCTACAAGACATCCAATCATGATATTAATATTCCATTCTTTAAATGAAGTACAATAAGGAGGAAGATTGAGGGGTAGTCATGAGGATCTAGCCGGGGTACTTGCCTTGAACTGATGAGTCTTTCTATGCAAGAGTCATCCGTGTCATAGAAAGAACCCACAATTATACAAAGTACCCTAGCTTTGCTAGATGCAATCAATCATCCAATAACAAGAAGAAATAAGCGTTAAGCATAGAAACATTGCACAAATATGATTCCCGGATAACTTATACATGCCCTTCTCCTCTTACTAAAGAGTGAATGAGAAACTACTGACTCTTCATGGCTTGGGTAAAGCTAGAAAAGTGAGTGATGCTCATCCCTCCAAGTAGAGAACTTATAAGATAAAGTAACAACAAATACGTAGCCAATCTTTAACAAAGAATGGGTGAATCACATTCCACCCTTCACGGCTTTGGTAAAGCTCTAGAAAAGTGGAAGAGTTTCACTCTTCTAAGAAAGAAAGAAGCGCAAACAATGGAAGTGAAATGTATGAACAATAAAAGTAGAAGAAAGCTAGTCACATTTGGAGGGTGGCTTCCTCAACCAAGAATTGGAGGGTTGCTTCCTCAACCAAAATGTGAGCTATCTCTCTTCTATGCATGAAAAATGAAAGCATAAACATAAAACTATTGTTATAACAAGCAAGAGATGTTGGACTAAAACCAAACTAATCTCTAAAATAAAGACTTCATACAAGGGAAATGAGCTAAATCTACAATGAGAGTGGGAGTCTAAGCCTCCATCAACTTTCCTACTTCCTACTTGGCTCTCGTAACTCTCCAACAAGGGGAGTATTCATAGGCAAGAGGAGGAGACAAGGGGGGGGGGGGTGAAGGAATAGTGTTTGCCGCCCAAGTCCAAGTGAACAGTCAACAACTCTGCTGCCAGTATGTGAATAACGTTCGAACGTGAGTTGGCGTTCGAACGTTCTTTCTGTTTTTGCACTAAGGGCGTTCGAACGTTTCTTTTGTTTTTGCACTGAGGGCGTTCGAACGCCAGATTTGCTTTGACCCTATCACTCGAGTAGTCTGGTGGTCTTCTGTGAGGTTCAGTTCCAACTCTTTGCAGTGGTCTGGTCTTCCATCAACTCAAGTGTACGTTCGAACGTGAGTTGGCGTTCGAACGTGACACTCAAGTGCTTCAGAGCTCCAGTCTTCTTTCCTAACTGCAACACGCCTTCTCTTCAGCAGTTGAGTCTGCTATAGTGCAATGTGGATGTTCGAACGTGATTTGGCGTTCGAACGTTCTGGCTGTGCTCCAAGCTTTTCCAATTTTGGCCCTAATGTGCTGGTGCTGCATCCAAGTGTGGTACTTGTTGTTCTTGGGTCCTTGTTCAATTTAGGGCCTGAAATGACATCACTTAAACTCCATTAAAGTACAATTAGTCTTAAAATGTCATAATAACATGTCAATTTTAAGTACTAATCACCAAGCCCAAGTTGTCACGACACTAAGAAGTGGCAAGGTGATTGACAAGACGATCAGAGACATACTCATTCCCAAGCCAAGACCTGAGTCAAGCCCAGCCAATCCATCATCTGAACCTGAACCAATTGAGACTGAACTTGAGGAAGACCCTGAGCCTGTGATTGAACAAGAGCCAGAACCTTCTGAGAAAAGGGAACCTTCGTATCCCATTTCGGCTCCGTTTCCTCATCGACTCAAAACCAAACAGAAAGTGAAAAATTAGCCTGAAATTTATGAGCTTTTTAAGCAAGTAAATATCAACATCCCACTTCTGGATGCAATCAAACAAGTTTCGTCTTATGCCAACTTTCTAAAAGACTTGTGCACAGTCAAGAAAAGCCAGAATGTCCAAAAGAGAGCTTTCGTAACGGAACAAGCTAGTGCTCTTCTTCAACATAAAACCCTTCCAAAATACAAAGACCCAGGGTGTCCGAATGTCTCATGTATCATTGGGAACTTCAGGATTGAACAAGCTTTGTTAGACCTTGGAGCCAGCGTTAATTTGCTACCCTACTCTGTCTATCAGCAGTTGGGTTTGGGTGAACTTAAACCCACTTGTGTCACACTCTAGTTGGCCGACAGATTTGTCAAAACCCCCAGAGGGATTGTTGAAGATGTGCTTGTCCAAGTAGATAGTTTTGTCTTCCCTGTTGACTTCATTGTTCTGGATACTCAACCAGTAATAAATTCGGAGAACCAAATTCCCGTCATTCTTGGTCGGCCATTCCTAGCAACTTCCAATGCCTTAATCAATTGCAGGAATGGAGTCATGAAATTAACTTTTGGGAATATGACTCTCGAACTGAACATTTTCAATTTTGCTAAACATCCAGAAGAAGAAAAGGAAGAAAGGGAAGTAAACTCCATAGAATCTTTGATACAGGAACATCTGGATGATACATTCTGTGAGGATCCTACTGAATCATCTCTGTTAGAACTCATCTCATCAAAAACAACAGATGATGACCCAAAATCACCAAGTGGCCCTACTCATACTGTTGAGACATGGGCACCCAAATTCGAAGAAATTTCACCAAGTGGCACAAAGCCAGTCTCATCAAGTGTTAGCCCACCAAAGCCTGAATTGAAACCTCTCCCATCTGACCTCAAATATGCATTCTTAGGAGAGAATGAGTCATACCCAGTGGTAATTTCATCTAAACTCACAGACTTACAAGAGTCTAAACTGATTGAAGTTCTTCAAAGTCATAAAAGCACCATTGGATGGACCATCGCTGACTTGAAAGGTATAAGCCCGTTAATCTACAATCATGCCATATACCTTTAAGAGGATTCAAAACCCTCTCGTCAAATGCAGCGACGACTAAACCCTCACATGAAGGAAGTTGTGAGAATTGAGGTACTCAAACTCTTAGATGCAGGGATAATCTTCCCTATCTCAGATAGTAAATGGGTCAGTCCAACCCAAGTTGTGCCAAAAAAATATGGGGTCACAGTGGTCAAAAATGATGCAAATGAACTAGTACCAACTCGAGTCGTCACAGGATGGCGAATGTGCATTGATTATCGAAAACTCAATTTGGTCACTAAAAAAGATCATTTTCCTCTTCCATTTCTTGGCCAAGTCCTAGAGAGAATTGCATGCCATGCATTTTACTGTCTTTTAGATGGGTATTCAGGGTATAACCAAATTGAGATAGCCCTAGATGATCAGGAGAAAACAACCTTCACATGCCCCTTTGGCACCTTTGCATTCAAAAGGATGCCATTTGGACTTTGTAACGCTCCTGCAACATTCCAAAGATGTATGCTAAGCTTGTTCAGTGACATGGTTGAAAAATTTTTGAAAGTATTCATGGATGACTTCTCTGTCTATGGTGATTCCTTCGATTTGTGTTTAACCAATCTAGAGAAAGTACTGATCAGATGTAAGGAAGCCAACCTAGTGCTCAATTGGGAAAAATGCCATTTTATGGTAACACATGGCATTGTCCTTGGTCACATTGTGTCGTCTGAAGGCATGAAAGTTGACAAGACAAAAATAGATCTGATTGGAAATTTGCCTGCCCCTATCACTGTAAAGGATGTTCGATCATTCCTAGGACATGCAGGTTTCTACAGGAGATTCATAAAATATTTCAGTACCATAGCAAAACCCATGTGTCACCTCCTAAGTCAGGATGTAATCTTTGATTGGAATGAAGCATGCCAAAAAGCCTTTGACAAGCTAAAAGACATGTTAATTTCTGCACCAATAATGCAACCCCCTGACTGGAATCTTCCCTTTGAACTAATGTGTGATGCAAGTGATTTTGCTGTAGGTGTTGTATTGGGACAAAGAAAAGATAAGAAACCCCATGTGATTTACTATGCAAGCAAAACTTTGAATGATGCTCAAATGAATTATTCGACAACTGAGAAAGAATTGCTTGCTGTAGTTTTTGCACTGGAAAAATTCCGTTCTTATCTTGTTGGTTCTTCTGTTACTGTATTCACTGACCATGCAGCCCTAAAATTTTTGCTCACAAAGAAGGACGCCAAACCAAGACTCTTGAGATGGATACTTTTGCTCCAAGAGTTTGATCTTGTCATCAAGGACAAGAAAGGTTTCGAGAATGTGGTGGCAGATCATCTGTCCAGACTAACCTATGAATTTCATGAGGATGGACTGCCAATCAATGAGAAATTCCCCTATGAAAAACTGTTCATGATTGATAGGACACCATGGTATGCAGACATTGCTAACTTTCTTGCTACTGGTACACTCCCTCCATCCTTTACCATGTTGGACAAAAAGAAATTTCTGAGGGAGGTTCGTAACTTTTTTTGGGAGGATCCTTACGTATTCAAGTACTGTAAAGATCAAATCATAAGACGTTGCATCCCTGCTCATGAAAGTAGCCAGGTAATAACATTTTGTCATTCTGAAGCATGCGGTGGCCACTTTTCATCAAGAAAAACAACTGCAAAAATATTGCAGTGTGGATTTTACTGGCCCACACTTTTCAAAGATGTACATGCCTTTTTGTTTAACTTGTGATAGGTGTCAAAGGTTGGGAAACATTTCTAAAAGAAATATGATGCCCTTAAACCCCATTCTGGTAATTGAAATTTTTGACTGTTGGGGCATCGATTTTATGGGACCATTTCCCCCTTCTTTTGGCTATATGTACATTTTAGTGGCTGTAGACTATGTATCCAAATGGGTTGAAGCAATTCCATGCCGAAACAATGATCACCGTACGGTGATCAAATTTTTAAAAGAAAATATTTTGTCTCGGTTTGGAATTCTGAAATCAATCATAAGTGATGGAGGTGCTCATTTTTGCAATCGACCTTTCTGGAATTTAATGAAAAAATATTTCATTTTTCACAAAATTGCAACCCCATATCACCCACAGACAAGTGGACAGGCAGAATTGGCCAATCGGGAGATCAAATTAATTTTAGAAAAAACGGTAAATCCAGACTGCAAAGATTGGTCGTTAAGACTAACTGATGCGCTCTAGGCATACCGTACTGCTTTTAAAACAATTTTAGGCATGTTTCCTTATCGATTACTCTATGGAAAGCCATGTCACTTGCCTGTGGAATTGGAACATAGGGCATACTGGGCCATTAAAGCAATGAATTTTGACTTGGATAAGGCTGGGCTAGCAAGGAAACTTTAGATAAATGAATTGGAGGAATTGAGAAATGAAGCATATGAAAATGCTAAGATTGCTAAAATCAGGATGAAAATTCTTCATGACAAACACATTGTGCGGAAATCTTTTGATCCATCTCAAAAAGTCTTGCTATTTAATTCAAGACTCCGCCTCTTTCCTGGTAAGTTGAAATCAAGATGGACTGGGCCTTATATTGTCAAAAAGGTGTTTGAACATGGAGTAGTTGAAGTGAAAAACCCAGCAAACGGTAATAGTTTTACTGTTAATGGTCAGCGGTTAAAACCATTTTTGAAGGATTTTGTTAAAAATGTGGAAACCATTCTTTTAATGGAACCAGAGTACTCCACCGAAATTCGCGCCTGCCGACACTCCAGTGGATCGGGTCAGGAAAAATCTACTCCAACCCGACCCACTGGGGCGCCTTTATAAGGCACCCATTTTTTCTCCCAGCCGCCGCAGTTGGCCCCCCCCCCCATTTCTTCTTCTTCTTTTTCTTTTCTTCTTCTTCCTTCTGTTCGTCTTCGAGTTCTCTGTTATCCGAGAAACCACCCATGACCACACACTCCACAAAAATGATATTTTGCTTCATGTTTTGCATTTTAATCTTATATTTCCTCATGGGTGTTCTTCTTTTATTCGCACTCACACATAAATATTTTCAGCATACCCGAAATCCAGATCTGTGCACAGATGAGTAATTTTTGTGTTTTTGTTTGTAGGTCTCAGCGGGTGACCAGATCTATACCATTCAACTTCGTCTCCACAATCCATGAACCGGTAAATTCGAAACATTAGGGACAATGTTCAGTTTAGGTTGGGGGGTATGATCAGTTCATCAGTTCATTAGTTCATATTTTCGCAAATTTTTAATTTTTATATTGTTGTTGTTGATCATGTTTGAACATTGATTGTATAAATTGATGATTATGCTTATGAATCAGCTTCAATCGTCTTTGTGACTGGCAGACGTTAAAGAACCAGATAGTGAGTCTTAAAACTTAGCAATCATGGATGTAAAACTTTTTTGGTTTAGCCTAGGAGTTCTACGTACATTTCCATCTGATATACATACTATGATCATGAGAAAAGCAAGATTAGTAAGGAAGGCTGAAATCCAAGAAAAACAAGTGAAACCCCTCTGTGGCAGAAGCAGCTTTGCCAAACGCCGTCGTGCCAAAAGGTTTGGTGCCTGTAAACAATGTGGCAGAGTCTTTCACGAAAAAAGGTACAACCAGTGTTCTGAACCAATTTTCGGTCGCGCACTTGATCGATTAGACTGGATAGTGAATGGGCTGAGTAAGGATTACCCTGATACGCCATGCTATTCCGGTACTTTGCTTAACCGGTTTGTGAGAGAGGAAGTTGGGAGAGTTACTGGTTGTCCATTCTACACAGACACAGAGGGAGACTCGGATTAGATAATTTTCTGTAGGAAATGTGTACTTTTGTTTGGGGAATGAAAGCCAAAGGTTCGAATTTGTTGTAAAAAGTGTAAAAATATTTTTGTATAAATTCTTTTGACTGAAATGAAAATATGGGCCGAGTAAGGAATGTCCCAAAATACCAACCTGAAGCATGGGTAAGGGCTTATCCTGAGATGCCATAGGTTTTTTATTTGAAATTTTGTGTTTGGTCCTCTTTGATTGTATATAGTGTAGTGGAGAAAAAAAATTTAATTTTTGGTTCAACGTTCGAATGCCAGGTAACGTTCGAACGTAATCTGCTTACAGTACTCGGCCTCTAATGAAGCTTCTGATGGAACTTAAAAGTACTGGGAGCTCAGTCCGTTCGAACGCCAATAGACCGTTCGAACGAGATTAACGTTCGAACGCCAATAGAACGTTCAAATGAAGAGAACCTACAACACTTTGGTCTCTGTCAGAACACAAAAGTACTGGGAGCTCACAACGTTCGAACGATATCCCACGTTCGAACGATATTTTAAAAATCCTTCAATACACGTTCCCATGTGGATGACGTTCGAATGCCCCTTCTCAGACTATAAAAGCCTGCATCGTCGTTTTCAGCCAAAATCCCCAAATTTTTTTCAAAACCCTAGAACTCTTTTTCACTCCACAGAACTCAATTCACCCTCATTCCCCAAAAATACCCAAATTCGACCCTCCTTAACTCCTCTCCACATCAAAATCATCAATCCCACACCAAGAACCCCAAGTTTCCAGCACTTTTCAGCACCCTCTCAAACCCAACCCACGTTCGAACGCCATGCCAAGGGTAAAACTCCCTGCCAGGTGTGCTCCACCAGTGAACCAAGATCCAAATATTGTAGAAGAGGTGATAGAAGAGAGGGAGGGAAGGCAAAGGACGAAGAGATATGACAGGACCAGGTTTCCCAGTGCCTTAAAGGCTGAGAGGTATGAAAATTTCTACCATAAGCATGCAGTTGTTTGTGAGAGAGACGTTTTGATTGATGATTTTGCTGGAATTGGAATATTGGAGGAAATGGAGAGGAGGGAGTGGGTCTGGTACTTGAGGAACGGTGGAGACGTCATTGTTGACTTGGTGCGGGAGTTTTACTCCAACGCTGAGATCATCAACGGCGCAATCCGGACATATGTTAGGGGTATCCACATTGACGTGGATGAAGCATACATCGTAGAAATAAGGGAGGAAATACCTCGAGTGCAAAACCTGACCTACCCCCCAAAGAAAGACATAGCAATGAATGTGGTGGGAAAGGAATTGACGGGGGTAGCTGACTTTTCATGGGTAGGGAGGAGATTTTTGAGGCAAGGGGAGCTCACCGACAAATACAAAATGTTAAATTTGATTGCGGTGTCCAACTTCGCTCCCATGGGAAGAAAGAATGAAATTCTACCTGACCTGGCTCGGTTGCTCTATGCAATTGGAAGAGGCCACAATATTGATCTCCCCTCCCTCATCCTGAGTGAAATGAAGAAGGGATGCGACGTGAAGAGGAGCTCCCTTCCTTTTGGCACCCTAGTAACTGAAATGTGCACGAAAAATGGGGTGAGGGTGAAGCCAGAAATGGAAATCCAAAAGCCAATGGGGCCACTGAACAAGGCATCCTTTCGAAGAGGTATAAGAGGAGATGCCACCCACCCAGGGAGTGGATGAGGTATAAGAGGAGCTTGATGCAGAGGAAGAGAGAGACCAGCCACAGGAGGCAGGGCCTAGCACCAGCTCCCGACGCTCCTTACGGGACATCTTGCTTAGCATTGAAGCTAAGCAGGATGAGATCCTTAGGCTTATGAGGGGTGGTGGACCTGGTGGAGATGGTGGGCATGCAGAAGAGTGAGAGAGAGAGATCCCTATCCCTGTTCTTGTTCTTGTTTTTTTTATGTTTGTTTAAAGTGCTTCTTTTTATGAATTTCTTCTTTGATAGTTGTAAGTTTTTGTGTGATTGTGAATGAATCGAACCGTTGATATTAAAAGATTATATTTTGAGAAATGAATGGTTCAATTCATCACTTTTATTTGTTTTAATGCATTTGTAAATTTAGCATAAAATTAAAATGTGATGGAACAAATGTGGATGTTAAGAATGCATGCTAGAGTAAATATGCACATGATCGGTTTGACACCTCAATTTATCAACCGAGACTTAAAACCACATTTCTTGAAAAAATTAGTATTCTCTCTATACTTAAATTGTCATATGTGCATCGATATTTGTTATTTTAAAGGTACAGGAAGATCTGACTTGAAAATGGAATTGGTATATAACCAATACCCCCTGGAAAACCCGACGTACACAGTGGAGATAACAAAGAACACCAGGGTGAGTTTCGAACCTAACGATGCTTGATTAAGGCCGAATAATCACATTTATTATTAGGAAAGATTGATTATTTAACTATAAAAGTGTGATAAATATAAAAGTTTATCCAAGTTTGGGTGTTATGCTATCAAATGTTGATTTGTGTTAATTTACAGGACAAAAGCATAATTTTGGAGTTAAATTATGGGAAGACGAAGCATAGCTCAAAGGAAAACACACTGGATCACGCGTCCGGACGGAAGAAGAACATGCGTCCGCACGCGAGTGGCAGAAAGGCGATCAGAAGAAGAACAAACTCACTGGAAGTTGCGTCCGGACGGAAGATGAACACGCGTCCGGACGCGTGTCAAGGATCTGCTGATGCCAGACTTAGAATTCTGACGAAAATCAATCTCTTTCCTAGGGGGTTATAAATACAAATTGAAGACTTTGTAATGGGTATCTTGGATCATCTTTTTTGCTCATGAATTCTTCAGTGTACTGTGCAATTCTTTTATTATGTCCGGCTAGAAGGTTAAGTTAGGGCTAGGGAAAACCTCTCAGTGAAGTACGGTATTTTTATTGACTTTGTACTTAATGATTTATGATATTGTGTTAATCTAGTTTCTAATCTTTTAGTAAAGTTTTTATTCTGTAAAAACTCCTGAGTTGTTGTGCCACGTACATCGATTGCTTGAGTTTCCCTGCGAATAAATAACTGGTTATTCCATGCTTGAAGTGTTAGCATTGTTTCATAAAATATTATGATTGATTTATTATTCAGGTTTCTGAATAATCTTTTGGTTATAACTTTTGGTTTCATCACTTGATTTGTTATCTGGATTAACCAACATTTAATTCCTGTTTCAAATTAAGTCTTGAGTCTTTAATTATTACCGTATGACATTGAGAGGGAGTACCTGATGCTCTAGTATTTTTATTACTGTTTTAATTATTAAAGTCAGTTGTTTTCAATCATCAACTCCTCAAACAAACTGTCTCCTTTTTAATTTATTAGTGTTAGTGTGATTGTTGACTTGTTACAATTCCCTGTGGATTCGACCTCGGGCTTCCGAGAATATATTACTTTGCTCAACCTACGCTTGGGTTTACACTTCTAAAGTTGAAGCAAGTTTTTGGCGCCGTTGCCGGGGAATTGAAAAACAAGGAGCTATCACGTCCTTTGAGGTGTTCAGTATTTGCGATTCGTCGGAGAACCGGTAACTTCGTTCCAATTTCTCTTATTTGTATTTTCTGGCAATTTATTTACTTTTCGTTATTTATTTAGATTTCTATTTTATTTAGTTTGTTTAGTTGTTTTATGAGCTCTTGGCATCGTGATTTGAGTGGACATTTAATAAGAGAGGATTTAGATACTCTGTTTGGAAATCTATTTGATTCATCTGATTTAAATTTTTCTGTGCATACAATGGTTGCTAATCCTAACATTAATATGTAGAATGAATTTCCTGCACATGAGGACCATATTGATAGAGTAAGCAATCATGATGAGAATGATGTGGATAATTTGAATGTTAATCAGGGTAGGACTTTGTGTGAATATCTACAACCTGTACTACTCACTGAACCGTCATGCATAATTTTTCCATTGAATGCCATTAATTTTGTTTTCAAACCTGGCATGATTCAATTACTTCCAAAATTCCTTGGTATAGGTGAAGAAAACTCATATTTGCACATCAGAGAATTTGGGGATGTATGTGCTACGTTCCATGACCAGAATGTTGTAATGGATATAGTCAGGCTGAAGTTATTTCCTTTTTCATTAAAGGAGAAAGCTAAAACTTGGTTATATTCGTTGAGATCTAGGTCTATAGGAACATGGCAAGAGATGCAGAAACAATTTTTAAAGAATTTTTTTCCCACACATCGCACAAACTCTTTAAAAAGACAAATAATGAATTTTTCTCAAAAGGAGCCTGGAAATTTTTATCAAAGTTGGGAAAGATTTAAAGACCTTATTGCATCTTGTCCACATCATGGTTATGAAAGCTGGCGCATAATAAGTTTCTTTTATGAGGGTTTAGGCCCACAATTGCGTCAATTTATTGAGATGATGTGTAATGGAGATTTTATGAATAAGGAACCAGATGATGCTTTTGACTATTTAGATCAATTAGCAGAGAGTGCACAATCTTGGGACACTACATCTCAGGAACCACCTAAAGGTAAAACTGCATAATCATCATCATCTAGTGGGGGTAAGTACCAGTTGAGGAAGGAAGATGACATTGGGGCTAGGATTGCCACCTTAGCTAGGAGGGTAGAAGTCATGGAATATAAAAGGGTTAATGAAGTTGACACAATACCTGTTGAGGAAGTTTGTAGCTTTTGTGACACCCCCGGACACCCAGTTAAACAGTGTCCAACATTGCCTGTTTTAAAAGAAGTTTTGCATGATCAAGCAAATGCTGCAAACAATTTTTCAAAACCTTACAATAATCCTTATTCAAATACATACAATCCGGGGTGGAAGAATCATCCCAATTTTAGTTGGAGGAATGAAAATCATGCATCACAATCACCTCAACAAAATTCCTCCAATGTTGCACCTTATGTTCCACCCCCTAAGAGAAGTATGGATGAAGCACTGACACAGTTCATGCAGAGTCAGACCAGTTATAATAGACAAACTACTCAGGCCATTGATGATCTCAGAAGTTCAGTCAACCAAACCACACAGGCTCTAAATGATATTAGGAGTGCAATCACTAAACTGACTATTGACCCTTGTCATCAGGAGAAAGGTAAGTTCCCAGCACAACCACAACCAAATCCACAGGGCCAATTTTTTGTGAATGATACTGGCACTCCTAATACTGAGCATGAACAGGTAAAGTCTATCACCACACTCCGTAGTGGGAAAGAAATTGATAAAACCATTCTTTCTAAAACCCAAAAATTTGAGAAAATTTCAAAACCTACGGAGAGTGATGATAAACTTAACCCTTCTGAAGTTAGTGAGCCTGAGAAGTATGTTCCTCCTGCACCATTCCCACAGAGATTGCTTACTTCTACTAAGCCTCATATGCATAATGATATGTTAGAGATTTTTAAGCAGGTAAAAATCAATATTCCCTTGTTGGATGCCATTAAACAAATACCTTCTTATGCAAAGTTTTTAAAAGAATTATGCACTGTTAAAAGGAAATTGAATGTGCAAAAGAAGGCATTTTTAACTGAGCAGGTATCCTCCATCATACAGCATAACACTCCACCAAAGTATAAAGACCCAGGTTGTCCTACCATTTCTTGTGTCATAGGCAACCACATAATTGAACAGGCTTTACTGGATCTTGGAGCTAGTGTGAACTTGCTCCCATATTCAGTATATGAACAATTAGGGTTAGGTGAGTTAAAACCCACTTCGGTTACATTCCAATTAGCTGACAGATCAATAAGAATACCGAGGGGTATGGTGGAGGATGTCTTAGTACAAGTTGACAAATTTTATTTTCCCGTGGATTTCATAATTTTGGATACTCAACTTGTATTAAATGCTAATGCTCAAATTCCTGTTATTTTAGGCAGACCATTCCTAGCAACTTCAAATTCTCTAATTAATTGTAGGAATGGTGTGATGAAATTAACTTTTTGAAATATGACATTAGAGCTCAACATTTTTCATGTGTGCAAACAACCAGGGAATGTTGACTAAGATATGCATGAGGTTAACATGATTGAGTCTCTTGTTCTAAGCAGAGTATATGATTCTTCTCTATTTGATCCACTTGAAGCATGCTTGCTTGAACAATCTTCTATGATAGAGATAGATGAACGCAATTCTGAAATTTCTGTTTCGACTGATGTGTTAAACTCTTTACAGGTACTTGAAATGAAAGAGTTGAGACAGAAATTTGAGGAGCTTCCACCAAGAATTGACCCACCAATCCCATCCAGTGAGAAAGCGCCCAAGCTTGACCTCAAGCAGCTACCGGTTGAGTTAAAGTATGCATTTCTGGGAGATGATGCAACTTATCCGGTAATAATTTCTTCTCAATTGAATTCAGCACAGGAAGGTATGTTATTACAACTTCTTAGAGAACATAAAAAGGCAATTGGCTGGACTTTAGCTGATATAAAAGGAATTAGTCCATTGGTTTGCACTCACAAGATTTATTTGGAAGATAATGCTAAAACATCTAGGGAAATGCAACGTAGACTAAATCCACATATGAAAGAAGTTGTAAAGAAGGAAGTGCTGAAATTGTTAGACATAGGAATTATTTACCCTATTGCAGACAACAAATGGGTAAGCCCACACAGGTAGTTCCTAAGAAATCTGGAGTCACTGTAGTTGCTAATGAAAATAATGAACTTGTGCCAACTAGGACAGTTACTGGTTGGAGAATGTGCATAGACTACAGGAAATTAAATTCTGTTACTAGAAAAGATCACTTCCCTTTACCTTTTATGGATCAAATTTTAGAAAGGGTAGCATCGCATTTGTACTACTGTTTTCTAGATGGCTATTCAGGATATAATCAGATTGAAATTGCCCTAGAAGACCAAGAGAAAACCACATTTACTTGCCCTTTTGGTACTTTCGCATATCGCAGGATGCCCTTTGGACTTTGCAATGCACCCGCGACCTTTCAAAGGTGCATGCTAAGTATTTTCAGTGACATGGTAGAGCGTTTTCTTGAAGTTTTCATGGATGCTTTTACTATTTTTGGTGATGCTTTTGATGAATGCTTGTCAAATTTAGAGAAAGTGCTTATTCGATGTGAAGAAAAGAACCTCGTGCTTAATTGGGAAAAATGCCACTTTATGGTTCAAAAGGGAATTGTTCTTGGTCACATTGTCTCATCTGAGGGAATCCAGGTAGATAAAGCTAAGATAGAATTGATTGCTAATTTACCTTCTCCCAAAACCCTTAAGGATGTTAGATCTTTTTTGGGTCATGCTGGTTTCTATCGAAGATTTATAAAAGATTTTAGCTCTATATCTAGACCACTTTGCAATCTCCTAGGGAAGGATATACCTTTTGAGTGGGATGGGTTATGCCAAGAGGCTTTTGATAAGCTAAAAGGCATGCTCATCACTGCCCCAATTATGCAACCCCCGAATTGTAGTCTTCCTTTTGAAATTATGTGTGATGCCAGTGACTATGCCGTAGGGGCAGTTTTAGGATAAAGGCATGAGAAAAAGCCACATGTCATCTACTATACTAGTCGAACTTTAACTAGTGTACAGATGAATTATTCTACCACGGAAAAGGAATTACTGGCAGTAGTATTTGCACTGGACAAATTTAGGTCATATTTAGTAGGATCCCCCATTGTCATTTTCACAGACCATGCAGCTCTTAAATATTTACTGACAAAGAAAGATGCTAAACCAAGACTGCTAAGGTGGATCCTCCTACTCCAAGAATTTGATATAACCATTAAAGATAAAAAAGGGGTAGAGAATGTAGTGGCTGACCATTTGTCTAGACTTGTGAGTGACATACCCATTGAGACAGTGCCGATCAAGGACACTTTTCCTGATGAACAATTGCTGGCAGTTTCTGCAGTACCTTGGTTTGCTGATATAGTGAATTTTCTGGTTACAGGTAACATGCCACCAGCCTGGACTACATTGGATAGAAGGAAGTTCTTAACTGAAGTGAAAAGCTTTTTTTGGGATGACCCATACCTTTTCAAGTATTGCTCAGATCAAATTATCCGGAGATGTGTGCCCGATAATGAGGTAAGTAGCATTCTATCTTTTTGTCATTCGGGAGCATGTGGAGGCCACTTTTCTATGAAAAAAAACCGCTGCAAAAGTTTTGCAATGCGGGTTCTATTGGCCGACAATTTTTAAGGATGCATATAATTTCTGTAAGGTATGTGAGCGATGTCAAAAACTGGGGGGATTAACCCGTAGAAATATGATGCCTTTAAATCCAATTTTGATAATAGAAATTTTTGACTGTTGGGGCATAGATTTCATGGGACCTTTTCCCCCATCTTTTGGATATATGTACATTTTAGTTGGAGTAGACTATGTTTCTAAGTGGGTCGAAGCTATACCATGTCGGACAAATGATCATAAAGTTGTTTTGAAATTTTTAAAAGAAAACATTTTGTCCAGATTTGGTATACCTCGAGCCATTATCAGTGATGGGGGATTGCACTTTTGTAATAGAACTTTTGAGAATTTAATGAAAAAATACGGTGTCACACATAAGGTTGCAACTCCTTATCACCCTCAGACAAGTGGTCAAGCAGAGCTTGCCAATCGGGAGATTTCTTACATTTTGGAAAAAACGGTGAACCCAGATCGTAAAGATTGGTCGTCACGACTAATCGATGCGTTATGGGCATACCGAACTGCATACAAAACCCCGATTGGCATGTCTCCGTACAGATTGGTTTATGGAAAGGCTTGTCACTTGCCTGTGGAACTAGAGCATAAAGCATACTGGGCCATTAAGATGTTCAATTTTAGTTTTGACAAAGCTGGTGCCTTACGAAAATTAAAATTAAATGAGCTTGAGGAGATTAGGAATGAAGCCTATGAGAATTCTAGGATTAGTAAGGAACGAATGAAGGTGTTCCATGATAAGAATATTGTGCGAAAAACGTTTTCACCGGCACAAAAAGTTCTGCTATATAATTCTAGGCTTTACATCTTCAAAGGAAAGCTTCGAACCAGATGGAGTGGTCCGTACATTGTTAAGGAGGTATTCCCCTATGGAACAATAGAGATTGAGAATCCCAGTAATGGGAACACCTTTAAAGTTAACAGACAACGATTGAAACCATTCTTGGAGGAAGGTATTGTCGAAGTGGAATCCATCGAATTGATGGATCCTTACTATGAATAATCTATCTCTAACCATTTGTTGTATGTTATTGTACATTAGTGTATTTTGTTTGTTTGTTTTTTTACAGATGCATGAGCCCTTTATACGCGTATCCGGTATGTCTTCTTCTATCCCTTATTTGATTTTACATTCCGCATTTTTACATTGAGGACAATGTAAATTTTTGAGTGGGGGGGGCGGAGCATTCACTTGATAAAAAGTATATGGGATTTTGAATTTGAGCTTTGGGCACATGCAACTGTGTTTATTGTTTTGTTTTTAGTATAGTCATGTAGTTTTTTTTTAGGGACTTAGGAATTTTTATGAGTAGAATGGAGTCATTTGGGAGGAAAGAGTTTAAAAAAAATGTGAAAATATGAAAAATTTTCTAAATCTAGGAAAAAATAACTCACTGGAACACGCGTTCGGACGCCAGAATAGATAGCACAACCTACTGGAAGTCGCGTCCGGACAGAACCAACAAGTCTGAACTCACTGGAAAACGCGTCCGGACGGTGATTTGTCATGCGTCCGGACGGGAAAACCAACCGTTTGAAATTCATAGTACGCGTCTGGACGGGTTAACCCCATGCGTCCGGACGCGTGACTTTTAAGGCTAATTAAGGCGGCAGTTGAGGCGCGTCCGGACGGTATAACCCCATGCGTCCGGACGCGTGTGAAAAATTATAAATACCGACTGTCCGTTTAGAAATTCTTGCACTGCAAGCTTCCAAACCAGAATACAAACTCTTCACTCTCAATCCTTGCTCTCCTCATCACAATTTTTACTATGGCACCATGATTGATTGGAAAAACGTGTCTTTCCTAACCTCGTAACATCACCCTCACCCTCAATGTGTGTATGTGGCTTATAGTGATGGGGGAGTGTCACTCTCCCTCCGGATGATGCAAGAAGATAGGAAACAACAACAAAATGGATGTGAATGGAAATGTGATGAACAAAATAGATGGAATGAGATGCGGTGTGCACAAAAATGCTCCCCAATCGAAAGGAGTCTTTTGTGGTCGTGTGTTTTACTTGGAAAATATTCCAAGGTCGTCTCCTCAGGGAAGGAAAGGGAGTTTTATGAAAGTGATTTTGCAAAAGGTAAAGAAAGTGGAAAATCTTTTGTTTGAGTTTTGGTGTTTGAAGTTTGTGAATGAAAAAACAATAAAAACAAGTGTTGGCTAATCCAAAAGGTTCACTCCAATGGGAATGCCCAATCAACTCAAAACCTTCCTCCGAGGGTTTATAGATGAACGATTGATTCGTGGGAAGCTAGGGATAAGATGGGTCACTATCTAAGCATAAACCGTGACTAGGCCTACGGAATATCAAAGACTCACCAACTTATCCACCCTCAACCCAGTCAAACCGAACCATCGTACACCGAGAGAGGAAAGAATAAGAGTTGAAATGAGATTCTCAAGGGGAGGTCTCCCTTGGATTAGCAAACTAAAAATCTAGCTACTCATGATAAAATGAAAGACATGCATAAAGAAAAGAGACATGGTATTGAAATGGAATTCAAACTTGCATTAAGGTGAAGAGAAGTGAAACTAGAAAAATAAGTGCATTTACTACCCAACTAAAAAGCTTGAAATGGAAAACTTAACATAACAATGGTGAAATGTAAAATGTAGAACTAAACTTGAAATGAACTTGAAATAAAGGAGATTACAATGCAAGAAATAAAGATTACAAGAAGATTAAAGCTTACAGGAACGAAAATGGAAAAGAAAATGCAAGAACATAAGCTTTCTACTATTCATCATCTTCTTCACTAAAACTAAGCTTAGGTAGCCACCTCAATACAAGCTTGTAATGTTGAATATATGGAGTGTATGCCTCTCATTTTCGTGCATGGTGGTCCCCCCTAGCTGTGTGAACGAGCTCCCATCAAGAGAGGGCTGAATGGATGGCTTTGACAGGCTAGGGAGAGCATAGCCTGGCAGCCCACTTCCCTCCCCCTTCCTTCAATGTTCAAGCCTCAAAAGTCTTCCCCAAGGTGTAAGAGAGACATGGTTGTGTAAGGAAATGTTGGGGGAAACGTGGGAGAATCGATGGTGGGACCCCCAAGCAAGTGGGGCTGAGTTGCAGGAGCATCGGGGCTGCTTCAGGGGAGCGTACCGGTACGCGTACCGGTACCCCGAACACCAGAAACTTCGGCGTACCGGTACGCGTACCGGTACCCTCTTTTCTGCTCTGGACCACTTTTGGTAGAATCGGCATAAATTTTGATCCAACCGTTGGATTGGGCTGAAAGTTTGACAAAAAATATAAGACACCCAGATCTACAACTTTCATGTTTTGAACTTTTTCAAATTCTGAGTAGATCATGGTAAAAATGGAGGAACTCTGAGGCAGTACTTCCAAACGATGTGGCTGCTGATGCCCTTGTTCCCAAGCACCAATGCCTTCTTGATTTCTTCACTTTTAAGCCTCCAATTCTTCATGTATTGTGTCCATGCCTTCACCACACATCCATCAAGGTTGCAATGTCCTAAAATCAATCATTTAAGCTATAAAAGGTTGCAACATCAAAATATCAACATTATAGTTCAAAACGGCTAACTTCTAAGCACTTATATGCAAAAGTTGAGTTGAAATGCTTGCAATGAGTCCATGAAATATGCAAAATTACGCACTCATCACACCACCTCGAGCGTCCACTTCAAAGAGACCCCGAGTAAATACTCAGGAGGAGGAGGATACCACCTTTGATCCCGTTCATTTCCAAACTTTGGAGGCACGGGTAAGATTTTTTAAATACTACGCCCAAAAACCTATAGTTTGCGAGAGAAAAATTGAATATGAGGACTTCGCTCCATTGGGAGTCCGAGATATTATTGATGCTTGATCCGAAATGTGTACACCTAAGTGCAGGCGGTCAAGCTGTAGTAATAATCCGGTATGAGTCCGGAGTCGAATCCACAGGGAACTTTTGTTGATATTTCTGAGGTGAGCAGTGGTAGAGACCTATTGATTGTAACCTTTGAGATTTGCTGTGAGATATGAGTTTTTCTGGACAGAATATAAGATTCTTTCCAGGAAGATTTTCTTAACAAAATAGGTGCTAATAAAAAAAGTCACTCTTTAGTGCAAGGATCTGGACATGTAGCTAGGTATCCGGTTTGTCATAATTGTGCTTGATAACTCAATTAACTCCCGTGTCAACAGCAAGTTATTCGGAAGATAAAGATGGATTGTGAGAATTAAGAACATGATTCCGATGTCTTTCTAGAAGTTTACAAGAATTGTCTGTGCCGAGACTTAACCCGTCTACAAACAAGCATGTGTTTCTACAAGACATCCAATCATGATATTAATATTCCATTCTATAAATGAAGTACAATAAGGGGGAAGATTGAGGGGTAGTCATGAGGATCTAGCCGGGGTACTTGCCTTGAACTGATGAGTCTTTCTATGCAAGAGTCATCCGTGTCATAGAAAGAACCCACAATTATACAAAGTACCCTAGCTTTGCTAGATGCAATCAATCATCCAATAACAAGAAGAAATAAGCATTAAGGATAGAAACATTGCACAAATATGATTCCAGGATAACTTATACATGCCCTTCTCCTCTAACTAAAGAGTGAATGAGAAACTACTCACTCTTCATGGCTTGGGTAAAGCTAGAAAAGTGAGTGATGCTCATCCCTCCAAGTAGAGAACTTATAAGATAAAGTAACAACAAATGCGTAGCCAATCTTTAACAAAGAATGGGTGAATCACATTCCACCCTTCACGGCTTTGGTAAAGCTCTAGAAAAGTGGAAGAGTTTCACTCTTCTAAGAAAGAAAGAAGCGCAAGCAATGGAAGTGAAATGTATGAACAATAAAAGTAGAAGAAAGCTAGTCACATTTGGAGGGTGGCTTCCTCAACCAAGAATTGGAGGGTTGCTTCCTCAACCAAAAGGTGAGCTATCTCTCTTCTATGCATGAAAAATGAAAGCATAAACATAAGCATAAACATAAAACTACTGTTATAACAAGCAAGAGATGTTGGACTAAAGCCAAACTAATCTCTAAAATAAAGACTTCATACAAGGGAAATGAGCTAAATCTACAATGAGAGTGGGAGTCTAAGCCTCCATCAACTTTCCTACTTCCTACTTGGCTCTCATAACTCTCCAACAAGGGGAGTATTTATAGGCAAGAAGAGGAGACAAGGGGGGGGGGTGAAGGAATAGTGTTTGCCGCCTAAGTCCAAGTGAACAGTCAACAACTCTGCTGCCAGTCTGTGAATAACGTTCGAACGTAAGTTGGCGTTCGAACGTTCTTTCTGTTTTTGCACTAAGGGCATTCGAACGTTTACTGCCGTTCGAACGTTTCTTCTGTTTTTGCACTGAGGGCGTTCGAACGCCAGATTTGCTTTGACCCTATCACTCGAGTAGTCTGGTGGTCTTCTATGAGGTTCAGTTCTAACTCTTTGCAGTGGTCTGGTCTTCCATCAACTCAAGTGTACGTTCGAACGTGAGTTGGCGTTCGAACGTGACACTCAAGTGCTTCAGAGCTCCAGTCTTCTTTCCTAACTGCAACACGCCTTCTCTTCAGTAGTTGAGTCTGCTATAGTGTATTGTGGACGTTCGAACGTGAGTTGGCGTTCGAACGTTCTGGCTGTGCTCCAAGCTTCTCCAATTTTGGGCTCTAATGTACTGGTGCTGCATCCAAGTGTGGTACTTGTTGTTCTTGGGTTCTTGTTCAGTTTAGGGCCTGAAATGACATCACTTAAACTCCATTAAAGTACCATTAGTCTTAAAATGTCATAATAATATGTCAACTTTAAGTACTAATCACACTCCCCAACCTAAATATTGCTAGTCTCTAGTAATACGAAAAAGAAAAATCTACTCCTAATGCCATTTTCGTAGGTCATCCGGTTGCATTTAACTTATGCAACAAGCCGTTGAACCACTAGGTTTACCCTAGCGGACGAGTGTTGTCTCGTGAGGGTTTCCAGGGAAGCTACCCACAAACTTCAGTCGAACAGATGTGCATAGGAGAGTGCTGACTAAAGTAAATTAGCATCATGGTCGTTGGGACACCAGATTCTCAATTTTGACTTATGTCTCACACGTCCTTATTTCACAGGTATTCATTCTATGCAAAAATTATCATTTGTTACATTGGTATTTGAAATTCTCAATGCAGTAGGAATGATCATTCAAGCAACCGGAATTGTTGTGTAACAAATACTCCCTTTTATCACCTTCCATGGATAGTTTCGATTTCACAAACCTCACATAGTATACCCTCAGCACAAGTTCACTCTGATTATAGTGACTTGTTTCTCACAGATCATGTGATCAGAAGATGGCCAATCGAAAAATCACATGCACAATTTAGGAAAGGAGTGAAATTTTTAAGAAACAACTACTTATGTTTGGCATAACCTCATGAAAGAATATTAACGCAATTAAAAGGAATGCTATTTACCATATCCCAATTGTGATTATCAACACATGCATGTAACAGACTTGAGATCAAATAGGGCTTTTCATAGGTTGTAGCGTGGCCAGAGGTCAGTGGCTAACGAAACGACGTCAGGGATTTTCAAAAGCTATCTTCTGTTTACGTATTGTAGCACACCTTTTTCTAACTTCTTGATATTTTGCCGAGAGATGACATTTCTCTCTTTCATTTTTTCTCATTTTTCACTTTCTTGGCAAGTTCTTGCCTTTTTGCTTCTTGTTTTGTTTCAATTGTTCCAATCAACTCTTCTTGGATGATAATCTCGAATGCTTCTTTTTCTTTTTCTTTTTCTGTATCATCTTACAAAGAGGATGTAAGAAAATTAGATAGCCAAGGTATGTCAAGTATGTTTTCCTGTGGATTGGTAATCATATAGGTTTATCAAAGAAAAATTTATACATTGATGGCTCAAACATGGCTAATGAGGGATAAATTTTGTCAAAGAAAGGTCTAAGGCTCAATATTATATCAAAGATGGCCTAAGATCATTTCTCAAGCATGTGCACATGTATGTGTCGTATGCGATGGTTCCTTGTGGGATATGTCAATAGATCACTTTTAAGTGCGTCAATCAAAGCAAGGTTAATGAGATCATTCAAAAATTGAGAGTGAACATAATTTACTTGAGTAAACATTGATTGTCTCTCAAAAGCATCGTTAGGTTCGAAACTCACCCTGGTGTTCTTTGTTATCTCCACTGTGTATGTCAGGTTTTCCAGGGGGTATTGGTTATATATCAATTCCATTTTCGAGTCAGATCCTCATGTACCTTTAAAATAACAAATATCGATGTACATATGACAATTTAAGTATAGAGAGAATACCAATTTTTTTCAAGAAATGTGGTTTTAAGTCTCGGTTGATAAATGGAGGTGTCAAACCGATCATGTGTAAATTTACTCTAGCGAGCATTCTTAATATCCACATTTGTTCCATCACCTTTTAATTTTTATGCTAAATCTACAAATGCATTAAAACAAATAAAAGTGATAAATGGAACCATTCATTTCAAAATATCATCTTTTAATATCAACGGTTCGATTCATTCACAATTGCACAAAAACTTACAACTATCAAAGAAGAAATTCGTAAAAAGAAGCACTTTAAACAAACATAAAAACAAGAACAAGAACAGAAATCCTCTCTCTCACTCTCCTCTTGTGCACCATCTCCTCCATGTCCACCATGTCCACCCCTCAAAAGCCTAAGGATCTCATCCTGCTTAGCTTCAATGCTAAGCATGACGTCCAATAAGGAGCGTCGGGTGCTGGTGCTGGTGCTAGGTCCCGCCTCTGCTGGCTGATCTCCCTCTCTCTCCATCTCATCAAGCTCCTCTTGTACCTCATCAACTCCGTGGGCCGGGGGCTCTTCTTGCCTTGCCGCTGGGCCGCCACTATGACTTTGGCTTCTCCGGAAGGAGCCCTTGTTCAGTGGCCCCATTGGCTTTTGGATTTCCATCTCGGGCTTCACCCTTACCCCATGTTCCGTGCACATTTCAGTCACCAAAGTAGCAAAAGGGAGTGCACTCCTCTTTACATCACACCCCTTCTTCATTTCATTCAGGATGAGAGAGGGGAGGTCGATGCTATGTCCTTTTCCAATGGCATACAAAAGTCGGGCCATGTCGGGTAAAATCTCATTCTTTCTTCCTACGGGAGTGAAGTTGGACACCGCAATCAAATTCATCATTTTATATTTGTCGGTGAGCTCCCCTTGCCTAAAAAATCTCCTCCCTGCCCATGAAAAGTCAGCTACCCCCGTCAATTCCTTTCCCACCACATTCATTGCTATGTCCTTCTTTGGGGGGTAGGTAGGGTTTTGCACTTGAGGTATTTCCTCTCTTATTTCAATGATGTATGTTTCATCCACGTCAATGTGGGTACTCCTAACATATGTCCGGATTGCGCCGTTGATGATCTCAGTGTTGGAGTAAAACTCCCGCACCAAGTCAACAACGGCGTCTCCACCATTCCTCAAATACCAGACCCACTCCCTCCTCTCCATTTCTTGCCTTATTCCAATCCCAGCAAAGTCATCAATTACAACATCTCTCTCACAAACAATTGCATGCTTATGGTAAAAATTTTCATACCTTTCAGCCTTTAAGGCATTGAGAAACCTGGTCCTGTCATATCTCTTTGTCCTTTGCCTTCCTTCCCTTTCTTTTATCACCTCTTCTACAATGTTTGGATCTTGGTTCACTGGTGGAGCACGCCTGGCAGGGAGTTTCATCCTTGGCATGGCGTTCGAACGTGGGTTTTGGTTTGAGAGGGTGCTGAAAAGTGCTGGAAACTTAGGGTTCTTGGTCTGGGATTGATGATTTTGATGTGGAGAGGAGTTAGGGAGGGTAGAATTTGGGTATTCTTGGGGAATGAGGGCGAGTTGAGGTCTGTGGAGTGAAAATGAGTTCTAGGGTTTTGAAAGAATTTGGGGATTTTGGCTGAAAACGACGAACCAGGCTTTTATAGCCTGAGTTGTATCATTCGAACGTTGGTGACGTTCGAACGTTGGTAGAAGGATTTTAAACAGACCGTTCGAACGTGGTATGGTGTTCGAACGTGGTGAGCTCCCAGTACTTATGTGTTCTGTCAGAGGCCAAAGTACTATAAGTTCTCTTCGTTCGAACGTTCTATTGGCGTTCGAACGTTAATCTCGTTCGAACGGTCTATTGGCATTCGAACGGACTGAGCTCCAAGTACTTTTAAGTTTCAGCAGAAGCTTCATCAGAGGCTGAGTACTGTAAGCAGTCAACGTTCGAACGTTGAACCAAAATTAAAGTTTTTCTCTACTACACTATATACAATCAAAGAAAACAAAACACACAAATTTAAATCAAGAAAAACTAAGGCGTCTCAGGATGAACCCCTACCCACGCTTCAGGTTAGTATTTTGGGGCATTCCTTACTCGGCCCATATTTTCATTTCAGTCAAAAGAATTTATACAAAACGATTTTTACACTTTTTACAACAAATTCGGACCTTTGGCATTCACTCCCCCAACAAAAGTACAAATTTCCTACAGAAAATTATCTAATCCGAGTCTCCCTCTGTGTCTGTGTAAAATGGACAACCAGTAACTCTCCCAACTTCCTATCTCACAAATCGGTTAAGCACAGTATCGGAATAGCATGGCGTATCAGGGTAATCCTTACTCAGCCCATTCACTATCCAGTCTAATCGATCAAGTGCGCGACCGGAAATTGGTTCAAAACACTGGTTGTACCTTTTTTCGTGAAAGAATCTGCCACACTGTTTACAGGCACCAAGCCTTTTTGCACGACAGCGTTTGGCAAAGCTGTTTCTGCCACAGAGGGGTTTCGCTTGTTTTTCTTTGATTTAAGCCTTCCTTACTAATCTTGTTTTTCTCATGATCATAATATGTACATCAGATGGAAAAGTACGTAGAACTCCTAGGCTAAACCAAAAAAGATTTACATCCATGATTGCTAAATTTTAAGACTCACTATCTGGTTCTTTAACGTCTGCCAGTCACAAAAAAGATTGAAGCTGATTCAGAAGCATAATCATCAATTTATACAATCAATGTTCAAACATGATTAACAGCGACAATAAAAATTTAAAAATTTACGAAAATTATGAACGAAAAAGAACTGATGAACTGATCATACCCCCCAACCTAAACTGAACATTGTCCCCAATGTTTCGAATTTACCGGTTCATGGAGTGTGGAGACGAGGTTGAATGGTAGAGATCTGTTCACCGCTGAAACCTACAAACAAAAACACAGAAATTACTTATCTGTGCGCAAATCTGGGTTTCGGGTGTTTCCTGGTGTTGAAGGGTTCCCTACATGGAATTGGCCTTGTGGTTGCTTTGGTTGAGCAGGAAACTTTCCCTTTTCGTGTGTGACCATGGATTGAGTCAACTTTTGGATGTGGTTTTTAAGATCCTCAAAAGATTGAGTGGTCTGGGTTTTGAAATCAGTGAAAGTCTGTGTGGAATTATTGTTATAATTCATTTGGCTTTGCATGAACTGATTCAGTGTGTCCTCAAGGTTCCTCTTTTGTGGTGGTTGGTATGGTTGATATGTAGGAGGTCCTTGAGGTGGTGGGTATGGTCCTTGTTGTTGGTTCATGGGTATTGGTTGTGTGTTCTTCCAACTGAAGTTAGGGTGGTTTCGCCACCCTGGATTGTATGTTTCAGAATATGGGTTGGAGTAGGGCTTGTTGAAGTTGGAAACTGCATGTGTTTGTTCCAACAACACTTCTTTGAATGCTGGGATGGTGGGACACTCCCCAGTAGGGTGTCCTGTTAGCGCACAAATTCCACACATTTGCTCGGTGGAAGGGCTAACATCAACTTGATGGACTTTCTTCATCTCTAAAGCTTCAAGCTTTCGAGATAGTGTGGACATTTTTGCTCTCAAGTCATCATCCTCTCTCAAGACATATTTTCCTCCTTGGGAATTAGATGGTCTGGCTTCTACAGTGGTAGGGGAGGCTGAGTCCCACATTTGAGAACTGTCAGATATGGTGTCGAAAAAATTGAATGCCTCCTCCGGACTTTTTCCCATGAATTCTCCTTAGGCCATCATTTCGACAAACTGACGTAGTCTAGAGGGTAAGGAGTCATAGAAAAATCCTACCAAAGTCCAATTTTCAAAAGCATGATGTGGGCAGGATTGGAGCAGATCTTTGAATCTCTCCCAACTTTGATAAAAAGTTTCTCCTTCTTTGACCGCAAAATTCATGATTTGCCTTTTTAGTGCATTTGTGCGGTGTAAAGGAAAAAACTTTCTAAAAAATTCATTTTGTAATGCTTGCCAATTGGGTATTGAAAAAGCCTTTAAAGAATTTAACCATTATTTGGCTCTATCCCTCAAGGAAAAAGAAAACAGTTTCATTTTGGCCAATTCAGAATTGTCTTGAAATGTTTCACACACTTCCTCAAAATCTTTTATATGCAGATATGGATTTTCTGCATCCAATCCATGAAACACGGGTAATAACTGCACTGTCCCCGGCTTTACAGTAAACAGGGGAGCATTTTCAGGAAAAATAAAACAAGAGGGGACACTATTTCTTGTGGGATTTAAGTAATCCCGCAAAGTTCGGATGTTAGGGACCTCCTCCTCTCTCATAGGGACTTCTCCATTTCTTTCATTATTCGCCATACTACCCTCACAGGAGTCTACTACTGATCTAGGTGAATTAGGTTCAGGCTGATTCACGGACTCACACGATTCTGCCGGCAAATTTTGGAAGTGAGGAGTGCCCTCAGTCATAAAGAAAATAAAACAAAGTTATTTACAGTAAACCAAAATATACACAATGTTGAAGGTCTTTTTACCTTTCACCTTAAAATACCTTTCAAAGGTTCCCCGGCAAAGGCGCCAAAAACTTGGTGCTTGATCCGAAATGTGTACACCCAAGTGCAGGCGGTCAAGCTGTAGTAATAATCCGGTTTGAGTCCGGAGTCGAATCCACAGGGAACTTTTGTTGATATTTCTGAGGTGAGCAGTGGTAGAGACCTATTGATTGTAACCTTTGAGATTTGCTGTGAGATATGAGTTTTTCTGGACAGAATATAAGATTCTTTCCAGGAAGATTTTCTTAACAAAATAGGTGCTAATAAAAAAAGTCACTCTTTAGTGCAAGGATCTGGACATGTAGCTAGTTATCCGGTTTTTCATAATTGTGCTTGATAACTCTATTAACTCCCGTGTCAACAACAAGTTAATCGGAAGATAAAGATGGATTGTGAGAATTAAGAACATGATTCCGATGTCTTTCTAGAAGTTTACAAGAATTGTCTGTGCCGAGACTTAACCCGTCTACAAACAAGCAAGTGTTTCTACAAGACATCCAATCATGATATTAATATTCCATTCTTTAAATGAAGTACAATAAGGAGGAAGATTGAGGGGTAGTCATGAGGATCTAGCCGGGGTACTTGCCTTGAACTGATGAGTCTTTCTATGCAAGAGTCATCCGTGTCATAGAAAGAACCCACAATTATACAAAGTACCCTAGTTTTGCTAGATGCAATCAATCATCCAATAACAAGAAGAAATAAGCGTTAAGCACAGAAACATTGCACAAATATGATTCCCGGATAACTTATACATGCCCTTCTCCTCTTACTAAAGAGTGAATGAGAAACTACTCACTCTTCATGGCTTGGGTAAAGCTAGAAAAGTGAGTGATGCTCATCCCTCCAAGTAGAGAACTTATAAGATAAAGTAACAACAAATGCGTAGCCAATCTTTAACAAAGAATGGGTGAATCACATTCCACCCTTCACGGCTTTGGTAAAGCTCTAGAAAAGTGGAAGAGTTTCACTCTTCTAAGAAAGAAAGAAGCGCAAGCAATGGAAGTGAAATGTATGAACAATAAAAGTAGAAGAAAGCTAGTCACATTTGGAGGGTGGCTTCCTCAACCAAGAATTGGAGGGTTGCTTCCTCAACCAAAAGGTGAGCTATCTCTCTTCTATGCATGAAAAATGAAAGCATAAACATAAGCATAAACATAAAACTACTGTTATAACAAGCAAGAGATGTTGGACTAAAGCCAAACTAATCTCTAAAATAAAGACTTCATACAAGGGAAATGAGCTAAATCTACAATGAGAGTGGGAGTCTAAGCCTCCATCAACTTTCCTACTTCCTACTTGGCTCCCATAACTCTCCAACAAGGGGAGTATTTATAGGCAAGAGGAGGAGACAAGGGGGGGGGGTGAAGGAATAGTGTTTGCCGCCCAAGTCCAAGTGAACAGTCAACAACTCTGCTGCCAGTCTGTGAATAACGTTCGAACGTGAGTTGGCGTTCGAACGTTCTTTCTGTTTTTGCACTAAGGGCGTTCGAACGTTTACTGCCGTTCGAACGTTTCTTCTGTTTTTGCACTGAGGGCGTTCGAACGCCAGATTTGCTTTGACCCTATCACTCGAGTAGTCTGGTGGTCTTCTGTGAGGTTCAGTTCCAACTCTTTGCAGTGGTCTGGTCTTCCATCAACTAAGTGTACGTTCGAACGTGAGTTGGCGTTCGAACGTGACACTCAAGTGCTTCAGAGCTCCAGTCTTCTTTCCTAACTGCAACACGCCTTCTCTTCAGCAGTTGAGTCTGCTACAGTGCAATGTGGACATTCGAACGTGATTTGGCGTTCGAACGTTCTGGCTGTGCTCCAAGCTTTTCCAATTTTGGCCCTAATGTGCTGGTGCTGCATCCAAGTGTGGTACTTGTTGTTCTTGGGTCCTTGTTCAATTTAGGGCCTGAAATGACATCACTTAAACTCCATTAAAGTACAATTAGTCTTAAAATGTCATAAGAACATGTCAATTTTAAGTACTAATCAATTATCACTTCAAGACGATGGGCAGGTTTCATGGGCAAATAGTGGTTGTGTATCCCCATCTTGGCGAGAGAATTCTTCAGCAATGCGGACGATCTCGGGAATGGCCTCATCCAGTCATATGTTCGGGGTATGGAGGTTAGGGTGGATGTTTTGGCCATTGCTAGGACAATTGGAATGACTCAGGCTCGGATGGTCAACCCGGACTACCCCCAAGCCTACCCCGGAGATGAGGTCGGTCGAGAACTGCTAGGGGATGATGATTTTGTTTGGACGGGCAACACTAAATATCTTCAGCAGGGTGATCTGACCAATAAGTAAAAGATACTGAACCTCATTTCAGTATCAAATATCTTGCCCTTGTTAAGAAATAATCACATCTACCTGGACCGTGCTCGCCTGTTATATGCAATGGGTACAGGTAAGTCCATAGACCTCCCTTCCCTGATTTTTTCTGAGATGAGGCGAGCTATCGTGGACCCAAAAAAACCATCTCTCCCTTTTGCTGGTTTGGCTACTACATTGTGCGAGAAAGCAGGAGTGGTGATTGATGCCATTATGGAGCGGGCGAAGAAAGTAGTGGCACTAAACTCTGGCACGCTTGTGAAGAGCCAGAGTGTAGCTAGGCCAGTTTCAATATTGATGAGGAGGATTGGGATCAGTTCCTCAATATTGATGAGGATTTTGAGGTACCAGTGGATGAGGACACTGATCCCAGGACTGACAAGCAGATTCTGTTTGAGCTGTTGAGAGGGCAGAGAGAGATGAGGAAGGAGATGAGAGAGTTGAGGGCTCAGATGAGGGGATTAGGGCAGAGTTCTCAGGATCAGGCAGGCCCCTCATCTTAGCATGTTTCTTCTAGGTCCCGGTGTTTCGAACTTTTTTCGTTTATTTTCCAGTTATCTGTAGAAATCAAAGCCTATTTTGGGTAGTTTTTGTTAGGCTTGATTTCTTTTATCGTTTGAATACGCATTGTACCTGAATTCTCAATATTATATAAAATGCGTATTTTGTTTGGTGTGTTATCAAGTATCTAAATAACATTGTTATGAATAAATTGATACCACATAATAGAAATAATCTGCTCAACTTTGAATGTGCAACAGTTTAAGCATCACATAGAAATTCATGTTATATTTTTGTATCACATATCATATTCTTATAAAAACTCACAATTTGTACACTTTAGACTGTACCAAGTTGAAAATTTGTTAGGTATTTTACTTTGACAACTTGAAACATATAGTGGAGATGCATAAAAACCCTAGTGAGTTTTGTTCCAATCTTTCTTGGAGGGTTATTTACATTTACTCAATAAAAAATATTTTTATTCAGCTAATCTCCTTCAATAGTCTCATTATTTTTGTTTTGGTTAACACCAATATTGTGAATGATTGCTTGACTTTGAATTATTTGCATGAGAAGTGTGTTATCAAAAGCTCTTGAGATATGATTTTAGGCCATCTTTGTCATTATTTGAGTCTAAACATTATTCTTTGAATATTATTATCCCTAGAAGCCATGATTGAGCCTTTAAAGCAAAATTTTATTTTTTATACCCAACATATAATAACCAAGCCAATGAGAAAAAAAAATAATATCTTTTACCCTTGGTTATCCTGAGATTGAACTTTTATTGTTTATGTAATTTGGGAGATATTGGTTAAGAAAAGAAAAGAAAAAAAAAGAGTTTTACATACTTGTGAATATTTGCATTAGATATCTTGCTGAAAAAAAAAAGAAAAGAAAAAAAAAGAAAAGAAAAAAAAAAAAGAGAAAAAAATAGCAAGCATGTGTTTGAAAAGAAAAAAAAAAATATGAGCAAGTGATGTAAATTGTGCTTGTAAATGATGGAGAGTGAAAGACTATGGAAAGAAGTTTGGTTGTGTAATGTACATGTTCTCTCAGGATAGTCTTTTGAATTCCTGAATATCCTTCGTTTCAAAACCCTAATCCCAAGGCCCTATTACAACCTTAAATAAAGACCTATCTAATCCCAAGAGTGTTTTGATAGATGCATGACTTGTGTGAATAAGGAAGAGAATGGTGATTATTTATTTATTGTGTGTTGATTGCCTTTCTTGAGACTATGTCAAATCTTTTTCTTTTGGATTACGTTTTTTTTAATAGACATGTGAGCATTATTTTGTTTTGATTTAAATATCTTCTTCTCACATGTGATATTTGAAGGAATAGTCACTATAATCTGAGAGAATCTTTTATGAGTGAATCATCTTGTGAAATTTGGCATTGAGACGAATAGTTGATAGTTGTAGAGGCGACTACCGGATAAATTACTGACTTGGTATAGTTAATTCACACTACACACGAGTTTATATGAGAATATGATAAGTGTATACATTTATATACCGCATAGTTCTATATGTTGTTTTGCATGTGCTTATAAAAAGTTTGCATCTTAGAATTTTAATATTGTGGTAGCAACTTATATTATAAAATTGTTATTCAGATGTTTGATCACAGGGTGATGTTTGTGGGAATCATCTCTGGAAACCCTCACGAGACTATACTCGTCCACTAGGGGAAACCTAGGGGTTTAAAGGCTTGTTGCATATGCTAAATGCAATCGTGAGTCCTACGAAAGTGGTTTTGTTTTATTGTACTTTGTTTTGTTTCTTAAAATCAGTGGCTGTATTTGTTTTATTGATATTTGTCTTACTAGGGACTAGCAAGATCTAAGTGGGGGGGGGTGTGATTAAGGCCGAATAATCACATTTATTATTAGGAAAGATTGATTATTTAACTATAAAAGTGTGATAAATATAAAAGTTTATCTAAGTTTGAGTGTTATGCTATCAAATATTGATTTGTGTTAATTTGCAGGACAAAAGCATAATTTTGGAGTTAAATTATGGGAAGACGAAGCATAGCTCAAAGGAAAACACACTGGATCACGCGTCCGGACGGAAGAAGAACATGCGTCCGGACGCGAGTGGCAGAAAGGCGATCAGAAGAAGAACAAACTCACTGGAAGTTGCATCCGGACGGAAGATGAACACGGGTCCGGACGCGTGTCAAGGATCTGCTGATGCCAGACTTAGAATTCTGACGAAAATCAATCTCTTTCCTAGGGGGTTATAAATACAAATTGAAGACTTTGTAATGGGTATCTTGGATCATCTTTTTTGCTCACGAATTCTTCAGTGTACTGTGCAATTCTTTTATTATGTCCGGCTAGAAGGTTAAGCTAGGGCTAGGGAAAACCTCTCAGTGAAGTACGGTATTTTTATTGACTTTGTACTTAATGATTTATGATATTGTGTTAATCTAGTTTCTAATCTTTTAGTAAAGTTTTTATTCTGTAAAAACTCCTGAGTTGTTGTGCCACGTACATCGATTGCTTGAGTTTCCCTGCGAATAAATAACTGGTTATTCCACGCTTGAAGTGTTAGCATTGTTTCATAAAATATTATGATTGATTTATTATTCAGGTTTCTGAATAATCTTTTGGTTATAACTTTTGGTTTCATCACTTGATTTGTTATCTGGATTAACCGACATTTAATTCCTGTTTCAAATTAAGCCTTGAGTCTTTAATTATTACCGTATGACATTGAGAGGGAGTACCTGATGCTCTAGTATTTTTATTACTGTTTTAATTATTAAAGTCAGTTGTTTTCAATCATCAACTCCTCAAACAAACTGTCTCCTTTTTAATTTATTAGTGTTAGTGTGATTGTTGACTTGTTACAATTCCCTGTGGATTCGACCTCGGGCTTCCGAGAATATATTACTTTGCTCAACCTACGCTTGGGTTTACACTTCTAAAGTTGATATTAAAAGATGATATTTTGAGAAATGAATGGTTCCATTCATCACTTTTATTTGTTTTAATGCATTTGTAAATTTAGCATAAAATTAAAATGTGATGGAACAAATGTGGATGTTAAGAATGCATGCTAGAGTAAATATGCACATGATCGGTTTGACACCTCAATTTATCAACCGAGACTTAAAACCACATTTCTTGAAAAAATTAGTATTCTCTCTATACTTAAATTGCCATATGTGCATCGATATTTGTTATTTTAAAGGTACAGGAAGATCTGACTTGAAAATGGAATTGGTATATAACCAATACCCCCTGGAAAACCCGACATACACAGTGGAGATAACAAAGAACACCAGGGTGAGTTTCGAACCTAACGATGCTTTCGAGAGACAATCGATGTTTACTCAAGTAAATTCTTTTCACTCTCAATTTTTGAATGATCTCATTAACCTTGCTTTGATTGAGGCACTTAAAAGTGATCTATCGACATATTCCACAAGGAACCATCGCATACGACACATACATGTGCACATACTTGAGAAATGATTTTAGGTCATCTTTGAATTGATATTGAGCCTTAGCCATTTCTTTTACAAAAATTATTTCCCTAGTCAGCCATGTTTGAGCCCTCAATGTATGATTTCTTCTTCGATAAACCTATATGATTACCAATCCACAGGAAAACATACTTGACATACCTTGGCTATCTAATTTTCTTACATCCTATTTGTAATATGATACAGAAAAAGGAAAAGAAAAAGAAGCATGCGAGATTATCATCCAAGAAGAGTTGATTGGAACAATTGAAACAAAACAGAGGCAAAAAGGCAAGAACTTGCCAAGAAAGTGAAAAATGAGAAAAGTGAAAGAAAGAAATGTCATCTCTAGGCAAAATATCAAAAAGTTAGAAAAAGGTGTGCTACAATACGTAAACAGAAGATAGCTTTTGAAAATCCCTGACGTCGTTTCGTTAGCCACTGACCTCTGGCCACGCTACAACCTATGAAAAGCCCTAATTGATCTCAAGTCTGTTACATGCATGTGTTGTTAATCAAAATTGGGATATGGTAAATAGCATTTCTTTAAATTGCGTCAATATCCTTTCATGAGATTATGCGAAACATGATTTATTGCTTCCTTAAACTAGCGCTCCCTTTCTAATTGTACATGTGATCTTTCGATTGGCCATCTTCTGATCACATGATCTGTAAGAAACAAGTCACTATAATCAGAGTGAACTTTTGCTGAGGGTATACTACGTGAGGTTTGTGAAATCGAAACTATCCATGGAAGGTGGTAAAAGAGAGTATTTGTTATATAACAATTCCTGTTGCTTGAATGATCATTCCTACTGCATGGAGAATTTCAAATACCAATATAACAAATGATAATTTTTGCATAGAATGAATACCTGTGAAATAAGGACGTGTGAGATATAAGTCAAAATTGAGAATCTGGTGTCCCAACGACCATGATGCTAATTTACTTTAATCAGCACTCTCCTATGCACATCTGTTCGACTGAAGTTTGTGGGTAGCTTCCTTGGAAACCCTCACGAGAAAACACTCGTCCGCTAGGGTAAACCTAGTGGTTCAACGGCTTGTTGCATAAGCTAAATGCAACCGGATGACCTACGAAAATGGCATTAGGAGTAGATTTTTCTCTCTTTTATATTACTAGAGACTAGCAATATTTAGGTTGGGGAGTGTGATCAGCACTTAAAATTAGCATATTACTATGCCGTTTTAAGACTAATTTTACTTTGATGGAGTTTAAGTGATGTCATTTCAGGCCCTAAACTGGACAAGGACCCAAGAACAACAAGTATCACACTTGGATGCAACACTAGCACATTAGAGCCCAAAATTGGAGAAGCTTGGAGAACAGCCAGACCGTTCGAACGCCAACTCACATTCGAACGTCCACATTACACTGTAGCAGACTCAACTGCTAAGAGAAGGCGTGTTGCAGTAAGGAAAGAAGACTGAAGCTCTGAAGCACTTGAGTGTCACATTCGAACGCCAACTCACGTTCGAACGTGCACTTGAGTTGATTGAAGACTAGACTACTACATAGAGTTGGAACTGAACTTCATAGAAGACCAACAGACCACTCGAGTGAAAGGGTCAGAACACATCTGGCGTTCGAACGCCCTTAGTGCAAAAACAAAAGACACGTTCGAACGGCAGTCAACGTTCGAACGCCCTTAGTGCAAAAACAGAAACAACGTTCGAACGCCAACTCATGTTCGAACGTTCTCCACAGACTGGCAGCAGAGTGGTTGACTTTTCACTTGGACTTGGGCGACAAACACTATTCCTTCACCTCATCTTGTCTCCTCCTCTTGCCTATAAATACTCCCCTTGTTGGAGAGCTATGGCAGCCAAGTAGGAAAGTTGATGGAGGCTTAGACTCCCACTCACATTGTAGATTTAGCTTATTTTCCTTGTATGAAGTCTTTATCTTAGAGATTAGTTTGGCTTTAGTCCAACATCTCTTGCTTGTTATAAAAGTAGTTTTATGCTTATGCTTATGCTTATGCTTTCATTTTACATTCATAGAAGAGATATAGTTCATCTTTTGGTTGAGGAAGCAACCCTCCAATTCTTGGTTGAGGAAGCCACCCTCCAAATGTGACTAGCTTTCTTCTACTTTTATTGTTCATGCATTTCACTTCCATTGCTTGAGCTTCTTTCTTTCTTAGA
Source organism: Ilex aquifolium (assembly GCA_951799425.1). Taxonomy (NCBI): domain Eukaryota; kingdom Viridiplantae; phylum Streptophyta; class Magnoliopsida; order Aquifoliales; family Aquifoliaceae; genus Ilex; species Ilex aquifolium. Next base: position 20,782,452 of record OX637393.1, read on the forward strand.
AGAGTGAAACTCTTCCACTTTTCTAGAGCTTTACCAAAGTCGTGAAGGGTGGAACGTGATTCACCCATTCTTTGTTAAAAATTGGCTCCGTGTTTGTTGTTACTTTATCTTAAGTTCTCTACTTGGAGGGATGAGCATCACTCACTTTTCTAGCTTTACCCAAGCCATGAAGAGTGAGTAGTTTCTCATTCACTCTTTAGTAAGAGGAGAAGGTCATGTATAAGTTATCCGGGAATCATATTTGTGCATTGTTTTTATGCTTAATGTTTATTTCTTCTTGTTATTGGATGATTGATTGCATCTAGCAAAGCTAAGGTACTTTGTATAACTGTGGGTTCTTTCTATGACACGGATGACTCTTGCATAGAAAGACTCATCAGTTCAAGGCAAGTACCCCGGCTAGATCCTCATGACTACCCTTCAATCCTCCCCCTTATTGTACTTCATTTAAAGAATGGAATATTAATATCATGATTGGATGTCTTGTAGAAACACTTGCTTGTTTGTAGACGGGTTAAGTCTCGGCACAGACAATTCTTGTAAACTTCTAGAAAGGCATCGGAATCATGTTCTTAATTCTCACAATCCATCTTTATCTTCCGATTAACTTGTTGTTGACACGGGAGTTAATTGAGTTATCAAGCACAATTATGACAAACCGGATAACTAACTACATGTCCAAATTCTTGCACTAAAGAGTGACTCTTTTTAATTAGCACTTATCTCCTGTTTTGTTAAGAAAATCCTCTTGGAAAGAATCTTATATTCTGTTTAGGAAAACTCATATCTCACAGCAAATCTCAAGGGTTACAATCAATAGGTCTCTACCACTGCTTACCTCAGAAATATCAACAAAAGTTCCCTGTGGATTCGACTTCGGACTCAAACCGGATTATTACTACAGCTTGACCGCCTGCACTTGGATGTATACATTTCGGTTCAAGACCAGTCACCAGAGTTCAGTCCAGCATAAGAGAGGAAGAAATGAGAGAAAGAAAGGAAGAGCGAAGCCCTGCCAGAATCACTTCCCAGCCAGAATTTTCTCTACTTATACATTTATGTTTATCCCTTCTACTTGGAGGCTTGAACCTTTTCCACTTTTGTGTCGTAGCAGGTAATAAGAGTGGTAGTGTTTTAGCTATTCCTCAGGGAATGACGTGATGTATTTTGTTTTCAGTTATAATGAGATTATCTCACTCCTTTTGCTCGTCTATAGCAATGAGGTGTGAGTAGTCCTTTTGTACTCTTCGATAAAGGGTGAATGCACGTGTAATACTGTTTAAGTTATGAAAATGCCGATGTTTTATTTATGCGTTAATGTTTATACCTCCCTTAATTGATGGATGGTTACATTTATAATATGCTCATGGTTATGAACACCGAGCAAAGCCTATTGATATATAACATTCTATCTATTATTATTATTACGTACTTCATGCATGATACGATGATGCACATTGTTGGGCTTTATGTAATAGTTGGGAGATTGGTTATAGACGGGTTAAATCTAGCCATAGCCAATGCTTTTTATTCAATACATAAACCAGAATCCCATCATCATTGAATCATCAACCTGCCGATCAAATAGTTAGAGTAAACCTTTTGAATGGTTCACCTTTAGGTTTACTAGGGTTATTTGATTGATGCATGGTACATAGACCTTCTAGCTAACCTAACCAGTTGTTGCGTTATGGTTCAATATACATCAAACCTACCGGTTGACTTTTCAGTAAAATAGAAGTTAATTATTGTAAGGTGGCGTTTTTATAAATAGACAGTATAAAGCACGTTGGATCGTCACATTGAAGAGTACTTTTACCACTTTTTTTTTCAAAGTATTAGTTAAGTATATATTTGACAATTCTAAGCTCACACCACAAGCTATTACGTGGCACACTACACACCTGAAAATTTTACCATTTCTGTTTTGAATACTGACAGTTAGCTCCTTGTGAGCCAAGAACCTCAGACCTAATCGAGAAATATTGTTATTTGACCACTTATACTTGGGTGTATGACATAAATCAACTCAGATGAAGCTTTTTAGCGCCATTGCCGAGGAGTGATGAGCACAAAATATTATATATTTCAAGGCCTCATTACATGCATTTTAACTCAACTTTTGCATCTAAGTACTTAGAGTTAGCCGATTTTATGAATAATGTTGAATTTTCATTGTTGCAAGTTTTTATAGCTTAAATGATTGATTTTAGGACCTTGCAACTATGATGGATGTGTGGTGAGGGCATGGACACATTACATGAAGATTTGGAGGCTTAAAAGTGAAGAAATCAAGGAGGTATTGGTGTTTGGGAACAAAAGCACCAGCAGCCACACCATCTGGAAACAAAGCCTCAGTTTTCCTCCATTTTGACCATGATCCACTTCGAATCTGAAAAAGTGAAAAACATTAAAGTTGTAGATCTGGATGTCTTATGTATTGTGTCAAAATTTCAGCTCAATCGGACGGTTAGATCAAAAGTTATGCCAATTCTACGAAGACTGGTCCGGAGCAGAAAAACAGTACCGGTACGCCGAAGCTACTGGTGTTCGAAGTACCGGTACGGTACAGTACCGGTACTGTCTTCTGAAAAAGCCCGAAATGCCTCCAAATCACTTCCCACTTGCTTGGGGGTCCCACCAATGCTTCTCCCACTTGCCCCCCAACATTTCCTTACACATTTTCATGCCTCCCTGACACAACTTGAAGACTTTGGAGGCTTGGCATTCAAGGAGGAAGAGAGAGAAATGGGCTGCCATGTGGGTTGCAGGCTAGCCTGTCCAAGGCTTCAACTCAACCTCCTATTGATGGGTGGCCTGCACACAGCTGGGGGGGACCACCATGCACGAAATTTGAAGGCTCACACTCCATATACTCAGCATTATTCAGCATTGTAAAAGGGGTTGGCTACCTAAGCTTAGGAGTAGTCCATGGTAGAAGATGATGAATAGTGTTGTAAGCTACATTTTACCTGTAATTTTCATTTCTTGCATTGTAATCTTAATTTCTAGCACTTTAATCTCTTTTATTTTCAAGTGTAATCTAGTTTAAATTCATGCTCTTGCATTCTCCATTGTTGTAGCTGGGTTTCTCTGCAACTTTTCCAATTTCAACTGGGTATTGTCTTTAAGCTTTGAATTTGGTTATGAAATGAATTTCTCTTGGTACTTTACTTTCTCCTAGCATAAATACAAGTTCAAGGCTCTGTTTTAAGATTCATTTCATTTGTATTTGTAGTCCATTTCATTTACATGTCTCTTTACATTATGAATGCTTTTGCTTTAAATATGAGTAGTTAGATTTAAAGTTGGCTAATCCAAGGGAGAACTCCTCTTTGGTGTGCCACTTCAACTCATTTTATTTCCTCCTCTCAGAGTACGATGGCTCGGTTTGACTGGGTTGGGGTGAGGACATGGTTGTGAGTTCTTGATACACCGTAGGCATCGTCACGGGGTATGCTTGAATCCTCACCTCCATTTTAGTCCCGAGCTTCCCACGAATCAATCGTACATCTAGGCTCTATTGGAGGAAGTCTTTGAGTTGGATTGACATCCTCATTGGAGTGAACTCTTTGGATTAGCCAACATTTGTTTTCATTGCATTTTCATTCAAAAACTTCACTCACAAAACACAAACAAAAGATTTTACACTTTTCCCTTTTGTTCACCAAAATCACTTTCACACAACTTGACCTCTCCTTCCCTGAGGAGACGACCTTGGAATACTCTTCCAAGTAAAACACCGACACACAAAAGACTCTTTGCGATTGGGGAGCACTTTTGTTCACACACCCGCATTTCATTTCACATTTTGTTCATTCCATTTTCCACCAATCCGTTGTTGCCCTATCTCCCATATCATTCTGAGGGAGAGTGACACTCCCTTCACACATAAGCCATATACACATGTCAAATGGTGATGTTTAGGGGTTAGGAAACAACAACGTTTTCCATCAATCAAGGAGTTACGGTGATTTCAAAACAAACAGGGAAGTTGTCTAGTTTGTATTATATGTGTGTACACTGTTTGTTTTATTTTCATTGTTTATGTCTGTTAAGTCATCAATAGTGTCTGTAAATCAATCTAGTCCTTCATCTTCATCATCTTCATTGTCGCAAGCATCTTCTGACTCTTTTGAGTTAAGCATGGTTGCTTGACTTATTCCGTCGACCCTAATCTCCTACCATGATTCCGGTAATATGTTATGGCTTATACGGATAGGTGAGTGTCACTCTCCCTCGGAATGATGCAAGAAATGGGGTAAACTTGTGTGTGTGTGTGTGTGAACAAAAGTGCTCCACAGGCGCAGAGAGACTTTCGAGTGTCGTGTTTTACTTGAAATTTGTATTCCAAGGTCGTCTCCTCAGGGAAGGAAGGTGAATTATGTTGAAGGTGATTTTGGTGAAAAAGGAAAAGTGTAAAAATCTTTGAGTTTGAGTTTTGGTGAATTGTGTTCTTGACGAAAATGAAATGGCAACAAGTGTTGGCTAATCCAAAGAGGTCATTCCGATAGGAATGCCAAATCAACTCAAGACGTTCTTCCAATGGTGCCTAGACGTTCGATTGATTCGTAGGAAGCGCGGGACTAAAATGGAGGTTAGGATTCAAGCATACCCCGTGACAAGTCTACGGTGTATCAAGAACTCACAACCACGTCCACACTCAACCTAGTCAAACCAAACCGTCGTACACTATGAGGAGGAATGAAAAAGAGTTGATTTAGCATACCCAAGAGGAATTCTCCCTTGGATTAGCCAACTTAAAGCTTAGCTACTCATATTTAATACAAGAACATACATAAAGTGAAGAGACATTGTCAAGAAATGAATATTGGAACTTAAATTAATGCAAGAAAAGTTAAACTAAGAAGAAGTGCATTGAATACCCATTTTAAAAGCATGAAATGAAGAAAACTCAATATAACAATGGTAGAATCTAAATGGTGTATCTAAACTTGCAATGTACTTGAAATAAATGACATTAAAGACAAAAGTATTCAAGAAGATTACAAGTGAAAATGGGTAAAAGAGATGCAAAAATCTAACTTCTCTCACTAAAAACTATGTCTTCCTCCTAGAGCTTTTTTCTCTATATCTCTACAATGCTGAATAATGTCAAATTATGCTTTCATTTTTGTCCATGGAGGTCTTCTCTGGTGTGTGACAGGCTTCCCATCCATAGGAGGCTGAGTTGATGGCTTGTGCAGGCTAGGACAAGCCTAGCCAGCAACTCTCCTAGCTTGCCTCTTCTCTCTCTTCCTCATAAATGCTTGAGCCTCCAAAGTCCAACTTGAAGTGAAGGGAGGCTTGTATGTGTGTAAGAGATGTCAAGGGAGAAGTGGGAGAAGCATAGGTGGGACCCCCAAGTGATAGAGCTTGAGTTGCAGGCTGTTTGGGATTTCTGGGCAAAACCTTTCAGAAGGTCAATATAAACCTTCCAGAAGGTTTGTGCAAGAATAGTTAAAACAGCAGTTCAGACAGCAAAACCTTTCGAAAGGTCGATGCAAACCTTCCGAAAGGTTTATTCCAGTAGACAAAACCTTCTGAAAGGTTTTGGCAATGAATAGGCAGACCAAGTGCAAACCTTCCGGAAGGTTTGCATCCAATTTGCCTTTTTCTTGGTTTCTTCGCCTTCCAATCCTTCCTTTAAGCTATCCCCTCATCTTCATTGACTTCAAAAACTTCAATGGGGTCTTAACTCAAACCATTTGCAATTCTTCACCTACATTCACACAAGATTTCATTAAAACGTAGATTAACCACATTTATCCCCAATTTCACAACAAAAGCAAGTATAAAAGGGCATAACAAGCAGCACAAACTATGCAATATTTTATGCTAATCAATGGCTAATAATAATCAAAGGGAACAAGAGGTAGTTCAGAACGTCCGACCATTAAGAGAATACTTGCATCCCACACGCACTAGTGTCCCGTCATGTTTTATTTTTCCCACTAATGCTCCAAATTTTAACATTAAGGCAGGGACAATACAACTTTTACCGCAATTTCATGGTCTTGAGTCTGAAAACCCGTATTTGCATATGAAAAATTTTGAGGAAGTATGTGGTACTTTGCAAGATAATTCTGAAATGGCCGAGTTGAAAATTTTTCCTTTCTCTTTAAAGTATAAGGCTAAAAAGTGGCTAAATTCTTTAAAAACTCAATCTATTCCGAGTTTGCAAGTTTTGCAAACCGAATTTTTCAAAAAGTTTTTTCCTTTGCACCGCACTAATGCATTGAGATGTCAAATCATAAATTTTTGTGTGAAAGAAGGAGAAACTCTTTATCAATGTTGGGAGAGATTTAAGGATCTTCTCCAAGCTTGCCCACATCATGCATTCAAAAGATGGACTTTAGTTGGTTTCTTCTATAATGCCCTCCCATCTGCACTGCGTCAGTTTGTTGAAATAATGGCGCAGAAGGAATTCATGGGTAAGAGTCTCGATGAGGCATTTGAGTTTTTTGATACCATTTCTGAGAGCTCTCAAAAGTGGGACTCAGCCTCACCAAATATTGTTGAAACCAAGTCAACTTCATCCCAATGAGGGAAATACATGTTAAAATAGGATGATGACCTAAGGGCCAGAATGGCTACTCTGTCCCGAAAGCTTGAAGCCCTAGAAATGAAAAAAATCAAGTTTCTGTTGTGTCTCCCACTGAGCAATCATGTGGAACCTGTGCATTGTCAGGGCATCCCACGAGGGGATATCCCACCATTCCAGCATTCAAAGAGGTCTTGATGGAACAAACCAATACCATTTCAAATTTTAACAAGCCTTATTCCAACCCCTATTCTGAAACCTATTATCTAGGGTGGCGGAATCACCCGAATTTTAGCTGGAAGAATACACAGCCTGTGAGTCAGTCACAGATTGATGAGCGCAAAATATTGCATATTTAAAGGCCTCATTACATGCATTTTAACTTAGTCTTGCATTTAAGTACTTAGAGTTAGCCAAAATTATGAATAATGTTGAATTTTCGATGTTGCAGGTAATTATAGCGTAAATCATGAATTTTGGAACCTTGCAACTAAATGTGGATGAGTGGTGAAGAGATGGACACATTACATGAGTATTTGGAGGCTTAAAAGTGAAAGAAATAAAGGAGGTATCGGTGTTTGGCATGTGACGCCCCAAAATCCGGGGGTCCGTTGATTACCCATCAACCCGCGGAATACCCGTGGATACTAAGTAACTCGATATCGCGACGTCATGCCCCATTTACCGGGGTCCATAATTGAACAAAAATTCGGGCAAAGTCTCCTTTGTACGAGGAGCTCTACCCAAAAACACAACATGTGCATCATACAATCACAAGACCATCCGAGGTCCAATATTCAACATTGACCACACCGGGTCCATTTATCCATACTCATATAAAAACGTGCAAGGTTATATTAAAAATAGTCCAGAAATATGGAGTTTTGAGAAAACCTACCCAAACTCATATCAAACTTATACATCATGAAATTTACATTTAAAACAGTCCATGTGAGTCCCATTACGACTATTTCCAAATATTTACATGCTCAAAATCATAATTTTCACAGTGATTTTACAAGAAATCAAAATAAAGCCACATCTCGGCTTTTCTTCCTCCTTAAGTGCTCGAGTGAGTGTCGTCTATCGGCGTATAACCCGCTCCTGAAATGTTTTCCCGTATAGGGTGAGCAACGCTCAATAGAGTATCTGCTACAGAGGCTATTCCCCACGCTAGATGCATATGAAATGTCACATGCAACAATCAATCATTTAAAACATTCCAATCAAGAATATGCATTCAATGATAGGAATCATATGTCATGCCATGAAATGAGACGAGACTCACTCACGCAACTTCGACCCGAGTCCTCACCGACTCCCACAATACAATGCAATGCACACGTGTAATGAATCCGTCAATTGACGAAAATACATCCAATGATTGTTTGAAATAAAAGTTATGTATATATAAAACCAAATCATGGTGGATGTTACCCATTGAATGGGTGTTTTATAAACAAAATCTTGTGTCTTTGTTGGGCAACGGATTTTGGTATCACAACTGCCGGTTCCGTACACCATCACACTTTTCCGGAATTTCCCCTCAGGGGAGTGTGTGAACCAAGTAGCCGGGTTTTGCACCCGAGGGAGAGTCTAGCCCTTCTTGCTATACCCGACACGAGTTTTCCATGCATGCAACCGTGCGACTCAGTCGGATCTTCAACCCAACTTTCCCGAGCCCACCATCAACCACCAAGTATGGTGTTTGATTAAACCATGCACCCACACACCCACACTCATGTATAAAGCCATGAATGTGATGCCTCCATACATATGCAATGTAATGAACCATTGCACTATCAACGTCATGCTCCATATGTAATGAGTGTCATATGAGCAAATTTAACCACATATCATGTCCCATATGTAATGAATGCATGGATCAATTTAACCATACATTTCAACATGTATCATGGACAATTATATCATATGCATATAATCTCCAAAAAAAATCATCCCAATGTCAATATATTAATACACATATATCAACATTTCATAATTAACACAATCACAAGCATGCTATTTCATAATTATGCCAATAACACACTTTATTACAAATGCACATATAAGCACATAATAGCCCCCATAACAACCCACATAACAGCCCCATAACAACCCCATAACAGCCCATAAAATAGCCCCAAAACAGTCCATATAACAGGCCATAAAACTGCCCCAAAACAGTCCATATAACAGCCCCACAAAACAGCCCAAAAATAGTTCATATAACAGCCCATAAAATAGCCCAAAACAGTCCATATAACAGCCCCACATTTCCTATGGACACCATAGGATGGAAATAAACCAAAGTAGGAGGGAACCCTACCTCAAATGAAGTGTGGAGACTTCAAAAACACCAACCAAATCTCAAGACCTTGATTTTCTGAAAATCTCCCCTTTGGATATTTGGTGAAATTCCTTGTTTTTTGTGTGGTTGTGTAGCCCTCGTCGATGTGATCGACTTTAGTTCTTGGTTCGACGGATTCCGACCGACGGAACTCCGAGAATCGACGAAAGAAAATTTGTTTTCTCTCTTTTCTCTCCCTCTTTCTCCCCAACGTTGAAGGCTGATCTTCAGCAGAGATATCTCCCAAAATATCTAATTTTAGTCCCTATTTATAATTTTCAAGGCTTGGCACTCGTTGCGCCAAGTGTCCCCCACTTCTTCGGGTCCGTTTTCGCCCCAAAATGATTAATTTCGTCCCGGTTTAAGTTCAAATTATTTTATATGAACTTTATTTAAATTATTTTTCAAATTTCAAAATTTTCTTAAAAATTTCATTTTTGGGGGTCGCCTCGAAAAACGTGAAAAATCCGACTATCTCGGAATCTGACGAAATTTCCCTGGGTAACTAGATTTCGCGAGACGAATCCAAAGGTGATGTCCGTTTCATCATCTGAGATCTAGAAAATTTCAGGTTTGCAACCCGTACCGTAGTGGCAATTTACCGTTTTACCCCTTTTTGTAAAAAATTCAAATTTACGCTGGTTTTACATGGCAACATAGGCACCAGCACCCGCACCATTTGGTGGAAGTACCTCGGTTTTCCTATTTTTTGACCAGATCCACTTTGAATCTGAAAAATTTCAAAACATGAACGTTGTAGATATGGATGTCATCTATATTGTGTCAAAATTTCAGCTTAATCGAACCGTTGAATCAAAAGTTATGACAATTCTACGAAAACTGGTCCAGAGTAGGCAAACTACCGGAAACACCTACCGGTAGTTTTTACTCCAGTAGCCAAAACCTACCGGTAGATCGCTAAAAACCTATAGGTAGGTTTTGCCCCGAAGTGCCAAAACTTGCTGCAAATCATCTCCAACTGCTTGGGGGACCCACCTACACTTCTCCCACATCTTCCCTGACATGTTCAACACATAACCATGCCATCCTTACACAAAAGTCTGCATTTGGAAGAGAAGGCATGGGAGAAGAGGAGAGAGAAAGAGAGATGTTGGAAAGGGGCATGGGGGGTGCAGGCATGCCTGCACCTTGCTTGTGCAGGTATCCAAACCTCCCCAAATCATTAAATCTCTGCAACACTGACCCAAGAGAGCTCCATGGATGAAAATGAAGACATATATACACCAATTCTTTAGCATTTCAAAGGTGGCTACCTAAGCTTAGGAGTAGTTCAAGGAGGAAGATGATGAATAGTTACATAGACATTTATGTTTTTGCATTTTCTTCACCCATTTTGTTGCAGTAAGTTGTAATTCTCTTGTAATCTTTATTTCTTGCATTGTAATCTCTTTTAATTCTAGCATAATCAAGTTTAATTCAAATGTTCTTGCACTTATATTTTTCTGCTGGGTTTTCCTTTTAAGCTTTAGTCATGTTTATGAAATGATTTCTTCTTTGTAGTCTACTTCCTTTTAGCATTAATACAAGTTTCAAGCTTCATTTCTCCTCTATTTCATTGCTATTTCATCTACATGTTGCTTTATATTATGAATGCTTTTCCTTTTAATATGAGTAGTTAGATTTTAAGTTGGCTAATCCAAGGGAGACCTCCTATTGGGTATACCATTTCAACTCATCTTCTTTCCTCCCCTCGGTGTACGATAGTTCGGTTTGACTGGGTTGAGGGTGGATGAGATTGTGAGTCTTTGATATACCGTAGGCCTGGTCACGGGTTATGCTTAGATCCTCACTTCCATCTCGGCTCTAGCTTCCCACGAATCAATCGTTCATTTATGCACCATTGGAGGAAGGTTTCGATTTGATTTGGCATCTCCATTGGAATGATCTCTTCGGATTAGCCAACACTTGTTTTTATTGTATTTTCATTCACAAACTTCAAACACCAAAACTCAAACTAAAAGATTTTACACTTTTCCTTTTTGAAAAAATCACCTTCACACAATTCCCTTCCTTCCCTGAGGAGACGATCTTGGAATACTTTTCTAAGTAAAACATGACACTCAAAAGACTCTCTACACTTGGGGAGCACTTTTGTTCACATACGCATTTCATTCATTTCATCATCCACCATTCCATTGCCCATTTCTCACATCATTATGAGGGAGAGTGACACTCCCCTTTACACATAAGTCATATACACATTTGAGGGTGATGTGCGAAGATTAGGGAATATACTACAACGGAAACAATCATGCATTTTTGGCGCCGTTGCCGAGGAAGGTTAAGCGTCGAGTTCAAAAGATGATTTTGGGTGGCATAGGTAAGTCTCATGATGTTCATCACGGGCCAAGGTATGTCGTCGAATTTGTAAATAGTTTGTTTTAGTTTTTGTTTTGTATTATGTTTTCTAATTTTTATGAAAATGTATCAAATGCCCCTTATTTTGAAAATGTGTGTGAGATTTGTGATGAATATGGGCACATCACTAGTGAGTGCCCAATAAATTATTCGATTCAAGATTTTGCATGCGACGGTTCAAATTCATTTTTGGCCTCCGAAAACTTTTACCCCGACCACTATGTTATACCGAGTTATCTGAGTTATGGTTGGGAGAATGAACCTTATAATTTTTCATCCGATCTCACACCACCAAATGAATTTTGCCTCTATCCAACATATGGGGACTCAACCGAAGAAGAATTGGAAAATATTTTGCGCGATTTTATGCAATATCAAATGGAATTCAATGCCCAAATAACCCAACAACTTAGTGCATTGACTAATGCTATAATTTCTATGCATGAAGAACAACATCTTGAGCATAGTCAATGTATTGAGGATGATCATCTCAAGGGGATGCATATTGATGTTGAATCTCCCACCACTCTAGATTGTGAAAATTTTGATGATGTTATTATCTCACATGAGACTAATGAGCCCAATGTCATTTTGCCATCTATGAGTAGTGTTGAGATTCACAATTTTCAACTTGGGAAGGGCATTGAAATGGAGTTAAGTGTAGAAACTTTTAAAGAGAAATTGTATACTCCATTGTTAGAATTGCATAAACTTGCCTACACCTCTGTTTGGTTGAGATTTTTGAATTCTTATCCTTTATATTGTTGGATAGATTGGATAGAAAGGGCATTTACACAACAAAAAAAAAATTTTAATCAAAAAAATCAATGGGCGCAAGCTCATATCCAAATTGAAGCCGGATTGAAATGAGCCCTTCTTGTTTTGTTTTTATGTACATAGTAGTTAGATTCTTTTTGTAAAACCCGGGAAAATTTGAACTTTTTCTGAAAAAGGGCAAAATGGTAATTCTCCACCCTTATGCGTATTTGAAATAATCATGTTCTAGACTTCGGATGAGGAAACGGAGTGCGCCATTGGATTCGCAACGCGAAATCTAGTAATCACTAGAAATTTCGTCGAATTCCGAGATAGTCGGATTTTTGCACGTCGTTCGAGGCGACTGCTTGGCGAATGTAATTTTAAAGGTCCCCAATAATGGATTTTATAAAATTTCCTTATAATTGGATTAAAGTTCCAATAAAATTAATTTGGACTTAATTCGGGACTTAATGAATCGTTTCGGGACGAAAAACGGACTCGAAAGTCGAAAATATGCGGTGCGATGTGGACCGCTCATTTGCGACTATAAATATCGGCAAATATCTGATTTTTTAGCCAAAAAATCACTCAAAACCAGTGTGTTTACTGGTCTGGACGTTGGGGAGAAAAGAGAAGGAAAAAAATTCATCTCCAAGCTTCCCGCTCCGATTCCGGGAGTTCCGTCGGTCGGAATTCGTCGATTCAAAAGGCAAAGTTCATCTACGCGACGAGGGCTACGCGTGGGTACCAAAAACCACAAATTTTACCGAAGGTGAACGGATGAGGGTATACGAAAATCAAGATTCGAGTTGTATTTTGTTGCTCGGATTCCGTTGAGCTAGAAGGGAGAAGTGATCACGTCGACGAAGGCTACGCGTGGGTACCAAAAACAACGAATTTCACCGAAGGTGAAATTTCGGGAGTTGGGAAAATCAAGCTTCGAGTTGGGTTTTCGGGTCTTGGGAGCTTCCTACGGGATTCTCACGCTACAAGAGGTAGGGGTTCTCCTACTTGGGTTGATTTCTTACCTAGAAATGCCTATGATAAATGGGCTGGATATATATATATATATGTATATCTATATATATTGACCTATGTATACATATATTTATATGTATATGGTTATGGAATAATGAAGATGGTGGGTAGGTTGTTAGAAAATTACACTTGCCTATTGGTGGAATTTAGGTAAAATAATTTTATCCTAAATTGGTATGTAGAAATTGCCTATTGGAATTTCTTGAATTATGTGGAAATTGGGCATGATATGTATTACCATGTTGTTTGCCTTGAAGGTGTTCAACAAAATACCTAAATGAATTGAAATTGTTATATGATAAATAACATGTTATGCCTTATGTGGTAAATGAAAATCATATGTGTACGATATGATTTATGTTGAAATTGTGAATGTCAGATATATATTTTGATATATCAATTGTTGTGATGAAGCATGGATTTTATACGTTTATAATGTAAATTGTCATGGAATGGAATTGATTATGTTAATTTAGTCCATATGACATGCATTACATATGTGACATAATTTTATTGCAATGATATATCGCATTGCATATGCACGGGGAATTCACATCATGAGTGGTGTGTGTGTGTGCATGGTTGTTGTTAATACCATATGTTGGAATGTGGTAGAGACAGTTCATATGGCATTCATTACATATGAACCTTGCATGAGAGAAGCAATGGGTCATTACATTGCATATGTACGGGAACATCACATACATGGACATTGTGTCATAATGATGTTGTGCATGGGTGTTTGTACCACAAGCTATGTGGTATTATGAGAGTCTAATATGGAGATAAATTGCTCATTGGCATTCATGACATATTGGGCATAAGGTGATGTCACATTCATGGAAAACTTGCATGAGTGTGGGGAGGTAGTTGCATATATCAATCATCATGCTTGGTGGTTGGTGGATGGGCTCGGGAAAGTTGGATTGATTATTCAACTGAGTCGCATGGTTGCATGAAAAAGAAGAAAAAGATTGGTTCGGGGTTAGCAAGAAGGGGCAAGACGACCTCTCGGGTGCAAGGCCCGGTGTTTCGGATACGCTCTTCCGTTGGTATAAGAGCCCATAAAGTGTGTTGGTGTACGCGGCACCGTTGGTGGAAAGAGTCCATAAATCCCGTGTCGGTTGGGTTCCGTTGGTGGAAGTCCATAAACGCCCACCCCAAAGAAAGACCCGGATATTTTCTTAAATTAGTTATTGGGTGAGTAATACCAATGGCAGGGGCTTGAGAAGTCCGGTTTTTATACTCATGGCATTGCATGGGGGAAAGGAGCCGGGAAGGGCTCGGGTTGAGTACATGAGTCTCATCTCATTTCATGGGGTTTAGGTAGCCCGGTTTAACATACATGACATTGACATGTAAAGGGAGTCAGAGTGGACTCGGGTTGAGTGCACATGGGTGGGTCTCACCTCATTCATGGCATGACATTATAGCATTACATCATTTAATTGTATATTATTTGATGGAATAGTTACGGATTTATGGATGTTGCATATGAACATTTCATATGCATATAGGTTGAGGAGTAGCCTCTGTAGGAAATACTCTACTGGGCGTTGGCTCACCCTATACGGGAACACATTTCAGGTGGGAGAGATACACCGGTGGATGGCTCCATTTTGGACCCTCATGCTTGAAGAAAGCCGCATGTGGCTTTATTTAATGTTTTGTGTAATTACATGTTAGAAACTGTATTTTGGGGCATGTAATGCGTAAAATAATTGTAATAGAACTTATAAAGACTATTGTTAGATTAGCCTTTCATGTTTTGATTTAAGTATGGTTAATTGGACCCAGTGTGGCCAATGTTTACTTATACATGGACCCGGTGCGGCCTTTGCTTTATATTTGACCTCGGATGGGTCTGGTAATTGTGTATTGCACAGGTTGGGTATTGGGTAGAGCTCCCCATACAAAGGAAACTCTGCCCAAATTTCGTTAAATTATGGACCCCGGTAAATGGGGCATAACAGTGTGATATCGAGATACTAGGTATCTACAGGTATTCCACGGGTTGATGGGTAATCAACGAACCCCCGGATTTTGGGGTGTCACACTTTTATTGTTATATTTTTATTTTTCATGTCGTTGTAGTATAGTGGTGAGTATTCATGGTGCTTAAGGTAAATAAAGATGAGGTGGAGGCTTGATGATAGCTTGAAAGGTGAAGGAACCCAGAATTTAGCAAAACAAGGAAAAACCTACCTGTAGGTTTTAGCTATTGGACTTGCACCTACCGATAGGTTTTGCTTACTGGAGTGAAACCTACCGGTAGGTTTTCATAGACCTACCGATAACTTTTGCTGAAACACGCCAATTTCTGCATCTCAAGCTCTGCAACTTTGGGGGTCCCACCATTGGGTCTCCCACTTGTTCCCTAACACTCCCTACACACAGACATCACCTCTTTCATTTTTTTCATTGCATGAATCCTTATTCATTGAGGACAATGCTTAGTTCAAGTTGGGGGGGTGAAGTACACCATTTACATGTTCCACCACTTTTTGTACATAATAATCGAAAAAAAAATTGAAAAATTTGGACATTTTTTGTGGAAAATATCCAATATTGAACTATATTCCCCTACCCTAATTGTTATGAGATTTGTGATTACTTTATCTTCATTTTGAACTTTGAATACGTGAGCACATTATAGAAGTTTATCCTATAGCCAAGAGTATCACATACTTGTTTTCTTTTGAACTCAACCATAAGTGCACCATGAACTTGTAATTTTGGCAATTTACGGATTGAATTCACATTTAGTACTTGACATGAATAGTGGAGATGAGTAAGAACCCATGTGAGCTTTAATGCGAATCCTTGTTTGGAGGGAACTTACATTTACTCAAGGAACAATTTTTCAAATTCCAAATTTGTTCAATAATCTCATTATGCTTGTTTTGGTTAGGTGCATTTGGGTAGTTAATGGGTTCTGCCAGCCGCAAACGAAGTGGAGAGGGATCGAGTGTGGACCTTGAGAAGCAGAGAAAGAAGGCCAAGAGGGATGCTCGCCGCCAATTGATTGACGGTAAGAATGTGACTTGTGAACGTTCTTTGGATAGGCCTTCCCTTTCCCCCACTCATCCTGCTGTGAGAATCGTTGAGGGGCATGGGATGCAATTTTGGTTTAGGGAGGTTGTGGGATATAATTTGGCCTTGGTGAGGGAGTTTTACCGGTCATTGAATTTCATTGAGAATGATGATGAGGGAGTGCTGAGGGCAAATGTTAGGGGTAAGATTATTGTGGTGACTCCTGCTGTCATAGCCACATGCCTTGGGGATTACCAGAGACCCCCAGCCACACCACCTGTTTATCCTCGCAGAATGGGTAAGCAGAAAACTAAAGAGGAGCTTGTCGAGCTGATGTATGAGGATCCTGCTACGTTCAGGGGAACCTTTCAGAGTGGGGGGTTGAAGCATGTATATGGGATTCTTAACAAACTCCTTCACTATAATCTTTACCCAAAGTTTGCTGAGAAGAAACCGAATGTGGAGAAGTTGAACCTTCTAGATACATTTGTGTCGGGCATACCAATGGATTTTGCCCTTATCATTTGGGATGTGATGAAGGACTTTGCCACCACTGAGAAGCCGATGGCCAATCTACCATACGGAAGCTTGGTCACCCGACTTTGTGACCATGCTAAGGTCAAGGGCTATGGACTAGAGAAATTGACCCCTCCGGAGTTTGGAGCTATCGGCAGGGCCAGCAGTCAGAAAAGGAAGGCCATGAGCCGTGGGGATCGGGCTCAGTCTGACTCTGAAGAGGATGTTGCACCTGCTGTGCCAACTATGCCATTCAAGCCTGTTGTGAAACGCTCAACCCATCAGAGACTGAGTGCTCTGGAAAAGACAACGCAGGAAATCAAGACCTCAGTGCAGGAAATGGCAACAATGTTAAAGGAGATGTATGTGCACACATTTCCTGGGAAAGCCGTCCCAGAAGTTCCGCCTGCTCCTTCAACCTCCAGAATGGATGTGGAGGAGGAAGATTCTGAGGCTGAAGAGGATGAAGAAGATGAGGGGGGGGATGAGTCTGAGGGGGATGATGAGAGTGATGGAGAGTAGTTGTTATTTGGAATTTTTTGTGTTTTGTTTCTTTTTGTTTAAGGATTAGGTGAAGTTGGGGAGGGGAGATTAGGTTTGTCTTTTGATTGTTCATCTCAATGTCCTACTCCGTTTTGTACTCCAACTGTTATCACAATTTATGAAACCACAGTTTTTCCTTTTGCTCATGGTTTATGTTGATAATTGCATTTTGATTTTTACTTTTCTTTTGATGAGATGGTTGTTTAAATTGATTGATTGTGTGACTATTGGTTGTTTTGGTTGTGCTGGGAAATGAACAGTTTGCTAAGGGACTAGCAAAACTTAAGTTGGGGGGTGCAAAATGATTGTCACAAAAACGATATCTTTCCTAACCCCTAATTACTATCCCTCAATGTATGCAATGTATGGACGGGGGAGAAGAATTTCTTCCCCTAGGGATAGTGTCAAAAGGAAGGGCAATGAGGAAAGGGAAATGGGAAGATGTAAGTATAGGATATGTGTGCACAAAAATGCTCCCCAATCGCAAGGAGACTTTCGTGTGTCGTGAGTTACTTGGAAGAGTATTCCAAGGTCGTATCCACAGGGAAGGTAGTGAATCAAGGTTGAAATGATTTGGTAAAACACGAAAATGTAAAATCTTTAGTCTTGAAAGTTGATTGGTGAATTTTATGCTAATGAAAATGTAATGATAATATAAATGTTGGCAATTCCAAAAGATCACTCCAATGGGTATACCACCTCAACTCAAATCACTCCTCCTATTGAGCATGAATGAACGCTTGAATCACGGAAAGCCGAGGATGGCATCGATGAGTATCTAAGCATGAATCGTGACTAAGCCTACGGTTTATCAAAGACTCATCGACACATCCATCTTCTATCCGGTCAAAACGAGCCATTTGACTCTAAAGGGAAAGAGGAGAAATAGTTGAAATGGTATCCCCAAGGGAGATCCCTCTTGGTCTTGCCAACTAGAGGATTTAGCTACTCATACTTGGAATGGAAATAACTATGTAATGGAAGAGCATTCAAATCTATGAACTTCTAAGGTGGCTAAATATCAGAATTTATGAGCTAAAAGAACATGTATTTAAACCCATTGCATAGTTATGAAAGATGAAATACTTGGAGCATTAATGGTGAAGCATTAAATGAACATTGAACTAACAAAACATGAAGGAAAAACAACATTCATGGCATTCAATGAACTACTAAGAGTCTTACTCAAGATTACAAGACAATGCAGTAGAAGAATATGCAAAAATCACAACTTTCTCTCTCTAGAAACTACTGTTCATCTCCTTCTCCGCCCAGACTTTCTCTCTCTAAAAACCTATTACAAAATATATGCTCTGTAATCTCCCTGGCTTCCTGGTCATCCCCCTCCTTGGAGAACATTTCTTTCTCCAAAACGTGCCTGGGCATCCCCTGAAGCTTCAGCAGCAGAGCCTAGTCTGCAGGCTTGGACCAGGAAGATGCAGCAACTCCCTGCACCCCAACTTGCCTTCTTGGTGTAATTTCCTTTGCTATGGAGAAAAGCCCCTTTTTCCCTTCACTCCCCATTCTGGAGAAGAGGGAGTCTCCCATCTGTTTTTGTCTCAGAGGAGTGCAGCAGCCAGGGACAGACAGGAAGTGGCAGAGCATGTCTGCCTACCCAGCTCATCCCATCCTCTCTCTCTTCATTCAATGCTTTAAATCCACAAGTCTAGAAGGGAGTGTGAGTCCTGATGAATAGAAAGGTGGGCGTATCAGAGAGAAGCATGGAGGGGTCCACAAGACAGCTGAGCAGATCTGCAGAGTTTGGGCACTTCAGGGAATCAGTACCGGTACTGGGTACCGGTACCATTTGGTACCGGTACCGAGTACCGGTACTGCGATTCCAGTAGGTTTTGGGTACCGGTACTGGGTACCGGTACCATTTGGTACCGGTACCGAGTACCGGTACTGTTCTGCATCCTTTTCTGAATTTCTTGATTTCTTGCTCCCGATCTATCCTCGAACTATCATTCCCACTCCTTTCATCCCAAGTGGTATGGGAGGGTCTTTAAAGGCCATATTTAGCTTCATTCAACTACAAGAACAACAACTTGATGTTAGGACTTCAAGTGGCATAACGTACATAATTTAAAGCTCTAAAGTAAGTGAAATGAGTTGATTAGCATCTTAAAGATATGCAAAGTTGTGTGCTAATCAGCATGCTCTCCATATGTATATGTGAGATGGAATCTTGTGCACAAAACAAAGTATGCTCACATATAATCCAAAAATGAAGTATGCATAAAAATGAAACAACCTTGGCATAATCTCATGAAAGGAATGCTAGGGCATTAGATAGCAAAATCAACTTCTCTTGTTCTTTTAAACGTATGCATCCCCCATGCTTATCTAGATCTTTTAGGACTTTCATGGGTTGTAATGAGGCCTTGGGGAGATGTTGTGGTAAGGGAAACGAAGGATATAGGATAACAAAGAGGGTTGTTCCGAGTGAATGACCTTAATCTTAGAAAAACACTTCCCTTTTATGGGATTTTGATTTTCACACCATCACCACACCCTTTGTTTCTTTTCTTTCTTTTCCTTTACATTTTTCCCTTTTCTTTTTCTTATTCTTTTTCTCCTTTTTCACTCCCTTTCTCTCATTTTCTTGGATTTTCATTCTTTTTCCATTGAACTCTTTTGAGTTTCAACATCTTTCATCCCTTTTGTTTTTTCCACACCATACTTCCTTCGCTTTAACGATCACTCAAATTTAGCTCTAGGAACAACCAAGGTAAGGTAAGTATTTATCATTTTGCATTGGCTTGGTCAAATATATGGCATAGAAACGAATTCAAGTAAGGCTCAATCATGGCACTAAGGATAAATTTTTTCAAGAAAAAGGCTAAGGCTCAAAGCATTCAAAAATGGCCTAAGATCATCTCTAGATAGGCATAGGGGAGCATTGTACATATCAAGACAAAGTCAATTAACTACCCAAATGCACCTAACCAAAGCAAGCAAAATGAGATTATTGAACAAATGTGGAGTTTGAAAAATTGTTCCTTGAGTAATTGTAAGTTCCCTCAAACAAGGATTGGCACTAAATCTCACATGGGTTCTTACTCATCTCCACTATTCATGTCAAGCACTAAAATGTGAACTCAATCCGTAAATTGCCAAAATTACAAGTTCATGGTGCACAATGGTTGAGTTTGAAAGAAAACACATATGTGATACTCAAGCATAGGATAAACTTCTATAATGTGCTCATGTATTCAAAGTTCAAAATGAAGATCAAGCAATTCACAAATCCCATAACAATTAGGATAAAGGAATATAGTTCAATATTGACTATTTTTCACAAAAATTGTCCAAAATTTTTCAAAATTTTCACATTTCCAACTTATTCTATACACAAAGTGGTGGAACATGTGAATGGTGCACCTCACCCCCCAACTTAAACCATGCATTGTCCTCAATGCACAAGGAATCATGCAAATGAGAAAAAACGAAAGTAAATTGGGAAATGAGATACCTTTTTTTTTTTTTTTCTATGTACATTAATAAAACACAAAAAGCTTGTTTACACCCCCCAACTTAGACTAAAACATGATATTGAATGAGTTTGTCTATGATGATGCTCAAAATGAAATGAGTCCAAATTAGGGCGAGGTAAACAACTTCTACACTACAATATCAAGAAAAGAAAAATATAACAGTTAAAAGAAATCTAACTACTATATACATCGAAACAAAGCAAAAAGGGCTCATATCAATCCGGCTTCAATTCGGATATGACCTTGCGCCCATGAATTTTTTTGATTTTAAAATTTTTGTGTTGTATAAATGCCCTTTCTATCCAATCTATCCAACCATACAAGGGATAATAATTCAAAAATCTCAACCGAACCAAGATGTATGCGAGTTTATGCAATGCAACAAATGGAATATGCAATTTCTCATTAAGAACACTTGACTCCATTTCAATGCCCTCCCCAAGTTGAGAAATGTGAATCTCAACACCACTCAAAGATGGCAAAATGATCTTGGGCTCATTAGCCTCATGTGAGATAATAACTTCATTAAATGTTTCACAATCTAGAGTGGTGGGAGATTCAACATCAATATGCATTTCAATGGGGGGATCATTCTCAATACATTGACTATGCTCAAGGTGTTGTTCTTCATGCATAACAATTATAGCATTAGTCAATGTATCAAGTTGTTGAGTTATTTGGGCATTGAATTCCATTTGGCTTTGCATAAACTCGCCTAATTGGGCATTGAATTCCAATTGGCATTGCATAAACTCGCAAAAAGTATTTTCCAATGCTTGTTCGGTTAAGTCCTCATACGTTGGATAATGGCAAAATTCATTTGGTGGTGTGAGATTGGATGGAAAATTATACGGTTCATTCTCCCAACCATAACTCGGATAACTCGGTGAAACATAATGGTTGGGGTAAAAGTTTTCGCATGCAAAGTCTTGAACCGGATAATTTCTTGGGCATTCATTAGTGAGGTGTTCATACTCACCACAAATTTCGCAAACGTTTTCAAAATAAAGGGCATTTATTGGGCACTCACTAGTGAAGTGCCCATACTCACCACAAATCTCGCAAACGTTTTCAAAATAAGAGGCCATTCTTGGGCACTCACTAGTAACATGCCCATACTCATCACAAATCTCACACACATTTTGAAAACTTTGGGCATTATATACATTTTCATGAAAATTATAAGACATAAAACAAAACACAAACTAAAACAAAATATTTACAAAAGAAACGACATACCTTGGCCCGTGATGAAAATCACGAGACTTACCATGCCGCCCAAAATCACCCTTTGAACTCAACGCTTTACCTTCCCCGGCAACGGCGCCAAAATGATTGATTGGTAATTACGTCGTTCCTAACCTCGTAACATCACCCTCACCCTCAATGTGTGTATGTGGCTTATAGTGATGGGGGAGTGTCACTCTCCCTCCGGATGATGCAAGAAGATAGGAAACAACAACAAAATGGATATGAATGGAAATGTGATGAACAAAATAGATGAAATGAGATCCGATGTGCACAAAAATGCTCCCCAATCGAAAGGAGTCTTTTGTGGTCGTGTGTTTTACTTGGAACATATTCCAAGGTCGTCTCCTCAGGGAAGGAAAGGAAGTTTTGTGAAAGTGATTTTGCAAAAGTGAAAAGAAAGTGTAAAATCTTGTATTTGTGTTTTGGTGAGTTTTGTTCAAAATGAAAATGCAAGAAAGTAAGTGTTGGCTAATCCAAAGGGCTCATTCCAATGGGAATACCAAATCAACTCAAAGCCTTCCTCCGATCGAGCATGAATGAACGATTGATTCGAGGGAAGCTAGGGGCGAGATTGGTGAGTATCTAAGCATAAACTGTGACTAGGCCTACGGAATATCAAAGGCTCACCAACTCATCCACTCTCAACCCCGTCAAATCGAACCATTTGACTCAAAAGGGAGGAAAGAAGAAGAGTTGAAATGGAATCCCCAAGAGGAATTTTCCCTTGGATTAACCAACTTAAATCCTAGCTAATCATACATAAAAATGAAAGACAAGCATAATGTAAAGACATATAATGAAGACATGAAGCATGAAAATTAACTTACAACAAGAAATCTAAAGCTATGAAGAGAAATATTCAAAACCCATTTTAAGCTAAAAATGAAGAACATGAAAGCATAACAATGGTGAAATGAAGAACATGTAAGTAAACTTGCAATAGACTTGAAAGGAATGAGATTAAAGACAATAGATTAAACTTAGAAGATCCTTACAAGAGATTACATGACAATGGAATGAAGAGAATGCAAAAATGTAAACTTTCGGCACTATTCATTGTCTTCTTCATTGGAACTAAACTAAGCTTAGGTAGCCACCCCTCCTCCAATGTGTAATGCTGAATGTATGGAGTGTAGAGAGATCCATTTTCGTCCATGGTGGTCCCCCAAGGTGTGTGCAAAGCCTCCCATCAAGAGGGGGCTGAGTTGATGGGTCTTGACAGGCTAGCCTGCAACCCCCTATGGCAGCCCACTTCTCTCTCCTCTTCATTCAATGCCAAACCTCCAAAGTCTTCCATTTGTGTAAGGGAGGCATGGTTGTAGGGATAAAATGTCAGGGGAAACGTGGGAGAATCGATGGTGGGACCCCCAAGCAAGTGGGGCTGAGTTGCAGGAGCATCGGGGTTGCTTCAGGGGAGCGTACCGGTACGCGTACCGGTACGCAGCACTCCAGAAACTTCGGCGTACCGGTACGCGTACCGGTACGCTCTTTTCTGCTTTGGACCACTTTTGGTAGAATCGGCATAACTTTTGATCCAACCGTTGGATTGGGCTGAAATTTGGAAACCAAACAGAAGAAACCCATATCTACAACTTTTAGGTTTTGAACTTTTCCAAATTATGAGTAGATCATGGTCAAAATGGAGGAATTCCGAGGCAGTGCTTCCAATTGTTGCTGCAGCTGGTGCCCTTGTTCCCAAGCACCAATGCCTTCTTGATTTCTTCACTTTTAAGCCTCGAATTCTTCATGTATTGTGTCCATGCCTTCACCACACATCCATCAAGGTTGCAATGTC
Organism: Ilex aquifolium; assembly: GCA_951799425.1. Taxonomy (NCBI): domain Eukaryota; kingdom Viridiplantae; phylum Streptophyta; class Magnoliopsida; order Aquifoliales; family Aquifoliaceae; genus Ilex; species Ilex aquifolium. Next base: position 20,806,157 of record OX637393.1, read on the forward strand.
CTAAAATCAATCATTTAAGCTATAAAAGGTTGCAACATCAAAATATCAACATTATAGTTCAAAACGGCTAACTTCTAAGCACTTATATGCAAAAGTTGAGTTAAAATGCATGTAATGAGCCCTTCAAATATGCAATATTATGTGCTCATCATGTAGTCTTTTATGTCAGGACGTACTATTTGATTGGAATGATGCATGTCAATTAGCATTTGATAGACTTAAAAGCATGTTTATTTCTACACCAATTATGCAACCTCCTGACTGGTCTTTACCTTTTGAATTAATGTGTGATGCTAGTGACTATGCAGTAGGAGCAGTTTTAGGTCAAAGAAAAGATAAAAAAAAACCCTATGTGATTTATTATGCAAGAAAAACTTTGAATGATGCACATATGAACTACTCTACCACAGAAAAAGAATTGTTTGCTATTGTATTTGCTTTAGATAAATTTTGTTCATATTTGGTTGGATGCTCAATTGTTGTGTTTACTGATCATACAGCCTTAAAATACTTGTTCACTAAGAAGAATCCTACACCACATCTCCTAAGATGGATACAGTTGCTCCAAGAATTCGATCTTATAATCAAGGACAAAAAAGGAGTTAAAAATGTGGTAGATCATCTGTGACGCCCCAAAATCCGGGGGTCCGTTGATAACCAATCAACCCGTGGAAACACCCGTGAATGTCGTTTAACCCGACACCACGTCACCACATTCCCTTTATCGGTATTTATATATATATAAAAAAAATGTTAAAGTCCAATTTCTTTTGGTTGGTTGACCCATCCGAGGTCCAATATACCACCATTTATATTCTGCTATTGTCCATTTATAACATTTAAAGGAAGGAAACAATGGCCCAAAATTTTGGCAAACAATAATGAAATTTCATAAAATTTTGGGGGGGCGTACCGGTACGCGTACCGGTACGGTATGCCCACTGGACCTCGACGTACCGGTACGCTCTGCCTTCTGATTGTCGCCGTACCGGTACGCGTACCGGTACGGTTATGCCACTTTTGCCTTTTTCCTTTGTTTTTCATTTCCAATCCATTCAACTCCATTCCGAACTCATCCAACACATGCATAATGAAAGTTTTCATACTATACAAGGTTAAAAGCAACTCTATTACACTTAATTCCTAGTTTTACATACCAATAACTAAGTTTTCATAATGTTTTACAAAAACTCGAACAAAGCCACATTTCGGCCTTCTTCATCCTTGGGGCTCGAAATGGGAGCCATCCGCCGGTGTGAACCCTGCACCTGAAATGTTTTTCCCACGAAGGGTGATCCACGCTCAATAGGGTATCTCCTAAAGAGGCTACTCCCCAACCTATATGCATATGAAATGTTCACATGCCACAAATCAACAATTCTCGACATTCCAATCTAGAACATGCATTCCATGTTGGAATCTACCAAGCCATGCCATGAAATGAGATGAGACTCACTCACGCACATCATCCCGAGCCCTTCCCGGCTCCTCAACACATGCAAGTGCCAATGTGTATGAATCCATCACCTATGATCACATAGATGACATTTACCAATCCAGGGTCTTTGTAGGGGTGGATGTTCATGGACTCACACCAAAGGTCACCCAACCTACACGGAATTTACGGACTTCCACCGAAGGTTCCGCGTACACCTACACACTTAATGGGCCGAGCCAAATGAGTGCGTATCCTAATCACCGGGCCTTGCACCCGAGGGATCTTCTAGCCCTTCTTGCTAACCCCAACCCTATCAACCATGCAAACCGTGCGACTCGGCTAGGTTTTCAACCAAGCTCACTCGAGCCCCCCCGTCATCCACCAAATGTGGTGTTGACAATAACAACCATGCACCTACACCCACATATGCGATGTTCCCGTGTATAATGCAATGTAATGCCTCATTGCAACATGATACTAAGTTCAATATGTGATGAATGACATATGAACTATATTAACATATTTCATGGCAAAATTATATCATAAGCATATAATTCCCATAACACAATTTTTCAAGCATGTTATTACATAATCATGCTATCAACACTTTAAATTCTCAAGGCACATATATATATAAACGCATAACATGCCCACAATCTCATATAACACAAGAATCACTGTTCTTGATCTGAAATGTGTACACCCAAGTGCAGGCGGTCAAGCTGTAGTAATAATCCGGTTTGAGTCCGGAGTCGAATCCACAGGGAACTTTTGTTGATATTTCTAAGGTAAGCAGTGGTAGAGACCTATTGATTGTAACCCTTGAGATTTGCTGTGAGATATGAGTTTTCCTGGACAGAATATAAGATTCTTTCCAAGAGGATTTTCTTAACAAAACAGGAGATAAATGCTAACTAAAAAGAGTCACTCTTTAGTGCAAGGATCTGGACATGTAGTTAGTTATTCGGTTTGTCATAATTGTGCTTGATAACTCAATTAACTCCCGTGTCAACAGCAAGTTAATTGGAAGATAAAGATGGATTGTGAGAATTAAGAACATGATTCCGATGTCTTTCTAGAAGTTTACAAGAATTGCCTGTGCCGAGACTTAACCCGTCTACAAACAAGCAAGTGTTTCTACAAGACATCCAATCATGATATTAATATTCCATTCTTTAAATGAAGTACAATAAGGGGGAGGATTGAAGGGTAGTCATGAGGATCTAGCCGAGGATCTAGCCGGGGTACTTGCCTTGAACTGATGAGTCTTTCTATGCAAGAGTCATCCGTGTCATAGAAAGAGCCCACAGTTATACAAAGTACCTTAGCTTTGCTAGATGCAATCAATCATCCAATAACAAGAAGAAATAAACGTTAAGCATAAAAACAATGCACAAATATGATTCCCGGATAACTTATACATGCCCTTCTCTTCTTACTAAAGAGTGAATGAGAAACTACTCACTCTTCATGGCTTGGGTAAAGCTAGAAAAGTGAGTGATGCTTATCCCTCCAAGTAGAGAACTTAAAAGATAAAGTAACAACAAACACGGAGCCAATCTTTAACAAAGAATGGGTGAATCACGTTCCACCCTTCACGTCTTTGGTAAAGCTCTAGAAAAGTGGAAGAGTTTCACTCTTCTAAGAAAGAAAGAAGCTCAAGCAATGGAAGTGAAATGCATGAACAATAAAAGTAGAAGAAAGCTAGTCACATTTGGAGGGTGGCTTCCTCAACCAAGAATTGGAGGGTTGCTTCCTCAACCAAAAGATGAACTATCTCTCTTCTATGCATGTAAAATGAAAGCATAAGCATAAAACTACTTTTATAACAAGCAAGAGATGTTGGACTAAAACCAAACTAATCTCTAAGATAAAGACTTCATACAAGGAAAATAAGCTAAATCTACAATGGGAGTGGGAGTCTAAGCCTCCATCAACTTTCCTTCTTTGCTCCTTAGCTCTCCAACAAGGGGAGTATTGATAGGCAAGAGGAGGAGACAAGAGGAGGTGAAGGAATAGTGTTTTCCGCCCAAGTCCAAGTGAAAAGCCAACCACTCTGCTGCCAGTCTGTGGAGAACATTCGAACGTGAGTTGGCGTTCGAACGTTGTTTCTGTTTTTGCACTAAGGGCGTTCGAACGTTGACTGCCGTTCGAACGTTTCTTCTGTTTTTGCACTAAGGGCGTTCGAACGCCAGATGTGTTCTGACCCTTTCACTCGAGTGATCTGTTGGTCTTCTGTGAAGTTCAGTTCCAACTCTATGCAGTAGTCTAGTCTTCAATCAACTCAAGTGCACGTTCGAACGTGAGTTGGCGTTCGAACGTGACACTCTAGTGTTTCAGAGCTTCAGTCTTCTTTCCTAACTACAACACGCCTTCTCTTAGCAGTTGAGTCTGCTACAGTGTAATGTGGACGTTCGAACGTGAGTTGGCGTTCGAACATTCTGGCTGTGCTCCAAGCTTCTCCAATTTTGGGCTCTAATGTGCTGGTGTTGCATCCAAGTGTGGTACTTGTTGTTCTTGGGTCCTTGTTCAGTTTAGGGCCTGAAATGACATCACTTAAACTCCATCAAAGTACAATTAGTCTTAAAACGACATAGTAATATGCTAATTTTAAGTGCTAATCAATCACATTTTGACAATTTCCAATTACCAATCCAAGTTAGGATTTATCTCTACCCATTTCAATACGCATTTCACCCAATTCACAACAATAGGTAAGTGATATTTAGTTCTATCAATCTACCCATTCCATAAAACATACTAGGCTTGGAATAAACCTTAGTAGGAGGGAACCCTACCTCTTGAAGCGTAAGGAACGACCGTAGGAAGCTTTCAAGACCCGATTCAAGCCCAAAGCTCTAGCTCCAAAAAATCCCGCCCTTGGAATCTCGCCCAAACCCGATCTCCTTGGTATGGTTTTGTAGCCCTTGGCGAGGAGAACAACTTTCCCTCTTGGCTCGAGTGGATTTGAGCTCTCAATCTCCGTAGATCGTAGAGAGAAGGTGGAGAATCCTAGCTCTTTCCCTCTCTTCTTTTCACGTTGAACGGCTGAAGCAAAATGGGGAGAAAATCTGATTTTCTCCCCTATTTATACTCTCTAAATACTTGGCCCACAATGCACCACACGACCCTTCTTTCCCGGATCCGTTTTCGCCCCGAAACAATTAAATTTCGCTCCGATTCCAGTTCAAAACATTTTTATTTTAACTTGCTTTCATTTATTTCCCAAACTTTAAAATTTTATTTAAGATCTCGTTTTTGGGTCATCCGAGGCCCGACTGCCTCGTAAAACGCAAAAAATCCGACTATCTCAGAATTCCACAAAATTTGACGGGATAACTAGAATTCGCGAGACGAATCCAACGGTGAGGTCTATTTCATCATCCGAGCTCTAGAAAAATTCAGGTTTGTAACATGTACCGTAGTGGCAAATTACCGTTTTGCCATTTTTCACAAAAGTTCAAATTTACCCGGGTTTTACATTCTTCCTCCCTTAAAAGAATTTCGTCCCCGAAATTCACACACTCATGCACATACCACCACATGCATATGCAACATTCATATATTACTACGTGACTATAAGAATGTACCTCCATCCTCAAATAAGGAAGGATAATTGACACGTATGGTGTCCTCACGTTCCCATGTTACCCCCTCCACTCCTCGGTGTTGCCATAATACCTTCACTAGCCTCACGGTCTTGCCTCGCAAAACCTGTTCCCGGCTATCCATGACACGCACTGGTCCCTCCTCGAACATCCCATCCGCATCAACCATCAGTTCACCCCAATCCACCACATGAGTCGGGTCCGGAGTATACTTCTGGAGCATAGAGACATGGAAAACCGCATGAACACCCGATAAATTTGGCGGTAACGCCAACCTGTAAACCACAGTACCAACCCTCTCAAGTATCTCGAAAGGCCCGATATACCTCGGTGACAGCTTTCCCCGCTTGCCGTACCTGACCACTCCTCTCTTAGGCATTACCTTTAAGAAGACATGATCACCCACCTCAAACTCCAGAGGTCGCCGCCGTCTGTCGGCGTAGCTCTTCTGTCGGCTCTGTGCCGTGAGAAGACGTTTCCTTATCAAGTCCACATTCTTTGAGGTGTCTTTGACCAATTCCAGACCCGTAGATGGTCTTTCTCCAACCTCCGTCCAACAGACCGGAGAACGGCAAGACCTCCCATAAAGTGCCTCATAGGGTGCCATCTGTATGCTCGCCTGATAACTGTTGTTGCAGGCGAATTCCACTAAGGGTAAATGCTCTTCCCACCTAACCTTGAGATCTAGGACACATGCCCGTAGCATGTCCTCTAACGTCTAAATGGTCCTCTCCGACTGACCGTCTGTCTGGGGATGAAAGGTTGTGCTCATCATCAATTGCATCCCCAGGGCCCGTTGAAAACTCTCCCAAAAATGGGTCGTGAATCTGGGATCCCCATCCGATACTATAGATACGGGCACCCCATGCAACCGGACTATCTCCCGTATGTACAACCTACAGAATTCCCCCAGTGTGAGGGTCATCCGTACTGCCAAAAAGTGTGCCGACTGCTTGGTGAAAACCGTTGTTGTTCCTAACCTCTTAATATCATCCCTTAATGTGTATATGATTTATAGTGTGCAGGGGAGTGTCACTCTCCCTTGGGATGATGTCAAAAGAAAGGCAACGGAATGGTGGTGGAAATGAAAATGGAATGTAATGGAAAGTGCGAAATGGACAAAAGTGCTCCCCAAGCGCAAGGAGTTTTTTGCTTCTCATGTTTTACTTGGAAAAGTATTCCAAGGTCGTCTCCTCAGGGAAGGAAAGTTCAAGTGTGTGAAGGTGATTTTGGTGAACAAAAGAGAAAAGTGTAAAATCTTTTGTTTGTGTTTTGGTTTGTGATAGTTTGTGAATGAAAATGAAATAAAACAAGTGTTGGCTAATCCAAAGAGTTCACTCCAATGAGGATGTCAATCCAACTCAAAGCCTTCCTCCAATAATGCATAGATGAACGATTGATTCGTGGGAAGCTAGGGACGAAAAGGAGGTGAGGATCCAAGCATAAGTCGTGACCAGGCCTACGGGATATCAAAGACTCACAACCGCATCCACTCTCAACCCAGTCAAACCGAACCACCGTACACCGAGTGGAGGAAAAAAGAAGAGTTGAAATGGAATCCTCACGGGGAGGTCTCCCTTGGATTAACCAACTAAAACTCTAGCTAATCATACTTGAAGGAAAGACAATGATGTAATGGAAAGAAATTGTAGAGAAATGAAGATTTGAACTTAGTTTAATGCAAGAAAACTTAACTACAAAGAGAGAAATGCAATACCCACTTTAAAACTAAGAAATGAAGAAAGCTTGACATAACAATGGTGAAATGTAAAATGTAGAACTAAACTTTAAATGAACTTGAAATAAATGACATTAAGGACAATAAATGAAGCTTACAAGATCCTTACAAAAGATTACAAGTGAAAATGGGTGAAGACAATGCAAAAATCTAACTATTCATCATCTTCTTCACCAAAACTACTCCTAAGCTTAGGTAGCCACCCTTTAAGAACTTGTGTAATGCTGCCTATATGGTGTAAGAGCCTTCCAATTTCGTCGATGAGGCTCCCCTAGCCTGTGTGTGCAGGCCTCCCATCAATAGGAGGCTAAGTTGAAGCTTGGACAGGCTAGGAGAAGGTTAGTCTACAACTCCCCAGGCAGCCCTATTCTCTCCCATCCTCATTAATGCTCTTGCCTGCAAAGTCTTCAAATTGTGTAAGGGAGGCATGGTTGTAGGTAGAACATGTTGGGATAGGTGTGGGAGAAGTGTAGGTGGGACCCCCAAGCAAGTGGGATATGATTTGCAGGCTTCTGGGCTGTTTTGGGCATTCTGGGCATGGCGTACCGGTATGCGTACCGGTACGGTTTGGGTACCGGAGTTCGGCGTACCGGTACGGTTTGCCTACTCTAGACCAGTTTTCGTATAATTATCATAACTTTTGATCCAACCGTCCAATTGAGCTGAAATTTTGACACAACATAGAAGACATCCAGATCTACAACTTTCATGTTTTGAATTTTTCAAATTCGAAGTGAATCATGGTCAAAAATTAGAAAAATAGCGGTACTATGTCAAAACTTTGGGAAACCAGTTGGCTAAACCTTCCAAATTTCATTTTTCTTGGTTTCTTCACCTTTAAGCCTCCAAATCCTCATTGAATGTGTCCATCTCTTCACCACTCATTCATCCTTAGTTGTAAGCTTATAAAATCCATCATTTAAGTTATAATTACCTGCAACGTCAAAAATTCATCATTATTCATAACTTTGGCTAACTCTAAGCAATTAAATGCAAAGTTAAGTTAAAATGCATGAAATGAGGCCGTCAAATATACAATATTTTGTGCTCATCACCGACTTCATAAGCCGGTCCACTATCACCCACACCGCGTCATGCCCCCGCGATGTTCGTGGCAATTGGGTCACAAAATCCATCGTGACATGCTCCCACTTCCACTCAGTTACCTCCAAAGGCTGGAGTAACCCTGCTGGTCTCTGGTGCTCAGCCTTGACTTGCTGACACGTGAGGCATCTACTGACAAAGTCGCCAATCTGGCTCTTCATCCCACTCCAATAGTACTGGCGACGAAGATCATGATACATCTCCGTGCCGCCTAGATGCACAGCAAAACGGGAGCAATGGAACTCCTTCAGGATCTCTTCTCTCAGATCCGTCGACTGGGGAACCACAACCCTTCCCCTAAATCGAAGACTGCCATCTAAGTGAATGGCCCAGCCCTCGTCACCTGTACCTGACTGTACTTTGTCTCTAATGGACAATAACTATGTGTCCTGCCCCTGGGACTTGATCACTCTGCTCAATAGGGAAGGCGTAGCCACCAGACTTCCCAAAGTGCCCTGAGCCTGACCTATGTAGCGTAGTCCGAACTGTCCCACAGTCTCGAGCATCTACCATTCCCGGGAAGCCACACTAGCCAAGACTCCCCGTGACTTCCGGCTGAGTGTATCAGCCACCACATTTGCCTTACCAGTGTGATAATGCAAAGTGAAGTCATAATCCTCCAAATACTCCATCCACCTGCGTTGCCTCATGTTGAGGTCCCGCTGTGTAAAGATGTACTTCAGACTTTTGTAGTCCGAAAACACCTCAAATTGTTCACCGTATAGATAGTGACGCCAAGCCTTCAAGGCAAAGACAATGGCCGCCAACTCCATATCATGCGTAGGATAGTTTTGCTCGTGATTCTTTAGTTGTCGAGAACCATAAGCCACCACCCTCCCGGACTGCATCAAAACACAACCAAGTCCATCCTTGGAGGCATCACAATACACTGTGTACCTATGTCCCCTCTATGGAACAATCAAAATAGGAGCTGAAGTAAGCCTCCTCTTTAACTCCTGGAATGCCTTCTCACATGAATCATTCCACTCAAACTTGACCTCCTTCCGGGTCAATCTAGTCATAGGTGCGGCTAATCGGGAGAAGTCTTCGATGAACCTCCTGTAATACCCCGCAAATCCCAAGAAACTACGTATCTCGAAGACTGACTTCGGCCTCTCCCAATTCATAACTGCCTCAACCTTCTCCGGGTCAACCGACACACCCGAAGCCGACACCACGTGTCCCAAAAATTTCACCTCCGTGAGCCAAAATTCACACTTGCTGAACTTGGCATACAACTGGTGGTCCCTCAAGGTCTGAAGAACAATTCTTAAATGACCCTCATGCTCCTTTTCAGATTTAGAGTAGATCAGGATGTCGTCAACAAACACCACGACGAACTGATCTAAATAGGGTTGGAACACCCTATGAATGAGATCCATGAATGCCGCCGGGGCATTCGTCAATCCAAATGGCATCACTGTAAACTCGAAATGCCCGTACCACGTTCTGAACGCTGTCTTAGGGATATCAGCCTCCCTAATCCTCAACTGATGGTAGCCCGTGCGGAGATCTATCTTGGAGTAGACCCGCGCTCCCCTCAACTGATCAAACAGATCATCAATCCTTGACAAAGGGTACCTATTCTTGATGGTGACCCTATTTAACTGCCGATAGTCTATACACAACCGAAGGGTCTTGTCCTTCTTCTTAGCAAACAATATCGGAGCGCCCCACGGTGAGGTGTTCGGTCTAATAAAGCCCTTGTCCAACAATTCTTGCAATTGGACCTTGAGTTCTTGCAACTCAGCAGGTGCCATTCTGTGCGGAGTCATGGAAATAGGAGAGGTACCGGGATGCAACTTAATGCTGAAGTCCACATCCCTAAGGGGAGGTAGTCCCGGTAGTTCATCCGAAAAAATATCCTCGTATTCACAAACAACCCGAGGTAGACCCAACTCCTGTCTCGCCTCGTCCTCCAGGGTAAGGCTCGCAAGCCAACCCATCAACTGCCCTTGCCATCTAGAGTCGTACACGGCTTGGGGCAAGGCATCGTGCTTTTCCCCTTGAAATTTAAAACAAACACCGTCTGGTGTATAGGCAGTGACCCTCTTCCGATCACAATCAAAGACGACTCGGTGTGCCGCCAACCAATCCATCCCCAGGATGACATTGAACTCCGACATGTCCATGACCCTAAGGTCCACGGTGAGCAGAATTCCAGAGATCTCTAACTCACAACCCCAACATATCTGATCAACACACACCCTAGTGATGAGCACAAAATATTGTATATTTCAAGGCCTCATTACATGCATTTTAACTCAACTTTTGCATCTAAGTACTTAGAGTTAGCCGATTTTATGAATAATGTTGAATTCTCGAGGTTGCATGTTTTTATAGCTTAAATCATGTATTTTAGGACCTTGCAACTATGATGGATGTGTGGTGAGGGCATGTACACATTACATGAAGATTTGGAGGCTTAAAAGTGAAGAAATCAAGGAGGTATTGGTGTTTGGGAACAAAAGCGCCAGCAGCCACACCACTGGGTTGAAGAGCCTCGGTTTTCCTCCATTTTGACCATGATCTACTTTGAATTTGAAAAAGTTCAAAACATGAAAGTTGTAGATCTGGATGTCTTCTGTATTGTGTCAAAATTTCAGCTCAATCGGACCGTTGGATCAAAGGTTATGCAAATTCTACGAAGACCGTTCGGGAGCAGAAAAACCATACCGGTACGCCGTACCGGTGCTATACCGTACCGGTACGCCGAAGCTACTGGTGTGCGAACAGCCCAAAAACGCCTGCAACTCTTCTCCACTTGCTTGGGGGTCCCACCTACACTTCTCCCACACCTAGGCCGACATTTTATCCCTACAACCATGCCTCCTACACCCTACTTGAAAACATTTGGAGACAATGACATTAATGAAGAGGGGATTGAAGGGGGCTGCCAGGGGAGTTGCAGGCTAACCTTCTCCTAGCCTGTCCAAGCTTCAACTTAGCCTCCTATTGATGGGAGGCCTGCACACAGCTAGGGGGGACCACCATGCACGAAAATTGAAGGCTAACTCTCCATTATATTCAGCATTTACACATTGTATTGTGGGGGGCTACCTAAGCTTAGAAAATCCCATGAAGAAGACAATGAATAGTGCCATAGTGTAAGAAATTTATGTTTTTGCATTTTCTTCCATCTTTTCACTTGTAATCTTCTTGAATACTCTTGTAAGCTTCATTAATTACTTTTAATGTCATTTACTTCAAGTGCTTTGCAAGTTTAGTTGAATATTCTAGATTTCACCATTGTTATTTAAGTTCTCTTCATTTCAAGCTTTTAAATTGGGTTTTTCATATTTGTCTTCTTAGTTTAAGTTTTCTTGTATTAGTTCAAGTTTCATGCTCCATTTCATTATGTCCATTTACATTATGCTTGTCTTTCCTTTATGCATGACTAGCTAGATTTTTAGTTGGCTAATTCAAGGGAGAATTCCTCTTGGGCCCTCCATTTCAACTTATTTTCTTTCCTCCCCGGTGTACGATGGTTCGGTTTGACTGGGTTGAGTGTGGACGTGGTGGTGAGTCCTTGATATCCCGTAGGCATTTGTCACGGGGTATGCTTGGATCCTCACCTCCATTTAGTTGTGAGGCTTTGATATTCCGTAGACTTGTCATGGTTTATGCTTAGATCCTCATTTCCATTTGTCCCGAGCTTCCCACGAATCAATCGTTCATCTATAAACCCTTGGAGGAAGGTTTTGAGTTGAGTTGGTATTCCCATTGGAATGACCCTTTGGATTAGCCAACACTTGTTTTCTTGCATTTTCAGTACAAACACAACTCTACAAAACAAACTAAAAGATTTTACACTTTCTCTTTTTGACAAAATCACCTTCACACACTTGAACTTTCCTTCCCTGAGGAGACGACCTTGGAATACCACCAAGTAAAACACGACACGCGAAAGACTCCTTGCGATTGGGGAGCACTTTTGTTCACACATTTCATTTCACATTTCATTCATTCCATCCTCCATTCTGTTGCCCTATCTCTTGCATCATTCCGAGGGAGAGTGACACTCCCTTAGTCCTATAAGCCATACACACATTGAGGGGTGATGTTTAGGGGTTAGGAATAACAACATTTTTCATCAATCACCTAGCTCTTAGGGGTGAATCCACATACAACGGCTCTTCTAAGGTATCAACCTCTAATCCCAAATCCCTCACACATGATGCAGAAATGAATGAATGCGATGCACCAGAGTCAAATAACACCCTAGTCCATAAGCGAGAGAGTAGAAATGTATCCTTAATGACTGACTGATCCACTGGCTAAGTCTGAGGTGTGATGGCGTAGACACGCCCCTGAGTCCCCGAAGTCCCGGCCTGCATGCCCTGGCCCATCTGGCCTGACTGTGGAGTCCCCACTCGGAAAGTGGTAGGGGCCTGAGTAGTGCCCTGGAATTGATACTGACTTCCCTGGCCCGTGGTGGGGTAGGGAGGAACAAAGTGTGTCTGTGGCTGTCCCACTGATGACTGGGACTGAGATGTCCCATAACTCTGGGATCCCTACCTCTGAGGACAATTCCGCTTCACATGACCCGGCTGATGGCAATGATAGCAAGTCTTCTGACCTGCCTGATATGTTATCCTGAAGTTTCCCCCGCCTTGGGAGGATCGACCTTGACCTTGGCCCTGATACCCGCGGCCCTGTCCCTGAAATCCTTGTGGAGTAGAAGTCCTCTACTTCTTCCCTAAGCTAGAAGAAGAGGATTGACCCTCCTTCTTCTTATCCTTAGCACCCGCCTCCCGGATGCTTCGTGCGTCATCAACCTCTCTCTCAATTGCCATAGTTGTCTCGACCATCGAATCCAAGTCTTGCAGGCGGAGGCCCACAATCTTTCCCCAGATGGATAGTTTCAAACCATCCTCAAACCTTCTTACCTTGGCCATATATGTGGCCACGTAATCATCGGCAAAACGGGCTAGCTCGGTGAACTTGGCCACATACTCCATCACCGTCATTGATCCTTGTTTCAAATCTAGGAATTCCCGGGCCTTTGCATGTCGAACGGTCGTTAGCAAATATTTACCCATGAAGAGCTCCCGAAACTCTTCCCATGTCATGGCCTCTAGGTTCTTTGAGGCCGTCACCCAATCCCACCACAATTGAGTTTCTCCCTCTAGCTGGAATGCAGCTAGTCTTATCTTAGTGGCATCTGAGGTGACCTCCATTGCCCCTAAGATCTTATTGACTTGCCGGAACCAATGGTCGGCCACCATCGGATCCGCCCCTCCCATAAAAACTGGAGGTTTGTGTGCTTTAAACTGTTGGAGCTTACTCGTGCCTCCATGTCCGGCATTTTCACTAGCTTGTGCAACCGTAGCCGCCATCATGCCCATGGTTTCCGTAAACGCTTGTTGGTCGAAGACCGGTGGTGGTTGATTATCTACACACATGTCAAGTGGCAATGTCACACTAACTTAGTATCCCGAGATAGGGATCAAGTTGAGATGTTATAAACTTTTCCCATTGTCTCACTAGTAACGCATATGCCACCACTAGTAGACATCTACGCTATTAACTTTCTCGTTCATTCACTTTCCCACTCCCAAGGTTAAGTTCTCTAACCCTAGTGTGTCCATTTCCATACATATTGTACCATGCATATAATTTATACAACACATACCACATAACATGTAGCAATTTAAGCACAGAACATGTAATGCACAATGAATGCAATGGTCTAGACCCATGCCCCATCAAGCTCTAGGTAAATCGCATACCTATGCTCTGATACCAAGTTGTGACGCCGCAAAATCTGGGGGTCCGTTGATAACCAATCAACCCGTGGAAACACCCGTGAATGTCGCTTAACCCGACACCACGTCACCACATTCCCTTTATCGGTATTTATATATATATAAATGTCAAAGTCCAATTTCTTTTGGTTGGTTGACCCATCCGAGGTCCAATATACCACCATTGATATTCTGCTATTGTCCATTTATAACATTTAAAGGAAGGAAACAATGGCCCAAAAGTTTGGCAAACAATAATAAAATTTCAGAAAATTTTGGGGGGGCGTACCGGTACGCGTACCGGTATGGTATGCCCACTAGACCTCGACGTACCGGTACGCTCTGCCTTCTGATTGTCGCCGTACCGGTACGCGTACCGGTAAGGTTCTGCCACTTTTGCCTTTTTCCTTTGTTTTTCATTTCCAATCCATTCAACTCCATTCCAAACTCATCCCACACATGCATAATGAAAGTTTTCATACTATACAAGGTTAAAAGCAACTCTATTACACTTAATTCCATAGTTTTACATACCAAAAACTAAGTTTTCATAATGTTTTACGAAAACTCGAACAAAGCCACATTTCGGCCTTCTTCATCCTTGGGGCTCGAAATGGGAGCCATCCGCCGGTGTGAACCCCGCACCTGAAATGTTTTTCCCATGAAGGGTGAGCCACGCTCAATAGGGTATCTCCTAAAGAGGCTACTCCCCAACCTATATGCATATGAAATGTTCACATGCCACAAATCAACAATTCTCGACATTCCAATTTAGAACATGAGATGAGACTCACTCACGCATGAAGTGAGATGAGACTCACTCACGCACATCATCCCGAGCCCTTCCTGGCTCCTCAACACATGCAAGTGCCAATGTGTATGAACCCGTCACCTATAATCATATCAGATGACATTTACCAATCCAGGGTCTTTGTAGGGGTGGATGTTCATGGACTCACACCAAAGGTCACCCAACCTACACGGAATTTACGGACTTCCACCGAAGGTTCCGCGTACACCTATACACTTAATGGGCCGAGCCAAATGAGTGCGTATCCTAATCACCGGGCCTTGCACCCGAGGGATCTTCTAGCCCTTCTTACTAACCCCAACCCTATCAACCATGCAAACCGTGCGACTCGGCTAGGTTTTCAACCAAGCTCACTTGAGCCCACCCGTCATCCACCAAATGTGGTGTTGACAACAACAACCATGCACCTACACCCACATATGCGATGTTCCCGTGCATAATGCAATGTAATGCCTCATTGCAACATGATACTAAGTTCAATATGTGATGAATGACATATGAACTATATTAACATATTTCATGGCAAAATTATATCATAAGCATATAATTCTCAAAACACAATTTTTCAAGCATGTTATTACATAAACATGCTATTAACACTTTAAATTCTCAAGGCACATATATATATAAACGCATAACATGCCCACAATCTCATATAACACAAGAATCACATTGGTTCCATTTCATCTACCCAATTCTAGAATCACATTTGACAATTTCCAATTACCAATCCAAGCTAGGATTTATCTCTACCCATTTTAATACCCATTTCACCCAATTCACAACAATAGGTAAGTGATATTTAGTTCTATCAATCTACCCATTCCACAAAACATACTAGGCTTGGAATAAACCTTAGTAGGAGGGAACCCTACCTCTTGAAGCGTAAGGAACAACCGTAGGAAGCTTTCAAGACCCGATTCAAGCCCAAAGCTCTAGCTCCCAAAAATCCCGCCCATGGAATCTCGCCCAAACCCGACCTCCTTGGTATGGTTTTGTAGCCCTTGGCGAGGAGAACAACTTTCCCTCTTGGCTCGAGTGGATTTGAGCTCTCAATCTCCGTAGATCGTAGAGAGAAGGCGGAGAATCCTAGCTCTTTCCCTCTCTTCTTTTCACGTTGAACGGCTGAAGCAAAATGGGGAGAAAATCTGATTTTCTCCCCTATTTATACTCTCTAAATACTTGGCCCACAATGCACTACACGACCCTTCTTTCCCGGGTCTGTTTTCGCCCCGAAACGATTAAATTTCGCTCCGATTCCAGTTCAAAATATTTTTATTTTAACTTGCCTTCATTTATTTCCCAAACTTTAAAATTTTATTTAAGATTTCGTTTTTGGGTCACCCGAGGCCCGCCCGCCTCGTAAAACGCAAAAAATTCGACTATCTCGGAATTCCACGAAATTTGATGGGGTAACTAAATTTCGCGAGACGAATCCAACGGTAAGGTCTGTTTCGTCATTCGAGCTCTAGAAAAATTCAGGTTTGCAACATGTACCGTAGTGACAAATTACCGTTTTACCCTTTTTCACAAAAGTTCAAATTTACCCGGGTTTTACATGATCATTTATCAAGGCTGAATTATGATATAAGGGAAGAACCAATACCAACCAAAGAAACCTTTCCAGATGAGCAGTTATTTGCAGTAACAGAAGTACCATAGTATGCAGATATAGCCAATAATTTAGCCACATGTACTATTCTTTTTCATTATACCAGGACCGACAAAAAGAAATTTTTGAAAGAGGTACGCAATTTCTTTTGGGAAGATCCCTATGTGATTAAGTACTGTAAAGATCAAATAATAAGGCGTTATGTACCCAATCATGAAATCGGTTAGGTCATTTCATTTTGTCATTCTGAAGCATGTGGAGGGCATTTTTCTTCAAAGAAAATCGCTGCTAAAATTTTGCAATGTGGACTTTATTGGCCCACTATTTTTAAAGATGTACATGTCTTTTGTCTAAATTGTGACAGATGTCAAAGAACGGGAAATATTTTGAAAAGAAAAAAGATGCCTTTGAACCCTATTTTGGTCATTGAAATTTTTGATAGTTGGGGCATCAACTTTATGGGACCGTTTCCCCCATCTTTTGGATATCTATATATTTTGGTTGTCGTTGATTATGTTTCCAAATAGGTAGAGACAATTCCTTGTCGAAACAATGATCACCGCATGGTGATCAGGTTTTTAAAAGAAAATATTTTGTCTAGATTTGGAATTCCTCAAGCCATTATAAGTCATGGGAACATATTTTTATAATAAATTTTTTGAAAACCTAATGAAAATGTATTTGATTTCTCACAAAATATATGCCCCTTATCATCCCCAGACAAGTAGACAAGTTGAATTGGCCAATAGGGAGATAAAATACATTTTGAAAAAAATAGTAAATATAGACCGCAAGGATTGGTCTTTGACACTGACTGATGCGATTTGGCCTTACCGAACTGCATACAAAACTGTTTTGGGAATGTCTCCTTATCGACTAGTTTACGGTAAACCATGTCACTTGCCTGTGGAATTGGAACATCGAGCATACTGGGCAATCAAAATGATGACCTTTGTTATTGTCAAAGCAAGTGCATCCCCAAAATTCAGATTAATGAATTGGAAGAACTAATAAATGAAGCATATGAAAATACTAAGATTGCCAAGTCCAGAATAAAAAAATTTCATTATAAGAATATTGTGCGAAAGTCCTTTGTAACTTCTCAAAAAGTCATGTTATATAATTCAAGGCTCTGCCTATTTCCTAGGAAGTTGAGATCAAGATGGACAGGGCCCTACATTGTTAAACAAGTTTTTGAACATGGGGCAATTGAAGTTGAGAATCCATTAACTGGAAATATTTTTAAAGTGAATGGTCAAAGGCTTAAGCCACATCATGATGGATTTGTTCAAAATATGGATTCCATTCAGTTAATGGAACCTATATATGTGCCTTTAAAAGTCTTTATAAGTGTTTGATTGTAAATAGTAGTACTAACTGTTTGTTGTTTGTTTTATAGATTAGGGTTTGGCAATATGGATTTGTCTCGCCTCCAGATCTTATTAGCAATTGTCTATAATTTTACTTCCTAATATTATACAATGAGGACAATGTTGAATTTAGGTTAGGAGTAGGGAACAATCCATATTTGTCTTTGTGACCAGCATACATTAAAGAACTGGAAAGTGAGTCTTTTTTAGTTTCAAAAATTTTCAATATTCGTCTTTGTGACCGGCAAATGTTAAAGAATCAGATAGTGAGTCTTTTTCAAAACAATTCAAAATTTTTTTCAAAAAAATGGATAAAAAAATTTTATGGATTAGTTTGGGTGTGTTACGTACTTTTCCAAAAGATATATATTCTTTGATCATAGCCAAAGCAAAGTTTGTGAGACAATTATAAATTTTTGACAATCAAGCAAAACATTTGTGCGAAAAAAGTTCATTTGCCAAACGTCGACAAGCAAATCGACTCGCTGGCTATGTAAAGTGCGGTCGATGAATGCATTTGAGAGAGTATAATCAGTGTGCTAAACCAATTTCAGGTCGAGCATTAGATCGTCTTCACTGGATTAAGTATAGGCAAAGTAAGGATTACCCTGAGACGCCATCTTATTCCAGTCCCATGCTTTCAAGATATGTGCGACAGGAGATTAATCAGTTCACTGATGTTCTCGATTTAGAAGATTCTGATTAAAACAAATTATAATCAAAGCATATAATCTTAGGATTTGTATGAATGTATATAACTATAATTTGATTTTATATGTTAATGTAGAATTTAAGTTAAATGTGTAAATATTTGAATTTAAATTGAGTTTCTATAACTATAGGCTGAAAAACCGAAGCTGGAAACCAGGAGGAGATCAATCATCAGCAGCCTGCAAGCCTAAGGAGATTTCAGAGAATCAGCACTGTCCGAACGGTGCTGATAGCGTTCGAACTGTACTAGCCAGTGTAAAACCTCCTATTCGCGTAGAAAACAGGCCAGCATCTCCCTCGCAACAAGAATTCAAAAAAACAGCAGGACCTTTCATCCTCTATCTTCAGATTTACTTCACCCATCAGTTTTTCTTGAATTCTACTCCGATTAAACACTTACCCATAACCTTTTACAAGTTTTCACCAATTAAAAATCTTTGAAACAGTTTATTTATGAATAAATTCAAGAACCCATGGATCCAAGAGCAAGAACAAGAGCTTCGTCAAGCCGAGCACGACGAGGAGTCTCTTCACATCCTGAAGCAGCCCCGTAGTAGCAAGAACAACCCCAGGGTCAAAATGTATTCGACGCTGCTATGTTTGAAAATATTGATCAGCAGGTTTGGTATGATAGTGATTTTTATTCTAAGCCTATTATTGTTGAGAGACCTTTTATATATGAAGATTTTGAACAAATAGGGGTTAGGCAAAATTTAGTGGCACAAGGTTGGCTTAACTATGTGAAATTTGTAGGTCCTGCATATGAATGCTTAGTCCGAGAATTTTATAGTAATGCAAAAGAAACCGGGCCAAGGCAAATTCGCGTTTACGTTAGGGGAGTTGTTTTTCAAGTTACACCAGCTACTATTGCTAATTTTTTGAATCCAATCCCAAGGTATCAGCAACCATAGTATCCGTACACCGCATTGCCTGATATAAGAGTCATTGGGATTGAGTTGACTGGGAATCCGAAGTATTTTTTGGGGTAGGCTGATTAACCCTAATTAGTGTAGAAATTAAGATGATTAAGTAATTAATTTTGTAAGATAGAACAATTAAATATTATGAATTATAGTTTGTGCTTAAATTAAAGTTTTAAATACTTTATGCTGAAAATTCAGGGTCAAATGCAGAAATACTGAAGAATACAGGACAAATGTGCAAAGCTTGAAGTAACAAAGGACCCAGGTGCAATAAAGAAACATGAACCAATAAGAAGTTGACAAGTGGCAGCCCAAGAAGCCAACACCTAGCACCACTGCAAGGCACCAACCTTCCGGAAGGTGGTGCTAGGAATTGGGATGGTCTCCCTTGGCTGAATGCTTCCCCCCCTCTATAAATAGGGGTGCCTTGTTTATTCTTCATTCCATTCCTTTCCAAGCCTTTCAAGACTTCCCCAAGACTAACTCTCCCTTCATTTGGCCGGCCATCCTTGAGCCAAGAAAGCTTTCCAAAGCTAGAAAGAAAGAAAGAAAAGAGAAAGAAAAAGAAAGAGAAAGTTCAATACATAGCCGGTCCGTGATACACGTTTACTGTTACTCTGTATTTCTACATTTCTATTGTATCTTTCTATTTGGATAGTTGAACTACCGCCACTTTTGTGTCTTGAATGATAATAAAGGTGGTTGTGCTTCAATTGTTCCTTGTGAAAGAAGTTTTACAGTTTACCATTTAATTTTAGTTGTAATGACGAATAATCACACTCCTTGTTTGTCTGTAGCAATGGAGCGTGAGTAGTCGTTTATACCCTTCAAACTAGGGTAAACATATGTATAATATTAGTTAGATTATGGAAATGCTGATGTTTTATTTATATGTTTATTTATATATGTATTATATGGTTAATGCGTGATATAGTGATGTACGTAATTTTGGTACTGTGCCTAGAATTATGTCATCACTGTATCATAAGACCAGCCAGTTAAAGATCCACGGTGTTCCTACCGGTATGGCTTGTCCTCCATTGGAACGCTGAAGATTTTCTACTGATGTGTGGTACATAACCTAAATGATCCTCATGAATGGCTTGTCCTTCTGGGTTATTAGGGTTTCTTTACTTACTATATATAACTATATTGACAGTCTAACAACCACGGTGTTCCTACCGGTATGGCTTGTCCTCCATTGGAACGCTGAGGGTGTTTAACTGTCATATATATATATATATCACAGATGACCTATTGGGTAATTCAAGTATTCCTCATGAATGGCTTGTCCTTCTGGTGCACTTGAATTAGTTAATTGGTACGTCTATAACCACCTTTCCTAAGAAGTTGCTGTGTTATGCTATATTACCACCAGTTAACCTAAAAAGTGGTTGTGTTATGGATTAATTTGTATGTACTTGCTATCAAGAGATCAATTGAATAACTCAAGTATTCCTCATGAATGACTTGTCCTTCTAGTTTTCTTGGGTTAATCAATTGACATGGATATAACCAGTTTTCCTAAGAAGTTGATGCGTTATGATTTATTACTACCAGTTAGCCTAAGAAGCGGCTGTGTTATAGTTTATATACATCAGACCTGCCGATTGACTTTCCAGTAAAATGGAAGTTAATTGTTGTGAGGTAGCATTTCCAGTAATCAACCAATATAAAGCATATGGATCCTTAAACTGAGGGGTATTTTTTATATTGTTATCACTTATACGCTTTACTTACGCATTTTATTATCTCTGCACTTTATTTCCGCAGTGTATTTAAATTAAACTAATTATCAATCTAAGCTCACATCACAAGCTATCAAACATCATACTACTCCAAACAACAAACTTTACTGTTTTTCTTTATTTTAAAATCTAAATTACTAAAACTCTTCGTGAGATCGATACTTGGACTTAAACCGAGAAAACTACAATTTGACCACTTATAGTTGGGTGTATAATAATATAATTTAGACCACTAAAAGTGCGAATCAAGTTTTTGGCGCCGTTGCCGGGGAGTTACGGTAATATGAAAAAAAATATATATAAAAATAAAAACACATAAAAAAGAAAAAAAATATAAATAAATATTTGTTTCTTTGTATTATATGTTTATAGTTTGTTTGTTTGTTTTTAATAGTCTATGTCTGTTCATTCATCAGTAGGTTCTGTAAATCAGTCGACTCCTTCGTCTTCATCATCTTCTTCATCTGCATCTACACAAGAATCATTTGAATTAAGTATGGCTCAAAACGTACCTAGGGAGGAAGAAGCTAGAGAACAAGAAGTAGTTCAAAATGTCCGACCATTAAGAGAATATCTACATCCTACAAGAACTAATGTCCCGTCATGTTTTGTTTTTCCAACAAACGCTCCAAATATTAATATTAAGCCAGACACAATACAATTACTACCATAGTTCCATGGTTTAGAAAATGAAAATCTTTATGGGAGATACTGTAACACCCCAAATACCACCCTGGACGGCATTACACTAGGAAACCATTCATGTCATGAGAGCAACTAAATATATATTCATCGAATAAGAAACATTCTTAATTTTAACAAAATTTGGGCAGAGTCTCCTTTGTACAGGAAGCTCCACCCAAAAATCACAACCTGTGCAATTCTATTAACTTGACCACACAGGGTCCATTTAACCATCCAATAACAATAGAATTTTTATTTACCATCTATACTATCCTTAACATTATCACAAAAGAATAGACCAGATATGGCAATTACATTCCCCAAAAGAATTACATGAATATATCGCAGCGGAGTTTCAAAAGAATCTAGACTTTACATTGTTCAGAAATAAATCTTCTAGTCTAGAACAAAATAAGCTATATCTCTAGATGTCCCATTTGGGATCTAGGTACCCCTCCAAGGAAGCTTCCCCAAGGCCCGGCTCATTCACACCGAGCTCCTCCTCTAAAGCCAAATCTGAAAAATATTAATTGTAGGGGATGAGCACGAAACTCTGTAGCAAAATCTTCCCAAACTCAAACAAGGTTTAGAAAAGCATATAAAACGGTTGGTCTCATTTTCACAAATAGCATATATACCATTTTGAAGGAAAAGCAGGATATTTTAAATAGATCTCAAGTTTAAACCATAACAACAATCAAGTAAAAGAATAAATTAAATTGAACAACAATACACCGTGTCCAAAGTTAGGCCAATTCGGAAGGGCGTCTTCCGATGCACTGTCCCATACCAATGCACCGGTCGAGACGTTCCAACTCATCATCCCAAGTATATTGGTTCATCCCCGTACCATGTAGGTTGATTGTTTCTCATGAATCTACCCAACGATTATACCTAGTCCACCAAACACAATCACATTCACAAGCATTTTAGGAAAGGGCATCTACCATCCCAATGGCAGTGACGAGTCCCTTCCCAGGAAAAATATACTATCCCTTGTTCGAACTCCAGTGAACGATAGTGGTTTCATTACCGAATGACAACCCACTACAAGTGCTAGGAAACCATCTCACCCCCACTGGGGTAGACTAACCTCTAACACTCTACGGCATCTCTCGAAGGCAATCCAAGTCCCTCACAACAACCATACAATTGAGGAAACCAAAATATTCTCAATTCATCAACATTTCCAGGAATTACCAAATTCCACAATTTCTAATATAATGTTTCATAATATGCTGGAAGAAAATGAGCAAGAGATCATCATAAGTACATTTTGGTGTACAATATCAAACACTAAAGTTTTGAAAGCAATACCAAGGAAAAATAGAGGGAAAAGTCCATTTCTCTTTAAAACCAAGGTTTGAAGATGAAAAAGAGAAATTTAATAGTTACCCAACCATCACAATGTTCAAAACATGGCATTTATTTCAAGAGGAACAAGAATCATGTATTTCTTATCATGTATATAAGGATGAGAGTGGAAAACATATATATATACATTAACCCTAGCCTCAATGTAAGAGATTAGGAAGAAATCCCCTACCTCAATGCTCAAGAGTTTTAGCCAAATACCCAAGCTTCAAGACCTTCTTGCTTTCCTTTCTTTTTCCTTTTAATCTCCTCTCCCTAGGGTTTTCAAAAGATTTGGGTGAGAGTGGGTGAAGAATGAAAGAAAAGAGAATGAGTAGAGAAGTGAAATCTTAGAAATCTAGGGTTTTAATCTTCTAAAATGGTGTATCTTTCCTTATCTTTGATGTTCTTCTCTCCCTCTCTTTCTCTCTAAAGGTGCCTAGGGTTTAGAAGGCTGAAATGAGGCTCAAATAGTCGGCCTTAAGTATTTATAGGGAGAGAGAGAGAGGCCGAAATTTGCGACTTTAAAATAAACAGTCTGGTTTCGGTAGTACCGGTACCATTCAGTACCGGTACCCAGTACCGGTACAAGAAACCTTCTGGAATCGGGGTACCGGTACACAGTACCGGTACCATTTACCCAGTTTTGCCTATTTCTTTTGTTTTCCATTTCCAATCCATTCCAAAACTAACCGAATCCATCACAAACCTCTCCAACACATATTTATACACCAAACCTATCTAATACAAGTTATAGGACCTAACATTTTATATTTTCACTCACTAAAACTAAATTTCAACTATGATTTTCATTAACATTTTAAATCTTTACTTTTCAAATTTACAAAGTTCAAACACACTTCAATACCCCTATCCACATCTTTACAACCATTATTTGCTATATCTATATATCTATATGCATATATAAAAGAAAATGCGGGGTGTTACAATCCACCCCCCTTAAAGAAAGTTTCGTCCTCGAAACTTACCTCAAGTAGCGAACAAATGTGGATACTTCTCCCGCATTTCTTGCTCCGGTTCCCAAGTAGCTTCTTCCACTCCATGGTGTTGCCACAAAACCTTCACTAGTCGGATGACTTTGTTACGGAGCACCTTCTCTTTGGCATCGAGAATCTTCAACGGTTGTTCTTCATAGGTTGCTCCCTCTTGAATTTCAATATCTTCCAAGTCTACGACCGGCGTTGCATTCGATTGACACTTTCTCAACATCGACACGTGGAACACGTCATGTACTCCGGGTAGCTGGGCTGGTAGTCGAAGTTGATATGCCGCCTTGCCTACCACTTTGATTATCTCAAACGGTCCGGTATATCTTGGCGCTAACTTCCCCTTCTTGCTGAATCGAAACACGCCCT
The DNA here is from genome assembly GCA_951799425.1 of Ilex aquifolium. Lineage (NCBI taxonomy): Eukaryota > Viridiplantae > Streptophyta > Magnoliopsida > Aquifoliales > Aquifoliaceae > Ilex > Ilex aquifolium. The sequence goes on from OX637393.1 coordinate 20,830,380, forward strand.
TCTTGGGTGACACCTTAAGGTATACGTAGTCTCCCACCTTGAATTCTAAGGGTCTTCGTCTGTGGTCCGCATAGCTCTTCTGTCTACTTTGCGCCGTCCGTAGCCTCTCTCGGATGAGTTGAATCTTCTCTGTAGTTTCTCTAACAAGGTCCGGTCCCAACAAACTACTCTCGCTGGTTTCTAACCAACATGTCGGTGATCGGCATGGTCTTCCATATAATGCTTCATACGGTGCCATCCCAATACTTTTCTGATAGCTGTTGTTGTATGCAAATTCCACCAACGACAAATGGTCGCTCCAACCTCCCTTGAAGTCCAACACACAAGCACGCAACATGTAACACCCCGCATTTTTGTTTATATATGTATATAGATATCTACTAAATCATAGTTGTAAAAATGTTGATATAGTATAACTCGAGGAAATAATATTTGAAATTTAGTTTTAGTATGTGAAAATACGAAATTTTATGTCCTAGAACTTGTACTAAATAGGTTTGAGGTAGAAATATATGTTGGAGAGGTTTGGGATGGTTTTGGAAGAGATTGGAATGGATTAGAAATAAAAAATAAAGGAAGTAGGCAAATCTGGGATCAACTACCGGTAGTAACTACCGGTAGTCAATGGTCCAGTGTGCCCGAACTACCGGTAGTCAATGGTCCAGTGTGCCCGAACTACCGGTAGTCAATGGTCCAGTGTGCCCGAACTACCGGTAGTCAATGGTCCAGTGTGCCCGAGCTACCGGTAGTCAATGGTCCAGTGTGCCCGAGCTACCAGTAGTCAACGGGTAGTCGAGTGCCAATGTACCCGAGCTACCGGTAGTCACTGTAAAAATCTGAAATTTTAAGTCGCGAACAAGCCGATTTTTCCTCCACTATAAATACATTTTTGTCACCTCCTTAGCCTTCATTACACCACTCCAAACCCTAGAAAACATAAGAGAGGAAGAGAGAAAGAGAGAAACACAAGATCAAGAGAAAACAAGAGATTGAAGGGTTGATTCAAGATCAAAGCCCTAATTTTTCCAAGAACATTAAGGTAGGGGATTTCTTCCTATGTTCTTACATTGAGGCTAGGGCTAAATTATATGTATTCTTTTGGTTTAAAATCATATGTACTTGCTATTAAATACATGATTCTTGTTCCTCTTGAAATAAATGCCATGTTTTGAACATTGTGATGGTTGGGTAACTATTAAATTTCTCTTTTTCATCTTCAAACCTTGGTTCTAAAGAGAAATGGACTTTTCCCTCTATTTTTCCTTGGTATTGCTTTCAAAACTTTAGTGTTTGATATTGTACACCAAAATGTTACTTATGATGATCTCTTGCTCATTTTCTTCCATCATATTATGAAACATTATATTAGAAATTGTGGAATTTGGTAATTCCTTGAAATGTTGATGAATTGAGAATATGTTGGTTTCCTCAATTGTATGGTTGTTGTGAGGGACTTGGATTGCCTTCGAGAGATGTCGTAGAGTGTTAGAGGTTAGTCTACCCCAGTGGGGGGTGAGATGGTTTCCTAGCACTTGTAGTGGGTTGTCATTTGGTAATGAAATCACTATCGTTCACTGGAGTTCGAACAAGGGATAGTATACTTTTCCTGGGAAGGGACTCGTCACTGCCATTGGGATGGTAGACGCCCTTTCCTAAAATGCTTGTGAATGTGATTGTGATTGGTGGACTAGGTATAATCGTTGGGTAGATTCATGAGATACAATCAACATACATGGTACGGGGATGAACCAATATACTTGGGATTATGAGTTGGAACGTCTCGGCCGGTGCATTGGTATGGGACAATGCATCGGAAGACGCCCTTCCGAATTGGCCTAACTTTGGACACGGTGTATTGTTGTTCAATTTAATTTATTCTTTTCCTTGATTGTTGTTATGGTTTAAACTTGAGATCTATTTAAAATATCCTGCTTTTCCTTCAAAATGGTATATATGCTATTTGTGAAAATGAGACCAATCGTTTTATATGCTTTTCTAAACCTTGTTTGAGTTTAGGAAGATTTTGCTACAGAGCTTCGTGCTCATCCCCTACAATTAATATTTTTCAGATTTGGCTTTAGAGGAGGAGCTCGGTGTGAATGAGCCGAGCCTTGGGGAAGCTTCCTTGGAGAGGTACCTAGATCCCGAATGGGACATCTAGAGATATAGCTTATTTTGTTCTAGACTAGGAGATTTATTTCTGAACAATGTAAAGTCTAGATTCTTTTGAAACTCCGCTGCGATATATTCATGTAATTCTTTTGGGGAATGTAATGGCCATATATGGCCTATTCTTTTGTGATAATGTTATGGATATTATAGATGGTAAATAGAAATTCTATTGTTATTCGATGGTTAAATGGACCCTGTGTGGTCAAGTTAATAGAATTGCACAGGTTGTGATTTTTGGGTGGAGCTTCCTGTACAAAGGAGACTCTGCCCAAATTTTGTTAAAATTAAGAATGTTTCTTATTTGATGGATATATATTTAGTGCTCTCATGATGTAAATGGTTTTAGTATGTAATGCCGTCCAGGGTGTGTTTTGGGGTGTTACACAACATGTCTTCTAGAATCTGGATTACTCTCTCGGATTGGCCATCCGTTTGGGGATGAAAGGCGGTGCTGAAGTGTAACTCTGTCCCCATAGCCCTTTGAAGACTTTGCCAAAATTGCGCTACGAAACGAGAATCACGATCTGACACAATGGATAGCGGAACTCCATGCAATCTCACTATCTTGCGAATATAGAGCTTGCTCAGGGTCTCTAACGTGTCGGTGGTCTTCATACTCAAGAAGTGAGCGGACTTGGTGAGTCTATCAACAATGACCCATGCGACATTATGCCCTCGTGAAGTCCGTGGAAAGCCAGATACGAAGTCCATGGTGATGTGATCCCACTTCCACTCTGGGATAGGCAAAGACTGTAGTAATCCTCCTGGCTTTTGATGTTCGATCTTCACCTATTGGCACACTTCACATCTTGCTATGAACCTTGCCACATCCTTCTTCATTCCCTTCCACCAATATTGGCGCTTCATGTCTCTATACATTTTTGTGCTACCTGGGTGGATAGCAAACTTGGAGCGATGACACTCTCCAAGTATTTCCTCCTTTAGGGACGAATCGTCGGGAACGCATAATTTCTCCCCATATCTTAATTCTCCGTTTCTTAAAGACCAACCCTCCATAGTTTCTCCATTTTCCAATTTAGCTCGCATCGACGCTAATTCAGGATCCACGCATTGCAATTCCACAACCCTACGTTGGAGAGTAGGTTGAGCCACAAGGTTGAACAAACATGGTCGGGATCCATCTTCTCCAACCCATAGATCAAAATCTCCAAGGGCATCCTTCAACTTCCATTTACTTGCAAGAACATTGAGTTCACCCCAAGACTTTCGGCTAAGTGCATCGGCGACTACATTGGCTTTCCCCGGATGGTAATTGAGCGTGAACTCGTAATCTTCTAAATACTCAATCCACCTTCTTTGGCGGAGATTCAAATCCTTCTGCGTGAAGATATATTCGAGGCTTTTATGGTCTGAGAACACTTGAAATTTCTCCCCGTATAAATAACATATCCACAACTTAAGAGCAAAAACCACAGCGGCTAACTCCAAGTCGTGAGTGGGATAGTTCTGTTCGTGAGTTTTGAGTTGCCTCGAGCCATAAGCGACCACCTTCCCTCCTTGCATCAACACACATCCCAAGCCTCGTAGCGAAGCATCGGTGTACACATCGTATCCTTCCCCGCTACTCGGAATAATGAGGATAGGCGCCGTTGTCAACTTCTCCTTCAAGGTGCGAAAGGCTAGCTCACACGCTTGATTCCACATGAATTTTTCTCCCTTCTTTGTAAGGCGAGTCATCGGCATCGCAAGCTTGGAGAATCCTTCCACAAACCTACGATAATAGCCGGCTAACCCTAAGAAACTCCGTACTTCCGTCACGTTCTTTGGTGGTTCCCATTTCATCACGGCCTCAATCTTTGCGGGATCAACCGCTACTCCTTGCTCGGACACAACATGGCCAAGGAACTTCACTTCCTTCATCCAAAACTCACACTTGCTCATCTTCGCATATAATTTATGTTCTCTCAATGTTTGTAGCACAATAGAGAGATGACGAGCATGTTCCTCCTGAGTCTGTGAGTAAACCAATATGTCATCAATAAACACAATGACAAATTCATCGAGGTAAGGCCGGAAGACTCTGTGCATCAAATCCATGAAGGCTGCGGAGGCATTAGTCAATCCGAATGGCATCACCGTATACTCGAAATGACCATACCGGGTACGAAAAGCAGTCTTAGGAATATCCTCATCCTTAATCCGCAGCTGATGATACCCCGTGCGAAGATCAATCTTGGAGTAATACTTCGAACCCTTCAACTGATCAAATAAGTCATCAATTCTTGGCAACGGATACTTATTCTTCACGGTAACCCGATTCAACCTTCGGTAATCCGTGCACAATCGTAGAGTCTCGTCCGTTTTCTTCACAAAGAGGACCGGGGCTCCCCAAGGTGAAGTACTTAAACGGATAAACCCAATCGCCAACAAATGATCTAATTGCCTCCTCAGCTCCTTCAACTCCAAAGGTGCCATCCGATAAGGAGCAATGGATATAGGTTTGGTTCCTGGGTAGAGATCAATCCTGAACTCAATCTCCCTTTGTGGGGGTAACCCTGGTAATTCATCTGGGAAGACATCTAGAAAGTCCGATACTATCAACACTACTTCAGTAGGAAGTTTGTCCCGATCATCTCCCATTAAGCTAGCTAAGAAACTCAAATGGCTCCCCGCCTTAGTTTTCAAGAATTTACTACCCGTAGTTGGAAATGGATGGGAAGAACTTCGGTCATTGATAAAACTGAAAACTACCCCTCCTGGTAACTGAAATGTAATCCGCTTGCGGAAACAATCCATTACCGCCCGGAAAGTGGACAACAAGTCCATCCCGAATATAACGTCATACCCCTTCATATTTAGAGCAACCAAATCCACAATCAATTCGTGTTCCCCAATCCGAAGCACGCAACCCTTGCAAACCCGACTAGTACCCAACTGTTCTCCCGTAGGCAAGTCAACATTCAATGCATGTTCTAGTTTCTCGAAACCCAACCCCAATTTAGTAGCATACACAGTACTTATAAAAGAATGAGTTGCCCCGGGATCGAATAAAATTCGGGCCCAAGAATTGTAAAGAAGAACGATACCTTCCACAACGGCATTGGAGGCATCTTCCTCAACTTGGGTCAAAGCAAATACTCTCCCCTGAGTGGCGCCGCCTGGGGCTAAAGCTCCTATGGGTCTCTGCTGCTGTGGTCTCTGTGGAGGTTGTCTCGGTAGTGGGGGCTGGGTTGCTTGCCCTTGTCCTGCCTCTTGATTGGTCCGTGGTGGAAAGGATGGACAGTTATGTCTGAAGTGCCCGACACCTCCACAGGCAAAGCATTGACGTGGGTCAGTGCCTGTACGAGTCTGAGTAGCTCCATCCCTTTGGGCTGTCAAGAGTCTCTGTCCTCCTGCCTGGTCAGGACGACGGTACGGTGCCGCTCTCTGCACCCCACTGCTGCTAGCACCAGTCCGTATAGGACCTCCTCTCGCAAAGCTCTGTCTCCTCAAATTATCCTCTGTGTCTCTCTCCACTAGTGCTGCCCTATCCACAAGATCTCCATATTCCCGGATCTTGTGTGCCACAAGCTTTTCCCTGATGGCAGGCCTCAATCCCTGCTCAAAGCGCTTGGCCCTCATGGCCTCAGTGGATAGGAACTCGGTGGCATAGCGGGATAGCTCGTCAAACCTCCTCTCGTATTCAGCCACCGTCATGCTACCCTGCCGTAGAGCCAGAAAGTCTATCTTCATCCGGTCCCTAACTGATTCCGGAAAATACTTGTCTTGGAAGACTTGGTCGAATTCCTCCCAAGTAAGTGCCTCGGCATTCCTCCTTCTTTTCACGGAGTCCCACCAATGGTCGGCCTCCCCCTCGAGCAAATAGGTAGCCAAGCCAACCCTCAAGTCTTCGGCAACCCCCATGCCGTCACAAATCTTCTTTACCCGACGGATCCATTTATCCGCATCCAAAGGATTGGAGCTCCCTTGGAAAGTAGGCGGGTGTTGCCTCAGAAATTCCCGAAGGGTTACCATCCTCCGGTTATCATCCCCATTGCCCGGTACTTGGGCTAATGGATGAGCTCCCCCGTTGTGGTTGTGGTTGTTGTTGTTTCCATTCTGGTTTTGCACCAGAGTGGTGAGCTCCCTCAAGCATTGATATATGCCTTGCATGGCATCGGGAGGTGGTGGTGGTGGTGGATTTGCTTGACCTCCACGACCATGCCCACGTCCTCGCCCTCGTAACCCGTCCATCCTGCACATCAATTTACAATTCAGTTTCATTGACGTACAAGGCATCCTAAGTATAGATTTAGTCTAAAGCATAAAGTTTATATCAAACTAGACCACAATTTCCTTCACCCTAATCCTATATCTCTAATGGTGATCCATAACCTACAGCTCCCATGTAAGACCTAAAGCCTAGGCTCTGATACCAACTTTGTAACACCCCAAATATCACCCTGGACGGCATTACACTAGGAAACCATTCATGTCATGAGAGCAACTAAATATATATCCATCGAATAAGAAACATTCTTAATTTTAACAAAATTTGGGCAGAGTCTCCTTTGTACAGGAAGCTCCACCCAAAAATCACAACCTGTGCAATTCTATTAACTTGACCACACAGGGTCCATTTAACCATCCAATAACAATAGAATTTCTATTTACCATCTATACTATCCTTAACATTATCACAAAAGAATAGGCCAGATATGGCAATTACATTCCCCAAAAGAATTACATGAATATATCGCAGCGGAGTTTCAAAAGAATCTAGACTTTACATTGTTCAGAAATAAATCTCCTAGTCTAGAACAAAATAAGCTATATCTCTAGATGTCCCATTCGGGATCTAGGTACCCCTCCAAGGAAGCTTCCCCAAGGCCCGGCTCATTCACACCGAGCTCCTCCTCTAAAGCCAAATCTGAAAAATATTAATTGTAGGGGATGAGCACGAAGCTCTGTAGCAAAATCTTCCCAAACTCAAACAAGGTTTAGAAAAGCATATAAAACGGTTGGTCTCATTTTCACAAATAGCATATATACCATTTTGAAGGAAAAGCAGGATATTTTAAATAGATCTCAAGTTTAAACCATAACAACAATCAAGTAAAAGAATAAATTAAATTGAACAACAATACACCGTGTCCAAAGTTAGGCCAATTCGGAAGGGCGTCTTCCGATGCATTGTCCCATACCAATGCACCGGCCGAGACGTTCCAACTCATCATCCCAAGTATATTGGTTCATCCCCGTACCATGTAGGTTGATTGTTTCTCATGAATCTACCCAACGATTATACCTAGTCCACCAATCACAATCACATTCACAAGCATTTTAGGAAAGGGCGTCTACCATCTCAATGGCAGTGACGAGTCCCTTCCCAGGAAAAATATACTATCCCTTGTTCGAAATCCAGTGAACGATAGTGGTTTCATTACCAAATGACAACCCACTACAAGTGCTAGGAAACCATCTCACCCCCACTGGGGTAAACTAACCTCTAACACTCTACGGCATCTCTCGAAGGCAATCCAAGTCCCTCACAACAACCATACAATTGAGGAAACCAAAATATTCTCAATTCATCAACATTTCAAGGAATTACCAAATTCCACAATTTCTAATATACTGTTTCATAATATGCTGGAAGAAAATGAGCAAGAGATCATCATAAGTACATTTTGGTGTACAATATCAAACACTAAAGTTTTGAAAGCAATACCAAGGAAAAATAGAGGGAAAAATCCATTTCTCTTTAAAACCAAGGTTTGAAGATGAAAAAGAGAAATTTAATAGTTACCCAACCATCACAATGTTCAAAACATGGCATTTATTTCAAGAGGAACAAGAATCATGTATTTCTTATCATGTATATAAGGATGAGAGTGGAAAACATATATATATACATTAACCCTAGCCTCAATGTAAGAGATTAGGAAGAAATCCCCTACCTCAATGCTCAAGAGTTTTAGCCAAATACCCAAGCTTCAAGACCTTCTTGCTTTCCTTTCTTTTTCCTTTTAATCTCCTCTCCCTAGGGTTTTCAAAAGATTTGGGTGAGAGTGGGTGAAGAATGAAAGAAAAGAGAATGAGTAGAGAAGTGAAATCTTAGAAATCTAGGGTTTTAATCTTCTAAAATGGTGTATCTTTCCTTATCTTTGATGTTCTTCTCTCCCTCTCTTTCTCTCTAAAGGTGCCTAGGGTTTAGAAGGCTGAAATGGGGCTCAAATAGTCGGCTTTAAGTATTTATAGGGACAGAGAGAGAGGCCGAAATTCGCGACTTTAAAATAAACAGTCTGGTTTCGGTAGTACCGGTACTCAGTACCGGTACCCAGTACCGGTACAAGAAACCTTTTGGAATCGAGGTACCGGTACACAGTACCGGTACGGTACAGGCCTATTTCTTTTGTTTTCCATTTCCAATTCATTCCAAAACTAACCGAATCCATCACAAACCTCTCCAACACATATTTATACACCAAACATATCTAATACAAGTTATAGGACCTAACATTTTATATTTTCACTCACTAAACCTAAATTTCAACTATGATTTTCATTAACATTTTAAATCTTTACTTTTCAAATTTACAAAGTTCAAACACACTTCAATACCCCTATCCACATCTTTACAACCATTATTTGCTATATCTATATATCTATATGCATATATAAAAGAAAATGCGGGGTGTTACAGATACCCTATTGAGCGTGGCTCACCCTATACGGGAAAACATTTCAGGTGCGGGTTTTATGCCGACGGACGACACTCACTCGAGCACTTGAGGAGGAAGAAAGCCAGAATGTGGCTTTACTTGAAGTTTTTGTAAAAATATTTATAAAAAAACTTAGTTTTGGCATGTAAATTTATGTCAATAATTGTAGTAGAATTTGTATCAATCATGTTTTAATGTATAAATACATGTTGTGTAAGTTTGGGATGAAATTGGTGAGATTTGGAATGGATTGGAGTCGGAAAACAGGTGAAATGGGCAAAGGTGGACAGAGCGTACCGGTACGCGTACCGGTACGGAACTGTCCAGAAGGCGGGGCATATCAGTACGCGTACCAGTACGAATAGGACCAGTGAGCTCGCCGTACCGGTACGCGTACCGGCACACTTTCCAAAAACTCAGAATTTTTTTTATTCTTTTGTCAAGTCTTTGGGCTATGTTTTCCTTCCTTCCAATGTTACAAATGGTGGTATATTGGACCTCGGATGGGTCAACTAACCTAAATTAATTGGACTTGTATTTTTTTATAAATTCCGGTAAAGGGAATGTGGTGCCGCGGTGTCGGCTTAACCGGCATCCACGGGTATTCCGCGGGTTGATCAACGGACCCCCGGATTTTGGGGTGTCACAGTATGTACTCATTGTATTTACTTAGAAGAAAATGCTAAACTATCTCGTCAAATGCAAATAAGATTAAATCCCCATTTGAAAGAGGTAGTTCGCAAAGAAGTACTTAAACTACTTGATGCTAATATTATTTATTCTATATCTGATAGTAAATGGGTCAGTCCTACACAAGTAGTTCCAAAGAAGTATGGTGTTACTGTAATAAAAAATCAAAAAAACGAATTAGTCCCAATGCGTACAGTCACAGGTTGGCGTGTATGTATTGACTATCGAAAACTAAATTCTCTCACCAGAAAGGATCACTTTCCATTACCATTCCTAGATCAAGTTTTGGAGAGAATAGCTGGTCATGCATATTATTGTTTTCTAGATGGATATTCTGGTTATAATCAGATTGAAATTGCAATAGATGATCAAGAAAAAACTACATTTACATGTCCGTTTGGAACTTTTGCTTATAAAAGAATGTCTTTTGGGTTATGTAATGCCCCAGCTACTTTTCAACGTTGCATGTTAAGTATATTCAGTGATATGGTAGAACGACACCTAGAAGTTTTTATGGACGACTTTTCAGTATATGGTGACTCATTTCACTTATGTTTAGAAATCTAGAAAGAGTACTGATTAGATGTGAAGAAACAAACCTTGTCTTAAATTGGGAAAAATGTCATTTCATGGTTACACAAGGTATTGTTTTAGGTCACATAGTCTCTGAAAAAGGAATTGAAGTTGATAAATCCAAAATTGACTTAATAGCTAATCTTCCTTCACCAAAAACTGTAAAAGATGTTAGATCTTTTTTAGGTCACGCTGGTTTTTTAGTTCAATAGCTAGACCAATTTGTAATCTTCTATGCCAAGATATAATATTTGAATGGAATGATGCATGTCAATTAGCATTTGATAAATTAAAAAATATGCTTATTTATGCACCTATCATGCAACCTCCTGACTGGTCCTTACCTTTCGAGTTAATGTGTGATGCAAGTGATTATGCAGTAGGAGCTGTATTAGGTCAAAGAAAAGATAAAAAACCATATGTTATTTACTATGCAAGCAAAACTCTAAATGATGCACAAATGAACTATTCAACCACAGAAAAAGAATTACTTGTTGTTGTGTTCGCATTAGATAAATTTCGATCATATTTGGTTGGATCGTTAATTGTTGTATTTACAGATCATGCAGCTTTAAAATATTTACTTACTAAAAAAGATGCGAAGCCACGTCTCCTGCGTTGGATTTTGTTACTTCAAGAATTTGATCTTATAATTAAAGATAAGAAGGGAGTAGAAAATGTGGTAGCAGATCACTTGTCAAGGTTAGATTATGATATAAAGGAAGAACAAACTCCAATTAGAGAAACTTTTCCTGATGAACAACTATTTGCAATAACCGAAGTACCATGGTATGCTGATATAGCCAATTATTTAGCTACTAGTACTATTCCTTCTAATTATACCTGGACTGATAAAAATAAGTTCCTAAGTGAGGTACGTAATTTTTTTCTGGGAAGATCCTTATGTGTTTAAATACTATAAAGATCAAATAATAAGACATTGTGTACCTAATCATGAAATCAGTCAGGTTATTCAGTTTTGTCACTCTGAAGCTTGCGGAGGTCATTTTGCTTCAAAGAAAACCGCTGCTAAAATTTTGCAGTGTGGATTTTATTGGCCAACTCTTTTTAAAGATGTTTATATCTTTTGTTCAAATTGTGACAAATGTCAAAGAATGGGGAATATTTCAAAAAGAAATATGATGCCTTTAAACCCTATTTTACTTATTGAAATTTTTTATTGTTGGGGCATCGATTTTATGGGACCATTTCCCCCATCCTTTGGATATATATATATTTTGGTTGTAGTTGACTATGTTTCTAAATGGGTAGAGGCAATTCCATGTAGAAATAATGATCACAGAACAGTGATCAAATTTTTAAAAGAAAATATTTTATCTAGATTTGGGATTCCTCGAACAATCATCAGTGATGGTGGATTACATTTCTGTAATAAATTTTTTGAAAACCTGATGAAAAAATACTTGATTTCTCATAAAATATCCACTCCATATCATCCGCAGAAAAGTGGACAAGCTGAATTAGCTAATAGAGAGATAAAATACATTTTAGAAAAAACAGTAAATCCAGATCGTAAAGATTGGTCTTTAAGATTAACGGATGCACTGTGGGCTTACCGTACTGCGTATAAGACTATTCTAGGAATGTCTCCTTATCGGTTAGTTTATGGTAAACCATGTCATTTGCCTGTAGAATTAGAACATAAAGCATATTGGGCAATCAAAATGATGAATCTTGATATAGATGAAGCTGGAATAGCACGTAAATTGCAAATAAATGAATTAGAAGAATTAAGAAATGAAGCCTATGAAAAAGCAGAGATTGCTAAATCAAGAACAAAAGCTTTTCATGATAAAAATATCATGAGAAAATCTTTTGAACAATCTCAAAAATTTCTACTGTACAATGCTAAACTTTGTTTATTCCCTGGAAAATTAAGATCTAGATGGACAAGACCTTATATAGTTAAGCAAGTTTTTGACTATGAGGCAATTGAAATTGAAAATCCATTAACTGGAAATATTTTTATAAACCCCCACATATTTATATTAATATAGTAATGTACTTGTTTAGTGATTCTTATATATGTAATGACGTAAAAATAAAATAAAGTCCACTAGAATTTTTGTGCACCAGATTTTAGAATATAAACAGTGCACGTGAACAGTTTACTAACTGCAACTTCAAGCCCAATTTCGATCTTGATGCAGTCAATATCTCTTAAAACTCAAAACATGGAAGTTTTAGAACTCTTTCTTAGCATTCCATAGCATCTTGAATAATCTCAATCGAAGCTCGGATGAGAGAGTTATGCCCAGATAACGAAGCAATGTCGAAACAGTCCAATTACTTCCGTTTTGCATTTAACGTCTCCATTTGCATCCTAAATCAAAATATAAGAATAATGAGTACATTTAGGCTTCAAATAAGTATAAAAGGCAAAATATTAAAATAGAAAAAATATGACATTTTGCATTCTCATCAATATATTGAAACCGTAAGAATAAAATAGTAATTTTAGTATTTCGAGTGTAAATTTATTTTAGTTTGAAATAAATCATAAAAATAAATGTTTTTAGGTTAAAATAACATTAAAAATGAATCCGAAACGTCGAAAAATCTTTGGGTGGTCATATGGATCAAATTGGAGATTTTAGTGGCAAAATCGTAATTTTGGAGAAAACAAAAACAGCCTGTGAACAGTGTTTTTCGGGGTTGGCTGTGTTTAAAACACTGATTTCAGCCCTTTACTCCCATTTCTTTCTCTCCACTCTCACCCCACACCTCTTGGAACCTTAGAGGAAGATTAAGGGAGGAAGAAAAGAGAAGAAGGAGGTCTATAGGGCTTGGGCTTTCAATTGGAATCTTTGATTCAAGGTAGGGGTTTCTCTCACTCTTGTTCATTGAGGCTAGGGCTAGATATATATATATATATATATATATATATATATATATATATGTTTTTGACTCTAAATCTTAGATATGTGTTAGGAAATCTTTGATTTTTGATATTCTTGCAAATATTATCATGTTTAAAACAAGGCTATGGTTAGATTGCCATGAAACCTCTATTTCTTGTTTTGAAAACCCTTGTGCTCATGAGAGGTGGATTTTTCTCTAAATATTCATTTGTTCTTGATTTCTAAAACTTTAGTGCTTTGTCTTGAGTAATAAATGATGTTGTTGTGATCTCTTGTTTTTTTCCTTAATTGGTCATTGGAATTGTTACATGATAAATTTGGGGATTTTTGAGATATGCATGTAAAATGAGAAATTGTGGATTTTGTATTTATTTGGAATTGTTGGTGAATTGAGAATATTTTGGTTTCCTCATTTGTATGGTTGTTGTGATGGACTTGGATTACCATCGAGAGATGCCGTAGAGTGTTAGAGGCTAGTCTATCCCAGTGGGGGTGAGATGGTTTCCTAACACTTGTAGTGGATTGTCATTTGGTAATGCGACCACTATCGTTCACGGGAGTTCGAACAAGGGATGGTATACTTTCCCTGGGAAGGGACTCGTCATTGCCATTGGGATGGTAGACGCCCTTTCCTAAAGTGTTTGTGATTGTGATGGTGATTGGTGGACTAGGTATAATCGTTGAGTAGATTCATGAGAAGCAATCAACATACATGGTACGAGGATGAACCAATATACCTGGGATGATGGGTTGGATCGTCTTGGCCGGTGCATTGGTATGGGACAATGCATCGGAAGGTGCCCTTCCTAAATGGCTTAAAGCTGAAAATGGTATATTGTTGTAAAATTTACCTTCACCTTTCACTTGATTATTGTTACGGCTTAAACTTGAGATCTATTTAAAATGTCATGTTTTTCCTTCAAAATTGATATGTGTTATTTACGAAATGAGACCGACCGGTTCTTATCTGTTTTCTAAACCTTGTTCGAGTTTGGGAGGATTTTTCTACAGAGATTCGTACTCACCCCCTACAGTTAAACATTTTACAGATTATGGGCTGGAGGAGGAGCTCGGTGCTAACGAGCCGGGCCATGGAGAAGCTTCATTAGAGGGGTACTTGGATCCCGAGTGGGACATCTAGATATGTCGTTTATTTTTGTGCTAGACTAGGAACGATTATCTACAATCATGTAAAGTCTAGTATTTTGTTTATTTCCCTGCTAAGTTCAAATGTAATTATTTTGATGTAGTAGCCATGTTTTGGGCTTATTCTTTTGGATAATGTTGTAAATATTTTATGGATCAATGGACCCGGTGTGGTCAATGTAGTATAATTGCACAGGTTGTGTTTTGGGTAGAGCTCCCCGAACAAAGGAGACTCTGCCCGAATTTTGTTAAATTAAGGAACCCCGGTTATTTATGGATTTTATTAGTTGCTCTCATGGTATGAATGGTGTTAGAAGGTAATGTCTTCCAATGTGGTTTTTGGGGCGTTACAGTTTTCAAAGTAAACGGGCAAAGGCTTAAACCTTATTATAATGGATTTACTCAAAATGTAACTTCTGTGCAACTATTTGATCCAGTTTATGTGTGTTAATTGTTATTTAATTATAAATAATATAACTAATTACTTGTAAATTGTTTGACATATTAAATCTCCTGAGTGAAAGCCAGATATCCTAATCGCTGAAAAACAACAAATTGCTGGTTTTTCTCAATACTGTTTATTACTGTTTTAACATTACAAATAGAATTTAATTTAAGTTGGGGAGATATGAGTGTGAATTTACTTGTTTTTTTTAGCATAATAATTTTTATTTAAAAATTATGTTCGTCTTTGTAACTGGCAGACGTTAAAGAACCGGATAGTGAGTCAACTTTCAATAAAAAAAAAAAAATTGAGTCATTTTTTCTTTTCTTTCTTAAAATTTAAAGAAATGGACGAAAAATTATTTTGGTTAAGTTTAATGATATTACATCATTTTCCAAAAGATATACATATGTTGATCATGCAAAAAGCTAGACATGTTAGAAATTTAGAAATATTCGAAAGTCAGGCAAGACCCTTGTGTGGAAAAAGTACATATGCTAAACACCGACGAGCAAATCGTCTCTGTGCTTGTGTAAGATGTGGTCGTACAGAACATTTGAGACAATATAATAAATGTGTAGAACCAATTTCAGGTCGAGCGTCAGATCATTTACGGTGGATTAGGTATGGGCAGAGTAAGGATTATCCTGAGGCGCCATCTTATTCTACCTCGATGTTAACAAGATACGTGAGAAATGAAGTTAACCGTGTCAATAATTTTGTTGAACCAGATAGTTCTGACACTGACTAGACATGATCAACTAATGTATAGTTTTGGGATTAAATATATATATAGTTGTAAATAAATGTAAATAACTATAGAATAAGTAGAAAAATCAGTAAATAAAAAAAATATCAAATAAAGAAATAATAAAACCAATTCTTTGAAACAAAAAAGAGTGGTTAGCAAAGTTTTGTAGAATATATAGAGTGGTATTTAATTTTGTAACTTGCAGGAGCATAATTGCAGAAATTCAGAGAAACAATCTGCAGTTACAAATCAGGAACCAGTAAAAAATATGGATGCTAGACAACGAACAAGAAAGTCTTCCACCAGAGCACGAAGGGATCAATCTCCACCACCTCAGGCATCTCCACAACAACCTCATCCAGGAAATATCTACGATAAGGTGATGTTTGAAAATCTTGAACAAGAAGTCTGGTATGATGCTAACTTTATCTCCAAAACCATCATTGTTGAACGACAAGTTATTTATGAAGATTTCACAAATATAGGAATAAAACAAATTCTAGATGCAAGAGGATGGTTACATTATGTCAGAATATATGTTCCTGCCTAGTGCTAGAATTTTATAGTAATGCTGACATAATTGGAAAAAGACAATTACGTGTGTTTGTCCGAGGTGTTGTTTTTCAAGTTACACCAACTACTATAGCCGAATTTTTTCATCTCATGCAAAGACCACCCCACCCACAATATCCCTCCACTGAACTACCTGATTTGCATGAAGTAGGGAGAGAATTGACAGGAAATCCAAGATTTATTTGGGGATGCCCGAATAATTACATAAAACAAGGGGACCTGACAGACAAATACAGAATTCTCAGTTTAATAACAGCATACAGTTTGCTACCTCGAGCTCAAAAGAATCAACTTTATACTGAGCAGACTTATTTTCTATATACAATTGGGATGGGACACACCATCGACCTGCCGAACTTAATCATGGACCAAATGTTACTTACAGTCAATAGAAAGAAACTTTCACTCCCATATGCTATGTTAGTTTCTGAGCTATGCAGGGACGAAGGTGTGATCATTAATCCGACATGGAAAATAGTGGAACCTCTTGGAGCATTGGATAAAACTTCATTAAAAAAAAGCCATGGAGCACGAATGGAAAACCAACCTGAAGCATTACCTGAACCACAAGAAGAACTGTTCCAAGTACCTGAGGAATTCATACCACTGACACCACAAGAAAATCAACCATACATTCCAATGGATGACAGAACTAATAGACAGATCTTACTGGAGATAGAGACCAATATTACTCAGATCAACAGACGCCTGGAGGAATATTAGCAGAATCAAGTACAGTTCTTTAGAGAATGTTTCGAAGCAGGATCTTCTGCTTCCTAAACAGACTGGAGATTCTACAAAACAAATTGATTTCTTTCACTCATCTTTTACATTATGCACTTTTATTTTATGCACTTAAATTATAAAGTACTTTATGTTTTAATTATGTTGTTTGTTTTAAACTTGTTTATGTTTAACTAGTTTTTGATAATTAATATAGAATTCATGTTAATTCCGTTAGAAGGATTATTTTATATAATTTACAATTGAATTAAGTTAATATTCCTATGTTTTGTGAAAATAACCTTAATCTGATCACGTGGGATTTTCATATTTTAGTTGTATATTATCTTAATATTTTCGTTTAAACTTATTCGGTTACAGCACGAATAGATTTCTTTATTCCAAAAACCTTGTGAAATATTACACTCTTTACATATTTAGTGGAGATGTATGACCAATTGAAGAATTTGAGCCAATCCTCCTTGGAGAAATATTCTACATCTACTCAAATAAACATCTTCGATTCTTCGGTAAACTTTCTTTCAATAATCTCATTAATTTTGTCTTGATTAGCATTTGTTAGATTATATTATTAGCATTATCCTTGAAATTCTCTTATGTGGGATTAATACAGATAAATAATTTCTGGAAAATGATCTTAGGCCATTTTTCATTATCTTTGAGCCTTGACCATTTCTTTTACAAAATTATATCCTTAGTCAACCATGATTGAGCCTAAAAGAGTATAAATTCTTTTCATGATACCCGAAAAACACATCCGAGCCACTTGAAAATATATTAAACCTACCTTGGCTACGTAATTTTCTTGCACCCTCTCTTAAATCAGTACGATATAGAAAGAAGACAAGGTGGAAAAGGAGAAAAGAAAAGGGTATTGACTATTCAAAGAAAAGAAAAAACCGAAAGAAAATAGCCAATAAAGTAAAAAATGGAAAGAATGAACATGCAAAATCTGAAAAGCATGGAAGAGGTGTGCCACAATATAAAAAGTAGCTTTTTGAAATCGCATTGACGTCGTTTCTTAAACCTTAACCCAATGGTCACGTTATAACCCAAAGAAAGTCCTTTTTGATTCCAGAAATCATATCTCTGTATTAATCATATATATCCATAGAGGGAGAATGTTAATAATATGTCTGATATAATGTTAAAATCCGATCATGAGATTATGTCAAATTTCGATTCTATTCAAATACCCGTTCTTCAGAATTGTTACATGTGATATTATTTGCTTCGTTAACAATATTTCAATCACATGTAACTATTGAGAGAATAGTCACTATAACGAATATGTATTATTTGCTGAGTGTATTTCAGGAAAGGATTGACATCAAGACTACCATGAAAGATGGTAATATTTCTGGAGTGATTTTTGAAACAAAAGAAATCATCACACACACAAGTTTTTATAGAAATATTTAGATAATGTTACAACTAACGTGTGTTACTCTTAGAGTGATCAGAAAAATGAAGTATTTTAGCAATGCACAGGAATACTGATTTAATTTTGATTGTGAAAAGTATGAGTTATAAACTCCTAACTACTGAAGTTTGTAGGCAGCTTCACTGAAAACCTTCACGAGACAACACTCGTCCACTAGGGATCACCTAGAGGTTTAACGGCTTATTGCATATGCTAAATGCAATCGTGAAAAAATCTACGAAAATGATTTTACCTCTATTATGTGAAATAATTTCTATAATTTGTGTTTACTAAGGACTAGTAAAGTTTAAGTTGGGGGGTGTGATTAACCCTAATTAGTGTAGAAATTAAGATGATTAAGTAATTAATTTTGTAAGATAGAACAATTAAATATTATGAATTATAGTTTGTGCTTAAATTAAAGTTTTAAATACTTTATGTTGAAAGTTCAGGGTCAAATGCAGAAATACTGAAGAATACAGGACAAATGTGCAAAGCTTGAAGTAACAAAGGACCCAGGTGCAATAAAGAAACATGGACCAATAAGAAGTTGACAAGTGGCAGCCCAAGAAGCCAACACCTAGCACCACTACAAGGCACCAACCTTCCGGAAGGTGGTGCTAGGTGTTCTTGATCCGAAATGTGTACACCCAAGTGCAGGCGGTCAAGCTATAGTAATAATCCGGTTTGAGTCCGGAGTCGAATCCACATGGAACTTTTTTTGATATTTCTAAGGCAAGCAGTGGTAGAGACCTATTGATTGTAACCCTTGAGATTTGTTGTGAGATATGAGTTTTCCTGGATAGAATATAAGATTCTTTCCAAGAGGATTTTCTTAACAAAATAGGAGATAAGTGCTAATTAAAAAGAGTCACTCTTTAGTGCAAGGATCTGGACATGTAGTTAGTTATCCGGTTTGTCATAATTGTGCTTGATAACTCAATTAACTCCCGTGTCAATGGCAAGTTAATCGGAAGATAAAGATGGATTGTGAGAATTAAGAACATGATTCCGATGTCTTTCTAGAAGTTTACAAGAATTGTCTGTGCCGAGACTTAACCCGTCTACAAACAAGCAAGTGTTTCTACAAGACATCCAATCAAGATATTAATATTCCATTCTTTAAATGAAGTACAATAAGGGGGAGGATTGAAGGGTAGTCATGAGGATCTAGCGGGGGTACTTGCCTTGAACTGATGAGTATTTCTATGCAAGAGTCATCCGTGTCATAGAAAGAGCTCGCAGTTATACAAAGTACCTTAACTTTGCTAGATGCAATCAATCATCCAATAACAAGGAGAAATAAACGTTAAGCATAAAAACATTGCCCAAATATGATTCCCGGATAACTTATACATGCCTTTCTCCTCTTACTAAAGAGTGAATGAGAAACTACTCACTCTTCATGGCTTGGGTAAAGCTAGAAAAGTGAGTGATGTTCATCCCTCCAAGTAGAGAACTTAAAAGATAAAGTAACAACAAACACGGAGCCAATCTTTAACAAAGAATGGGTGAATCACATTCCACCCTTCACGGCTTTGGTAAAGCTCTAGAAAAGTGGAAGAGTTTCACTCTTCTAAGAAAGAAAGAAGCTCAAGCAATGGAAGTGAAATGCATGAACAACAAAAGTAAAAGAAAACTAGTCACCTTTGGAGGGTGGCTTCCTCAATCAAGAATTGGAGGGTTGCTTCCTCAACTAAAAGGTGAGCTATCTCTCTTCTATGCATGTAAAATGAAAGCATAAACATAAGCATAAGCATAAAACTACTTTTATAACAAGCAAGAGATGTTGGACTAAAGCCAAACTAATCTCTAAAATAAAGGCTTCATACAAGGAAATAAACTAAATCTACAATGAGAGTTGGAGTCTAAGCCTCCATCAACTTTCCTACTTCCTACTTGGCTCCCAAAGCTCTCCAACAAGGGGAGTATTTATAGGCAAGAGGAGGAGACAAGAGGAGGAGAAGGAATAGTGTTTGCCGCCCAAGTCCAAGTGAACAGTCAACAACTCTGCTGCCAGTCTGTGGAGAACGTTCGAACGTGAGTAGGCGTTTGAACGTTCTTTCTGTTTTTGCACTAAGGGCGTTCGAACGTTGACTGCCGTTCGAACGTTTCTTCTGTTTTTGTACTAAGGGCGTTCGAACGCCAGATTTGCTCTTACCCTTTCACTCGAGTGGTCTGTTGGTCTTCTGTGAAGTTCAGTTCCAACTCTTTGCAGTAGTCTGGTCTTCCATCAACTCAAGTGCACGTTCGAACGTGAGTTGGCGTTCGAACGTGACACTCAAGTGCTTCAGAGCTCCAGTCTTCTTTCCTAACTGCAACACGCCTTCTCTCAGCAGTTGAGTCTGCTACAGTGTAATGTGGACGTTCGAACGTGAGTTGGCGTTCGAACGTTCTGGCTGTGCTTCAAGCTTCTCCAATTTTGGCTCTAATGTGCTGGTGTTGCATACAAGTGTGGTACTTGTTGTTCTTGGGTCCTTGTTCAGTTTAGGGCCTGAAATGACATCACTTAAACTCCATTAAAGTACAGTTAGTCTTAAAATGTCATAATAATATGTCAATTTTAAGTACTAATCACACTCCCCAACCTAAATATTGCTAGTCTCTAGTAATACGAAAAAGAAAACTCTACTCCTAATGCCATTTTCGTAGGTCATCCGGTTGCATTTAGCTTATGCAACAAGCCGTTGAACCACTAGGTTTACTCTAGCGGACGAGTGTTGTCTCGTGAGGGTTTCCAGGGAAGCTACCCACAAACTTCAGTCGAACTGATGTGCATAGGAGAGTGCTGATTAAAGTAAATTAGCATCATGGTCGTTGGGACACCAGATTCTCAATTTTGACTTATATCTCACACGTTCTTATTTCACAGGTATTCATTCTATGCAAAAATTATCATTTGTCACATTGGTATTTGAAATTCTCAATGCAGTAGGAATGATCATTCAAGCAACAGGAATTGTTATGTAACAAATACTCCCTTTTATCACCTTCCATGGATAGTTTCGATTTCACAAACCTCACGTAGTATACCCTCAGCAAAAGTTCACCCTGATTATAGTGACTTGTTTCTCACAAATCATGTGATCAGAAGATGGCCAATCGAAAAATCACATGCACAATTAGGAAATTAGTGAAATTTTAAAGAAGCAACTACTTATGTTTGGCATAATCTCATGAAAGAATATTAACGCAATTAAAAGAAATGATATTTACCATATCCCAATTTTGATTAACAACACATGCATGTAACAGACTTGAGATCAATTAGGGCTTTTCATAGGTTGTAGCGTGGCCAGAGGTCAGTGGCTAACGAAACGACGTCAGGGATTTTCAAAAGCTATCTTCTGTTTACGTATTGTAGCACACCTTTTTCCAACTTCTTGATATTTTTCCGAGAGATGACATTTATTTCTTTCACTTTTCTCATTTTTCACTTTCTTGGCAAGTTCTTGCCTTTTTGCTTCTGTTTTGTTTCACTTGTTCCAATCAACTCTTCTTGGATGATAATCTTGAATGCTTCTTTTTCTTTTCCTTTTTCTGTATCATCTTACAAAGAGGATGTAAGAAAATTAGATAGCCAAGGTATGTCAAGTATGTTTTCCTGTGGATTGGTAATCATATAGGTTTATTAAAGAAAAATTCATACATTGATGGCTCTGTAAACCCCCACATGCTTATATTAATATAGTAATGTACTTATTTAGTGATTCTTATATATGTAATGACGTAAAAATAAAATAAACATTGCATATGAACAGTGCACTAGCTGCAACTTCAAGTCCATGATACAGTCAATATCTCTCAAAACTCAAAACATGGAAGTTGTAGAACTCTTTCTTAGCGTTCCATATCATCTTGAATCACCTCAATCGGAGCTCGGATGAGAGAGTTATACCCAGATAACGAAGCGATGTCGAAACAGTCCGGCAGACTACCTTTCACCAATTTGATCAGAACTCTTTGTTGGAAAGTCCAAATTGCACACCGTTATTTTTGTTAGAACCCTAACTCGTATATCTTTCCAACCATATAGGTCACACATACTAGAAATACCTGAGTCAAATAAGTTTATTCTCCGAAGTTGACCAAAAATCTGCACTATGGTGTTCCTTGGATAGTAATTTTAATGTTTCGAGTGTAAATTTATTTTAGTTTGAAATAAATCATAAAAATGAATGTTTTTAGGTTAAAATAACATTAAAAATGAATCCGGAACGTCGAAAAATATTAGGGTAGTCATATGGATCAAATTAGAGATTCTTAGTGGCAAAACCGTAAATTTGGAGAAACCCAAAACAGCCTGTGAACAGTGTTTTTCGGGGCTGCTATGTATAAACTCATTTTCATTTCATTTGCCCTCATTTCTTTCACTCCCCTCACACCCCCACACCTCTTGGAACCCTAGAGAGCATTAGAGAGGAAGAGAGGAAGGAAAAAAATAAGAGATTCAAGGGTGATTCAAGATCAAATCTTCATCTTCTTCACACTAAACCTAGGTTTTCAAGAACATTGAGGTAGAGTTTTCTTCCATTCTTGTCCATTGATGTTAGGGTTATTATACATGTAGAATTTGGCTCTTAATAGTATGTATTTGTTATAGGTTCCTTGTTCCTTGGTATGTTTACAAACATTCACATGATTTGAACAAAATGATGGTTGGAAATCCATCAAACTCTTGTTTTTGGGGAAATATGGACTTTTTTCTATATCTTCACATCATCTTGATTTCGAAAATTCTAGAACTTTGTGTTGGGTAGTAAAATGATTGTATTGATGATCTCATGCTTATTTTCTTTAAACTTGTCTCTTGTAACATGATTTGCGAAATGAGTATGTTTTCTTAAATTGTTTTATTATGTATCTTGCTTGTGAAAATTGGGGAAAATCATGGAATTTGCTTGTATATGAGGTTGAGTATATTGTTGGTATGTCACTCTTGTGTATGGTGTTGTGAGGGACTTGGATTATCTTCGAAAACTGCCGTAGAGCGTTAGAGGTTAGTCTATCCCAATGGGGGGTGAGATGGTTGTCTAATGCTCGTAGTGGATCATTGTGGTGACAATGACCACTATTGTTCACGGATACCGGGGAAAAAGGTTAGTATACTAGACACCTTGGGAGGATCTCGTCAATGCCGTATGAGACGGTACATGCCCTTTCTAAATTGGTCTGTGATTGTTAGTGGAAATGGGTGAACGAGGTAGAATCGTAGGGTAGATTCATGAGAAGTGACAACCTACTTGAGTGGTACCAAATAGAAATTATTGTTCATTGTACCAAATATTATTTCTCCAAGAGTTTCGGGTAGTATGGGATGCCGCGATAACTTGTGGAAATGGTGTATGGTGGAGTGGATTATGTAAGAAATTGTTTGTCAATTAAACGTGGTTTTATTCTCTTTCAATTCCTTATTATTGTACAAACTTGAGATCTCCTTTAAAATGTCCTTATTTTATTTCAAAATTCATTTATATGTATGGGCGAAACATGACCTACCTGTTTTACTTGATTTCAAAACCTTGAATGGGTTTGGAAGGATCCTCCTATAGAGCCTTGTGCTCACCCCCCTACTTCCCCACCTTTCAGATTTTGCCTTTGACGAGGAGCTGGGAGTCGAGGGGCCGACACATTAGGACACTCCGACAGAAGGGAGCGTGGATCCCGAGATGGACGCTTAGAGCGACCCCTCCTTTCTTTTGTTATAGACTTGGATAATCTTTTGGGAGAATTGTATAGCCTAGTTTTATTTTGTAAATTCCGCTGTGTATTATAGTACTTTTGTGGGGATGTAAAAGCCATAGCTTGGCCTATTCTTTTGGGATAACATGTAAATTTGATGGATTGATTTTATGGTAGTTAAATGGACCCGGTGTGGTCATTACAGTAGAATTGCACAGGTTGTGTTTTGGGTAGAGCTCCCCGAACAAAGGAGACTCTGCCCGAATTTTGTTAAATTAAGGACCCCCGGTTATTTATGGATTTATTAGTTGTTCTCATGATATGAATGATTATTGAATGTAATGCCGTCCAGGGTGGTATTTGGGGCATTACAAATTTGGTATCAGAGCCTAGGCTTTAGGTCTTACATGGGAGCTGTAGGTTATGGATTACCACTAGGGAAGTAGGATTAGGTTGAAGGAAATTGTTGGTCTAATTTTAAATAAACCTTATGCTTTAGATTAAAGTGATATTTAGGATGTCTTGTACATCAATGAAACTAAATTGTGAATTGATGTGCAGGATGGACGGTGAACGAGTACGTGGACGTGGACGTGGGCGTGGTCGTGGTCGTGGAGGTCAAGCAAATCCACCACCTCCACCACCTCCCGAAGCCATACAGGGTATTTACCAATGCTTAAGGGAACTCACCACCCTAGTGCAACAACCAGGTGGGAACAACCACCACAACGGTGGAGTTCGTCCTTTAGTCCAAGTACCGGGCAACGGCGATGAGAACCGAAGGATGGTGGCTCTTCGAGAATTTCTACGGCAACACCCACCCACCTTCCAAGGGAGCTCCAATCCCTTAGATGCGGATAGATGGATCCGCCGGGTGAAAAAAATTTGTGATGGTATGGGGATCGCCGGGGACCTTCGGGTTGGCTTGGCTACCTACTTGTTGGAAGGGAAGGCCGATTACTGGTGGGAGTCAGTGAAGAAGAGGAGGGACACTGATACGCTCACTTGGGAGGAGTTTGAGCAAAGCTTCAACGACAAGTATTTTCCAGAGTCTGTCAGAGATAAGATGAGTGCAGACTTTCTAGCCTTGCGGCAGGGTAGTATGACCGTGGCTGAGTATGAGAGGAGGTTCGATGAGCTATCCCGTTATGCTTCAGAGTTCATATCCATCGAGGATAGGAGGGCCAAGCGCTTCGAGCAGGGTTTGAGACCGACCATCAGAGAGAAGCTTGTGGCACTCAGAATCCGGGATTACAGAGATTTGGTTGACAGAGCGGCGTTGGTGGAGAGAGACATTGATGACTCTCAGAGGAGACAGAGCTATGCTAGAGGAGGTCTGATCCGTACAGGTGCCAGTAGCAGTGGAGCACCGAGGGCGTTACCATACCGTCGCCCCGATCAGGCGGTGGGGCAGAGACCTCCTACAGTCCGAGGAGAGGGGCATGCCCCGACTAGACCAAGCACTGACCCTCGTCAATGCTTTGCATGTGGAGGTGTAGGGCACTTCCGAAACAACTGCCCTTCGCTTCCACCCAAGACCAATCAATCAGCCGGGCCATCAAATGCAAATAGGCCCCCTCCACCACCGAGACCATTGAGAGCTCAAGCCCCCGGTGATGCCAATCCAGGGAGGGTATTTGCCTTAACCCAACCGGAGGAGGATGCCTCCAATGCCGTTGTGGAAGGTATCATTCTTCTCTACAATTCTTGGGCCCGAATCTTATTCGATCCCGGTGCTACTCATTCTTTTATACGTACTACATATGCTATGAATTTGGGATTGGATTTCGAGAAGTTAGAACATGCCTTGACTGTTGACTTGCCTACGGGAGAACAGTTGGGTACTAGCCGAGTCTGCAAGGGTTGTGTGCTTCGTATTGGGGAGCACGAATTGATTGTGGATTTGATTGCTTTAGAGATGAAGGGGTATGACGTGATTTTTGGGATGAACTTGTTATCCGCTTTTCGGGCGGTAATGGATTGTTTCCGCAAGCGGATTACATTTCAATTGCCGGGAGGAGTCATTTTCAGTTTTGTGAATAACCGAGATTCTTTCCATCCATTTCCTACCACGGGAAGTAAATTCTTAAAAGCTAAGGCAGGGAGCCACTTGAGTTTCTTGGCTAGCTTGATGGGAGATGATCGGGATAGATCCCAATCGGGTATGGTGTTGATTGTATCAGATTTTCTGGATGTCTTCCCAGATGAATTACCCGGGTTACCGCCACAGAGAGAGATTGAGTTTGCAATCGATCTTTATCCGGGAACCGAACCTATTTCTATTGCTCCTTATCGGATGGCGCCTTTGGAGTTAAAGGAGCTAAGGAAGCAATTGGACCACTTGCTGGCAATTGGATTCATCCGTATGAGCACTTCACCTTGGGGAGCCCCGGTCCTCTTTGTGAAGAAGACGGATGAAACACTTCGGTTATGCACAGATTACCGACGGTTGAATCGGGTGACGGTGAAGAACAAGTATCCCTTGCCGCGCATTGATGATTTATTTGATCAGTTGAGGGGTTCTAAGTTCTACTCCAAGATTGATCTCCGCACCGGGTACCATCAACTGCGTATCAAGGAGGAGGATATTCCTAAGACTGCTTTTCGTACTCGGTATGGTCACTTCGAGTATACGGTGATGCCGTTCGCATTGACTAATGCTCCAGCAGCCTTCATGGATTTGATGCACAGGGTATTCCGGTCATATCTAGATCAATTTGTCATTGTGTTTATTGATGACATATTGATTTATTCCCGGACACAAGAAGAACATGCACATCATCTCTCGGTTATGCTACAAACATTGAGAGAACATAAGTTATATGCGAAGATGAGCAAGTGTGAGTTTTGGATGAAGGAAGTGAAGTTCCTTGGCCATGTTGTGTCCGAGCAAGGGGTAGCGGTTGATTCCTCGAAGATTGAGACCGTGATGCAATGGGAACCACCAAAGAACGTGACAGAAATATGTAGTTTCTTGGGGTTAGCCGGCTACTATCGTAGGTTTGTGGAAGGTTTTTCCAAGATTGCGATGCCGATAACTCGCCTTACCAAGAAGGGGGAGAAATTTGTGTGGACTCAAGCGTGTGAATTAGCTTTTCGCACCTTGAAGGAAAAGTTGACGACGGCACCGATCCTCATTATTTCGAACAATGGGGAAGGTTACGATGTTTACACCGATGCTTCACTACGAGGCTTGGGATGTGTGTTGATGCAAGGAGGCAAGGTGGTTGCTTATGGCTCGAGGCAACTCAAGATTCATGAGCAGAACTATCCCACTCACGACTTGGAGCTAGTTGCTGTGGTTTTTGCTCTTAAGTTGTGGAGGTGTTACTTGTATGGAGAGAAATTTCAAGTGTTCTCGGATCATAAAAGCCTTAAGTATGTGTTCACACAGAAAGAATTGAATCTTCGGCAAAGGAGGTGGATTGAGTACTTAGAAGATTATGATTTCACACTGAGCTATCATCCGGGGAAGGCTAATGTGGTAGCGGATGCACTGAGTAGGAAGTCTTGGGGTGAAATCAATGTTCTTACGGCTCATCGGTGGAAGATGATTGAGGCATTTGAGGAGTTTGATTTGTGGGTCGATAGACAAGATGATCGACCATGCTTGTTTAATCTTGTAGCTCAACCAATTCTCCGACAAAGGATTGGGGAGTTGCAACGGTTAGATCCCGAGTTGAAAACTATTCGGGAGAAATTGGAGGGGAATGAAGTTGTTGAGGGTTGGTCGATTCATGGTGATGAGTTACAGTTTCGGGGAAGACTATGCGTGCCAAATGATGACCAAGTGAGAGAAGAAGTGTTGGGTGAGTGTCACCGATCCAAGTTCTCCATACATCCAGGGAGTACAAAAATGTATAGAGATATGAAACGACAATATTGGTGGAGGGGAATAAAGAAGGATGTAGCAAAGTTCATTTCAAGGTGTGCCGTATGTCAGCAAGTGAAGCTTGAGCACCAACGACCTGGAGGATTATTACAGTCTCTGCCTATCCCGGAGTGGAAGTGGGATCATATCACCATGGACTTCGTGTCGGGTTTTCCACGGACTTCAAGAGGGCATAACGCCGTATGGGTTATTGTAGATCGACTCACCAAGTCAGCTCACTTTTTGGGGATGAAGACCACAGACTCGTTAGAGACCTTGAGCAGACTGTACATTCGAGAGATTGTTCGATTGCATGGAGTTCCACTTTCTATCGTGTCGGATCACGATTCTCGTTTTGTGGCTCATTTTTGGCAAAGTCTACAACAAGCTATGGGGACAGAGTTACACTTCAGCACAGCCTTTCACCCTCAAACAGATGGCTAATCCGAGAGAGTGATACAGATTTTGGAAGACATGTTACGGGCTTGCGCGTTGGACTTCAAAGGGAGTTGGAGCGATCACTTGCCGTTGGTGGAATTTGCATACAACAACAGCTACCAAGCGAGTATCGGGATGGCACCGTATGAAGCTTTGTATGGAAGACCATGTAGATCCCCGATGTGTTGGTTGGAAGTCGGAGAGAGTAGTATGTTTGGGCCCGAGATTGTGCGGGAGACAACGGAGAAGATTCAACTCATTCGGGAGAGATTACGCACAGCACAGAGTCGACAAAAGAGCTATGTGGATAGAAGACGAAGACCCTTGGAATTCAAAGTGGGAGACTACGTGTTCCTCAAAGTGTCGCCCAAGAAAGGAGTATTTAGATTCGGCAAGAAGGGAAAGTTAGCGCCAAGATATACCGGGCCATTTGAAGTGATCAAAGTTGTGGGCAAAGCGGCGTATCAGTTGCGGTTACCAGCTCAGTTGTCTGGGGTACATGACGTGTTCCACGTGTCGATGTTGAGAAAGTGTCAATCGGATGCAACGCCGGTCGTAGACTTGGAAGATATTGAAATTCAAGATGGAGCAACCTATGAGGAACAACCGGTGAAGATTCTCGACGCCAAAGAGAAGGTGCTCCATAACAAAGTCATCGGACTAGTAAAGGTTTTGTGGCAACACCATGGAGTGGAAGAAGCTACTTGGGAACCGGAGCTAGAAATGCAAGAGAAGTACCCGCATTTATTCGCTACTTGAGGAAAGTTTCGAGGACGAAACTTTCTTTAAGGGGGGTGGATTGTAAACCCCCACATGCTTATATTAATATAGTAATGTACTTATTTAGTGATTCTTATATATGTAATGACGTAAAAATAAAATAAACATTGCATATGAACAGTGCACTAGCTGCAACTTCAAGCCCAATTTCGACCTTGATACAGTCAATATCTCTCAAAACTCAAAACATGGAAGTTGTAGAACTCTTCCTTAGCGTTCCATATCATCTTGAATCACCTCAATCTGAGCTCGGATGAGAGAGTTATACCCAGATAACGAAGCGATGTCGAAACAGTCCGGCAGACTACCTTTCACCAATTTGATCATAACTCTTTGTTGGAAAGTCCAAATTGCGCACCGTTATTTTTGTTAGAACCCTAACTCGTATATCTTTCCAACCATATAGGTCACACATACTAGAAATACCTGAGTCAAATAAGTTTATTCTCCGAAGTTGACCAAAAATCTGCACTTTGGTGTTCCTTGGATAGTAATTTTAATGTTTCGAGTGTAAATTTATTTTAGTTTGAAATAAATCATAAAAATGAATGTTTTTAGGTTAAAATAACATTAAAAATGAATCCGGAACGTCGAAAAACCTTAGGGTAGTCATATGGATCAAATTGGAGATTCTTAGTGGCAAAACCGTAAATTTGGAGAAACCCAAAACAGCCTGTGAACAGTGTTTTTCGGGGCTGCTATGTATAAACTCATTTTCATCTCATTTGCCCTTATTTCTTTCACTCCCCTCACACCCCCACACCTCTTGGAACCCTAGAGAGCATTAGAGAGGAAGAAAGGAAGGAAAAAAATAAGAGATTCAAGGGTGATTCAAGATCAAATCTTCATCTTCTTCACACTAAACCTAGGTTTTCAAGAACATTGAGGTAGGATTTTCTTCAATTCTTGTCCATTGATGTTAGGGTTATTATACATGTAGAATTTGGCTCTTAATAGTATGTATTTGTTATGGGTTCCTTGTTCCTTGGTATGTTTACAAACATTCACATGATTTGAACAAAATGATGGTTGGAAATCCATCAAACTCTTGTTTTTGGGGAAATATGGACTTTTCTCTATATCTTCACATCATCTTGATTTCGAAAATTCTAGAACTTTGTGTTGGGTAGTAAAATGATTGTATTGATGATCTCATGCTTATTTTCTTTAAACTTGTCTCTTGTAACATGATTTGCGAAATGGGTATGTTTTCTTAAATTGTTCTATTATGTATCTTGCTTGTGAAAATTGGGGAAAATCATGGAATTTGCTTGTATATGAGGTTGAGTATATTGTTGGTATGTCACTCTTGTGTATGGTGTTGTGAGGGACTTGGATTACCTTCGAAAACTGCCGTAGAGCGTTAGAGGTTAGTCTATCCCAATGGGGGGTGAGATGGTTGCCTAATGCTCGTAGTGGATCATTGTGGTGACAATGACCACTATTGTTCACGGATACCGGGGAAAAGGGTTAGTATACTAGACACCTTGGGAGGATCTCGTCAATGCCGTATGAGACGGTACACGCCCTTCCTAAATTGGTCTGTGATTGTTAGTGGAAATGGGTGAACGAGGTAGAATCGTCGGGTAGATTCATGAGAAGTGACAACCTACTTGAGTGGTACCAAATAGAAATTATTGTTCATTGTACCAAATATTATTTCTCCAAGAGTTTCGGGTAGTATGGGATGCCGCGATAACTTGTGGAAATGGTGTATGGTGGAGTGGATTATGTAGGAAATTGTTTGTCAATTAAACGTGGTTTTATTCTCTTTCAATTCCTTATTATTGTACAAACTTGAGATCTCCTTTAAAATGTCCTTATTTTATTTCAAAATTCGTTTATATGTATGGGCGAAACGTGACCTACCTGTTTTACTTGATTTCAAAACCTTGAATGGGTTTGGAAGGATCCTTGTAACACCCCAAAATACACCCTGGACGGCATTACATTCTAAGACCATTCACAACATGAGAGCACTAATATAATTTCATCAATAAGAAAATTCTCCATTCATCATCCATAAAATTTACATCATTATCCCAAAAGAATAGACCCATTTTGGCCTTTACATTTCAAAAATCAACTAATGTAGCACAGCGGAAATAACAAAAGAAAACTAGACTTTACAAGGTTTACAATGAATATCCTAGTCTAGAGCAAAAGTCAGCGACATCTCTAGATGTCCCACTCGGGATCCAAGTATCCCTCTAGTGAAGCCTCTCCATGGCCCGGCTCATGAGCACCGAGCTCATCCTCTGGCACAAAATCTGAAAAGAAATATTCAACGGTAGGGGGTGAGCACGAAGCTCTGTAGAAAAATCCTCCCAAACCCAAACAAGGTTTAGCAAAGTATATAAAACGGTCGGTCTCATTTCACAAATAACATATATAACATTTGAAGTAAAATGAGGACATTTAACAGATCTTAGGTTTAGATAGCAACAGTAATTGAAATGAATAAATAAACAAAATATACCATTGATAATCCATTCTACCATAAACCGTTTCCAACAAGTTCTCGCGGAATCCCATACTTCCCGAAACTCTTGTCGAAACCATTTTTGGTACAATGCACGATACCCACACTGTATGTCCGACACAACCCACGTTACTACACCGTTATCATTAGTGCTAGGAAATGTTCGTACCCATACGGCGTACAAAGACGTCTACCCACACCATGTGGTAGGAAAAGTTCATACCCGCGTGGCATACAAAGCCGTCTACCCACTACATGACACCCGGTCAATAGTAAACCATGGTAGTATCGTACAACTACGCAAGAGATAACATATCAACAAACATCTCACATTACCAACAATACCATAAATCCCCAATTTCTCAAGCAAGTTTTCATAAAATTCCACACATCCAACATGAGGCAATTTCCAAAGAACAATGAAGGAAAATACAAGAGATCATCATAAATACCATTTTGTTGTTCAATATGAAACACTAAATTTTTTAAATCAAGAATAAAGGAAGAGTTCAAAAAGGAAAACCCATCACTCTTGAAAACTAGGGTTTTTCAAACAAGAGAGGGATTTCATGGGTATACAACCCTAGCTTTGTGTAAAACATAAAATCTTTGTCAAAAAGCCCAAGAGAAGATGATTTCCTAGCATATATATACCATTGATAGCCAAAACATACATACATAAATACCCTAGCTTCAATGTAAGAGAGTGAGAGGAAACCCCTACCTTAATGTCCTTGGAAAAATTAGGGCTTTGATCTTGAATCAACCCTTTAATTCCTTGTTTTTCACCTTTGATCCTGTGTTTTTCTCTTCCCCTCTTTCTCTCTAATGTTTTCTAGGGTTTTAAGGTGTGTAATGAAGGCTAAGGAGGTGAGAGGATGTATTTATAGTGGGGAAAAAATCGAGGGTTCGCGAACAGAAAAATTCGGATTTTTACAGTGGCTACCTGTAGCTGATTTTGGCTACCGGTAGCTCGGACACACGGGACCCTCGACTACCGGTTGGCTACCGGTAGCTGATTTTTACTGGACCATCGGCTACCGGTTGGCTACCGGTAGCTGATTTTTACTGGACCATCGGCTACCGGTATCTGATTTTGGCTACCGGTAGCTGATTTTGGCTACCGGTAGTCACTACCCAGATTTTTCTACTTCCACTTCCAATGAATTTTTGACCCATTTAGAGGTCGAATTGGAAAATTTTCATGAGACACACTTGTGTAGATCTAGATGTCTACTATCCACTGTCAAAATTTCAGGTCACTTGGAATTACGAATAAAAAGTTATGATTGAAATAGTAGACAGTGTCCAAAATCATTTATACCCAAATTTCCTCTAAAATGTGTTTTAACTCCAAAATACTTCCTAACTTCTAATACACCTCATATTACCTCTCCCAAGGTTTTTCGACCTTCCGGACTCAATGGAAACCTTATTTTGACCTAAAAACCTTTAGAAACTTGTCTATTCACCCTTTTCAAGTTTAAACATCTTCGAAGCTTAAATTCCCAATCAATTCGCATCTCTAGTTTTTTTATTCCTATCGTCACTACTCATATCCACGTTTTTACAACAATTATTTACTATATATATCTATATACATATCTATAAAAGAAAAATACGGGGTGTTACAATCCACCCCCCTTAAAGAAAGTTTCGTCCACGAAACTTACCTCAAGTAGCGAAGATGTACGGGTACTTCTCTCGCATTTCAAGCTCCGGTTCCCAAGTAGCTTCTTCCACTCCATGGTGTTGCCACAAAACCTTCACTAGTCGGATGACTTTGTTACGGAGTACCTTCTCTTTGGCATCGAGAATCTCCAACGGTTGTTCTTCATAGGTTGCTCCCTCTTGAATTTCAATATCTTCCAAGTTTACGACCGGCGTTGCATCCGATTGACACTTTCTCAACATCGACACGTGGAACACGTCGGGTACTCTGGATATCTGGGCTAGTAGTAGAAGTTGATACGCCGCATTGCCTACTGCTTTGATCACTTCAAACGGTCCGGTATATTTTGGCGCTAACTTCTCCTTCTTGCCGAATCGAAACACGCCCTTCTTGTGTGACACCTTGGAAAACATGTAATCTCCCACTTTTAGTTCCAAGGATCTTCGTCTGTGGTCCGCGTAGCTCTTCTGTCTACTTCGCGCTGTGCGTAGCCTCTCCCGGATGATTTGAATCTTTTCCGTAGTTTCCCCATTGTAGTCCTTACTCCGTTAGTTCGCTGCGCACTCTGATATACATTACAATCCACCAAAGGTTACAGTTGAACCCTAACCAGACTTGTCTTCCCCTCTTAGCTTCCAAATTCATATACATTTTCCCAACGAAATAATTTAAGAAAAATTAACATAATATCATCGAAAATACCATTTTATGGGTCAATACCAATCTTTAGAATTTTGAATTAAGGAACAAATAAATAATCAAGCTTTGTAACCAAGAATAAATGGCTATCAAGCTTGGAAATCAAGAACAAAAGAACAAGCAAGGTTTGAAATTAATAACAAACGAATATCAAGTTTTTGGAATCCAAAATAAAGGAACAATCAAGTCTCGAATTCCATAACAAACTCATATCAAGCTTTGGACTCAAAATAAGAAACAATCAAAGCTTGAAATCAAGAACAAAGTAACAATCGAGTCTTGGAGTCAATAACAGATGCATATCAAGCTTTGTAAGCAAGAACTAAAGAGTATCAAGTTTTGAACTCAAGGACAAGGAGAAATCAAGTATTGAAATCAAGAGCAATTGAATGTCAAGTCTTGAAATCAAGAACCAATGAATATCAAGTATTGAATATCAAGAATACATGAATTACAATAATTAGAATCAATCAAATGAATATCAAATTTGGCTATTAAGAGCAAATGAATATTAAGCTTGGAAATCAAGAATAAAAGCGTATCAAGCTTGAAAGTCATGAACAAATGAGAAATTAAGATTTAACGGAACAATCATTTATGGAAATCAATAACACACGACTATCAAGGTGTGAAATCAAGAACAAAGGATTATGAAGCTTAGAAATCAAAACCAAAAGAACACTCAAGTCTTGGAACCAAGAATAAAGAATATCAAGTATTGAATATTGAGAATAATTGAATCCCAAGGGTTATAGTCACTACCAAGTGCATATCAAATTTAGATATCAAGGACAAATGAATATTAAGGTTGGAAATCAAGAATAAAGGAACAATCACTTCTTGAAATCCATAACAACGAATATCAATCTTAGAATTAAAAAATAAGGAACAATCAGGTATTGAAATCAATAACCAACAAATATCAAGGGTGGAACTCAAGAACAAAGGAGAAATCAAGAGAAAAACACATCTCCTTTGTAAACTAGGGTTTGAAGGCATAAGAAAAGATCTAGGGTTTACCCCACCATAATATAGTTTGGGACAAGGTAGTATTATCCAGAATGGCAAGACATGATGATTTCCTAGTAATTAAACATAAATTTAAAATCAAAGATTACTTATAAATAAATCCTACTGGTCTCCCCTTGTTGTCCCGTAGGCAAATTAACATATTCTGTAAGTTCGACTTCCTTGAAACCCAATCCCAATTCCACAGCGTACACAGTACGTATAAAAGAATGAGTCGCATAGGAATCTAATAAAATTCGGGTCCAAGAATGGTAGAGAAGAACAATACCCTCCACAACGGCATTGGAGGCATCTTCCTCCGGTTGAGTTAAAGCAAAAACCCTTCCTTGATTGGCGCCGCCGGGGGCATGAGCTTGTAACGGTCTCTGTGGTGGTAGTGGCTGTCGTAGCGGTGGCCTGTTTGCATTCACTCGCCCAGTTGCTTGCTTGGTTATTGGGGGAAACGAGGGGCATCTATGTTTGAAGTGCCCATACTCTCCGCATGCAAAGCATGGGCGCGGGTCCATGCCTACTCTCGTCTGAGTAACTCCATCTTCTCCACTGTCTGAAGCCTTGGTTCAATCGCGTCCACGTCCCCGTACACGTCCACGTCCACGTCCACGTCCACGTTCACGAGATCTTGTATTCTCGAATTACGAGTGTAACCAGCTTCTCGCGGATGGAAGGCCTCAAATCTTGTTCAAGGCGTTTAGCCCTCCTTGCCTCAGTGACCACAAACTTGATGGCGTAGCGAGAAAACTCATCGAATCCGAACAAATAATTAACCTTTAACCTAAATATACCATAAACCTAATCTATCTGATAAGCACAGAACCTCAAACAAATGCAAGTCTACGGTTCCTTCAACCTAGTCCTACCTTTCCAGTGGTAATCCATAACCTACAGCTCCCATGTAAGACCTAAAGCCTAAGCTCTGATACCAACTTTGTAACACCCCAAAATACACCCTGGACGGCATTACATTCTAAGACCATTCACAACATGAGAGCACTAATATAATTTCATCAATAAGAAAATTATCCATTCATCATCCATAAAATTTACATCATTATCCCAAAAGAATAGACCCATTTTGACTTTTACATTTCAAAAATCAACTAATGTAGCACAGCGGAAATAACAAAAGAAAACTAGACTTTACAAGGTTTACAATGAATATCCTAGTCTAGAGCAAAAGTCAGCGACATCTCTAGATGTCCCACTCGGGATCCAAGTATCCCTCTAGTGAAGCCTCTCCATGGCCCGGCTCATGAGCACCGAGCTCATCCTCTGGCACAAAATCTGAAAAGAAATATTCAACGGTAGGGGGTGAGCACGATCTCTGTAGAAAAATCCTCCCAAACCCAAACAAGGTTTAGCAAAGTATATAAAACGGTCGGTCTCATTTCACAAATAACATATATAACATTTGAAGTAAAATGAGGACATTTAACAGATCTTAGGTTTAGATAGCAACAGTAATTGAAATGAATAAATAAACAAAATATACCATTGATAATCCATTCTACCATAAACCGTTTCCAACAAGTTCTCGCGGAATCTCATACTTCCCGAAACTCTTGTCGAAACCATTTTTGGTACAATGCACGATACCCACACTGTATGTCCGACACAACCCACGTTACTACACCGTTATCATTAGTGCTAGAAAATGTTCGTACCCACACGGCGTACAAAGACGTCTACCCACACCATGTGGTAGGAAAAGTTCATACCCGCGTGGCATACAAAGCCGTCTACCCACTACATGACACCCGGTCAATAGTAAACCATGGTAGTATCGTACAACTACGCAAGAGATAACATATCAACAAACATCTCATATTACCAACAATACCATAAATCCCCAATTTCTCAAGCAAGTTTTCATAAAATTCTACACATCCAACATGAGGCAATTTCCAAAGAACAATGAAGGAAAATACAAGAGATCATCATAAATACCATTTTGTTGTTCAATATGAAACACTAAAGTTTTTAAATCAAGAATAAAGGAAGAGTTCAAAAAGGAAAACCCATCACTCTTGAAAACTAGGGTTTTTCAAACAAGAGAGGGATTTCATGGGTATACAACCCTAGCTTTGTGTAAAACATAAAATCTTTGTCAAAAAGCCCAAGAGAAGATGATTTCCTAGCATATATATACCATTCAAGTCTTCGGCAACCCCCATGCCGTCACAAATCTTCTTTACCCGACGGATCCATTTATCCGCATCCAAAGGATTGGAGCTCCCTTGGAAAGTAGGCGGGTGTTGCCTCAGAAATTCCCGAAGGGTTACCATCCTCCGGTTATCATCCCCATTGCCCGGTACTTGGGCTAATGGATGAGCTCCCCCGTTGTGGTTGTGGTTGTTGTTGTTTCCATTCTGGTTTTGCACCAGAGTGGTGAGCTCCCTCAAGCTTTGATATATGCCTTGCATGGCATCGGGAGGTGGTGGTGGTGGTGGATTTGCTTGACCTCCACGACCATGCCCACGTCCTCGCCCTCGTAACCCGTCCATCCTGCACATCAATTTACAATTCAGTTTCATTGACGTACAAGGCATCCTAAGTATAGATTTAGTTTAAAGCATAAAGTTTATATCAAACTAGACCACAATTTCCTTCACCCTAATCCTATATCTCTAATGGTGATCCATAACCTACAGCTCCCATGTAAGACCTAAAGCCTAGGCTCTGATACCAACTTTGTAACACCCCAAATATCACCCTGGACGGCATTACACTAGGAAACCATTCATGTCATGAGAGCAACTAAATATATATCCATCGAATAAGAAACATTCTTAATTTTAACAAAATTTGGGCAGAGTCTCCTTTGTACAGGAAGCTCCACCCAAAAATCACAACCTGTGCAATTCTATTAACTTGACCACACAGGGTCCATTTAACCATCCAATAACAATAGAATTTCTATTTACCATCTATACTATCCTTAACATTATCACAAAAGAATAGGCCAGATATGGCAATTACATTCCCCAAAAGAATTACATGAATATATCGCAGCGGAGTTTCAAAAGAATCTAGACTTTACATTGTTCAGAAATAAATCTCCTAGTCTAGAACAAAATAAGCTATATCTCTAGATGTCCCATTCGGGATCTAGGTACCCCTCCAAGGAAGCTTCCCCAAGGCCCGGCTCATTCACACCGAGCTCCTCCTCTAAAGCCAAATCTGAAAAATATTAATTGTAGGGGATGAGCACGAAGCTCTGTAGCAAAATCTTCCCAAACTCAAACAAGGTTTAGAAAAGCATATAAAACGGTTGGTCTCATTTTCACAAATAGCATATATACCATTTTGAAGGAAAAGCAGGATATTTTAAATAGATCTCAAGTTTAAACCATAACAACAATCAAGTAAAAGAATAAATTAAATTGAACAACAATACACCGTGTCCAAAGTTAGGCCAATTCGGAAGGGCGTCTTCCGATGCATTGTCCCATACCAATGCACCGGCCGAGACGTTCCAACTCATCATCCCAAGTATATTGGTTCATCCCCGTACCATGTAGGTTGATTGTTTCTCATGAATCTACCCAACGATTATACCTAGTCCACCAATCACAATCACATTCACAAG
The DNA here is from genome assembly GCA_951799425.1 of Ilex aquifolium. Taxonomy (NCBI): domain Eukaryota; kingdom Viridiplantae; phylum Streptophyta; class Magnoliopsida; order Aquifoliales; family Aquifoliaceae; genus Ilex; species Ilex aquifolium. The sequence goes on from OX637393.1 coordinate 20,868,683, forward strand.
CATTTTAGGAAAGGGCGTCTACCATCCCAATGGCAGTGACGAGTCCCTTCCCAGGAAAAATATACTATCCCTTGTTCGAACTCCAGTGAACGATAGTGGTTTCATTACCAAATGACAACCCACTACAAGTGCTAGGAAACCATCTCATCCCCACTGGGGTAGACTAACCTCTAACACTCTACGGCATCTCTCGAAGGCAATCCAAGTCCCTCACAACAACCATACAATTGAGGAAACCAAAATATTCTCAATTCATCAACATTTCAAGGAATTACCAAATTCCACAATTTCTAATATAATGTTTCATAATATGCTGGAAGAAAATGAGCAAGAGATCATCATAAGTACATTTTGGTGTACAATATCAAACACTAAAGTTTTGAAAGCAATACCAAGGAAAAATAGAGGGAAAAGTCCATTTCTCTTTAAAACCAAGGTTTGAAGATGAAAAAGAGAAATTTAATAGTTACCCAACCATCACAATGTTCAAAACATGGCATTTATTTCAAGAGGAACAAGAATCATGTATTTCTTATCATGTATATAAGGATGAGAGTGGAAAACATATATATATACATTAACCCTAGCCTCAATGTAAGAGATTAGGAAGAAATCCCCTACCTCAATGCTCAAGAGTTTTAGCCAAATACCCAAGCTTCAAGACCTTCTTGCTTTCCTTTCTTTTTCCTTTTAATCTCCTCTCCCTAGGGTTTTCAAAAGATTTGGGTGAGAGTGGGTGAAGAATGAAAGAAAAGAGAATGAGTAGAGAAGTGAAATCTTAGAAATCTAGGGTTTTAATCTTCTAAAATGGTGTATCTTTCCTTATCTTTGATGTTCTTCTCTCCCTCTCTTTCTCTCTAAAGGTGCCTAGGGTTTAGAAGGCTGAAATGGGGCTCAAATAGTCGGCTTTAAGTATTTATAGGGAGAGAGAGAGAGGCCGAAATTCGCGACTTTAAAATAAACAGTCTGGTTTCGGTAGTACCGGTACTCAGTACCGGTACCCAGTACCGGTGCAAGAAACATTTTGGAATCGAGGTACCGGTACACAGTACCGGTACGGTACAGGCCTATTTCTTTTGTTTTCCATTTCCAATTCATTCCAAAACTAACCGAATCCATCACAAACCTCTCCAACACATATTTATACACCAAACATATCTAATACAAGTTATAGGACCTAACATTTTATATTTTCACTCACTAAACCTAAATTTCAACTATGATTTTCATTAACATTTTAAATCTTTACTTTTCAAATTTACAAAGTTCAAACACACTTCAATACCCCTATCCACATCTTTACAACCATTATTTGCTATATCTATATATCTATATGCATATATAAAAGAAAATGCGGGGTGTTACAGATACCCTATTGAGCGTGGCTCACCCTATACGGGAAAACATTTCAGGTGCGGGTTTTATGCCGACGGACGACACTCACTCGAGCACTTGAGGAGGAAGAAAGCCAGAATGTGGCTTTACTTGAAGTTTTTGTAAAAATATTTATAAAAAAACTTAGTTTTGGCATGTAAATTTATGTCAATAATTGTAGTAGAATTTGTATCAATCATGTTTTAATGTATAAATACATGTTGTGTAAGTTTGGGATGAAATTGGTGAGATTTGGAATGGATTGGAGTCGGAAAACAGGTGAAATGGGCAAAGGTGGACAGAGCGTACCGGTACGCGTACCGGTACGGAACTGTCCAGAAGGCGGGGCATATCGGTACGCGTACCAGTACGAATAGGACCAGTGAGCTCGCCGTACCGGTACGCGTACCGGTACACTTTCCAAAAACTCAGAATTTTTTTTATTCTTTTGTCAAGTCTTTGGGCTATGTTTTCCTTCCTTCCAATGTTACAAATGGACAATAATAGGATACCAATGGTGGTATATTGGACCTCGGATGGGTCAACTAACCTAAATTAATTGGACTAGTATTTTTTTATAAATTCCGGTAAAGGGAATGTGGTGCCGCGGTGTCGGCTTAACCGGCATCCACGGGTATTCCGCGGGTTGATGGGTTGATCAACGGACCCCCGGATTTTGGGGTGTCACAGTATGTACTCATTGTATTTACTTAGAAGAAAATGCTAAACTATCTCGTCAAATGCAAATAAGATTAAATCCCCATTTGAAAGAGGTAGTTCGCAAAGAAGTACTTAAACTACTTGATGCTAATATTATTTATTCTATATCTGATAGTAAATGGGTCAGTCCTACACAAGTAGTTCCAAAGAAGTATGGTGTTACTGTAATAAAAAATCAAAAAAACGAATTAGTCCCAATGCGTACAGTCACAGGTTGGCGTGTATGTATTGACTATCGAAAACTAAATTCTCTCACCAGAAAGGATCACTTTCCATTACCATTCCTAGATCAAGTTTTGGAGAGAATAGCTGGTCATGCATATTATTGTTTTCTAGATGGATATTCTGGTTATAATCAGATTGAAATTGCAATAGATGATCAAGAAAAAACTACATTTACATGTCCGTTTGGAACTTTTGCTTATAAAAGAATGTCTTTTGGGTTATGTAATGCCCCAGCTACTTTTCAACGTTGCATGTTAAGTATATTCAGTGATATGGTAGAACGACACCTAGAAGTTTTTATGGACGACTTTTCAGTATATGGTGACTCATTTCACTTATGTTTAGAAATCTAGAAAGAGTACTGATTAGATGTGAAGAAACAAACCTTGTCTTAAATTGGGAAAAATGTCATTTCATGGTTACACAAGGTATTGTTTTAGGTCACATAGTCTCTGAAAAAGGAATTGAAGTTGATAAATCCAAAATTGACTTAATAGCTAATCTTCCTTCACCAAAAACTGTAAAAGATGTTAGATCTTTTTTAGGTCACGCTGGTTTTTTAGTTCAATAGCTAGACCAATTTGTAATCTTCTATGCCAAGATATAATATTTGAATGGAATGATGCATGTCAATTAGCATTTGATAAATTAAAAAATATGCTTATTTATGCACCTATCATGCAACCTCCTGACTGGTCCTTACCTTTCGAGTTAATGTGTGATGCAAGTGATTATGCAGTAGGAGCTGTATTAGGTCAAAGAAAAGATAAAAAAACCATATGTTATTTACTATGCAAGCAAAACTCTAAATGATGCACAAATGAACTATTCAACCACAGAAAAAGAATTACTTGTTGTTGTGTTCGCATTAGATAAATTTCGATCATATTTGGTTGGATCGTTAATTGTTGTATTTACAGATCATGCAGCTTTAAAATATTTACTTACTAAAAAAGATGCGAAGCCACGTCTCCTGCGTTGGATTTTGTTACTTCAAGAATTTGATCTTATAATTAAAGATAAGAAGGGAGTAGAAAATGTGGTAGCAGATCACTTGTCAAGGTTAGATTATGATATAAAGGAAGAACAAACTCCAATTAGAGAAACTTTTCCTGATGAACAACTATTTGCAATAACCGAAGTACCATGGTATGCTGATATAGCCAATTATTTAGCTACTAGTACTATTCCTTCTAATTATACCTGGACTGATAAAAATAAGTTCCTAAGTGAGGTACGTAATTTTTTTCTGGGAAGATCCTTATGTGTTTAAATACTATAAAGATCAAATAATAAGACATTGTGTACCTAATCATGAAATCAGTCAGGTTATTCAGTTTTGTCACTCTGAAGCTTGCGGAGGTCATTTTGCTTCAAAGAAAACCGCTGCTAAAATTTTGCAGTGTGGATTTTATTGGCCAACTCTTTTTAAAGATGTTTATATCTTTTGTTCAAATTGTGACAAATGTCAAAGAATGGGGAATATTTCAAAAAGAAATATGATGCCTTTAAACCCTATTTTACTTATTGAAATTTTTTATTGTTGGGGCATCGATTTTATGGGACCATTTCCCCCATCCTTTGGATATATATATATTTTGGTTGTAGTTGACTATGTTTCTAAATGGGTAGAGGCAATTCCATGTAGAAATAATGATCACAGAACAGTGATCAAATTTTTAAAAGAAAATATTTTATCTAGATTTGGGATTCCTCGAACAATCATCAGTGATGGTGGATTACATTTCTGTAATAAATTTTTTGAAAACCTGATGAAAAAATACTTGATTTCTCATAAAATATCCACTCCATATCATCCGCAGAAAAGTGGACAAGCTGAATTAGCTAATAGAGAGATAAAATACATTTTAGAAAAAACAGTAAATCCAGATCGTAAAGATTGGTCTTTAAGATTAACGGATGCACTGTGGGCTTACCGTACTGCGTATAAGACTATTCTAGGAATGTCTCCTTATCGGTTAGTTTATGGTAAACCATGTCATTTGCCTGTAGAATTAGAACATAAAGCATATTGGGCAATCAAAATGATGAATCTTGATATAGATGAAGCTGGAATAGCACGTAAATTGCAAATAAATGAATTAGAAGAATTAAGAAATGAAGCCTATGAAAAAGCAGAGATTGCTAAATCAAGAACAAAAGCTTTTCATGATAAAAATATCATGAGAAAATCTTTTGAACAATCTCAAAAATTTCTACTGTACAATGCTAAACTTTGTTTATTCCCTGGAAAATTAAGATCTAGATGGACAAGACCTTATATAGTTAAGCAAGTTTTTGACTATGAGGCAATTGAAATTGAAAATCCATTAACTGGAAATATTTTTATAAACCCCCACATATTTATATTAATATAGTAATGTACTTGTTTAGTGATTCTTATATATGTAATGACGTAAAAATAAAATAAAGTCCACTAGAATTTTTGTGCACCAGATTTTAGAATATAAACAGTGCACGTGAACAGTTTACTAACTGCAACTTCAAGCCCAATTTCGATCTTGATGCAGTCAATATCTCTTAAAACTCAAAACATGGAAGTTTTAGAACTCTTTCTTAGCATTCCATAGCATCTTGAATAATCTCAATCGAAGCTCGGATGAGAGAGTTATGCCCAGATAACGAAGCAATGTCGAAACAGTCCAATTACTTCCGTTTTGCATTTAACGTCTCCATTTGCATCCTAAATCAAAATATAAGAATAATGAGTACATTTAGGCTTCAAATAAGTATAAAAGGCAAAATATTAAAATAGAAAAAATATGACATTTTGCATTCTCATCAATATATTGAAACCGTAAGAATAAAATAGTAATTTTAGTATTTCGAGTGTAAATTTATTTTAGTTTGAAATAAATCATAAAAATAAATGTTTTTAGGTTAAAATAACATTAAAAATGAATCCGAAACGTCGAAAAATCTTTGGGTGGTCATATGGATCAAATTGGAGATTTTAGTGGCAAAATCGTAATTTTGGAGAAAACAAAAACAGCCTGTGAACAGTGTTTTTCGGGGTTGGCTGTGTTTAAAACACTGATTTCAGCCCTTTACTCCCATTTCTTTCTCTCCACTCTCACCCCACACCTCTTGGAACCTTAGAGGAAGATTAAGGGAGGAAGAAAAGAGAAGAAGGAGGTCTATAGGGCTTGGGCTTTCAATTGGAATCTTTGATTCAAGGTAGGGGTTTCTCTCACTCTTGTTCATTGAGGCTAGGGCTAGATATATATATATATATATATATATATATATATATATATGTTTTTGACTCTAAATCTTAGATATGTGTTAGGAAATCTTTGATTTTTGATATTCTTGCAAATATTATCATGTTTAAAACAAGGCTATGGTTAGATTGCCATGAAACCTCTATTTCTTGTTTTGAAAACCCTTGTGCTCATGAGAGGTGGATTTTTCTCTAAATATTCATTTGTTCTTGATTTCTAAAACTTTAGTGCTTTGTCTTGAGTAATAAATGATGTTGTTGTGATCTCTTGTATTTTTCCTTAATTGGTCATTGGAATTGTTACATGATAAATTTGGGGATTTTTGAGATATGCATGTAAAATGAGAAATTGTGGATTTTGTATTTATTTGGAATTGTTGGTGAATTGAGAATATTTTGGTTTCCTCATTTGTATGGTTGTTGTGATGGACTTGGATTACCATCGAGAGATGCCGTAGAGTGTTAGAGGCTAGTCTATCCCAGTGGGGGTGAGATGGTTTCCTAACACTTGTAGTGGATTGTCATTTGGTAATGCGACCACTATCGTTCACGGGAGTTCGAACAAGGGATGGTATACTTTCCCTGGGAAGGGACTCGTCATTGCCATTGGGATGGTAGACGCCCTTTCCTAAAGTGTTTGTGATTGTGATGGTGATTGGTGGACTAGGTATAATCGTTGAGTAGATTCATGAGAAGCAATCAACATACATGGTACGAGGATGAACCAATATACCTGGGATGATGGGTTGGATCGTCTTGGCCGGTGCATTGGTATGGGACAATGCATCGGAAGGTGCCCTTCCTAAATGGCTTAAAGCTGAAAATGGTATATTGTTGTAAAATTTACCTTCACCTTTCACTTGATTATTGTTACGGCTTAAACTTGAGATCTATTTAAAATGTCATGTTTTTCCTTCAAAATTGATATGTGTTATTTACGAAATGAGACCGACCGGTTCTTATCTGTTTTCTAAACCTTGTTCGAGTTTGGGAGGATTTTTCTACAGAGATTCGTACTCACCCCCTACAGTTAAACATTTTACAGATTATGGGCTGGAGGAGGAGCTCGGTGCTAACGAGTCGGGCCATGGAGAAGCTTCATTAGAGGGGTACTTGGATCCCGAGTGGGACATCTAGATATGTCGTTTATTTTTGTGCTAGACTAGGAACGATTATCTACAATCATGTAAAGTCTAGTATTTTGTTTATTTCCCTGCTAAGTTCAAATGTAATTATTTTGATGTAGTAGCCATGTTTTGGGCTTATTCTTTTGGATAATGTTGTAAATATTTTATGGATCAATGGACCCGGTGTGGTCAATGTAGTATAATTGCACAGGTTGTGTTTTGGGTAGAGCTCCCCGAACAAAGGAGACTCTGCCCGAATTTTGTTAAATTAAGGAACCCCGGTTATTTATGGATTTTATTAGTTGCTCTCATGGTATGAATGGTGTTAGAAGGTAATGTCTTCCAATGTGGTTTTTGGGGCGTTACAGTTTTCAAAGTAAACGGGCAAAGGCTTAAACCTTATTATAATGGATTTACTCAAAATGTAACTTCTGTGCAACTATTTGATCCAGTTTATGTGTGTTAATTGTTATTTAATTATAAATAATATAACTAATTACTTGTAAATTGTTTGACATATTAAATCTCCTGAGTGAAAGCCAGATATCCTAATCGCTGAAAAACAACAAATTGCTGGTTTTTCTCAATACTGTTTATTACTGTTTTAACATTACAAATAGAATTTAATTTAAGTTGGGGAGATATGAGTGTGAATTTACTTGTTTTTTTTAGCATAATAATTTTTATTTAAAAATTATGTTCGTCTTTGTAACTGGCAGACGTTAAAGAACCGGATAGTGAGTCAACTTTCAATAAAAAAAAAAAAATTGAGTCATTTTTTCTTTTCTTTCTTAAAATTTAAAGAAATGGACGAAAAATTATTTTGGTTAAGTTTAATGATATTACATCATTTTCCAAAAGATATACATATGTTGATCATGCAAAAAGCTAGACATGTTAGAAATTTAGAAATATTCGAAAGTCAGGCAAGACCCTTGTGTGGAAAAAGTACATATGCTAAACACCGACGAGCAAATCGTCTCTGTGCTTGTGTAAGATGTGGTCGTACAGAACATTTGAGACAATATAATAAATGTGTAGAACCAATTTCAGGTCGAGCGTCAGATCATTTACGGTGGATTAGGTATGGGCAGAGTAAGGATTATCCTGAGGCGCCATCTTATTCTACCTCGATGTTAACAAGATACGTGAGAAATGAAGTTAACCGTGTCAATAATTTTGTTGAACCAGATAGTTCTGACACTGACTAGACATGATCAACTAATGTATAGTTTTGGGATTAAATATATATATAGTTGTAAATAAATGTAAATAACTATAGAATAAGTAGAAAAATCAGTAAATAAAAAAAATATCAAATAAAGAAATAATAAAACCAATTCTTTGAAACAAAAAAGAGTGGTTAGCAAAGTTTTGTAGAATATATAGAGTGGTATTTAATTTTGTAACTTGCAGGAGCATAATTGCAGAAATTCAGAGAAACAATCTGCAGTTACAAATCAGGAACCAGTAAAAAATATGGATGCTAGACAACGAACAAGAAAGTCTTCCACCAGAGCACGAAGGGATCAATCTCCACCACCTCAGGCATCTCCACAACAACCTCATCCAGGAAATATCTACGATAAGGTGATGTTTGAAAATCTTGAACAAGAAGTCTGGTATGATGCTAACTTTATCTCCAAAACCATCATTGTTGAACGACAAGTTATTTATGAAGATTTCACAAATATAGGAATAAAACAAATTCTAGATGCAAGAGGATGGTTACATTATGTCAGAATATATGTTCCTGCCTAGTGCTAGAATTTTATAGTAATGCTGACATAATTGGAAAAAGACAATTACGTGTGTTTGTCCGAGGTGTTGTTTTTCAAGTTACACCAACTACTATAGCCGAATTTTTTCATCTCATGCAAAGACCACCCCACCCACAATATCCCTCCACTGAACTACCTGATTTGCATGAAGTAGGGAGAGAATTGACAGGAAATCCAAGATTTATTTGGGGATGCCCGAATAATTACATAAAACAAGGGGACCTGACAGACAAATACAGAATTCTCAGTTTAATAACAGCATACAGTTTGCTACCTCGAGCTCAAAAGAATCAACTTTATACTGAGCAGACTTATTTTCTATATACAATTGGGATGGGACACACCATCGACCTGCCGAACTTAATCATGGACCAAATGTTACTTACAGTCAATAGAAAGAAACTTTCACTCCCATATGCTATGTTAGTTTCTGAGCTATGCAGGGACGAAGGTGTGATCATTAATCCGACATGGAAAATAGTGGAACCTCTTGGAGCATTGGATAAAACTTCATTAAAAAAAAGCCATGGAGCACGAATGGAAAACCAACCTGAAGCATTACCTGAACCACAAGAAGAACTGTTCCAAGTACCTGAGGAATTCATACCACTGACACCACAAGAAAATCAACCATACATTCCAATGGATGACAGAACTAATAGACAGATCTTACTGGAGATAGAGACCAATATTACTCAGATCAACAGACGCCTGGAGGAATATTAGCAGAATCAAGTACAGTTCTTTAGAGAATGTTTCGAAGCAGGATCTTCTGCTTCCTAAACAGACTGGAGATTCTACAAAACAAATTGATTTCTTTCACTCATCTTTTACATTATGCACTTTTATTTTATGCACTTAAATTATAAAGTACTTTATGTTTTAATTATGTTGTTTGTTTTAAACTTGTTTATGTTTAACTAGTTTTTGATAATTAATATAGAATTCATGTTAATTCCGTTAGAAGGATTATTTTATATAATTTACAATTGAATTAAGTTAATATTCCTATGTTTTGTGAAAATAACCTTAATCTGATCACGTGGGATTTTCATATTTTAGTTGTATATTATCTTAATATTTTCGTTTAAACTTATTCGGTTACAGCACGAATAGATTTCTTTATTCCAAAAACCTTGTGAAATATTACACTCTTTACATATTTAGTGGAGATGTATGACCAATTGAAGAATTTGAGCCAATCCTCCTTGGAGAAATATTCTACATCTACTCAAATAAACATCTTCGATTCTTCGGTAAACTTTCTTTCAATAATCTCATTAATTTTGTCTTGATTAGCATTTGTTAGATTATATTATTAGCATTATCCTTGAAATTCTCTTATGTGGGATTAATACAGATAAATAATTTCTGGAAAATGATCTTAGGCCATTTTTCATTATCTTTGAGCCTTGACCATTTCTTTTACAAAATTATATCCTTAGTCAACCATGATTGAGCCTAAAAGAGTATAAATTCTTTTCATGATACCCGAAAAACACATCCGAGCCACTTGAAAATATATTAAACCTACCTTGGCTACGTAATTTTCTTGCACCCTCTCTTAAATCAGTACGATATAGAAAGAAGACAAGGTGGAAAAGGAGAAAAGAAAAGGGTATTGACTATTCAAAGAAAAGAAAAAACCGAAAGAAAATAGCCAATAAAGTAAAAAATGGAAAGAATGAACATGCAAAATCTGAAAAGCATGGAAGAGGTGTGCCACAATATAAAAAGTAGCTTTTTGAAATCGCATTGACGTCGTTTCTTAAACCTTAACCCAATGGTCACGTTATAACCCAAAGAAAGTCCTTTTTGATTCCAGAAATCATATCTCTGTATTAATCATATATATCCATAGAGGGAGAATGTTAATAATATGTCTGATATAATGTTAAAATCCGATCATGAGATTATGTCAAATTTCGATTCTATTCAAATACCCGTTCTTCAGAATTGTTACATGTGATATTATTTGCTTCGTTAACAATATTTCAATCACATGTAACTATTGAGAGAATAGTCACTATAACGAATATGTATTATTTGCTGAGTGTATTTCAGGAAAGGATTGACATCAAGACTACCATGAAAGATGGTAATATTTCTGGAGTGATTTTTGAAACAAAAGAAATCATCACACACACAAGTTTTTATAGAAATATTTAGATAATGTTACAACTAACGTGTGTTACTCTTAGAGTGATCAGAAAAATGAAGTATTTTAGCAATGCACAGGAATACTGATTTAATTTTGATTGTGAAAAGTATGAGTTATAAACTCCTAACTACTGAAGTTTGTAGGCAGCTTCACTGAAAACCTTCACGAGACAACACTCGTCCACTAGGGATCACCTAGAGGTTTAACGGCTTATTGCATATGCTAAATGCAATCGTGAAAAAATCTACGAAAATGATTTTACCTCTATTATGTGAAATAATTTCTATAATTTGTGTTTACTAAGGACTAGTAAAGTTTAAGTTGGGGGGTGTGATTAACCCTAATTAGTGTAGAAATTAAGATGATTAAGTAATTAATTTTGTAAGATAGAACAATTAAATATTATGAATTATAGTTTGTGCTTAAATTAAAGTTTTAAATACTTTATGTTGAAAGTTCAGGGTCAAATGCAGAAATACTGAAGAATACAGGACAAATGTGCAAAGCTTGAAGTAACAAAGGACCCAGGTGCAATAAAGAAACATGGACCAATAAGAAGTTGACAAGTGGCAGCCCAAGAAGCCAACACCTAGCACCACTACAAGGCACCAACCTTCCGGAAGGTGGTGCTAGGTGTTCTTGATCCGAAATGTGTACACCCAAGTGCAGGCGGTCAAGCTATAGTAATAATCCGGTTTGAGTCCGGAGTCGAATCCACATGGAACTTTTTTTGATATTTCTAAGGCAAGCAGTGGTAGAGACCTATTGATTGTAACCCTTGAGATTTGTTGTGAGATATGAGTTTTCCTGGATAGAATATAAGATTCTTTCCAAGAGGATTTTCTTAACAAAATAGGAGATAAGTGCTAATTAAAAAGAGTCACTCTTTAGTGCAAGGATCTGGACATGTAGTTAGTTATCCGGTTTGTCATAATTGTGCTTGATAACTCAATTAACTCCCGTGTCAATAGCAAGTTAATCGGAAGATAAAGATGGATTGTGAGAATTAAGAACATGATTCCGATGTCTTTCTAGAAGTTTACAAGAATTGTCTGTGCCGAGACTTAACCCGTCTACAAACAAGCAAGTGTTTCTACAAGACATCCAATCAAGATATTAATATTCCATTCTTTAAATGAAGTACAATAAGGGGGAGGATTGAAGGGTAGTCATGAGGATCTAGCGGGGGTACTTGCCTTGAACTGATGAGTCTTTCTATGCAAGAGTCATCCGTGTCATAGAAAGAGCTCACAGTTATACAAAGTACCTTAACTTTGCTAGATGCAATCAATCATCCAATAACAAGGAGAAATAAACGTTAAGCATAAAAACATTGCCCAAATATGATTCCCGGATAACTTATACATGCCTTTCTCCTCTTACTAAAGAGTGAATGAGAAACTATTCACTCTTCATGGCTTGGGTAAAGCTAGAAAAGTGAGTGATGTTCATCCCTCCAAGTAGAGAACTTAAAAGATAAAGTAACAACAAACACGGAGCCAATCTTTAACAAAGAATGGGTGAATCACGTTCCACCCTTCACGGCTTTGGTAAAGCTCTAGAAAAGTGGAAAAGTTTCACTCTTCTAAGAAAGAAAGAAGCTCAAGCAATGGAAGTGAAATGCATGAACAACAAAAGTAAAAGAAAACTAGTCACCTTTGGAGGGTGGCTTCCTCAATCAAGAATTGGAGGGTTGCTTCCTCAACTAAAAGGTGAGCTATCTCTCTTCTATGCATGTAAAATGAAAGCATAAACATAAGCATAAGCATAAAACTACTTTTATAACAAGCAAGAGATGTTGGACTAAAGCCAAACTAATCTCTAAAATAAAGGCTTCATACAAGGAAATAAACTAAATCTACAATGAGAGTTGGAGTCTAAGCCTCCATCAACTTTCCTACTTCCTACTTGGCTCCCAAAGCTCTCCAACAAGGGGAGTATTTATAGGCAAGAGGAGGAGACAAGAGGAGGAGAAGGAATAGTGTTTGCCGCCCAAGTCCAAGTGAACAGTCAACAACTCTGCTGCCAGTCTGTGGAGAACGTTCGAACGTGAGTAGGCGTTTGAACGTTCTTTCTGTTTTTGCACTAAGGGCGTTCGAACGTTGACTGCCGTTCGAACGTTTCTTCTGTTTTTGTACTAAGGGCGTTCGAACGCCAGATTTGCTCTGACCCTTTCACTCGAGTGGTCTGTTGGTCTTCTGTGAAGTTCAGTTCCAACTCTTTGCAGTAGTCTGGTCTTCCATCAACTCAAGTGCACGTTCGAACGTGAGTTGGCGTTCGAACGTGACACTCAAGTGCTTCAGAGCTCCAGTCTTCTTTCCTAACTGCAACACGCCTTCTCTCAGCAGTTGAGTCTGCTACAGTGTAATGTGGACGTTCGAACGTGAGTTGGCGTTCGAACGTTCTGGCTGTGCTTCAAGCTTCTCCAATTTTGGCTCTAATGTGCTGGTGTTGCATCCAAGTGTGGTACTTGTTGTTCTTGGGTCCTTGTTCAGTTTAGGGCCTGAAATGACATCACTTAAACTCCATTAAAGTACAGTTAGTCTTAAAATGTCATAATAATATGTCAATTTTAAGTACTAATCACACTCCCCAACCTAAATATTGCTAGTCTCTAGTAATACGAAAAAGAAAACTCTACTCCTAATGCCATTTTCGTAGGTCATCCGGTTGCATTTAGCTTATGCAACAAGCCGTTGAACCACTAGGTTTACTCTAGCGGACGAGTGTTGTCTCGTGAGGGTTTCCAGGGAAGCTACCCACAAAATTCAGTCGAACTGATGTGCATAGGAGAGTGCTGATTAAAGTAAATTAGCATCATGGTCGTTGGGACACCAGATTCTCAATTTTGACTTATATCTCACACGTTCTTATTTCACAGGTATTCATTCTATGAAAAAATTATCATTTGTCACATTGGTATTTGAAATTCTCAATGCAGTAGGAATGATCATTCAAGCAACAGGAATTGTTATGTAACAAATACTCCCTTTTATCACCTTCCATGGATAGTTTCGATTTCACAAACCTCACGTAGTATACCCTCAGCAAAAGTTCACCCTGATTATAGTGACTTGTTTCTCACAAATCATGTGATCAGAAGATGGCCAATCGAAAAATCACATGCACAATTAGGAAAGGAGTGAAATTTTAAAGAAGCAACTACTTATGTTTGGCATAATCTCATGAAAGAATATTAACGCAATTAAAAGAAATGATATTTACCATATCCCAATTTTGATTAACAACACATGCATGTAACAGACTTGAGATCAATTAGGGCTTTTCATAGGTTGTAGCGTGGCCATAGGTCAGTGGCTAACGAAACGACGTCAGGGATTTTCAAAAGCTATCTTCTGTTTACGTATTGTAGCACACCTTTTTCCAACTTCTTGATATTTTGCCGAGAGATGACATTTATTTCTTTCACTTTTCTCATTTTTCACTTTCTTGGCAAGTTCTTGCCTTTTTGCTTCTGTTTTGTTTCACTTGTTCCAATCAACTCTTCTTGGATGATAATCTTGAATGCTTCTTTTTCTTTTCCTTTTTCTGTATCATCTTACAAAGAGGATGTAAGAAAATTAGATAGCCAAGGTATGTCAAGTATGTTTTCCTGTGGATTGGTAATCATATAGGTTTATTAAAGAAAAATTCATACATTGATGGCTCTGTAAACCCCCACATGCTTATATTAATATAGTAATGTACTTATTTAGTGATTCTTATATATGTAATGACGTAAAAATAAAATAAACATTGCATATGAACAGTGCACTAGCTGCAACTTCAAGTCCAATTTCGACCTTGATACAGTCAATATCTCTCAAAACTCAAAACATGGAAGTTGTAGAACTCTTTCTTAGCGTTCCATATCATCTTGAATCACCTCAATCGGAGCTCGGATGAGAGAGTTATACCCAGATAACGAAGCGATGTCGAAACAATCCGGCAGACTACCTTTCACCAATTTGATCATAACTCTTTGTTGGAAAGTCCAAATTGCGCACCGTTATTTTTGTTAGAACCCCAACTCGTATATCTTTCCAACCATATAGGTCACACATACAAGAAATACCTGAGTCAAATAAGTTTATTCTCCGAAGTTGACCAAAAATCTGCACTATGGTGTTCCTTGGATAGTAATTTTAATGTTTCGAGTGTAAATTTATTTTAGTTTGAAATAAATCATAAAAATGAATGTTTTTAGGTTAAAATAACATTAAAAATGAATCCGGAACGTCGAAAAATATTAGGGTAGTCATATGGATCAAATTAGAGATTCTTAGTGGCAAAACCGTAAATTTGGAGAAACCCAAAACAGCCTGTGAACAGTGTTTTTCGGGGCTGCTATGTATAAACTCATTTTCATCTCATTTTCCCTCATTTCTTTCACTCCCCTCACACCCCCACACCTCTTGGAACCCTAGAGAGCATTAGAGAGGAAGAAAGGAAGGAAAAAAATAAGAGATTCAAGGGTGATTCAAGATCAAATCTTCATCTTCTTCACACTAAACCTAGGTTTTCAAGAACATTGAGGTAGAGTTTTCTTCCATTCTTGTCCATTGATGTTAGGGTTATTATACATGTAGAATTTGGCTCTTAATAGTATGTATTTGTTATAGGTTCCTTGTTCCTTGGTATGTTTACAAACATTCACATGATTTGAACAAAATGATGGTTGGAAATCCATCAAACTCTTGTTTTTGGGGAAATATGGACTTTTTTCTATATCTTCACATCATCTTGATTTCGAAAATTCTAGAACTTTGTGTTGGGTAGTAAAATGATTGTATTGATGATCTCATGCTTATTTTCTTTAAACTTGTCTCTTGTAACATGATTTGCGAAATGAGTATGTTTTCTTAAATTGTTTTATTATGTATCTTGCTTGTGAAAATTGGGGAAAATCATGGAATTTGCTTGTATATGAGGTTGAGTATATTGTTGGTATGTCACTCTTGTGTATGGTGTTGTGAGGGACTTGGATTACCTTCGAAAACTGCCGTAGAGCGTTAGAGGTTAGTCTATCCCAATGGGGGGTGAGATGGTTGTCTAATGCTCGTAGTGGATCATTGTGGTGACAATGACCATTATTGTTCACGGATACCGGGGAAAAAGGTTAGTATACTAGACACCTTGGGAGGATCTCGTCAATGCCGTATGAGACGGTACATGCCCTTTCTAAATTGGTCTGTGATTGTTAGTGGAAATGGGTGAACGAGGTAGAATCGTAGGGTAGATTCATGAGAAGCGACAACCTACTTGAGTGGTACCAAATAGAAATTATTGTTCATTGTACCAAATATTATTTCTCCAAGAGTTTCGGGTAGTATGGGATGCCGCGATAACTTGTGGAAATGGTGTATGGTGGAGTGGATTATGTAAGAAATTGTTTGTCAATTAAACGTGGTTTTATTCTCTTTCAATTCCTTATTATTGTACAAACTTGAGATCTCCTTTAAAATGTCCTTATTTTATTTCAAAATTCATTTATATGTATGGGCGAAACATGACCTACCTGTTTTACTTGATTTCAAAACCTTGAATGGGTTTGGAAGGATCCTCCTATAGAGCCTTGTGCTCACCCCCCTACTTCCCCACCTTTCAGATTTTGCCTTTGACGAGGAGCTGGGAGTCGAGGGGCCGACACATTAGGAGACTCCGACAGAAGGGAGCGTGGATCCCGAGATGGACGCTTAGAGCGACCCCTCCTTTCTTTTGTTATAGACTTGGATAATCTTTTGGGAGAATTGTATAGCCTAGTTTTATTTTGTAAATTCCGCTGTGTATTATAGTACTTTTGTGGGGATGTAAAGGCCATAGCTTGGCCTATTCTTTTGGGATAACATGTAAATTTGATGGATTGATTTTATGGTAGTTAAATGGACCCGGTGTGGTCATTACAGTAGAATTGCACAGGTTGTGTTTTGGGTAGAGCTCCCCGAACAAAGGAGACTCTGCCCGAATTTTGTTAAATTAAGGACCCCCGGTTATTTATGGATTTATTAGTTGTTCTCATGATATGAATGGTTATTGAATGTAATGCCGTCCAGGGTGGTATTTGGGGCATTACAAATTTGGTATCAGAGCCTAGGCTTTAGGTCTTACATGGGAGCTGTAGGTTATGGATTACCACTAGGGAAGTAGGATTAGGTTGAAGGAAATTGTTGGTCTAATTTTAAATAAACCTTATGCTTTAGATTAAAGTGATATTTAGGATGTCTTGTACATCAATGAAACTAAATTGTGAATTGATGTGCAGGATGGACGGTGAACGAGTACGTGGACGTGGACGTGGGCGTGGTCGTGGTCGTGGAGGTCAAGCAAATCCACCACCTCCACCACCTCCCGAAGCCATACAGGGTATTTACCAATGCTTAAGGGAACTCACCACCCTAGTGCAACAACCAGGTGGGAACAACCACCACAACGGTGGAGTTCGTCCTTTAGTCCAAGTACCGGGCAACGGCGATGAGAACCGAAGGATGGTGGCTCTTCGAGAATTTCTATGGCAACACCCACCCACCTTCCAAGGGAGCTCCAATCCCTTAGATGCGGATAGATGGATCCGCCGGGTGAAAAAAATTTGTGATGGTATGGGGATCGCCGGGGACCTTCGGGTTGGCTTGGCTACCTACTTGTTGGAAGGGGAGGCCGATTACTGGTGGGAGTCAGTGAAGAAGAGGAGGGACACTGATACGCTCACTTGGGAGGAGTTTGAGCAAAGCTTCAACGACAAGTATTTTCCAGAGTCTGTCAGAGATAAGATGAGTGCAGACTTTCTAGCCTTGCGGCAGGGTAGTATGACCGTGGCTGAGTATGAGAGGAGGTTCGATGAGCTATCCCGTTATGCTTCAGAGTTCATATCCATCGAGGATAGGAGGGCCAAGCGCTTCGAGCAGGGTTTGAGACCGACCATCAGAGAGAAGCTTGTGGCACTCAGAATCCGGGATTACAGAGATTTGGTTGACAGAGCGGCGTTGGTGGAGAGAGACATTGATGACTCTCAGAGGAGACAGAGCTATGCTAGAGGAGGCCTGATCCGTACAGGTGCCAGTAGCAGTGGAGCACCGAGGGCGTTACCATACCGTCGCCCCGATCAGGCGGTGGGGCAGAGACCTCCTACAGTCCGAGGAGAGAGGCATGCCCCGACTAGACCAAGCACTGACCCTCGTCAATGCTTTGCATGTGGAGGTGTAGGGCACTTCCGAAACAACTGCCCTTCGCTTCCACCCAAGACCAATCAATCAGCAGGGCCATCAAATGCAAATAGGCCCCCTCCACCACCGAGACCATTGAGAGCTCAAGCCCCCGGTGATGCCAATCCAGGGAGGGTATTTGCCTTAACCCAACCGGAGGAGGATGCCTCCAATGCCGTTGTGGAAGGTATCATTCTTCTCTACAATTCTTGGGCCCGAATCTTATTCGATCCCGGTGCTACTCATTCTTTTATACGTACTACATATGCTATGAATTTGGGATTGGATTTCGAGAAGTTAGAACATGCCTTGACTGTTGACTTGCCTACGGGAGAACAGTTGGGTACTAGCCGAGTCTGCAAGGGTTGTGTGCTTTGTATTGGGGAGCACGAATTGATTGTGGATTTGATTGCTTTAGAGATGAAGGGGTATGACGTGATTTTTGGGATGAACTTGTTATCTGCTTTTCGGGCGGTAATGGATTGTTTCCGCAAGCGGATTACATTTCAATTGCCGGGAGGAGTCATTTTCAGTTTTGTGAATAACCGAGATTCTTTCCATCCATTTCCTACCACGGGAAGTAAATTCTTAAAAGCTAAGGCAGGGAGCCACTTGAGTTTCTTGGCTAGCTTGATGGGAGATGATCGGGATAGATCCCAATCGGGTATGGTGTTGATTGTATCAGATTTTCTGGATGTCTTCCCAGATGAATTACCCGGGTTACCGCCACAGAGAGAGATTGAGTTTGCAATCGATCTTTATCCGGGAACCGAACCTATTTCTATTGCTCCTTATCGGATGGCGCCTTTGGAGTTAAAGGAGCTAAGGAAGCAATTGGACCACTTGCTGGCAATTGGATTCATCCGTCTGAGCACTTCACCTTGGGGAGCCCCGGTCCTCTTTGTGAAGAAGACGGATGAAACACTTCGGTTATGCACAGATTACCGACGGTTGAATCGGGTGACGGTGAAGAACAAGTATCCCTTGCCGCGCATTGATGATTTATTTGATCAGTTGAGGGGTTCTAAGTTCTACTCCAAGATTGATCTCCGCACCGGGTACCATCAACTGCGTATCAAGGAGGAGGATATTCCTAAGACTGCTTTTCGTACTCGGTATGGTCACTTCGAGTATACGGTGATGCCGTTCGCATTGACTAATGCTCCAGCAGCCTTCATGGATTTGATGCACAGGGTATTCCGGTCATATCTAGATCAATTTGTCATTCTGTTTATTGATGACATATTGATTTATTCCCGGACACAAGAAGAACATGCACATCATCTCTCGGTTATGCTACAAACATTGAGAGAACATAAGTTATATGCGAAGATGAGCAAGTGTGAGTTTTGGATGAAGGAAGTGAAGTTCCTTGGCCATGCTGTGTCCGAGCAAGGGGTAGCGGTTGATTCCTCGAAGATTGAGACCGTGATGCAATGGGAACCACCAAAGAACGTGACAGAAATACGTAGTTTCTTGGGGTTAGCCGGCTACTATCGTAGGTTTGTGGAAGGTTTTTCCAAGATTGCGATGCCGATAACTCGCCTTACCAAGAAGGGGGAGAAATTTGTGTGGACTCAAGCGTGTGAATTAGCTTTTCGCACCTTGAAGGAAAAGTTGACGACGGCACCGATCCTCATTATTTCGAACAATGGGGAAGGTTACGATGTTTACACCGATGCTTCACTACGAGGCTTGGGATGTGTGTTGATGCAAGGAGGCAAGGTGGTTGCTTATGGCTCGAGGCAACTCAAGATTCATGAGCAGAACTATCCCACTCACGACTTGGAGCTAGCTGCTGTGGTTTTTGCTCTTAAGTTGTGGAGGTGTTACTTGTATGGAGAGAAATTTCAAGTGTTCTCGGATCATAAAAGCCTTAAGTATGTGTTCACACAGAAAGAATTGAATCTTCGGCAAAGGAGGTGGATTGAGTACTTAGAAGATTATGATTTCACACTGAGCTATCATCCGGGGAAGGCTAATGTGGTAGCGGATGCACTGAGTAGGAAGTCTTGGGGTGAAATCAATGTTCTTACGGCTCATCGGTGGAAGATGATTGAGGCATTTGAGGAGTTTGATTTGTGGGTCGATAGACAAGATGATCGACCATGCTTGTTTAATCTTGTAGCTCAACCAATTCTCCGACAAAGGATTGGGGAGTTGCAACGGTTAGATCCCGAGTTGAAAACTATTCGGGAGAAATTGGAGGGGAATGAAGTTGTTGAGGGTTGGTCGATTCATGGTGATGAGTTACAGTTTCGGGGAAGACTATGCGTGCCAAATGATGACCAAGTGAGAGAAGAAGTGTTGGGTGAGTGTCACCGATCCAAGTTCTCCATACATCCAGGGAGTACAAAAATGTATAGAGATATGAAACGACAATATTGGTGGAGGGGAATAAAGAAGGATGTAGCAAAGTTCATTTCAAGGTGTGCCGTATGTCAACAAGTGAAGCTTGAGCACCAACGACCTGGAGGATTATTACAGTCTCTGCCTATCCCGGAGTGGAAGTGGGATCATATCACCATGGACTTCGTGTCGGGTTTTCCACGGACTTCAAGAGGGCATAACGCCGTATGGGTTATTGTAGATCGACTCACCAAGTCAGCTCACTTTTTGGGGATGAAGACCACAGACTCGTTAGAGACCTTGAGCAGACTGTACATTCGAGAGATTGTTCGATTGCATGGAGTTCCACTTTCTATCGTGTCGGATCACGATTCTCGTTTTGTGGCTCATTTTTGGCAAAGTCTACAACAAGCTATGGGGACAGAGTTACACTTCAGCACAGCCTTTCACCCTCAAACAAATGGCTAATCCGAGAGAGTGATACAGATTTTGGAAGACATGTTACGGGCTTGCGCGTTGGACTTCAAAGGGAGTTGGAGCGATCACTTACCGTTGGTGGAATTTGCATACAACAACAGCTACCAAGCGAGTATCGGGATGGCACCGTATGAAGCTTTGTATGGAAGACCATGTAGATCCCCGATGTGTTGGTTGGAAGTCGGAGAGAGTAGTATGTTTGGGCCCGAGATTGTGCGGGAGACAACGGAGAAGATTCAACTCATTCGGGAGAGATTACGCACAGCACAGAGTCGACAAAAGAGCTATGTGGATAGAAGACGAAGACCCTTGGAATTCAAAGTGGGAGACTACGTGTTCCTCAAAGTGTCGCCCAAGAAAGGAGTATTTAGATTCGGCAAGAAGGGAAAGTTAGCGCCAAGATATACCGGGCCATTTGAAGTGATCAAAGTTGTGGGCAAAGCGGCGTATCAGTTGCGGTTACCAGCTCAGTTGTCTGGGGTACATGACGTGTTCCACGTGTAGATGTTGAGAAAGTGTCAATCGGATGCAACGCCGGTCGTAGACTTGGAAGATATTGAAATTCAAGATGGAGCAACCTATGAGGAACAACCGGTGAAGATTCTCGACGCCAAAGAGAAGGTGCTCCATAACAAAGTCATCGGACTAGTAAAGGTTTTGTGGCAACACCATGGAGTGGAAGAAGCTACTTGGGAACCGGAGCTAGAAATGCAAGAGAAGTACCCGCATTTATTCGCTACTTGAGGAAAGTTTCGAGGACGAAACTTTCTTTAAGGGGGGTGGATTGTAAACCCCCACATTCTTATATTAATATAGTAATGTACTTATTTAGTGATTCTTATATATGTAATGACGTAAAAATAAAATAAACATTGCATATGAACAGTGCACTAGTTGCAACTTCAAGCCCAATTTCGACCTTGATACAGTCAATATCTCTCAAAACTCAAAACATGGAAGTTGTAGAACTCTTTCTTAGCGTTCCATATCATCTTGAATCACCTCAATCTGAGCTCGGATGAGAGAGTTATACCCAGATAACGAAGCGATGTCGAAACAGTCCGGCAGACTACCTTTCACCAATTTGATCATAACTCTTTGTTGGAAAGTCCAAATTGCGCACCGTTATTTTTGTTAGAACCCTAACTCGTATATCTTTCCAACCATATAGGTCACACATACTAGAAATACCTGAGTCAAATAAGTTTATTCTCCGAAGTTGACCAAAAATCTGCACTTTGGTGTTCCTTGGATAGTAATTTTAATGTTTCGAGTGTAAATTTATTTTAGTTTGAAATAAATCATAAAAATGAATGTTTTTAGGTTAAAATAACATTAAAAATGAATCCGGAACGTCGAAAAACCTTAGGGTAGTCATATGGATCAAATTGGAGATTCTTAGTGGCAAAACCGTAAATTTGGAGAAACCCAAAACAGCCTGTGAACAGTGTTTTTCGGGGCTGCTATGTATAAACTCATTTTCATCTCATTTGCCCTTATTTCTTTCACTCCCCTCACACCCCCACACCTCTTGGAACCCTAGAGAGCATTAGAGAGGAAGAAAGGAAGGAAAAAAATAAGAGATTCAAGGGTGATTCAAGATCAAATCTTCATCTTCTTCACACTAAACCTAGGTTTTCAAGAACATTGAGGTAGGATTTTCTTCAATTCTTTTCCATTGATGTTAGGGTTATTATACATGTAGAATTTGGCTCTTAATAGTATGTATTTGTTATGGGTTCCTTGTTCCTTGGTATGTTTACAAACATTCACATGATTTGAACAAAATGATGGTTGGAAATCCATCAAACTCTTGTTTTTGGGGAAATATGGACTTTTCTCTATATCTTCACATCATCTTGATTTCGAAAATTCTAGAACTTTGTGTTGGGTAGTAAAATGATTGTATTGATGATCTCATGCTTATTTTCTTTAAACTTGTCTCTTGTAACATGATTTGCGAAATGGGTATGTTTTCTTAAATTGTTCTATTATGTATCTTGCTTGTGAAAATTGGGGAAAATCATGGAATTTGCTTGTATATGAGGTTGAGTATATTGTTGGTATGTCACTCTTGTGTATGGTGTTGTGAGGGACTTGGATTACCTTCGAAAACTGCCGTAGAGCGTTAGAGGTTAGTCTATCCCAATGGGGGGTGAGATGGTTGCCTAATGCTCGTAGTGGATCATTGTGGTGACAATGACCACTATTGTTCACGGATACCGGGGAAAAGGGTTAGTATACTAGACACCTTGGGAGGATCTCGTCAATGCCGTATGAGACGGTACACGCCCTTCCTAAATTGGTCTGTGATTGTTAGTGGAAATGGGTGAACGAGGTAGAATCGTCGGGTAGATTCATGAGAAGTGACAACCTACTTGAGTGGTACCAAATAGAAATTATTGTTCATTGTACCAAATATTATTTCTCCAAGAGTTTCGGGTAGTATGGGATGCCGCGATAACTTGTGGAAATGGTGTATGGTGGAGTGGATTATGTAGGAAATTGTTTGTCAATTAAACGTGGTTTTATTCTCTTTCAATTCCTTATTATTGTACAAACTTGAGATCTCCTTTAAAATGTCCTTATTTTATTTCAAAATTCGTTTATATGTATGGGCGAAACGTGACCTACCTGTTTTACTTGATTTCAAAACCTTGAATGGGTTTGGAAGGATCCTTGTAACACCCCAAAATACACCCTGGACGGCATTACATTCTAAGACCATTCACAACATGAGAGCACTAATATAATTTCATCAATAAGAAAATTCTCCATTCATCATCCATAAAATTTACATCATTATCCCAAAAGAATAGACCCATTTTGGCCTTTACATTTCAAAAATCAACTAATGTAGCACAGCGGAAATAACAAAAGAAAACTAGACTTTACAAGGTTTACAATGAATATCCTAGTCTAGAGCAAAAGTCAGCGACATCTCTAGATGTCCCACTCGGGATCCAAGTATCCCTCTAGTGAAGCCTCTCCATGGCCCGGCTCATGAGCACCGAGCTCATCCTCTGGCACAAAATCTGAAAAGAAATATTCAACGGTAGGGGGTGAGCACGAAGCTCTGTAGAAAAATCCTCCCAAACCCAAACAAGGTTTAGCAAAGTATATAAAACGGTCGGTCTCATTTCACAAATAACATATATAACATTTGAAGTAAAATGAGGACATTTAACAGATCTTAGGTTTAGATAGCAACAGTAATTGAAATGAATAAATAAACAAAATATACCATTGATAATCCATTCTACCATAAACCGTTTCCAACAAGTTCTCGCGGAATCCCATACTTCCCGAAACTCTTGTCGAAACCATTTTTGGTACAATGCACGATACCCACACTGTATGTCCGACACAACCCACGTTACTACACCGTTATCATTAGTGCTAGGAAATGTTCGTACCCATACGGCGTACAAAGACGTCTACCCACACCATGTGGTAGGAAAAGTTCATACCCGCGTGGCATACAAAGCCGTCTACCCACTACATGACACCCGGTCAATAGTAAACCATGGTAGTATCGTACAACTACGCAAGAGATAACATATCAACAAACATCTCACATTACCAACAATACCATAAATCCCCAATTTCTCAAGCAAGTTTTCATAAAATTCCACACATCCAACATGAGGCAATTTCCAAAGAACAATGAAGGAAAATACAAGAGATCATCATAAATACCATTTTGTTGTTCAATATGAAACACTAAAGTTTTTAAATCAAGAATAAAGGAAGAGTTCAAAAAGGAAAACCCATCACTCTTGAAAACTAGGGTTTTTCAAACAAGAGAGGGATTTCATGGGTATACAACCCTAGCTTTGTGTAAAACATAAAATCTTTGTCAAAAAGCCCAAGAGAAGATGATTTCCTAGCATATATATACCATTGATAGCCAAAACATACATACATAAATACCCTAGCTTCAATGTAAGAGAGTGAGAGGAAACCCCTACCTTAATGTCCTTGGAAAAATTAGGGCTTTGATCTTGAATCAACCCTTTAATTCCTTGTTTTTCACCTTTGATCTTGTGTTTTTCTCTTCCCCTCTTTCTCTCTAATGTTTTCTAGGGTTTTAAGGTGTGTAATGAAGGCTAAGGAGGTGAGAGGATGTATTTATTTTGGGGAAAAAATCGAGGGTTCGCGAACAGAAAAATTCGGATTTTTACAGTGGCTACCTGTAGCTGATTTTGGCTACCGGTAGCTCGGACACACGGGACCCTCGACTACCGGTTGGCTACCGGTAGCTGATTTTTACTGGACCATCGGCTACCGGTTGGCTACCGGTAGCTGATTTTTACTGGACCATCGGCTACCGGTATCTGATTTTGGCTACCGGTAGCTGATTTTGGCTACCGGTAGTCACTACCCAGATTTTTCTACTTCCACTTCCAATGAATTTTTGACCCATTTAGAGGTCGAATTGGAAAATTTTCATGAGACACACTTGTGTAGATCTAGATGTCTACTATCCACTGTCAAAATTTCAGGTCACTTGGAATTACGAATAAAAAGTTATGATCGAAATAGTAGACAGTGTCCAAAATCATTTATACCCAAATTTCCTCTAAAATGTGTTTTAACTCCAAAATACTTCCTAACTTCTAATACACCTCATATTACCTCTCCCAAGGTTTTTCGACCTTCCGGACTCAATGGAAACCTTATTTTGACCTAAAAACCTTTAGAAACTTGTCTATTCACCCTTTTCAAGTTTAAACATCTTCGAAGCTTAAATTCCCAATCAATTCGCATCTCTAGTTTTTTTATTCCTATCGTCACTACTCATATCCATGTTTTTACAACAATTATTTACTATATATATCTATATACATATCTATAAAAGAAAAATACGGGGTGTTACAATCCACCCCCCTTAAAGAAAGTTTCGTCCTCGAAACTTACCTCAAGTAGCGAAGATGTACGGGTACTTCTCTCGCATTTCAAGCTCCGGTTCCCAAGTAGCTTCTTCCACTCCATGGTGTTGCCACAAAACCTTCACTAGTCGGATGACTTTGTTACGGAGTACCTTCTCTTTGGCATCGAGAATCTCCAACGGTTGTTCTTCATAGGTTGCTCCCTCTTGAATTTCAATATCTTCCAAGTTTACGACCGGCGTTGCATCCGATTGACACTTTCTCAACATCGACACGTGGAACACGTCGGGTACTCTGGATATCTGGGCTAGTAGTCGAAGTTGATACGCCGCATTGCCTACTGCTTTGATCACTTCAAACGGTCCGGTATATTTTGGCGCTAACTTCTCCTTCTTGCCGAATCGAAACACGCCCTTCTTGTGTGACACCTTGGAAAACATGTAATCTCCCACTTTTAGTTCCAAGGATCTTCGTCTGTGGTCCGCGTAGCTCTTCTATCTACTTCGCGCCGTGCGTAGCCTCTCCCGGATGATTTGAATCTTTTCCGTAGTTTCCCCATTGTAGTCCTTACTCCGTTAGTTCGCTGCGCACTCTGATATACATTACAATCCACCAAAGGTTACAGTTGAACCCTAACCAGACTTGTCTTCCCCTCTTAGCTTCCAAATTCATATACATTTTCCCAACGGAATAATTTAAGAAAAATTAACATAATATCATCGAAAATACCATTTTATGGGTCAATACCAATCTTTAGAATTTTGAATTAAGGAACAAATAAATAATCAAGCTTTGTAACCAAGAATAAATGGCTATCAAGCTTGGAAATCAAGAACAAAAGAACAAGCAAGGTTTGAAATTAATAACAAACGAATATCAAGTTTTTGGAATCCAAAATAAAGGAACAATCAAGTCTCGAATTCCATAACAAACCCATATCAAGCTTTGGACTCAAAATAAGAAACAATCAAAGCTTGAAATCAAGAACAAAGTAACAATCGAGTCTTGGAGTCAATAACAGATGCATATCAAGCTTTGTAAGCAAGAACTAAAGAGTATCAAGTTTTGAACTCAAGGACAAGGAGAAATCAAGTATTGAAATCAAGAGCAATTGAATGTCAAGTCTTGAAATCAAGAACCAATGAATATCAAGTATTGAATATCAAGAATACATGAATTACAATAATTAGAATCAATCAAATGAATATCAAATTTGGCTATTAAGAGCAAATGAATATTAAGCTTGGAAATCAAGAATAAAAGCGTATCAAGCTTGAAAGTCATGAACAAATGAGAAATTAAGATTTAACGGAACAATCATTTATGGAAATCAATAACACACGACTATCAAGGTGTGAAATCAAGAACAAAGGATTATGAAGCTTAGAAATCAAGACCAAAAGAACACTCAAGTCTTGGAACCAAGAATAAAGAATATCAAGTATTGAATATTGAGAATAATTGAATCCCAAGGGTTATAGTCACTACCAAGTGCATATCAAATTTAGATGTCAAGGACAAATGAATATTAAGGTTGGAAATCAAGAATAAAGGAACAATCACTTCTTGAAATCCATAACAACGAATATCAATCTTAGAATTAAAAAATAAGGAACAATCAGGTATTGAAATCAATAACCAACAAATATCAAGGGTGGAACTCAAGAACAAAGGAGAAATCAAGAGAAAAACACATCTCCTTTGTAAACTAGGGTTTGAAGGCATAAGAAAAGATCTAGGGTTTACCCCACCATAATATAGTTTGGGACAAGGTAGTATTATCCAGAATGGCAAGACATGATGATTTCCTAGTAATTAAACATAAATTTAAAATCAAAGATTACTTATAAATAAATCCTACTGGTCTCCCCTTGTTGTCCCGTAGGCAAATTAACATATTCTGTAAGTTCGACTTCCTTGAAACCCAATCCCAATTCCACAGCGTACACAGTACGTATAAAAGAATGAGTCGCATAGGAATCTAATAAAATTTGGGTCCAAGAATGGTAGAGAAGAACAATACCCTCCACAACGGCATTGGAGGCATCTTCCTCCGGTTGAGTCAAAGCAAAAACCCTTCCTTGATTGGCGCCGCCGGGGCATGAGCTTGTAACGGTCTCTGTGGTGGTAGTGGCTGTCGTAGCGGTGGCCTGTTTGCATTCACTCGCCCAGTTGCTTGCTTGGTTATTGGGGGAAACGAGGGGCATCTATGTTTGAAGTGCCCATACTCTCCGCATGCAAAGCATGGGCGCGGGTCCATGCCTACTCTCGTCTGAGTAACTCCATCTTCTCCACTGTCTGAAGCCTTGGTTCAATTGCGTCCACGTCCCCGTACACGTCCACGTCCACGTTCACGAGATCTTGTATTCTCGAATTACGAGTGTAACCAGCTTCTCGCGGATGGAAGGCCTCAAATCTTGTTCAAGGCGTTTAGCCCTCCTTGCCTCAGTGACCACAAACTTGATGGCGTAGCGAGAAAACTCATCGAATCCGAACAAATAATTAACCTTTAACCTAAATATACCATAAACCTAATCTATCTGATAAGCACAGAACCTCAAACAAATGCAAGTCTACGGTTCCTTCAACCTAGTCCTACCTTTCCAGTGGTAATCCATAACCTACAGCTCCCATGTAAGACCTAAAGCCTAAGCTCTGATACCAACTTTGTAACACCCCAAAATACACCCTGGACGGCATTACATTCTAAGACCATTCACAACATGAGAGCACTAATATAATTTCATCAATAAGAAAATTATCCATTCATCATCCATAAAATTTACATCATTATCCCAAAAGAATAGACCCATTTTGGCTTTTACATTTCAAAAATCAACTAATGTAGCACAGCGGAAATAACAAAAGAAAACTAGACTTTACAAGGTTTACAATGAATATCCTAGTCTAGAGCAAAAGTCAGCGACATCTCTAGATGTCCCACTCGGGATCCAAGTATCCCTCTAGTGAAGCCTCTCCATGGCCCGGCTCATGAGCACCGAGCTCATCCTCTGGCACAAAATCTGAAAAGAAATATTCAACGGTAGGGGGTGAGCACGAAGCTCTGTAGAAAAATCCTCCCAAACCCAAACAAGGTTTAGCAAAGTATATAAAACGGTCGGTCTCATTTCACAAATAACATATATAACATTTGAAGTAAAATGAGGACATTTAACAGATCTTAGGTTTAGATAGCAACAGTAATTGAAATGAATAAATAAACAAAATATACCATTGATAATCCATTCTACCATAAACCGTTTCCAACAAGTTCTCGCGGAATCCCATACTTCCCGAAACTCTTGTCGAAACCATTTTTGGTACAATGCACGATACCCACACTGTATGTCCGACACAACCCACGTTACTACACCGTTATCATTAGTGCTAGAAAATGTTCGTACCCACACGGCGTACAAAGACGTCTACCCACACCATGTGGTAGGAAAAGTTCATACCCGCGTGGCATACAAAGCCGTCTACCCACTACATGACACCCGGTCAATAGTAAACCATGGTAGTATCGTACAACTACGCAAGAGATAACATATCAACAAACATCTCATATTACCAACAATACCATAAATCCCCAATTTCTCAAGCAAGTTTTCATAAAATTCTACACATCCAACATGAGGCAATTTCCAAAGAACAATGAAGGAAAATACAAGAGATCATCATAAATACCATTTTGTTGTTCAATATGAAACACTAAAGTTTTTAAATCAAGAATAAAGGAAGAGTTCAAAAAGGAAAACCCATCACTCTTGAAAACTAGGGTTTTTCAAACAAGAGAGGGATTTCATGGGTATACAACCCTAGCTTTGTGTAAAACATAAAATCTTTGTCAAAAAGCCCAAGAGAAGATGATTTCCTAGCATATATATACCATTGATAGCCAAAACATACATACATAAATACCCTAGCTTCAATGTAAGAGAGTGAGAGGAAACCCCTACCTTAATGTCCTTGGAAAAATTAGGGCTTTGATCTTGAATCAACCCTTTAATTCCTTGTTTTTCACCTTTGATCTTGTGTTTTTCTCTTCCCCTCTTTCTCTCTAATGTTTTCTAGGGTTTTAAGGTGTGTAATTAAGGCTAAGGAGGTGAGAGGATGTATTTATTTTGGGGAAAAAATCGAGGGTTCGCGAACAGAAAAATTCGGATTTTTACAGTGGCTACCTGTAGCTGATTTTGGCTACCGGTAGCTCGGACACACGGGACCCTCGACTACCGGTTGGCTACCGGTAGCTGATTTTTACTGGACCATCGGCTACCGGTATCTGATTTTGGCTACCGGTAGCTGATTTTTGCTACCGGTAGTCACTACCCAGATTTTTCTACTTCCACTTCCAATGCATTTTTGACCCATTTAGAGGTCGAATTGGAAAAATTTCTTGAGACACACTTGTGTAGATATAGATGTCTACTATCTACTGTTAAAATTTCAGGTCACTTGGAATTAAGAATAAAAAGTTATGATCGAAATAGTAGACAGTGTCCAAAATCCTTTATTCCCAAATTTCCTCTAAAATGTGTTTTAACTCCAAAATACTTTCTAACTTCTAATACACCTCATATTACCTCTCCCAAGGTTTTTCGACCTTCCGGACTCAATGGAAACCTTATTTTGACCTAAAAACCTTTAGAAACTTGTCTATTCACCCTTTTCAAGTTTAAACATCTTCGAAGCTTAAATTCCCAATCAATTCGCATCTCTAGTTTTTTTATTCCTATCGTCACTACTCATATTCATGTTTTTACAACAATTATTTACTATATATATCTATATACATATCTATAAAATAAAAATACGGGGTGTTACAATCCTCCTACAGAGCCTTGTGCTCACCCCCCTACTTCCCCACCTTTCAGATTTTGCCTTTGACGAGGAGCTGGGAGTCGAGGGGCCGACACATTGGGAGACTCCGATAGAAGGGAGCGTGGATCCCGAGATGGACGCTTAGAGCGACCCCCCCTTTCTTTTGTTATAGACTTGGATAATATTTTGGGAGAATTGTATAGCCTAGTTTTATTTTGTAAATTCCGCTGTGTATTATAGTACTTTTGTGGGGATGTAAAGGCCATAGCTTGGCCTATTCTTTTGGGATAACATGTAAATTTGATGGATTGATTTTATGGTAGTTAAATGGACCCGGTGTGGTCATTACAGTAGAATTGCACAGGTTGTGTTTTGGGTAGAGCTCCCCGAACAAAGGAGACTCTGCCCGAATTTTGTTAAATTAAGGACCCCCGGTTATTTATGGATTTATTAGTTGCTCTCATGATATGAATGGTTATTGAATGTAATGCCGTCCAGGGTGGTATTTGGGGCGTTACAGGCTCAAACATGGCTAACGAGGGATAAATTTTGTCAAAGAAAGGTCTAAGCCTCAATATTATATCAAAGATGGCCTAAGATCATTTCTCAAGCATGTGCACATGTATATGTCGTATACGATGGTTCCTTGTGGGATATGTCAATAGATCACTTTTAAGTGCGTCAATCAAAGCAAGGTTAATGAGATCATTCAAAAATTGAGAGTGAAAAGAATTTACTTGAGTAAACATTGATTGTCTCTCGAAAGCATCGTTAGGTTCGAAACTCACCCTGGTGTTCTTTGTTATCTCTACTGTGTATGTCGGGTTTTTCAGGGGGTATTGGTTATATACCAATTCCATTTTCGAGTCAGATCTTCCTGTACCTTTAAAATAACAAATATCGATGTACATATGACAATTTAAGTATAGAGAGAATACCAATTTTTTCAAGAAATGTGGTTTTAAGTCTCGGTTGATAAATGGAGGTATCAAACCGATCATGTGCATATTTACTCTAGCAAGTATTCTTTACATCCACATTTGTTCCATCACCTTTTAATTTTATACTAAATCTATAATTGCATTAAAACAAATAAAAGTGATAAATGGAACCGTTCATTTCTCAGAATATCATCTTTTAATATCAACGGTTCGATTTATTCACAATCACACAAAAAATTACAACTATCAAAGAAGAAATTCATAAAAAGAAGCACTTTTAAACAAACATAAAAACAAGAACAAGAACAGAAATCCCTCTCTCTCACTCTCCTCCTTGTGCACCATCTCCGCCATGTCCACCATGTCCACCCCTCAGAAGCCTAAGGATCTCATCCTGCTTAGCTTCAATGCTAAGCATGACGTCCCATAAGGAGTGTCGGGTGCTAGTGCTGGTGCTAGGGCCCGCTTCTGGTGGCTGATCTCTCTCTCTCTTTCCATCTCTCTCTCCTCCTCTGCATCAAGTTCCTCTTGTACTTCATCCACTCCGTGGGCAGGGGGCTTTTCTTGCCTTGCCGCTGGGCCGCCACTATGACTTTGGCTTCTCCGGAAGGAAGCCTTTGTTCAGTGGCCCTATTGGCTTTTGGATTTCCATCTCGGGCTTCACCCTTACCCCATGTTCCGTGCACATTTCAGTCACCAAAGTAGCAAAAGGGAGTGCACTCCTCTCTACATCACACCCCTTCTTCATTTCATTCAGGATGAGATAGGGGAGGTCGATGCTATGTCCTTTGCCAATGGCATACAAAAGTCGGGCCATGTCGGGTAAAATCTCATTCTTTCTTCCTACGGGAGCGAAGTTGGACACCACAATCAAATTTATCATTTTGTATTTGTCGGTGAGCTCCCCTTGCCTCAAAAATCTCCTCCCTGCCCATGAAAAGTCAGCTACCCCCGTCAATTCCTTTCCCACCACATTCATTGCTATGTCCTTCTTTGGGGGGTAGGTCGGGTTTTGCACTCGAGGTATTTCCTCCCTTATTTCTACGATGTATGCTTCATCCACGTCAATGTGGATACCCCTAACATATGTCCGGATTGCGCCGTTGATGATCTCAGCGTTGGAGTAAAACTCCCGCACCAAGTTAACAACGGCGTCTCCACCATTCCTCAAGTACCAGACCCACTCCCTCCTCTCCATTTCTTGCCTTATTCCAATCCCAGCAAAATCATCAATCACAACATCTCTCTCACAAACAACTGCATGCTTATGGTAGAAATTTTCATACCTTTCAGCCTTTAAGGCATTGGGAAACCTGGTCCTGTCATATCTCTTTGTCCTTTGCCTTCCTTCCCTCTCTTCTATCACCTCTTCTACAATATTTGGATCTTGGTTCACTGGTGGAGCACGCCTGGCAGGGAGTTTCATCCTTGGCATGGCGTTCGAACGTGGGTTTTGGTTTGAGAGAGTGCTGAAAAGTGCTGGAAACTTGGGGTTCTTGGTCTAGGATTGATGATTTTGATGTGGAGAGGAGTTAGGGAGGGTCGAATTTGGGTATTTTTGGGGAATGAGGGTGAATTGAGGTCTGTGGAGTGAAAAGAGTTCTAGAGTTTTGAAAACAATTTGGGGATTTTGGCTGAAAACGACGATACAGGCTTTTATAGCCTGAGTCGTAACGTTCGAACGTTTGTGACGTTCGAACGTTGGTAGAAGGATTTTAAATAGACCGTTCGAACGTGGTTTGGCGTTCGAACGTGGTGAGCTCTCAGTACTTTTGTGTTCTGTCAGAGGCCAAAGTACTGCAAGTTCTCTTCGTTTGAACGTTCTATTGGCATTCGAACGTTAATATCGTTCGAACGGTCTATTGGCGTTAGAACAGATAGAGATCCCAGTACTTTCACGTTTCATCAGATGCTGAGTACTGTAAGCAGCTGACGTTCGAACGTTACCTGGCGTTTGAACGTTGAACCAAAATAAAAAAAATTTCTCCACTACACTATATACAATCAAAGAAGGCAAAACACACAAATTTAAATCAAGAAAAACTAAGGCGTCTCAGGATGAACCCCTACCCACGCTTTAGGTTGGTATTTTGGGGCATTCCTTACTCGGCCCATATTTTCATTTCAGTCAAAAGAATTTATACAAAAAGATTTTTACACTTTTTACAACAAATTCGGACCTTTGGCTTTCACTCCCCCAACACAAGTACACATTTCCTACAGAAAATTATCTAATCCGAGTCTCCCTCTGTGTCTGTGTAAAATGGACAACCAGTAACTCTCCCAACTTCCTCTCTCACAAATCGGTTAAGCACAGTACCAGAATAGCATGGCGTATCAGGGTAATCCTTACTCAACCCATTCACTATCCAGTCTAATCGATCAAGTGTGCGACCAGAAATTGGTTCAGAACACTGGTTGTACCTTTTTTCGTGAAAGAATCTGCCACACTATTTACAGGCACCAAGCCTTTTGGCACGACGGCGTTTGGCAAAGCTGTTTCTGCCACAGAGGGGTTTCGCTTGTTTTTCTTTGATTTCAGCCTTCCTTACTAATCTTGCTTTTCTCATGATCATAGTATGTACATCAGATGGAAAAGTACGTAGAACTCCTAGGCCAAACCAAAAAAGATTTACATCCATGATTGCTAAGTTTTAAGACTCACTATCTGGTTCTTTAACGTCTGTCAGTCACAAAGACGATTGAAGCTGATTCATAAGCATAATCATCAATTTATACAATCAATGTTCAAACATGATCAACAACGACAATAAAAATTTTAAAAATTTACGAAAATATGAACTAATGAACTGATGAACTAATCATACCCCCCAACCTAAACTGAACATTGTCCCCAATGTTTCGAATTTACCGGTTCATGGAGTGTGGAGACGAGGTTGAATGGTAGAGATCTGTTCACCGCTGAGACCTACAAATAAAAACACAAAAATTACTCATCTGTGCGCAGATCTGGATTTCGGGTAGGCTGAAAATCCTTATGTGTGAGTGCGAACAAGAGAAGAACACCCATGAGCAAATATAAGATTAAAATGCAAAACATGAAGCAAAATATCGTGTTTGTGGAGTGTGTGGTCATGGGTGGTTTCTCGGGTAACAGAGAACTCGAAGACGAATAGAAGGAAGAAGAAGAAAAGAAAAAGAAGAAGAAGAAGTGGGGGGGGCCAACTGCGGCGGCTAGGAAAAAGTGGGTGCCTTATAAAGGCGCCCCAGTGGGTCAGGTTGGAGTAGATATTTCCTGACCCGATCCACTGGAGTGTCGGTAGGCGCGAATTTCGGAGGCGTACTCTGGTTCCATTAAAAGAATGGTTTCCACATTTCTAACAAAATCTTCCAAAAATGGTTTTAACCTCTGACCATTAACAGTAAAATTATTACCGTTTGCTGGGTTTTCCAGTTTAACTGCTCCATGTTCAAACACCTTTTTGACAATGTAAGGCCCAGTCCATCTTGATTTCAACTTACCAGGAAAGAGGCGGAGTCTTGAATTAAATAGCAAGACTTTTTGAGACGGCTCAAAAGATTTCCGCACAATGTGTTTGTCATGAAAAATTTTCATCTTGGTTTTAGCAATCTTAGCATTTTCATATGCTTCATTTCTCAATTCTTCCAATTCATTTATCTGAAGTTTCCTTGCTAGCCCAGCCTTGTCCAAGTCAAAATTCATTGCTTTAATGGCCCAGTATGCCCTATGTTCCAATTCCACAGGCAAGTGACATGGCTTTCCATAGACTAATCGATAAGGAGACATGCCTAAAATTGTTTTAAAAGCAGTACGGTATGCCCAGAGCGCATCAGTTAGTCTTAACGACCAATCTTTGCGATCTGGATTCACCGTTTTTTCCAAAATTAATTTGATCTCCCGATTAGCTAACTCAGCTTGTCTACTGGTCTGTGGGTGATAAGGGGTTACAATTTTGTGAAAAATCAAGTATTTTTTCATTAAATTCCAGAAGGGACGATTGCAAAAATGAGCACCCCCATCGCTTATGATTGATTTCGGAATTCCAAACCGGGACAAAATATTTTCTTTCAAAAATTTGATCACTGTTTTGTGATCATTGTTTCGGCATGGAATTGCTTCAACCCATTTGGATACATAGTCTACAGCCACTAAAATGTACAGATAGCCAAAGGAAGGGGGGAATGGTCCCATAAAATCGATGCCCCAACAGTCAAAAATTTCAATTACCAGAATGGGGTTTAAGGGCATCATATTTCTTTTAGAAATGTTTCCCAACCTTTGACACCTATCACAAGTTAAACAAAAGGCATGGACATCTTTGAAAAATGTGGGCCAGTAAAATCCACACTGCAATATTTTTGCAGCTGTTATTCTTGATGAAAAGTGGCCACCGCATGCTTCAGAATGACAAAATGTTATTACCTGGCTACTTTCATGAGCAGGGATGCAACGTTTTATGATTTGATCTTTACAGTACTTGAATACGTAAGGATCCTCCCAAAAGAAGTTACGAACCTCCCTCAGAAATTTCTTTTTGTCTAACATGGTAAAGGATGGAGGGAGTGTACCAGTAGCAAGAAAGTTAGCAATGTCTACATACCATGGTGTCCTATCAATCATGAACAGTTGTTCATCGGGGAATTTCTCATTGATTGGCAGTCCATCCTCATGAAATTCATAGGTTAGTCTGGACAGATGATCTGCCACCACATTCTCGACACCTTTCTTGTCCTTGATGACAAGATCAAACTCTTGGAGCAAAAGTATCCATCTCAAGAGTCTTGGTTTGGCTTCCTTCTTTGTGAGCAAAAATTTTAGGGCTGCATGGTCAGTGAATACAGTAACAGAAGAACCAACAAGATAAGAATGGAATTTTTCCAGTGCAAAAACTACAGCAAGCAATTCTTTCTCAGTTGTCGAATAATTCATTTGAGCATCATTCAAAGTTTTGCTTGCATAGTAAATCACATGGGGTTTCTTATCTTTTCTTTGTCCCAATACAGCACCTACAGCAAAATCACTTGCATCACACATTAGTTCAAAGGGAAGATTCCAGTCAGGGGGTTGCATTATTGGTGCAGAAATTAACATGTCTTTTAGCTTGTCAAAGGCTTTTTGGCATGCTTCATTCCAATCAAATATTACATCCTGACTTAGGAGGTGACACATTGGTTTTGCTATGGTACTGAAATCTTTTATGAATCTCCTGTAGAACCCTGCATGTCCTAGGAATGATCGAACATCATTTACACTCTTAGGGACAGGCAAATTTCCAATCAAATCTATTTTTGCCTTGTCAACTTTCATGCCTTCAGACGACACAATGTGACCAAGAACAATGCCCTGTGTTACCATAAAATGACATTTTTCCCAATTGAGCACTAGGTTGGTTTCCTTACATCTGATCAGTACTTTCTCCATATTGGTTAAACACAAATCGAAGGAATCACCGTAGACAGAGAAGTCATCCATAAATACGTCCAAAATTTTTTCAACCATATCACTGAACAAGCTTAGCATACATCTTTGGAATGTTGCAGGAGCGTTACAAAGTCCAAATGGCATCCTTTTGAATGCAAAGGTGCCAAAGGGGCATGTGAATGTTGTTTTCTCCTGATCATCTAGGGCTATCTCAATTTGGTTATACCCTGAATACCCATCTAAGAAACAGTAAAATGCATGGCCTGCAATTCTCTCCAGGACTTGGTCAAGAAATGGGAGAGGAAAATGATCTTTTCTAGTGACCAAATTGAGTTTTTGATAATCAATACACATTCGCCATCCTGTGACGACTCGAGTTGGTACTAGTTCATTTGCATCATTTCTGACCACTGTGACCCCAGATTTTTTTGGCACAACTTGGGTTGGACTGACCCATTTACTATCTGAGATAGGGAAGATTATCCCTGCATCTAAGAGTTTGAGTACCTCGATTCTCACAACTTCTTTCATGTGAGGGTTCAGTCGTCGCTGCATTTGACGAGAGGGCTTTGAATCCTCTTCAAGGTATATGGCATGATTGCAGATTAACGGGCTTATACCTTTCAAGTCAGCGATGGTCCATCCGATGGTACTTTTATGACTTCGAAGAACTTCAAGCAATTTAGACTCTTGCAAGTCTGTGAGTTTAGATGAAATTACCACTGGATATGACTCATTCTCTCCCAAAAATGCATATTTGAGGTCAGATGGGAGAGGTTTCAATTCAGGCTTTGGCGGGCTGACACTTGATGAGACTGGCTTTGTGCCACTTGGTGAAATTTCTTCGAATTTGGGTGCCCATGTCTCAACAGTATGAGTAGGGCCACTTGGTGGATTTGGGTCATCATATATTATTTCTAATGAGATGAGTTCTAACAGAGATGATTCAGTAGGATCCTCACAGAATGTATCATCCAGATGTTCTTGTATCAAAGATTCTATGGAGTTTACTTCCCTTTCTTCCTTTTCTTCTTCTGGATGTTTAGCAATATTGAAAATGTTCAGTTCTAGTTATATTCCCAAAAGTTAATTTCATGACTCCATTCCTGCAATTGATTAAAGCATTGGAATTTGCTAGGAATGGTCGACCAAGAATGACGAGAATTTGGTTCTCCGAATTTATTGTTGGTTGAGTATCCAGAACAATGAAGTCAACAGGGAAGACAAAACTATCTACTTGGACAAGCACATCTTCAACAATCCCTCTGAGGGTTTTGACAGATCTGTCGGCCAACTGGAGTGTGACACAAGTGGGTTTAAGTTCACCCAAACCCAACTGCTGATATACAGAGTAGGGTAGCAGATTAACGCTGGCTCCAAGGTCTAACAAAGCTTGTTCAATCCTGAAGTTCCCAATGATACATGAGACAGTCAAACACCCTGGGTCTTTGTATTTTGGAAGGGTTTTATGTTGGAGAAGAGCACTAGCTTGTTCCGTTAGGAAAGCTCTCTTTTGGACATTCTGGCTTCTCTTGACTGTGCACAAGTCTTTTAGAAACTTGGCATAAGACGGGACTTGTTTGATTGCATCCAAAAGTGGGATGTTGATATTTACTTGCTTAAAAAGCTTATAAATTTCAGGCTGATCTTTCACTTTCTGTTTGGTTTTGAGTCGATGAGGAAACGGAGCCGGAATGGGATACGAAGGTTCTTTTTTCTCAGAAGGTTCTGGCTCTTGTTCAATCATAGGCTCAGGGTCTTTCTCAAGTTCAGTCTCAATTGGTTCAGGTTCAGATGATGGATTGGTTGGGCTTGACTCAAGTCTTGGCTTGGGAATGAGTATGTCTCTGATTGTTTTGTCAATCACTTTGCCACTTCTTAGTGTCGTGACATCTTGGGCTTGGTCTTGGGTGTTTCCTGTTGTTGAAGGGTTCCCTACATGGAATTGGCCTTGTGGTTGCTTTGGTTGGGCAGAAAACTTGCCCTTTTCGTGTATGACCATGGATTGAGTCAACTTTTGGATGTGGCTATTAAGATCTTCAAAAGATTGAGTGGTCTGGGTTTTGAAATCAGTGAAAGCCTGTGTGGAATTATTGTTATAATTCATTTGGCTTTGCATGAACTGATTTAGTGTGTCCTCAAGGTTCCTCTTTTGTGGTGGTTGGTATGGTTGATATGCAGGAGGTCCTTAAGGTGGTGGGTATGGCCCTTGTTGTTGGTTCATGGGTATTGGTTGTGTGTTCTTCCAACTGAAGTTAGGGTGGTTTCGCCACCTTGGATTGTATTTTTCAGAATATGGGTTGGAATAGGGCTTGTTGAAGTTGGAAACTGCATGTGTTTGTTCCAACAAGACTTCTTTGAATGCTGGGATGGTGGGACACTCCCCAGTAGGGTGTCCTGTTAGCGCACAGATTCCACACACTTGCTCGGTGGAAGGGCTAACATCAACTTGATGGACTTTCTTCATCTCTAAAGCTTCAAGCTTTCGAGACAATGTGGACATTTTTGCTCTCAAGTCATCATCCTCTCTCAAGACATATTTTCCTCCTTGGGAATTAGATGGTCTGGCTTCTACATTGGTAGGGGAGGCTGAGTCCCACATCTGAGAACTGTCAGATATGGTGTCGAAAAAATTGAATGCCTCCTCCGGACTTTTTCCCATGAATTCTCCTTGGGCCATCATTTCGACAAACTGACGTAGTCTAGAGGGTAAGGAGTCATAGAAAAATCCTACCAAAGTCCAATTTTCAAAAGCATGATGTGGGCAGGATTGGAGCAACTCTTTGAATCTCTCCCAACTTTGATAAAAAATTTCTCCTTCTTTGACCGTAAAATTCATGATTTGCCTTTTTAGTGCATTTGTGCGGTGTAGAGGAAAAAACTTTCTAAAAAAATTATTTTGTAATGCTTGCCAATTGGGTATTGAAAAAGTCTTTAAAGAATTTAACCATTGTTTGGCTCTATCCCTCAAGGAGAAAGAAAACAGTTTCATCTTGGCCAATTCAGAATTGTCTTGAAATGTTCCACACACTTCCTCAAAATCTTTTATATGCAAATATGGATTTTCTGCATCCAATCCATGAAACGCGGGTAATAACTGCACTATCCCCGGCTTTACAGTAAAGAGGGGAGCATTTTCAGGAAAAATAAAACAAGAGGGGACACTGT
This sequence comes from Ilex aquifolium, assembly GCA_951799425.1. NCBI lineage: Eukaryota > Viridiplantae > Streptophyta > Magnoliopsida > Aquifoliales > Aquifoliaceae > Ilex > Ilex aquifolium. The sequence continues at coordinate 20,908,566 of OX637393.1, forward strand.
TTCTTGTGGGATTTAAGTAATCCCGCAAAGTTCGGATGTTAGGGACCTCTTCCTCTCTCATAGGGACTTCTCCATTTCTTTCATTATTTGCCATACTACCCTCACAAGTGTCTGCTACTGATCTAGGTGAATTAGGTTCAGGCTGATTCACGGACTCACACGATTCTGCCGGCAAATTTTGGAAGTAAGGAGTGCCCTCAGTCATAAAGAAAATAAAACAAAGTTATTTACAGTAAACCAAAAAAAAAATACACAACGTTGAAGGTATTTTTACCTTTTACCTTAAAACACCTTTCAAAGGTTCCCCGGCAACGGCGCCAAAAACTTGTTCTTGATCCGAAATGTGTACACCCAAGTGCATGCGGTCAAGCTGTAGTAATAATCCGGTTTGAGTCCGGAGTCAAATCCACAGGGAACTTTTGTTGATATTTCTAAGGCAAGCAGTGGTAGAGACCTATTGATTGTAACCCTTGAGATTTGCTGTGAGATATGAGTTTTCCTGGACAGAATATAAGATTCTTTCCAAGAGGATTTTCTTAACAAAATAGGAGATAAGTGCTAATTAAAAAGAGTCACTCTTTAGTGCAAGGATCTGGACATGTAGTTAGTTATCCGGTTTGTCATAATTGTGCTTGATAACTCAATTAACTCCCGTGTCAACAGTAAGTTAATTGGAAGATAAAGATGGATTGTGAGAATTAAAAACATGATTTCGATGTCTTTCTAGAAGTTTACAAGAATTGTCTGTGCCGAGACTTAACCCGTCTACAAACAAGCAAGTGTTTCTACAAGACATCCAATCATGATATTAATATTCCATTCTTTAAATGAAGTACAATAAGGGGAAGGATTGAAGGGTAGTCATGAGGATCTAGCCGGGGTACTTGCCTTGAACTGATGAGTCTTTCTATGCAAGAGTCATCCGTGTCATAAAAAGAGCTCACAGTTATACAAAGTACCTTAACTTTGCTAGATGCAATCAATCATCCAATAACAAGGAGAAATAAACGTTAAGCATAAAAACATTGCACAAATATGATTCCCGGATAACTTATACATGCCCTTCTCCTCTTACTAAAGAGTGAATGAGAAACTACTCACTCTTCATGGCTTAGGTAAAGCTAGAAAAGTGAGTGATGCTCATCCCTCCAAGTAGAGAACTTAAAAGATAAAGTAACAACAAACACGGAGCCAATCTTTAACAAAGAATGGGTGAATCACGTTCCACCCTTCACGGCTTTGGTAAAGCTCTAGAAAAGTGGAAGAATTTCACTCTTCTAAGAAAGAAAGAAGCTCAAGCAATGGAAGTGAAATGCATGAACAATAAAAGTAGAAGAAAGCTAGTCACCTTTGGAGGGTGGCTTCCTCAACCAAGAATTGGAGGGTTGTTTCCTCAACCAAAAGGTGAGCTATATCTCTTCTATGCATGTAAAATAAAAGCATAAACATAAGCATAAGCATAAAACTACTTTTATAACAAGCAAGAGATGTTGGACTAAAGCCAAACTAACTCTAAAATAAAGGCTTCATACAAGGAAAATAAACTAAATCTACAATGAGAGTTGGAGTCTAAGCCTCCATCAACTTTCCTACTTCCTACTTGGCTCCCAAAGCTCTCCAACAAGGGGAGTATTTATAGGCAAGAGGAGGAGACAAGAGGTGGTGAAGGAATAGTGTTTGCCGCCCAAGTCCAAGTGAACAATCAACAACTCTACTGCCAGTCTGTGGAGAACGTTCGAACGTGAGTAAGCGTTTGAACGTTCTTTCTGTTTTTGCACTAAGGGCGTTCGAATGTTGACTGCCGTTCGAACGTTTCTTCTGTTTTTGTACTAAGGGCGTTCGAACGCCAGATTTGCTTTGACCCTTTCACTCGAGTGGTCTGTTGGTCTTCTGTGAAGTTCAGTTCCAACTCTTTGCAGTAGTCTGGTCTTCCATCAACTCAAGTGCACGTTCAAACGTGAGTTGGCGTTCGAACGTGACACTCAAGTGCTTCAGAGCTCCAGTTTTCTTTCCTAACTGCAACACGCCTTCTCTCAGCAGTTGAGTCTGCTACAGTGTAATGTGGACGTTCGAACGTGATTTGGCGTTCGAACGTTCTGGCTGTGCTTCAAGCTTCTCCAATTTTGGCTCTAATGTGCTGGTGTTGCATCCAAGTGTGGTCCTTGTTGTTCTTGGCTCCTTGTTCAATTTAGGGCCTGAAATGACATCACTTAAACTCCATTAAAGTACAGTTAGTCTTAAAATGTCATAATAATAAGTCAATTTTAAGTACTAATCACTAGGCATTGGGATGGTCTCCCTTGGCCGAAAGCTTCCCCCCCCCCCCCCCTATAAATAGGGGTGCCTTGTTCATTCTTCATTCCATTCCTTTCCAAGCCTTTCAAGACTTCCCCAAGACTAACTCTCCCTTCATTTGGCCAGCCATCCTTGAGCCAAGAAATCTTTCCAAAGCTAGAAAGAAAGAAAGAAAGAGAGAAAGAAAAAGAAAGAGAAAGTTCAATACATAGCCGGTCCATGATACACGTTTACTGTTACTCTGTATTTCTACATTTCTATTGTATCTTTCTATTCGGATAGTTGAACTACCGCCACTTTTGTGTCTTAAATGATAATAAAGGTGGTTGTGTTTCAATTGTTCCTTGTGAAAGAAGTTTTACAGTTTACCGTTTAATTTTAGTTGTAATGACGAATAATCACACTCCTTGTCTGTAGCAATGGAGCGTGAGTAGTCGTTTATACCCTTCAAACTAGGGTAAACATATGTATAATATTGGTTAGATTATGGAAATACTGATGTTTTATTTATATGTTTATTTATATATGTATTATATGCTTAATGCGTGATATAGTGATGTACGTAATTCTGGTGCTGTGCCTGGAATTATGTCATCAGTATATCATAAGACCAGCCAGTTAAAGATCCACGGTGTTCCTACCGATATGGTTTGTCCTCCATTGGAACGCTGAGGATTTTCTACTGATGTGCGGTACATAACCTAAATGATCCTCATGAATGGCTTGTCCTTCTGGGTTATTAGGGTTTCTTTACTTACTATATATAACTATATTGACAGTCTAACAACCACGGTGTTCCTACCAGTATGACCTGTCCTCCATTGGAACGCTGAGGATGTTTAACTGGCATATATATATACTAGTAATTGCCCGTGCCTGAAGGCACGGCGTAACGAAAAATTAAATTAAAACTAGAAGAATCCTACATTACCTAAAAACTCTTTGCAACCTAAAACAACCTATCAATTTGAAATCAAGGTAGTCCATACTATTATCCAGACATTTCGGCATAATTTTCTCTAAAAATAGGAACCCATAAAAATCTAAACCTGTTTACAGAACTTACAATCATACATAACAATCATCATAATTCACCATACCACCACAATAATCAATACATACCCAATCATCAACACATATACAACCACCAAAACATCAAGCTAGTCCCTACTAATTTCAAGAAATTTAGGCAGAGTTGCCTCTAAAAATAGAAGCCCAAAAAAATCTAAACCTATCTATAAAACTTACAATTATACATATCACCACAATCATCATAACCATGTTTATCCAAACCACCAAAACAAAACCATTATAAACATGTATAATAGTTAACTGTACAAAAGACGGAACACAAAAAATACACACATGCACAAATAGAGAAACACATTCAACTTCATCTTCATATCCTTCCATGTATACCTAAAAATATTTGAAATATAACCAATTATCGAAATATGTGAGACAAAATAAAGCAATTGTAAATCCAAAACATAAGACCCTTTACTTTTATCGTTAGTTGGATTCAACATAAAATTGATAATTATAGCACTGTCCCAAATTTTGTCGCAAGTGCCACAAACACATTTTAGAGAATCAGCAAGTATGTTTCCTAGAATATGAGATGAAAAATGCGAGTGATCTTGGTTTAGTGGAAAACCATCTCACACAGCAAGACTTTGGAACCAAATATGACCCAATAAACCCACAATCAAATTACACCAAATTTTCTTCTATACATCAAATTCTAGTGAATTGCACGACATTCTCTCTGTCTCCCAACCTCTATCTGTCAACTTCCTCTATCTCACCCCCAAAAAAGACGCAACATATCCAAGTACCCAGATCAACTACCAAAGAATAATCCAAGCCCCAATAAAATAGATTTTATTGGTTTTAGCACAAAAGTCTACTACATTTACAAAAAAAGAATAAATAAATCAAGAGTCCAACTGTGCCAAAAAATTACCATGTTCATACAAATTAATTAGAAAGGACCACTACACATCCAACTACGCCAACCACAAATAATCGCAACTAATGAAGCTTTCAAGTACGAAAACAACACTACTTATTTAAGTTATCATGGACTGTGACATATGTGGGTTTTAAAGAAAGAGAAGAATAGACTGTGATACTCTCTTTTTTTGTGGGTATATAGCGACAACTCGTGCCTGAAGGCACTATTCAATATTGATCATAGATACAAAAATTAATATGTTTAAAACTATATGCTTAATTAGAACTCATAGTAGCGTCCAAAAAGATTTACCCAAAAGTCAACCCAGAGGGATTTGCAAACCTATGCTATTAGAAGAAATGTCTGTCTCCAAATGCACTGCTATGCTAAACAAAACAATCATCAATATTTAATCAAAGTAAAATTTCTTTGTTCTTTTAAAAAATTTGGACAAAATCTTTCTTAAAAAGAGGACACCAAAAATTAATGTAGGTTACAATCACAACCCAAATCAAAAACATCTAAAAATATAATTTTCTAAGCATAAAATCAAATTTAGAATCATCTCATTATATATTCCTTTACATCTAAAATCAAACTTTGCTTAGACTCATGTCTATATAACTCAAAAGCAAAAAATGGTAACATGTAATATCTTTCACAAAACCGTAGACAACCTTCCACCTAAGAAAGAAAAATAAGATTGTCAATAACCATACTATGAATAATAATCAGTCCACCCAGTCACCAACTCTGTTCAAAAATTCTAATTTAAACTCGATATGGTTCCAATTCCTTTTTCAAGAAGTTCAATCTAAAGGAGTGAAAGAACCAAAAAATTCAACTTGATGACCTAATGTGGGACATTATACAATGCACTACAAATTTAAGACATTCTAATCAAACCAAAACAACAAACAAAAAGCATAAGAAATCAAAACAAAACATCTAATTCTTGAAACATGACTGTTTTACACAATTGCACTATATAACCAACACCGCCATGATAGACCCACCAAATCACATAATTGACACAACCAATTACCCATGACCATTAACACAACGACCTACCATCAATCATCCACCTTTATATGCAGATCAAACATGACCACCACCAAACCAATCTCTCAAATTACTTCTATCCCACACTCTTAAGACCCCCATTTGCATGTGTGTTGTTTGTATGAGAGAAATAGGGGGAGAGAGAGTTACCCGAGACTGGGAGATATTGACGCAATTGCAATATTTCGTCCATCAGCTTAAAGGCCCACGTTAATAATGCCATCGCACCTTAATATTATAGGGTGAGAGAGAGGGGTCCACCCACCTTGCTAGAATAAATAATAAAAACCTGTCAAACACCCCAAGCATAATTTACTTGAGAAAAATGAAGAATAAATCAAGACTAAACATATAGGAAAACGAAAGGACCTTGGGGCATTTGGTCGAACATATTTGGAGGTTTTTCCCGATGTGTGGAAATGAGTGCAAATACAATGTGTGTTGTGTGTTATGTGTATGTGTGTGTGCACGATGTGAGTTCTCTGTGTGTTGTGTATGTGATATGTGTGTTATGGGTTGTGTTGTGTGTGTGATGTATGTGTGGGCTGGGTCCATGTGAGCAATGTGTGCGTGTGTGATGCATCCACCTCTATATGCATGCTAAATCACAGTGCTATAAGGTTTACAAACTCCAAATTTAAATTCATAAGGCTCAAACTATTTACGTCAGTCCTATAAGGTTCAAACTATTTATCGAACTCACCATTATATCACAGTGTTCCCTCACAACAACTATTTACTCAGCCATTTACCAATTTCATAATTATAATAATCATAAACATCTTTATATGTGCAAAATATAATGAAGAGTCATAGCACTTGGCAAAATAAATTTTTTGTTCCCTTGGTAGAAGAGATGACCTTTTATTTTCCCTTAGATCTGGCAATAGTCATTGCATTTGACCTTTTTTTCTCCTTTTATAAACAATCAATGTATATAATGTAAGAAAACGCAAGTTAAGAACAAAAAATAATAATAATTGACAAATGGATGGGAGGTAAACACTGCCTCAAATATACGAAGACGATTAAATCTATACTCATGGCGAATCACCACACCTATATTATCCTTATGAATCATTCTACCTGTAGACATAAAAACATCTAATAGTAAATAAGCCAATAAGCAAAGTGCTATGACTCATATGTCTAACCCATAAAAGAACTTATATGCCTAACCTATATAGCTTGCATCAAAAACCAACCACCAAAAAAAATTATGCACATATAAAAGGAAAGTACAAAACATGTGACACACTGGTTGGTCGAACATAATATTTATGAGTAAAAGGGCAAGTAAATCAAATTGGTTGAACATATGTAGTCTGCATTATAGTGAGTGAAAGTAACATATGTGCCTACTTTGGCCTTACTTACGCTTTAGTTAGGCCATATCCATATGTGCCGACTTTGTTCACAGTGCCACAAACAATGCAGAAACCAACATATCCAATTTAGAGAAAAAAAAAGATCCCATTACACAATGGCTTTTGAGTGAAACACCATAACATAATCAAACTGTTAATTTACCATCCATAAATCAAATTGGTTGAGCATATGTAGTCTGCATTATAGTGAGTGACAGTAACATATGTGCCGACTTTGTTCACAGAGCCACAAACAATGCAGAAACCAACATATCCAATTTAGAGAGAAAAAGAAGAAGATCCCATTAAAAAGAAACACCATTACACAATGGCTTTTGAGTGAAACACCATAACATAATCAAACTGTTAATTTACCATCCAATTTTACATTTGTCAAATCCTTTGCTAATACCCAAGCAAATTTATAATGTCATTGGGACCTAAGAAGGGAAAACCAAAGAAATAGGGTAGAATCTTAAGGAGGAAACCAATTTGATACATAAAAAATCCAATTTGAAATTTCACAAACCCTATTTAACACCCAATTTGAAAACCCTAAGACTCAAACTATAACATTCAAACTAATTGAACATTCGAAAAACTCAAACTATAACATTCAAACTAATTGAAGATTCAAAACAATTTAACATTCAATTTGTTAAATTTATTTGAAAAAAAAAACACTCAAATTAACAAACAAATAAACACAATTAACACCAAAACTATTCGAAAAAACTATTCAAAAAAACACTAAAATTAACACCCAACGTTAGAGAGCCCCAAATGTGAAGGGAATTATGAAAGGACCCACCTATAGAGAGCCCCAAATGTTATTTAATGAGAATTCTCTCTCTCACACACACATGAAAAAATATAACATTCAAAACACCAAAATTAACACCAAAACTATAACATTCGAACCAATTGAACATTCGAAAAACCCAAACTATAACATTCAAACTAATTGAACATTCAAAACAATTTAACATTCAATTTGTTTAATTTTTTTTTAAAAAAACACTCAAATTAACACCCAAATGAACACAATTAACACCAAAACTATAACATTCAAAAAAACCCAAATTATAACATTCAAACCAATTGAACATTCAAAACAATTTAACATTCAATTTGTTAATTTTATTTGAAAAAAAAAACACTCAAATTAAACCCAAAATCATAAAATGTGAACAATTTAACATTGGCGTTTGTTTATGTGAACCAAAAACATAAAATGTGAACAAACCAAACCAAAACCCATTGCTTTGCTGTGTTCGGCTTTTCTCCCATTTTGTTTATAACCACAAAATCCAGATTCCTAAGAACCGGATGATCAAAAATATCCAACGGTAGGAGATGCCCCATGAAGCATAAATATGACTATGGTGATCTTCTAATCCTGGACCACTGTCGGCAGATGCAATGAATCATCATTCAATTTATGTGTGTGTATGTGTGTGTGCGCGATGTGTTTCTGGTGTGTGTGTGTGTGTGTGTGGGTTTGATGTTGTGTGTGTTTTTGACTGTGTGGAGAGAGAGAGAGAGGTGTACCTAGGCAAGAGAGGAGATCTTTGATGTTGGTTTAGCCATGGCAGATGAGGAGTTCTCAGTGTGTGTGTGTGTGTGTGAGAGAGAGAGAGAGCGACAAAGAGATGGACGCCTGAGTTTTGCTTTTCTTATGGGTGGCGTGCGTGTGTTGTTAAAGTGGGCGGAGGATGAATTTGGGTGGGATAGATTATGGACCATTGGATATAATTAGATGAGTTTGGATGAAATCTGAACCATTTATTTAAATTTCAATTAAATCTTAGTCGTTGTTATGCTTTTCTAAATTGGAGAAATTGATTTCAATTGGAAAATTTTGAATTTCTCTCTATCTTATTAGTATAGATATATATATATATATATATATCACAGATGACCTATTGGGTAATTCAAGTATTCCCCATGAATGACTTGTCCTTCTAGTTCACTTGAATTAGTTAATTAGTACGTATATAACCAGCTTTCCTAAGAAGTTGTTGTGTTATGCTATATTACCACCAGTTAACCTAAGAAGTGGTTGTGTTATGGATTAATATGTATGTACTTGCTATCAAGAGATCAATTGAATAACTCAAGTATTCCTCATGAATGGCTTGTCCTTCTGGTTTGCTTGGGTTAATCAATTGACATGGATATAACCAGCTTTCCTAAGAAGTTGCTGCATTATGATTTATTACTACCAGTTAGCCTAAGAAGCGGTTGTGTTATAGCTTATATACATCAGACTTGCCGATTGACTTTCCAGTAAAATGGAAGTTAATTGTTGTGAGGTAGCATTTCCAGTAATCAACCAATATAAAGCATATGGATCCTTAAACTGAGGGGTATCTTTTATATTGTTATCACTTATACGCTTTACTTACGCATTTTATTATCTCTGCACTTTATTTCCGCAGTGTATTTAAATTAAACTAGTTATCAATCTAAGCTCACATCACAAGCTATCAAACATCATACTACTCCAAACAACAAACTTTACTATTTTTCTCTATTTTAAAATCTAAATTATGAAAACTCTTCGTGGGATCGATACTTGGACTTAAACCGAGAAAACTACAATTTGACCACTTATACTTTGGTGTATAATAATATAATTCAGACCACTAAAAGTGCGAATCATAGGCCGAATAAGTAGATTAAGCAAAGGGACTTAAACGATAAATACAGAATCCTGAATTTGATTACTATGAACAATCTGTTGCCTCAATCTCAGAAAAACCAAATCTACACTCAGAGAGCCTATTTTTTGTATGCCTTCGGAATGGGACACACTATTGATTTGCCAACATTGATAATGTACCAAATGATGGTGACTGTTAAGGTTAAGAAGCCCTTACTCCCAATTGTTGTGTTAGTATCTGAGTTATGTAGGGAGAAATGAGTCATTGTACATCCCATATGGCCAACGATGGAGCATTTGGCACCATTGGACAAACCCTCGTTGAAGAAGAGCCATGGAGGGCCGCCAGAGGAGCATCAGGAAGCACCACCAGAACCACAAGTAGATCCATTCCTGGAAGGTCTAGACTTTCAACCACCAGAGGATCCTCAGCAACAAGAAGAGCAGCCTTATATTCCAGTTGATGACATGTAAAACCCGGGAAATTTGAACTTTTTCCAAAAAGGGTAAAATAGTAATTTACCACCATAATGCGTATTTAAAATACTCATGTTCTAGTCCTCGGATGAAGAAACGGAGTGCGCCGTTGGATTCGTATCACGAAAACGAGTCACCTTGTCAAATTTCATCGAATTCCGAGATTGTCGGATTTTGCACGTCGTTCGAGGCGACTGCGTGGCGAATGACCTCACGAACGTCCCCATAAATGAATTTTATGAAATTTCCTTAAAATTAAGTTAAAGTTCAAATAAAATTAAATTGAACTTAAACCGGGATCAAATAAATCGTTTCGGGACTAAATCGGACCCGATTAAGCGAGGGACACGTGGCGCGACGTGGGCCGAGTATTGAAAACTATAAATAGGGGTAAATATCTAGAAAAATCAGGATTTTCTTTCTTTGTGTTCTTGTTTGGCCGGCCAAGAGAGAGAGAAGAGAGAAGAGAGAAAAGAGAGGAAACCTAAAACTCCAAACTTCCTCCGTCGATTCCCGGAGTTCCGTCGGTCGGAATCACTTGGACCAAGAAGTAAAGTTACTCTACGCGGTGAGGGCTACGCGTGGGTACCAAGAACAAGGAGTTTCACCAAAGGTTCAAATGTCAAGTTTTTGGGAATCAAGAGCTTGAGCTTGGTGTTGGTGTTCTAGGAGTTTCTACACTTCTATTAAGGTAGGGGGTTCTCCTACTTTGGTTTATTCCAACCTAGGATGCCTATGGAAATGGTTGAATATATATATATATTGGCTCATGTGATTCATGTATATGTATATATGTGGCTAAGGAAATGGGTGTGGAAATTGGACCTATACAAATTCCTAGTAAATTTTGGTAAAGGAGGTTACTTGTGTAATTCCTGAGAATTGATGTGTTTGGGTATGTTAGGTGCTCAATGTTGACTTATCATGTGGTAGACAATACTATGTGATAACATGAAATATTTGCCTTGAAGGTGTTTGATTAAATGCCTTAGAGAATTAAATGTTGTTGTTTGATGTAGATAACATATTTGAGTTGTTATTACATGTGGATATATGCTTTGTGATATATGGAGCATAATGTTAATTTATGGAGATTATGTGCATGTGACATAAAATTCCATGGAAAAATAGTTACATTGCTCATGTGGCATTACTTGCATTTTGGGGCATGAGGTTGCACCACATTCATGGGTTAGGCATGGGTGTGGGTGTGTATGCATGATATAATCAATACCAACCTTGGTAATTGATATGTGGACTTGGAGTGGGTGGATCGAAGATCCCTTGGAGTCACATGTGGTATGAGAAAAACTTGTGTCGGGTTAAGCAAGAAGGGATAGACACTCCCTCGGGTGAGAGGCCCGACCACTTGGTTCATACACTTCCCTGAGGTGGAATTCCGGAAAAGTGTAATGGCGTACGGAGCCAGCGGTGTAACTCCGGAAATCCGATACTCAACGAGACACATGATTTTGAAATATAAATTATTCATTTGATGGGAACCATCCATAAATGAATTGGTTTTATGAACACATGAATTGTTTTCAATGGTCTTTGGATGTACTTCATCAAAGACAATGATTTTACACATATGCATCGCATGGTGTTGTGGAGTCGGTGTGGGCTCGGAATAGCATGCATGAGTGAGTTTCATCTCATTACAGGGCATGACATCATGATTTTTTCCAACATTGCATTGCATGTTATGTTTGGAAGAGATACTTGTTGTGGAATGTGGTACAAGGCCTTTGCATATGCATTTAGGTGGGGAGTAGCCTTTGTAGGAAACTTTCTACTGAGCGTGGCTCACCCTTTATGGGAACACTTTTCAGGTGCGGGACTCGTGCCTAGGGAGGACACACACTCGGGGCCTTGAGAGTGAAGAAAAAGCCGGTTGTGGCTTTTGAAATGAAATTTGTATAAACAAACTTATTTCATTCCCTTTTTGAATTATATTTGTATGGGATAGATTGTAATGGTCTCGTATGGATCATGTGTAATGTAAAAATATGGTTTGTACATATCTTGGATGAATTTTAGGAGGTTTGGAATGGCTTGGAAACGAAAATCAGGTAAAAAGAGGAAATTCGGGGCCAGGCGTACCGGAACGCGTACCGGTACACTAGGGTCCAGAAGGTGTAGCGTACCGGTACGATCTAGTCCAGAGGGCGTAGTGTACCGGTACGCGTACCGGTACGCTCACCAAAACTCAAAAATTATTTTTATTTTTTTTATTTCTTTTGCCGAGTTCTTGGGCTATGTTTTCCTCCCTCCTAATGTTACAAATGGATAATAAAGGGATACCAATGGTGGTATATTGGGTCTCGGATGGGTCAACCAACCGAAAGAAATTGGACTCGTATTTCTTTTATCTCGGTAAAGGGAATGTGGTGCCGCGGTGTCAGGTCAAGCGACATCCACGTGCATATTCCGCGGGTTGACGGGTTGTCAACGGTTAATACAGGACCCCCGGATTTTGGGGCGTCACATGACAGGACTGACTGTCTGATTCTGTTAGGGTTAGAGACTAGCATCACCCAATTGGATCAAATGATGGCTGGCTATGAGGAAAATCAAAATGAAATCCTGAACCTACTTCGAAGACAGTGTGGTGGAGGCCCATCAGCTTAGTGACCGGAGTTTCTGAAGTTTCTATGCTCTTGCTATTGCTTGATCAAAAACGTTGTTGTTCCTAACCTCTTAATATCATCCCTTAATGTGTATATGATTTATAGTGTGTAGGGGAGTGTTACTCTCCCTTGGGATGATGTCAAAAGAAAGGCAACAGAATGGTGGTGGAAATGAAAATGGAATGTATGAAATGGAATGTGCGAAATGAACAAAAGTGCTCCTCAAGTGCAATGAGTCTTTTGAGTGTCGTGTTTTACTTGGAAAAGTATTCCAAGGTCGTCTCCTCAGGGCATGAAAGTTCAAGTGTGTGAAGGTGATTTTGTCAAAAAGGAAAAATGTAAAATCTTTTGTTTGAGTTTTGTGAGTGAAGCTTTTGAATGAAAATGCAATGAAAACAAGTGTTGGCTAATCCAAAGAGGTCATTCCAATGGGAATCCCATCACAACTCGAAACCTTCCTCCAATGGTGCTTAAATGAACGATTGATTCGTGGGAAGCTAGGGACAAGATGGAGGTGAGGGTTCAAGCATACACCGTGACAATGCCTACGGTGTATCAAGAACTCACAACCAAATGGAGGTGAGGATCCAAGCATAACCCGTGACCAGGCCTACAGGATATCAAAGACTCACAACCACGTCCACTCTCAACCCAGTCAAACCGAACTATCGTACACCGAGATGAGGAAAGAAAATGAGTTGAAGTGGCACACCCAAGAGGAGTTCTTCCTTGGATTAACGAACTTAAAATCTAGCTACTCATGAAAGCAAGAAAGGAAAGTATAATGTAAAGAGACATAATGAAGAAATAAAACATGGAACTTAACTTAAAGCAAGAAAACTTGAACTATAAAGGAAGAAATACAATACCCATTTTAAAGCTAGAAATGAAGAAAACTTGGAAGCAACAATGGTGGATTGAAGAACATGTAACTAAACTTGAAATATACTTGAAATAAAGGAGATTACAATGCAAGAAATAAAGATTACAAGAGGTCTACAACTTACTGCAATGAAATGGGTGAAGAAAATGCAAAAACATACTATTCATCATCTTCCTCACCAAAACTACTCCTAAGCTTAGGTAGCCACCCCCCCCCCCCCCCCTTGAAGAACTTGTGTAATGCTGCATATATGGAGTGTGAGAGCCTTGCAATTTCGTCCATGGTGGTCCCCCTAGGTGTGTGCAAGCCTCCCATCAATGGGAGGTAAGTTGATGGCCCTTGACAGGCTAAGACAAGCTTAGTCTGCAACCATCATGGATGCCCCCTTCTCTCCCGTCCTCCTTAAATGCCAAGCCTCCAAAGTCTTCAAATTGTGTAAGGGAGGCATGGTTGTAGGTAGAACATGTCGGGATAGGTGTGGGAGAAGTGTAGGTGGGAACCCCAAGCAAGTGGGAGATGATTTGCAGGCGTCTGGGCTGCTCTGGGCATGGCGTACCGGTACGCGTACCGGTACTGTGAACTCCAATAGCATAAGCGTACCGGTACGGCCTTCGGGTATGGTTTCTGCTCCGGACCAGTTTTCATAGAATTGTCATAACTTTTGATCCAACTGTCCGATTGAGCTGAAATTTTTACACAATACAGAATACATCCAGATCTACAACTTTCATGTTTTTCACTTTTTCAGATTCGAAATGGATCATGGTATAAAATGAGAAAAACAGCGGTACTATGTCAAAACTTTGGGAAACCAGTGGGCTAAACCTTCCAAATTTCATTTTTCTTGGTTTCTTCACCTTTAAGCCTCCAAATCCTCATTGAATGTGTACATCTCTTCACCACTCATTCATCCTTAGTTGCAAGGTTATAAAATCCATCATTTACGCTATAATTACCTGCAACATCGAAAATTCAACATTATTCATAATTTTGGCTAACTCTAAGTACTTAAATACAAAGTTGAGTTAAAATGCATGTAATGAGGCCATGAAATATGCAATATTTTTTGCTCATCAGCTACCTTATTGAAATTTTATGCACTTTATTTTAGTTTTATGTTTTGAATAGTTATTTGGATTTGGTTTTGAGTAATTTCTTTTGTTGATGATTTTGCTTAAATTTTTTTATGTTAGGATACTTATTTCATGTGATTCACGATCAAAAATTATGTTATCATTCTAATTCTTTGCAGGAATAACCCTAACCAGATTGCGCGAGATTTTCATACATGGATTGTGCACTATCTTAATATTTTCATAAGAACTCAGCATTTTGAGCACGAAAAATTCCTTATTTTGAAAACCTTATGAAATACTAAAATCCATTACTAAGCTTACATCTATAGTGGAGATGTAAACCTTATGCAGATTTTGAGTCAATCCTCCGTGGAGAGATTTTTCACATTTACTCAAGTATTTTTGGTTCAGCGGTAATACTTCTTTGAATAATCTCATTAGCTTTTCTTTGGTTAGCACTCACTGAATAACATGGTTAACATTCTCCTTTAACTCTTAATTTGAAATTATGTTGGTGCATGAATTCTAGAAAATGATCATAGGCCATTTGTGATTTTATTTTGAGCCTCAGCCATTTCGTTTGCAAAACTATATCTCTAGTAAGTTGCGATTGAACCTAAATGGAAACTTTTTTTATTAAACCAATCAGTTAATCGAGCCACATAAAAAATATATTTAAACGACCCTTGCTATCTAATTTTCTTGCACCCTCTCCTGAAGAAAGAATTATACAGAAAAGGGAGAAAAGAAAAAATGGTGACTACAGTTCAAGGAAGAAAATAAAAAGAAAGAAGCTGTGAAAGAAGCCAAAAAGAAAAGAGAAAACGAAAAAAAAAAAAAAAAAAAGCAAAGAAAGCAATTAGCCAAGAGATAGCAAAAATGGGATTGAAAATGGAGAAATGGGAAATACCATGTATAAAAGTTTTGGGAAAAATGGGATAGGTGTGCTACACTAATCAATAAAGGATAGCTTTTTGGATACCTTTGTCGTCGTTCCTTAAACTCAATACCCTTGGCCACGATATAACCCTAATAAAGTCCTTTTTGATTCCAGAAGTCATGCATATGTATTATATCCTCCTATTCATTAGAAAAGGGAGAGTGTTGATAATGTTGTTTAATGTAGTGTTAATATTCTTTCATGAGATTATGTCAAATTTCAGTTTTATTCAAATAAACTTTTTTTGAGATATTACATGTGCTATTACTTTGCTTTGATAACAATATTTTTATCACATGTAATTTTTGAGTGATAGTCATTAAAACTTGAGTGTATTCTTTGCTGAGTAATTTCCAGGAAAGGATTGACATCGAGGCTAATTCTTGTACAACAAAGTGAAGGGTGGTGATATTTCTTAAGTGATTTTTGAAATAAAGGAATCCTTGCACACACACACGAGTTTTTCTGAAAATATATGGAATAGTGTTACAATTAATGTGTGTTACTCTTACAATGATCGGGGAAAGAATGTATCTTGGCAATCAAAAGGAATGATGATTTAATTTTATCTGTGAAAAATATGAATTATGTAAATCTTAACCGTTGAAGTTTGTAGGCATCTTCACTGGAAACCTTCACAAGACAAAACTTGTCCACTAGGGATCACCTAGGGGTTTAACGGCTTGTTGCATATGCTAAATGCAATCGTGGAATCTATGAAAGTGATGTTGTTTTATTTATTTTTTACGAGGGACTAGTAATGTCTGGTTGGGGGTGTAATTAACCCTAAAAAGTGTAATTGAATCTGGATTTAGGGTTAATTGTGTGGTGAATTAGGTTAAAATGATTGAGTTATAAAGTATTAGGGTTAGTGCATAATTTGTGCATTTTGTAGGGTTTCAAGAGGAAATATATAAATTCAGGAGGATCAAATTCTAAAGGCTAAATAAAGAAAGGGAGGCAAGTGCAATTAAGAAGTTAAACAAGGAGGCTGCCAAGCAAGGAAACCAGAGAATTGTCGCGTCCGAACAGTGCTTAAACTGCCTCAACTCTCTCTCATCTCCCATTGGTCCATTCAAGCAACACAAGCACCCCATTGGTCAGCCAGGGTGTTTGCCATCTTACATCCCTCTACTGGTGCCTATAAATAGCCCTCCTCAGCTCATTTTTTAGGGGAGGTCACCAGAGTTCAGTCCAGTACAAGAGAGGAAAAAATGAGAGAAAGAAAGGAAGAGCGAAGCCCTACCAGAATCACTTCCCAGCCAGAATTTTCTATACTTCTACATTTATGTTTACCCATTCTACTTGGAGGGTTGAACATCTCCCACTTTTGTGTTATAGCTGGTAATAAGAGTGGTAGTGTTTCATCTATTCCTCGGGGAAGGGCATGTTGTATTTTGTTTTCAATTGTAATGGGATTATGTAACACCCCAAAACACACCCTGGACGGCATTACATTCTAAAACATTCACATCATGAGAGCACTAAAATAATCCATCAATAAATAAGACTTCATGAAGTCATCCATAAAATTTACAGCATTATCCCAAAAGAATAGACCCATTTTGGCCTTTACATTCCAAAATCACATAATGTAGCGCAGCGGAAATAACAAAAGAAAACTAGACTTTACAAGGTTCAAAATGAATATCCTAGTCTAGTAAAAAAAGGAAAGGAGGTCGCTCTATGCGTCCACCTCGGGGTGTGACACCCCAAAATCCGGGGGTCCGTTGATTACCCATCAACCCGCGGAATACCTGTAGATACCTAGTATCTCGATATCACACTGTTATGCCCCATTTACCGGGGTCCATAACTTAACGAAATTTGGGCAGAGTCTCCTTTGTATGGGGAGCTCTACCCAATACCCAACCTGTGCAATACACAATTACCAGACCCATCCGAGGTCAAATATAAAGCAATGGCTGCACCGAGTCCATGTATAAGTAAACATTGGCCACACTGGGTCCAATTAACCATACTTAAATCAAAACATGAAAGGCTAATCTAACAATAGTCTTTATAAGTTCTATTACAATTATTTTACGCATTACATGCCCCAAAATATAGTTTCTAACATGTAATTACACAAAACATTAAGTAAAGCCACATGCGGCTTTCTTCAAGCATGAGGGTCCAAAATGGAGCCATCCGCCGGTGTATCTCTCCCACCTGAAATGTGTTCCCGTATAGGGTGAGCCAACGCCCAGTAGAGTATTTCCTACAGAGGTTACTCCTCAACCTATATGCATATGAAATGTTCACATGCAACATCCATAAATCCGTAACCATTCCATCAAATAATATACAATTAAATGATGTAATGCTATAATGTCATGCCATGAATGAGGTGAGACCCACCCATGTGCACTCAACCCGAGTCCACTCTGACTCCCTTTACATGTCAATGCCATGTATGTTAAACCGGGCTACCTAAGCCCCATGAAATGAGATGAGACTCATGTACTCAACCCGAGCCCTCCCTGGCTCCTCAACACAATGCTAATGCCAACGTGTTTGATGTATCATGAAATGAGATGTGACTCATTTATGCACTCACCCCGAGCCCTTCCCGGCTCGACAACACAATGTAATGTCAATGTGTATAACATGCCATGAGTGAGATGAGACTCAATCATATAACACAACCCGAGCCCTCCCGGCTCCCACACACACAATGAGATGTCAGTGTGTTGTAAAATCCGCCGTTGATGTTATATATTCAACGACCATTTATAAATCAAAACTCTTGTGTCTTTGTTGGGCAACGGATTCTCGGAGTCACACCGCTGGTTCCGTACACCATGTCACTTTTCCGGAATTTCACCTCAGGGGAGTGACTGAACCAAGTGATTCCGGGTCTTTCACCCGAGGAAGTCGCCATGCCCCTTCTTGCTATACCCAGACACAAGTTTTTCTTTCATGCAATGCAACCATGCGACTCAAAAAGGATCGTCGATCCACTTTTCTCCCGAGTCCACATATCAAGCACCAAACAAGGTGTTGATTTAACCATGCACCAACCACACATGCTTCCACTCACGGCTAATATTCATGAATGGAGTTACCACTGTCATGCTCTATATGCGATAATGCCAATGAGCAATTCCCGTAACCACGTGCATTTAATACCACATAGATTGTGGTACAATCATCCATGCACAATCACACCCACACCCATGCTAACATCCCATGAATGTGATGCCTCACCATGTCCCATATGCAATGTATGCAACTTGGACTACTCCTCGTGTCAATCACCAAGCCTGGTGTCGACGTCAACCATGCACTCACCCATGAAATGAATGATGCCGTGCAAATGCAATGTGATGCACCATTGCATATCCATGTCATGTCCCATATGGAGTGAATGTCATATGGACAATTTAATTCACAACTTCACATGTTCAAATTCATGGCAATTATATCAATAGCATATAACTACCATATTTCTTAACCATGTCAATACATCAAAGAGCATATATTGGCATATCATAGTGCATAAGTTCACGTACCTCAACACACTTAAACATGTTATCTCAATTTCATCGAATAACAACATTTACATCAACCAAGACATTTAATCAAACACCTTCAAGGCAAACAACATGGTAACACATATTATGCCCAATTTTCACGTAGCTTTCACATAATTCAAGAAATCCCAATAGGCAATTTCTACATACTCATTTAGGATAAAATCATTTTACCTAAATTCCACCAATGGGCAAGTGAAATTTTCTAACAAACTACCCATTTACCTCATTATTTCATAACCATATACATATAAATATATGTACACATAGGGCAATATATATAGATATACACATATATATATATATATATATATATATATATATATATATATATATATATATATATATATATATATATATCCAGCCCATTTATCATAGGCATTTCTAGGTAAGAAATCAACCCAAGTAGGAGAACCCCTACCTCTTGTAGCGTGAGAATCCCGTAGGAAGCTCCCAAGACCCGAAAACCCAACTCGAAGCTTGATTTTTCCAACTCCTGAAATTTCACCTTCGGTGAAATTCGTTGTTTTTGGTACCCCCGCGTAGCGTTCGTCGACGTGATCACTTCTCCCTTCTAGCTCAACGGAATCCGAGCAACAAAATACAACTCGAATCTTGATTTTCGTATACCCTCATCCGTTCACCTTCGGTAAAACTTGTGGTTTTTGGTACCCACGCGTAGCCCTCGTCGCGTAGATGAACTTTGCCTTTTGAATTGACGAATTCCGACCGACGGAACTCCCGAAATCGGAGCGGGAAGCTTGGAGATGAATTTTTTTCCTTCTCTTTTCTCCCCAACGTCCAGACCAGTAAACACACTGGTTTTTGTGTCTAAAACACAGATATTTGTGGATACTTATAACCCCGATGCGCGGTGCACGTCGCGCCACATGCCCCCTCGTCCGGGTCCGTTTTTCATCCCGAAATGATTCATTAAGTCCCGGATTAAGTCCAAATGAATTTTATTGGAACTTTAATCCAATTATAAGGAAATTTTATAAAATCCATTATTGGGGACCTTTAAAATTTCATTCGTCACGCAGTCACCTCGAACGACGTGCAAAAATCCGACTATCTCGGAATTCGACGAAATTTGACAGGGTGACTCGATTTCGCGATACGAATCCAACGGCGAACTCCGTTTCCTCATCCGAGGTCTAGAATATGATTATTTCAAATACGCATAAGGGTGGAGAATTACCATTTTGCCCTTTTTCAGAAAAAGTTCAAATTTTCCCGGGTTTTACACGGGGTCCACGTTCCCTTCTACGGGAGCTTCCCAATGTCTCGGCTCGTCAGTTCCGAGCTCCTCCTCTAGACAAAGACCTGAAATATGTTGTTTGTAGGGGGTGAGCACTAAGCTCTGTAGCAACATTCCTCCCAAACTCGAACAGGGTTTATCAAAGCATATAAAATGGTCGGTCTCATTTCACAAATAGCATATATAATCTTTGAAGTAAAACAGGGACATTTTAAAATGGATCTCAAGTTTAAGTAGCCATAGAAATGAACAATAACAACTAAGTTCCAATAAACATCCATTTCAAAATATAAACCATTTCCCACACATGATATAATATTGTCCTCTTTTGGTATGAGCATCCTTATAAGGAACCTCTCACCCTCAAGGTTTGGTTTCTCAAGCATCCTTACAAGGAACCTCTTGAGAAAATCACATATTGTCCTCTTTTGGCATGAGCATCCTTATAAGGAACCTCTCACCCTCAAGGCTTGGTTTCTCAAGCATCCTTACAAGGAACCTCTTGAGGAAAATCACATACTGTCCTCTTTTGGCATGAGCATCCTTATAAGGAACCTCTCACCCTCAAGGCTTGGTTTCTCAAGCATCCTTATAAGGAACCTCTTGAGGAAAATCACATACTGTCCTCTTTTGGCATGAGCATCCTTATAAGGAACCTCTCACCCTCAAGGCTTGTCCAAACAACCATACAAGAATACAATACCAATTATTCTCTCAATTACCCCACAATTACACAAGTTCCCATTTTACAAGCAATTTTCGAGAAAAATCCCCAACTTAAGCATGTGACATTTTCAATAACCAACCAAGAAAAATGCAAGAGATCACAACAATATCATTTTACTACTCAACACAAAACACTATGATTTTGAAATCAAGAATAAAGGAAGAGTTCAAGAGGAATTCAAACAAAAAAGGGATTTCATGGGTATACAACCCTAACTTTGTGTAAAACATGTTAACAATTGCAAGAAATCCAAGAAACAATGAATCCATAGCAAATACATATGATTAGGAGTCAAAACATATATATATAATAATCCTAACATCAATGAACAAGGATGGAAGAAAACCCCTACCTTGATGTTCTTGAAAATCTAGGATTCGATCTTGAATCACTCTTAAATCCTTTGTTTCTCCCTTTTGATCTTGTGTTTTCTCCTTCTTTATTCTTTTCTAAGACTCTCTCTAGGATTCCAAGAGGTGTGGGTAAGGGTGTAGTGAAAGTGTAGAAGAAGAGAGTAGAAGGATGGTGTTCTTGAGGAATTTCGGTTTTGATCTCTATAAGGGTGAACTCTCTCAAGATCTTTGTGTTTTTCTCTACTTTTCTCTTCTCTTAGGGCTCTAAGATGTTTGGGGTGAGAGTGGGATGGAAGAATGGGTCAAATGAGGCTTAAAAGGGTGTTTTAAAACACCAAAATCCCGACTTTTATCGGGCCAAGCTTCAGGCGTACCGGTACTGTGTACCGGTACGGTTTAGCCACTGGTTCGGGCGTACCGGTACACTTCGGCTGCTTCGACTTTCAGGTCAGTTTTGACCTATTTAGAGGTCGAATTGGAAAATTTTCATGAGATACACTTTTGTAGCCCTAGATGTCTACTATCTATTGTAAAAATTTCAGATCAATTGGACAAAAGGATCAAAATTTATGACTTAAATACTAGAACGTGTCCCAACTCATTTTTACCCAAATTTTTCTCTAAGTGTGTTTTCACTCCGGAATACTTCCTAACTTCCAATACACCTCATATTACCTCTCCCAAGGTTGTTCGACCTTCCGGATTCAATGGACAACTTATTTTGACCTAAAAATATTTAGAAACTTCCATAATCCCTCTTCTCAAGTTTACACACCTTCGAAACTTAAACTTTCCAATCCATTCCTAAGCCAACCAAATCCATCACAAACCTCTCCAACACATATTTCTACACATATCCACATTTTTACAACAATTATTTACTATATATTTATATACATATATAAAAGAAAAATGCGGGGTGTTACAGATTATCTCACTCCTTTTGCTCGTCTATAGCAATGAGGCGTGAGTGCTTGAGTTGTTTTCCCTAATCTCCAAACACGATTCTAGATTGTGTGTATATGGCTTATACGAGTTGGTGAGTTTAACTCTCCCTCGGGTTTAAATCCAAGAAATGGAGAAAATTGTGTGGATGAACAAAAACGTGTGCGTCTGCAAAAGTGCTCCCCAAGCATATGGAGACTTGAAATGTCGTGTTTTACTTGGAATGGGTATTCCAAGATCGTCTCCTCTACCCCTCTTCTCTCTCTTGCTTCTTCCCACTCTCCTACTTCAAATCTGACTTTAGGGGTTAGGAAAGCATCATGGGGTCTCAAACATATCAGGGTATGGTTTAGAGGACAAGAGTTGGGCCCCAGGGGTTGGTGGAGTCGTGTGAGCAGGTGTCTGGCAAATCTAGACAAAACCTATCAATAGAACATCAAAAACCTACAGGTAGGTATTTTCCAGTAGGGTCTTCTACCGGTAGGTCTTGCATGTCTTCTACCTGTAGGTCTTGCATGTCTTCTATCGGTAGGTCTTTTCGTAAATTTATCATAACATTTGATCCCACCTTCCGATTGAGATGAAATTTTGACACAAGATGGAAGACATACAGATCTAGAACTTTCATGTTTTTCACTTTTTCAGATTTGAAGTGGATCATGGTCAAAAATGGATCCGATACCAAATGGTGCGGGTACCGGTACCTATGTTACCAGGTACCTATACCTCCTTGATTTCTTTCACATTTAAGACTCCAAATCCTCATGTAATATGTCCATATCTTCACCACTCATCCACATTTAGTTGTAGGGTTCCGAAAGCCGTCAATTACTCTCTGATTACCTGCAACATCAAAATTTCCACATTATTCACAAATTCGACTAACTCTAAGTGCTTGATTGTTTCCATTGTATTCTCAATTGTCACACAAGAACCCTCAATGTGTATATGGCGTATATGTGTGGGTGAGTGTCACTCTCACTCGGGTTCAAATGCAAGAAATGAGAAACGGAATGATGTAGTGTGAAATGGATGAAATGTGAACAAAAATGCTTCCCAAGCTCAAGAAGACTTTTGCCTGTCGTGTTTTACTTGGAATTGTATTCCAATGTCGTCTCCTCAGGGAAGGAGGTGAATCGTTTTGAAGGTGATTTTGGTGTAAAAGAGAAAAGTGTAAAAATCTTTTGTTATTGAAGTTTGGTTTGTGATTTGTATTTTGATAAAATTGGAATGGGAAACAAGTGTTGGCTAATCCAAAAGGTTCACTCCAATGGGAATGCCAAGTCAACTCAAAACCTTCCTTCAATGGTGCATAGATGAACGATTGATTCATGGGAAGCAAGGGACGAGATGGAAGTAAGGATCCAAGCATAACCTGTGACAAGTCTACGGGATATCAAAGACTCAAAACCGTGTCCACACTCAACCCAGTCAAACCGAACTATCGTACACCGAGGGCAGGAAAGAAGATAAGTTGAAATGGCATACCCAAGAGGAGATCTCCCTTGGATTAGCCAACTTAAAGACTTAGCTACTCATGCTTAAAGGAAAGACAATAATGTAATGGAAAGACATTGTAGAGCAATGAAGATTTTAGCTAAGTTAATGCAAGAACACATAAACTAAAAGAGAGTGCATTGAATACCCATTTTAACACTAAGAAATGAAGAACAATGAGTGCATTAATGGTGAAAGCTTGAATGAGAGACTAAACTTCAAGGCTACTTGCAATAAATGACATTAAAGACTTCAAAACAAAGCTTAAAGATTCTTACAAGAGATTACAAGACAATGAATGGAAGGAAATGCAAGAAAATTCACTTCTCTCTCTAGCACTATTCATCTTCTACCTTGCACTCTCTCTCTATATTCAATGTAAAACTAACTAATGCTCAATAATGGTCAAGAAGCTTGCCAAAAACGTCCATGGAGCCCTCCCCAATGTTGTGTGATGTGATTCCCATCATGGGGGCTGACAGGGATGGGATGGTGCAGGCTAGGACAAGCCTAGCCTTTTTCTCTTCCATGCTTCTTCTCTCTCCTCCTCATTATTGCAATGGCCTTCCAAGTCCAAGTAGAGGTAAGGGGAGGCTCATAGACGTGCAGGGGATGTCAGGGGATCTGTTGGAGATGTGTAAGTGGGACCCCCAAATGGCAGAGCTTGAGTTGCAGGCTGTCTGGGCAATCTGGGCAAAACCTTCCGGAAGGTCAACATAAACCTTCCAGAAGGTTTGTGCATGAACAGTTAAATGAAGCAGCTGACAGGCAAAACCTTCCGGAAGGTTTCACTCCAGTAGGCAAAACATTTCGGAAGGTTTTACTCCAATAGACAAAACCTTTCGGAAGGTTTTGGCAGTGAAAAAGAAATCCAAGGCAAAACCTTCCGGAAGGTTTTTACCCAAACCTTCCGGAAGGTGTTCAACCAATTTGCATTTTCTTGGCTTTTTTACCCTCCAAACCATACTTTAAGCTACCCCCTTCTTCTTCATTGACTTCAACCACTTCAATGGGGGTTTAACTCATGTCATTTACATCATTTCACCTGCATTCACACAAAACTCCATCAATACGAAGATTAAACACATTTCTCCCCAAATTCATGACAAAAGCAAGTGTAAAGGGGCATATTAGCATCCAATATATGTCATGTTTTTGTGCTAATCACTAAGCAATTAAATGCAAAGTTGAGTTAAAATGCATGTAATGAGGCCGTTAAATATGCAATATTACGCGCTCATCAGTGAGTAGTCCGTTTATACTCTTCGGTGAAGGGTGAATGCATGTATAATACTGTTTAAGTTATGAAAATGCCGATATTTTATTTATGTGTTAATGTTTATACCTCTCTTAATTGATGGATGGTTACATTTATAATATGTTCATGGTTATGAACACCGAGCAAAGCCTATTGATAAATACCATTCTATTTATTATTATTACGTACTTCATGTATGATACGGTGATGCACGATGTTGGGCTTTATGTAACAGTTGGAAGATTGGTTATAGACGGGTTAAATCTCGCCATAGCTAATACTTTTGATTCAATGCATAAACCGGAACCCCGTCATTATTGAATCATCAACCTGCCGATCAAATAGTTAGAGTAAACCTTTTGAATGGTTCACCTTCGGGTTTATTAGGGTTATTTGATTGATGCATAGTACATAGACCTTCCAGCTAACCTAACCAATTGTTGTGTTATGGTTCAATATGCATCAAACCTACTGGTTGAGTTTTCAGTAAAATGGAAGTTAATTTTGTAAGGTGACATTTTCATAAATAGACAGTATAAAGCACGTTGGATCCTCACACTGAAGAGTACCTTTTTATCACTGTTTTTTTTTTCAAAGTTTTAGTTAAGTAATTATTTGAAAATTCTAAGCTCACACCACAAGTTGTTATGTTGAACACTACACACACGACAATTTTACAATTTATGTTTTGAATACCGACAGTTAGCTCCTTAAATAACTACATAGCAAGTCAATTTTTGTGTCAAATTTCAAGCCAATTTTCAAAAAAATTCACAATTTTCAAAATTTTCAAAAAGATGGATGAGCAATTTTTTTGGTTTAGTCTGAGCATGCAACGCACTTTTCTAAAAGATATACATTCTTTGATCATGGCAAAAGCAAGGGTTGTTATAAATTTAGAAATTGTTGACAATCAAGCAAAATCCTTGTGCAGAAAAAGTTCATTTGTCAAATGCCGACGAGCAAATTGCCTCGGTGGTTGTGTAAAATGTGGTCGTTTAATGCATTTGAGAGAATACAATCAGTGTGCGGAACCAATTTCAGTTCGAGTGTTAGATCATCTTAATTGGATTAAGTATGGGCAGACTAAGGATTATCCTAAGACGCCATCTTATTCCAGCCCCATGCTTTCAAGATACGTAAGACGGGAGATTAATCGGTTCACTAATGATTTTGATTTAGAAGATTCTGAGTAAAAATTAATTATGATCAAAGGATGAATGATTTTAGATTTTGTATAAATGTAAATAGGATTATTGGTGAAATAAAGTAGAATTTTAGTTAATGTGGAATGTTTGAATGTTAAACTGATATTGTAATTGCAGGTTGAAAATTGAAACAGAAAAAATAGAAGGAGACCAGCATCACCCAGCTCGATCAACGGATGGCTAGCTACTAGCAGAATCAGAGTGAGATTTTGAGGCTACTAAGAGGACAGTACGGTGGAAGCCCGTCAACTTCATGATCCGAGACACTGGAGATTCCACATTTCTACTACCTTTCCTGAACTTTTTAATTATGCATTTCATTTCAGTTTTATGTTTTGAATGTTAGTTTTTGGATTTGGTTTTAATTAATCTAGTTGATCTTTTTGGTTAAATTTTGCTAAGTTAGGTGCTTGATGAAAAACGTTGTTGTTTCCTAACCTCTAAAAACCATCCCTTAGAATGTGTAGTATATGGATAAAGGGGAGTGTCACTCTCCCTTGGGATGATGTCAAAAGAAAGGGCAACGGAATGGTGGATGGAATGAAATGTATGAAATGCGTGTGTGAACAAAAATGCTCCCCAAGCGCAGAGAGACTTTTGCTTGTCGTGTTTTACTTGGAAAAGTATTCCAAAGTCGTCTCCTCAGGGAAGGAAAGTTCAAGTGTGTGAAGGTGATTTTGTGAAAGAAAAGGGAAAAGTGTAAAATCTTTTGTTTGAGTTTTGTGAGTGAAGTTTTGAATGAAAATGAAATGAAAACAAGTGTTGGCTAATCCAAAGAGTTCACTCCAATGAGGATGTCAATCCAACTCAAAGCCTTCCTCCAATAATGCATAGATGAACGATTGATTCATGGGAAGCTAGGGACGAAATGGAGGTGAGGATCCAAGCATAACCCGTGACCAGGCCTACGGGATATCAAAGACTCACAACCGTATCCACTCTCAACCCAGTCAAACCAAACCACGGTACACCGAGTGGAGGAAAAAAGAAGAGTTGAAATGGAATCCTCACGGGGAGGTCTCCCTTGGATTAACCAACTAAAACTCTAGCTACTCATGGTAAAAGGAAAGACATGCATAATGTTAAGAGACATGTAGAAGAAATGAAGATTAAAACTTAACTCAAAGCAAGAAATCTTAAGCTATGAAGAAAAATATTCAATACCCAATTTAAAACTTGAAATGAAGAAAACTTAAATACAACAATGGTAAAATCTAGAACATGTAACTAAACTTGCAAAGCATTAGAAATAAATGACATTAAAGACAATAAATGAAGCTTACAAGATCCTTACAAAAGATTACAAGTGAAAATGGGTGAAGACAATGCAAAAATCTAACTATTCATCATCTTCTTCACCAAAACTACTCCTAAGCTTAGGTAGCCACACTATGAATCTTGTGTGAATGCTGAATATATGGAGTGGGAGAACCTTGCAATTTCGTCCATGGTGGTCCCCCTAGGTGTGTGCAGGCCTCCCATCAATGGGAGGTGAGTTGATGGCCCTTGACAGGCTAAGACAAGCTTAGTCTGCAACCATCATGGCTGCCCCCTTCTCTCCCATCCTCATTAAATGCCAAGCCTCCAAAGTCTTCAAATTGTGTAAGGGAGGCATGGTTGTAGGTAGAATATGTTGGGATAGGTGTGGGAGAATTGTAGGTGGGACCCCCAAGCAAGTGGGAGATGATTTGCAGGCGTCTGGGCTGTTCTGGGCACGGCGTACCGGTACGCGTACCGGTACTGTGAATTCCAGTAGCATAAGCGTACCAGTATGCCTTCCGGTACGGTTTCTGCTCCGGACCAGTTTTCGTAGAATTTTCATAAATTTTGATCCAACCGTCCGATTGAGCTGAAATGTTTACACAATAAAGAAGACATCCAGATCTATAACTTTCATATTTTGAACTTTTTCAGATTCGAAGTGGATCATGGTTAAAAATTAGAAAAACAGAGGTACTCAGTCAAAACTTTGGGAAACCAGTGGGCTAAACCTTCCAAATTTCATTTTTTTTGGTTTCTTCACCTTAAAGCCTCCAAATCCTCATTGAATGTGTCCATCTCTTCACCACTCATTCATCCTTAGTTGCAAGGTTATAAAATCCATCATTTACGCTATAATTACCTGGAACATCAAAAATTCAACATTATTCATAATTTCGGCTAACTCTAAGTACTTAAATACAAAGTTGAGTTAAAATGCATGTAATGAGGCCATCAAATATACAATATTTTGTGCTCATCATTAGGATGCGTATTTCATATTATTCACGTTAACAATTAGGTTATTATTCTTATATTTTGCAAGGATACCCTTAACCCGATTGCGCGGGATTTTGATACATTGATTGTGCACTATCTTAATATTTTCATAGAAACTCATTCTTTTGAGCACGTGATGAGCACAAAATATTTTATATTTGAAGGCCTCATTACATTCATTTTAACTCAACTTTTGCATATAAGTACTTAGTGCTAGCCAATTTTATGAATAATGTTGAATTTTCAATGTTGCAAGTTTTTATAGCTTAAATGATTGATTTTAGGACCTTGCAACTATGATGGATGTGTGGTGAGGGAATGGACACATTACATGAAGATTTGGAGGCTTAAAAGTGAAGAAATCAAGGAGGTATTGGTGTTTGGGAACAAAAGCACCAGCAACCACACCATCTGGAAACAGAGCCTCGGTATTCCTCCTTTTGACCATGATACGCTTCGAATCTGAAAAGTTTCAAAACATGAAAGTTGTAGATCTGGATGTCTTCTGTATTGTGTCAAAATTTCAGCTCAATCAGACGGTTGGATCCAAAGTTATGCCAATTCTATGAAGACTGGTCCGGAGCAGAAAAAGCGTACCGGTACGCCGAACTCCAGTAGCTTTACCGTACCGGTACGCCGTGCCTGACAGCCCAGAATCGCCTGCAATCATGCTCCACTTGCTTGGGGGTCCCACCTACACTTCTCCCACACCTAGCCCGACATTTTATCCCTACAACCATGCCTCCTACACCCTACTTGAAGACTCTGAAGGCTTGGGCATTAATGGGGACGAGAGCGAGAAGGGGTAGCCTGGGGGAGGCTTGTCCTAGCCTACAACACCCATCCATTCAGCCCCCTAATGATGGAGGCCTTTCACACAGCTAGGGGGGACCACCATGCACGAAATTTGAAGGAAAACACACCATATATTCAGCATTGACAAGCATTCAAGGTGGTGGCTACCTAAGCTTAGGAGTAGTCTTAGCTCAATGAAGAAGATGATGAATAGTGCTAGAGAGATAAAATTTATGTTTTTGCATTTTCTTCTCCC
This sequence comes from Ilex aquifolium, assembly GCA_951799425.1. Lineage (NCBI taxonomy): Eukaryota > Viridiplantae > Streptophyta > Magnoliopsida > Aquifoliales > Aquifoliaceae > Ilex > Ilex aquifolium. The sequence continues at coordinate 20,938,013 of OX637393.1, forward strand.
ATTTTCATTGCAGTAAGTTGTAGACCTCTTGTAATCTTTATTTCCTGCATTGTAATCTCTTTTATTTCAAGAATATTGCAAGTTTAATTACATGTTCTTCATTTCACCATTGTTGTGTCAAGCTTTCTTCATTTCTTAGTTTTAAAATGGGTATTGAATATTTTTCTTCTTAGTTTAAGTTTTCTTGCATTCATTTAAGTTTCATGTTTTATTTCTTTTACATGTCTCTTTACATATTGTATGTCTTCCTTCAAGTATGAGTAGCCAGATTTTTAGTTGGTTAATCCAAGGGAGACCTGATGAGTGCGTAATTTTGCATATTTCATGGCCTCATTGCAAGCATTTCAACTCAACTTTTGCATATAAGTGCTTAGAAGTTAGCCGTTTTGAACTATAATGTTGATATTTTGATGTTGCAACCTTTTATAGCTTAAATGATTGATTTTAGGACATTGAAACCTTGATGGATGTGTGGTGAAGGCATGGACACAATACATGATGAATTGGAGGCTTAAAAGTGAAGAAATCAAGAAGGCATTGGTGTTTGGGAATAAGGGCATCAGCAGCCACATTGTTTGGAAGTACTACCTCGGAGTTCCTCCATTTTTACCATGATCTACTCAGAATTTGAAAAAGTGAAAAACATGAAAGTTGTAGATCTTGGTATCTTCTATTTTTTGTCAAAATTTCAGCCCAATCCAACGGTTGGATCAAAAGTTATGCCGATTCTACCAAAAGTGGTCCTGTAACACCCCAAAACACACCCTGGACGGCATTACATTCTAAAACATTCACATCATGAGAGCACTAAAATAATCCATCAATAAATAAGACTTCATAAAGTCATCCATAAAATTTACAGCATTAACCCAAAAGAATAGGCCCATTTTGGCCTTTACATTCCAAAATCAACTAATGTAGCACAGCGGAAATAACAAAATAAAACTAGGCTTTACAAGATTCAAAATGAATATCCTAGTCTAGAACAAAAGAAAGTGTCGCTCTAGGCGTCCACCTCAGGATCCACACTCCCGTCCAGTGGAGTCTCCCAAGTAGCGGGCTCCTCGACCCCTACGTCCTCCTCTTGTAGGAAATCTGAAAAATGTTAGCGGTAGGGGGTGAGCACAAAGCTCTGTAGAACAATTCTCTCAAACCCATACAAGGTTTAGAAAAGCATTCAAAACGGTCGGTCTCATTTCACAAATATCATACATAACTTTTGAAGTAAAGCAGTGACATTTAATAGATCTCAAGTTTACGGAACAACAATAATTGAATGAGTAAATGAAACCACTATACATTTAGCAAAACATTTCCAAATATAATCCAGTCCTCCATTCACAATTTCCAACAATTCTTTCGGTAGGTGGCATACTTTAGGGTAACCTCCACCTCCCGTTTAGGTCATCTTTGATTCTCAAGCATCCTTACAAGGAACCTCTTGAGAATGAGTGAGCATCCTTACAAGGAACCTCTCACAATCATTACATGGCTTCCCAAGCATCCTTACAAGGAACCTCTTGGGAAGGGGGTGAGCATCCTTACAAGGAACCTCTCACAAATCACTTCATGGCTTCCCAAGCATCCTTACAAGGAACCTCTTGGGAAGGGGTGAGCATCCTTACAAGGAACCTCTCACAATTGGGTATCACAAGCAACCCAACCAAGAATACAATCCCAACATTTATCTCCATTTACAATCATTTATCCAAAATCCCCAAATTTATGCATGTGACATTTTCCACAACAACCAAGAAATTACATGAGATCACAATAACATTATTTTGCTATTCAATATCAAACACTAAGGTGGTGATGGTTAGAATAAGGAAAATGTAAAGAGGAAAGATTCATTTTTCTTAAAACTAGGGTTTGAGAATGAGAAATGGACCTTTAATGGTTACCCAACTACTACAATGTTTAAAACATGGTAATAAATGCAAGAGGATCAAGAATCAAGTAAATAATAGCAAGTGTATATGATTTTTAACCAAAAGAATACATATAATTTAACCCTAGTCTCAATGTAAGTGAGTGAGAGAAAACCCCTACCTTGATGTTCTTGAAGATCTAGGGTTTGATCTTGAATCACTCTTAAATCCTTTGTTTTCCCCTTTTGATCTTGTGTTTTCTCCTTCTTTATTCTTTTCTTAGGGCTCTAAGATGTTTGGGGTGAGAGTGGGATGGAAGAATGGGTCAAATGAGGCTTAAAAGGGTGTTTTAAAACACCAAAATCCCGACTTTTTCGGTGCCAAGCTTTGGGCGTACCGGTACGCGTACCGGTACGGTTTGGCTACTGGAGTTCGGCGTACCGGTACGCGTACCGGTACGGTTGGACTGCCAGATTTTTGTTCAACTTCCAGCGCGATTTTGACCCATTTAGAGGTCGAATTGGAAAATTTTTATGAGATACATTTTGTATCCCTAGATGTCTACTATCTACTGTAAAAATTTCAGATCAATTGGATATAAGGGTAAAAGGTTATGACCAAAATACTAGAAGGTGTCCCAACTCCTTTTTACCCAAATTTTCTCTAAGTGTGTTTTCACTCCGGAATACTTCCTAGCTTCCAATACACCTCATATTACCTCTCCCAAGGTTGTTCGACCTTCCGGATTCAATGGACACCTTATTTTGTCCTAAAAATATTTAGAAATTCATCTAGTCACCCTTTCCAAGTTTAAACATCTTCGACACGTAACTTCCCAATCAAATTGTCTCCATAGCATTTATCCTACGGTTTATTCTTATGTCACTACATATATCTACATCTTTACAAATATTATTTACTATATATATATATCTCTATCAATATATATAAAATAAAATTCGGGGTGTTACATGACCGGCCTCAGACCCTGCTCGAAGCGCTTGGCCCTGTCGGCCTCAGTCGATATAAATCCCGTAGCATAACGGGAGAGCTCGTCGAACCGCCTCTCATACTCAGCCACGGTCATACTACCCTGTCGTAGTGCAAGGAAATCCGCCTTCATTCTGTCTCTGACTGATTCCGGGAAGTACTTATCTTGGAAAAGTTGATCGAACTCTTCCCAAGTGAGTGTGTCGATGTCCCTTCTCCTCTTTATGGCATCCCACCAATAGTCGGCCTCCCCCTCAAACAGGTAGGTCGCCAAACCAACTCTCAACTCCTCGGCAACTCCCATGCCGTCACAGATCTTCTTCACTCGGCGGATCCATCTATCCGCCTCCAAAGGGTTGGAGCTCCCTTGGAAGTTGGGTGGTCGTTGTCGTAAAAATTCCCGAAGAGCTATCATCCTTCGGTCTCCGTTCCCATTGCCCGGTACTTGAGCGAGAGGATGAGCTCCACCATTGTGGTTGTTGTTACCATTTTGGCTTTGTACCAAAGTGGTGAGCTCCCTCAAGCATTGGTAAATGCCTTGCATGGCATCCGGAGGTGGTGGTGGTGGTGGATTTGCTTGACCCCCACGACCACGTCCACGTCCACGTCCGCGTCCCCGTGTACCGTCCATCCTGCACATCAATCCACAATTTAGTTCCCTTGCTGTGCAAGATATAAACTAAAGTGATATGTAGGATGTCTGGATTTAAGCACAAGGCATATACAAAATTTAACTTAACAATTTCCTTCACCCTAAACCTACATCTCTAGTGGTAATCCATAACCTACAGCTCCCATGTAAGACCTAAAGCCTAGGCTCTGATACCAACTTTGTAACACCCCAAAACACACCCTGGACGGCATTACATTCTAAAACATTCACATCATGAGAGCACTAAAATAATCCATCAATAAATAAGACTTCATAAAGTCATCCATAAAATTTACAGCATTAACCCAAAAGAATAGGCCCATTTTGGCCTTTACATTCCAAAATCAACTAATGTAGCACAGCGGAAATAACAAAAGAAAACTAGGTTTTACAAGGTTCAAAATGAATATCCTAGTCTAGAACAAAAGAAAGTGTCGCTCTAGGCGTCCACCTCGGGATCCACACTCCCGTCCAGTGGAGTCTCCCAAGTAGCGGGCTCCTCGACCCCTACGTCCTCCTCTTGTAGGAAATCTGAAAAATGTTAGCGGTAGGGGGTGAGCACAAAGCTCTGTAGAACAATTCTCTCAAACCCATACAAGGTTTAGAAAAGCATTCAAAACGGTCGGTCTCATTTCACAAATATCATACATAACTTTTGAAGTAAAGCAGTGACATTTAATAGATCTCAAGTTTACGGAACAACAATAATTGAATGAGTAAATGAAACCACTATACATTTAGCAAAACATTTCCAAATATAATCCAGTCCTCCATTCACAATTTCCAACAATTCTTTCGGTAGGTGGCATACTTTAGGGTAACCTCCACCTCCCGTTTAGGTCATCTTTGATTCTCAAGCATCCTTACAAGGAACCTCTTGAGAATGAGTGAGCATCCTTACAAGGAACCTCTCACAATCATTACATGGCTTCCCAAGCATCCTTACAAGGAACCCCTTGGGAAGAGGGTGAGCATCCTTACAAGGAACCTCTCACAAATCACTTCATGGCTTCCCAAGCATCCTTACAAGGAACCTCTTGGGAAGGGGTGAGCATCCTTACAAGGAACCTCTCACAATTGTGTATCACAAGCAACCCAACCAAGAATACAATCCCAATATTTATCTCCATTTACAGTCATTTATCCAAAATCCCCAAATTTATGCATGTGACATTTTCCATAAACAACCAAGAAAATACATGAGATCACAATAACATTATTTTGCTACTCAACTCAAAGCACTAAGGTTTTTGAAGTTCATAATAAAGAAAGCATTTAAGAAGAAATACATCACTCTCCCAAAAAAAACTAGGGTTTTAAAACTAGAAAAGAGATTTCATGGGTATTAAATCCTAACTTTGTTCAAAACATGCAATCTTTGCTAAAAAGCCTAAGAGATGATGATTACATAGCATATACATACCATTGATAGCCAAAACATACATATATAAATACCCTAGTCTCAATGTAAGTGAGTGAGAGAAAACCCCTACCTTAATGCTCAAAAGTTTTATCCAAATACCCAAGCTTCAAGACCTTCTTGCTTTCCTTTCTTTTCCTCTTAATTTCCTCCTCCTAGGGTTTCAAGAGATTTGGGTGAGATTGGGTGAAGAAGGGAAGAAAAGGAAATGGGTATAGAAGTGGAAATCTTGAGAAATCTAGGGTTTTGATCTTCAAGAATGGTGTAAATCTCCCTCTATATTTGTGTTTTTCTCTCCCTTTCTCTCTTTCTAAGGCTACCTAGGGTTTGGAGTGGTGAAATGGGGCTTAGAGAGGTGTAGGGATGTATTTATAGTGGAAGAAATGGAGAAAGACCCGAAGTCGGATCGGGCTGGGATTTATCGGGCGTACCGGTACGCGTACCGGTACGATTGAGCTACTGGAGTCCTGTGTACCGGTACGCGTACCGGTACGATCCAGCTTCTGGAGTTCTGCGTACCGGTACGTGTACCGGTACGATTTGACTTCCAGATTTTTGTTTCAACTTCCAATGCAGTTTTGACCCATTTAGAGGTCGAATTGGAAAATTTTCATGAGATATACTTTTGTAGCCCTAGATGTCTACTATCTACTGTAGAAATTTCGGATCAATTGGAGATCACAATAAAAAGTTATGACCTAAATACTAGAAGATGTCCCAACTCCTTTTTACCCAATTTCTCTCTCTAAAGTGTATTTTAACTCCGGGACACTTCTTAACTTCCAATACATCCATATTACCACTCCCAATGTTTTTCGACCTTCCGGATTCAATGGAATCATTATTTTGACCTACAAACTTTTAAAAACTTGTCTAATCACCCTTTCCAAGTTTAAACATCTTCGACACGTAACTTCCCAATCAAATTGTCTCCATAGCATTTATTCCTACGGTTTCTTCTTATGTCACTACATATATCTACATCTTTACAAATATTATTTACTATATATATATATATATATATATCTCTATAAATATATAAAAGAAAATTCGGGGTGTTACAGGTCCAGAGCAGAAAAGAGGGTACCGGTACGCGTACCGGTACGCCGATGTTTCTGGTGTTCGGGGTACCGGTACGCGTACCGGTACGCTCCCCTGAAGCAGCCCCGATGCTCCTGCAACTCAGCCCCACTTGCTTGGGGGTCCCACCATCTATTCTCCTGCGTTTCCCCCAACATTTCCTTACACAACCATGTCTCTCTTACACCTTGGGGAAGACTTTTGAGGCTTGAACATTGAAGGAAGGGGGAGGGAAGTGGGCTGCCTGGCTATGCTCTCCCTAGCCTGTCAAAGCCATCCATTCAGCCCTCTCTTGATGGGAGCTCGTTCACACAGCTAGGGGGGACCACCATGCACGAAAATGAGAGGCATACACTCCATATATTCAACATTACAAGCTTGTATTGAGGGGGGCTACCTAAGCTTAGTTTTAGTGAAGAAGATGATGAATAGTAGAAAGCTTATGTTCTTGCATTTTCTTTTCCATTTTCGTTCCTGTAAGCTTTAATCTTCTTGTAATCTTTATTTCTTGCATTGTAATCTCCTTTATTTCAAGTTCATTTCAAGTTTAGTTCTACATTTTACATTTCACCATTGTTATGTTAAGTTTTCCATTTCAAGCTTTTTAGGTGGGTAGTAAATGCACTTATTTTTCTAGTTTCACTTCTCTTCACCTTAATGCAATTTTGAATTCCATTTCAATACCATGTCTCTTTTCTTTATGCATGTCCTTCATTTTATCATGAGTAGCTAGATTTTTAGTTTGCTAATCCAAGGGAGACCTCCCCTTGAGAATCTCATTTCAACTCTTATTCTTTCCTCTCTCGGTGTACGATGGTTCGGTTTGACTGGGTTGAGGGTGGATAAGTTGGTGAGTCTTTGATATTCCGTAGGCCTAGTCACGGTTTATGCTTAGATAGTGACCCATCTTATCCCTAGCTTCCCACGAATCAATCCTTCATCTATAAACCCTCGGAGGAAGGTTTTGAGTTGATTGGGCATTCCCATTGGAGTGAACCTTTTGGATTAGCCAACACTTGCTTTATTTGCATTTTCATTCACAAACCAAACACAAAACTCAAATACAAGATTTTACACTTTCTTTTCACTTTTGCAAAATCACTTTCACAAAACTCCCTTTCCTTCCCTGAGGAGACGACCTTGGAATATTTTCCAAGTAAAACACACGACCACAAAAGACTCCTTTCGATTGGGGAGCATTTTTGTGCACACCGCATCTCATTCCATCTATTTTGTTCATCACATTTCCATTCACATCCATTTTGTTGTTGTTTCCTATCTTCTTGCATCATCCGGAGGGAGAGTGACACTCCCCCATCACTATAAGCCACATACACACATTGAGGGTGAGGGTGATGTTAAGAGGTTAGGAAACAACAACGTTTTCCAATCAATCAAGACCTCCCCGTGAGGATTCCATTTCAACTCTTCTTTTTTCCTCCACTCGGTGTACGGTGGTTCGGTTTGACTGGGTTGAGAGTGGACGTAGTTGTGAGTCTTTGATATCCCGTAGGCCTGGTCACAGGTTACGCTTGGACTCACCTCCATTTGGCTGTGAGTTCTTGATACACCGTAGGCATTGTCACGGTGTATGCTTGAATCCTCACCTCCATCTCGTCCCTAACTTCCCACGAATCAATCGTTTATCTAAGCACCATTGGAGGAAGTTTTCGAGTTGAGTTGGGATTCTCATTGGAGTGAACCCTTTGGATTAGCCAACACATGTTTTCATTGTATTTTCATTCAAAAACTTCACTCACAAAACTCAAACAAAAGATTTTACATTTTTCCCTTTTGTTCACCAAAATCACTTTCACACAACTTGACTTTTCCTTCCCTGAGGAGACGACCTTGGAATACTCTTCCAAGTAAAACACGACAAGCAAAAGACTCCTTGCACTTGGGGAGCACTTTTGTTCACCACACACCCATTTTGTACATTTCATTCCATTTTCATTACCACCATTTCGTTGTCCTATCTCCCACATCATTCCGAGGGAGAGTGACACTCCCTTCACACATACACCATATACAATACATTCTAAGGGATGGTTTTTAGGGGTTAGGAAACAACAACATTTTTCATCAAGCATTTTTGGCGCCGTTGCCGGGGAAGGTTAAGCGTCGAGTTCGGATGTGATTTTAGACGGCATGGTAAGTCTCGTGATTTTCATCACGGGCCAAGGTATGTCGTCTCTTTTGTATATATTTTGTTTTAGTTTGTGTTTTATATAATGTCTTATAATTATTATGAAAATGTATCAAATGCCCCATATTATGAAAATGTGTGTGAGATTTGTGATGACTATGGGCTCATCTCTTGTGTGTGCCCAATAAATTATCCGGTTCAAGACTTTGCATGCGAAGGTTCAAATTCATTTTTGGCCACCAAAAATTTTTACCCCAACCATTATGATACACCGAGTTATTCGAGTTATGGTTGGGAGAATGAAACTTGTAATTTTTCATCCAATCTCACACCACCAAATGAATTTTCCCAATATCCAACATACGAGAACTCAACCGAAGAAGAATTGGAAAATATTTTATGCGATTTTATGCAATACCAAATGGAATTCAATGCCCAAATAACCCAACAACTTGATACATTGACTAATGCTATTATTGCTATGCTTGAAGAACAACACCTTGAGTATAGTCAAGGTATTGAGGTTGATCATCCCAATGAAATGCCTATTGATGTTGAATCTCCCACCACTTTTGTTTGTGAAAAATTTAATGAAGTTATTATCGCACAAGAGGCTAATGAGCCCAAGGTCATTTTTCCATATATGAGTGGTGTTGAGATTCACATTTCTCAACTTGGGAAGGGCATTGAAAAGGAGTTAAGTGTAGAAACTTTTAAGGAGAAATTGTATACTCCATTGTTGGGATTGCATAAACTTGCATACACTTCTATTTGGTTGAGATTTTTGACTTATTATCCTTTGTATTGTTGGATAGATGGGTTAGTAAGGGCATTTATACAACAAAAAAATGTTAAAACCAAAAAAATCAATGGGCGTAAGGTCATATCCGAATTGAATCCAGATTGACATGAGCCCTTTTTGTTTTGTTTCCATGTACATAATAGTTAGATTTCTTTTATTGTTATAGTTTTATTTTCATAAATGTTGTAGTGTAGATTTTAGCATGAAGGTCGTTTACCTCTTCCTAATTTGGACTCATTTCACTTTGAGCATCATTGTAGCAAATCTTATTGGGTATCATGTTCTAGTCTAAGTTGGGGGGTGTAAACAAGCTTTTGTGTTTTCTTTTTTTCCGTTAATGTACATATATATATATATATATATATATATATATATAAAGGGGTATCTCATTTCCCGTGTTACTTTCATTTTTCTCATTGCATGATTCCTTGTGCATTGAGGACAATGCATGGTTTAAGTTGGGGGGTGAGGTGCACCATTTACATTTTCCACCACTTTTTGTATAGAATAATGGAAAATGTGAAAATTTTGAAAAAATTTGGTTCCAATATTGAACTATATTCCCCTATCCTAATGGTTATGGGATTTGTGATTACTTGATCTTTATTTTGAACTTTGAATACATGAGCACATTATAGAAGTTTATCCTATTGCTAAGAGTATCACATACTTGTTTGCTTTTGAACTCAACCATAAGTGCACCATGAACTTGTAATTTTGGCAATTTATGGATTGAGTTCACATTTGAGTGCTTGACATGAATAGTGGAGATGAGTAAGAACCCATGTAAGCTTTAATGTCAATCCTTGTTTGGAGGGAACTTACATTTACTCAAGGAACAATTTTTCAAATTCCAAATTTGTTCAATAATCTCATTATGCTTGTTTTGGTTAGGTGCTTTTGGGTAGTTGATTGACTTTGTCTTGAAACGCAAAATGCTCCTCCTATGCTTATCTAGAGATGATCTTAGGACATCTTTGAAATGCTTTGAGCCTTTGCTTTTTTCTTGTGAAACATTATCTCTAGTGCCATGATTGAGCCTTAATTGAATTCGTTTCTATGCCACGCATGTAACCAAGCCATTGAAAATGATAAATATCTACCTTACCTTGGTTGTTCCTAGTGGTAAGTATGAGTGATGATAAAAGAGAAGGAAGTATGGCGGAAACTCAACAAAAGGGATGAATGATGTTGAAACTCAAAAGAGTTGAAAAAAAAAAAGATTGAAAATCCAAGAAAAGGAGAAAAAAAAGGGTGAGAAGAAGAAAAGAACGACAAAAGAAAAAGAAAATGTTAAGGAAAATAAAGAAAAGAAACAAAGAGTGTGGTGATGGTGTTAGCCTAGAAATCCCATAAAAAGGGAGATCTTTTTGAAATAAAGGTCATTCACTCGGAACAACCCTCTTTGTTATCCTATATCCTTCATTTCCCTTACCTCAATATCACCCCCAAGGCCTCAATACAGCCCTTGAAAGTCCTAAATGATCTAGAGAAGCATGGGGATGCATACTTTTAAAAGAACAAGAGAAGTTGATTTTGCTATCTAATGCCCTAGCATTCCTTTCATGAGATTATGCCAAGGTTGTTTCATTTTTATGCATGAACTTCATTTTTGGATTATATGTGAGCTTATTTCGTTTTGAGCACAAGATTCCATCTCACATATACACATGGAGAGCATGCCAAGATAACTAGAGTGTGATTCATTGTGAGAGACACCCTTGGTGAGTTTGCATCGAAGCTTAATTTGGATAGCCAAAGTGAATGTAAATTCCATTGTGTAAATGTTTAAATTACATGTTCATTTCACACACACACGAGTTTGAAAATGAATGTGTATGTGGATACTCTAGAATAGCATTTAAGGCTATGATGTGCCTCATGTGTGATTAGTTCGGGTGTGTTGAGCAAGCTATTTTGACATCCCAGTGCTAATTAAGATAAGGGAATATGCTTTAATATTGGATACTAAGAAAAGAAGTTTGTAGGTACCTTCACTGAAAACCTTCACGAGACAAAACTCGTCCACTGGGGATCACCTAGGGGTTTAAAGGCTTATTGCATGTGCTAAATGCAATTGCGGAATTAGTATATGTTTTATTTTGTTTGCATGCTTTTTACATTTTGTTTGCTAGGGACTAGCAAAACTTAAGTTGGGGGGTGTGATGAGCACAAAATATTGTATATTTGAAGGCCTCATTACATTCATTTTAACTCAACTTTTGCATATAAGTACTTAGTGTTAGCCAATTTTATAAATAATGTTGAATTTTCAATGTCGCAAGTTTTTATCGCTTAAATGATTGATTTTAGGACCTTGCAACTATGATGGATGTGTGGTGAGAGACGAGAGAGAGAGAAGGGGTAGCCTGGGGGAGGCTTGTCCGAGCCTGCAACACCCATCCATTCAGCCCCCTAATGATGGAGGCCTTTCACACAGCTAGGGGGGACCACCATGCACGAAATTTGAAGGAAAACACACCATATATTCAGCATTGACAAGCATTCAAGGTGGTGGCTACCTAAGTTTAGGAGTAGTCTTAGCTCAATGAAGAAGATGATGAATAGTGCTAGAGAGATAAAATTTATATTTTTTCATTTTCTTCTCCCATTTTCATTGCGGTAAGTTGTAGACCTCTTGTAATCTTTATTTCCTGCATTGTAATCTCTTTTATTTCAAGAATATTACAAGTTTAATTACATGTTCTTCATTTCACCATTGTTGTGTCAAGATTTCTTCATTTCTTAGTTTTAAAATGGGTATTGAATATTTTTCTTCTTAGTTTAAGTTTTCTTGCATTCATTTAAGTTTCATGTTTTATTTCTTTTACATGTCTCTTTACATATTGTATGTCTTCCTTCAAGTATGAGTAGCTAGATTTTTAGTTGGTTAATCCAAGGGAGACCTCCCCGTGAGGATTCCATTTCAACTCTTCTTTTTTCCTCCACTCGGTGTACGGTGGTTCGGTTTGACTGGGTTGAGAGTGGACGTGGTTGTGAGTTTTTGATATCCCGTAGGCCTGGTCATGGGTTACGCTTGGATTCTCACCTCCATTTGGTTGTGAGTTCTTGATACACCGTACGCATTGTCACGGTGTATGCTTGAATCCTCACCTCCATCTCGTCCCTAGCTTCCCACGAATCAATCGTTCATCTAAGCACCATTGGAGGAAGGTTTCGAGTTGAGTTGGGATTCTCATTGGAGTGAACCCTTTGGATTAGCCAACACTTGTTTTCATTGCATTTTCATTCAAAAACTTCACTCACAAAACTCAAACAAAAGATTTTACATTTTTCCTTTTTGTTCACCAAAATCACTTTCACACAACTTGACTTTTCCTTCCCTGAGGAGACGACCTTGGAATACTCTTCTAAGTAAAACACGACAAGCAAAAGATTTCTTGCGCTTGGGGAGCACTTTTGTTCACCACACACCCATTTTGTACATTTCATTCCATTTTCATTACCACCATTCCGTTGTCCTATCTCCCACATCATTCTGAGGGAAAGTGACACTCCCTTCACACATACACCATATACAATACATTCTAAGGGATGGTTTTTAGGGGTTAGGAAACAACAACATTTTTCATCAAGCAGCACGTGAAAGTTCCTTATTTTGAAAACCTTCTGAAATATTACACTCCTTTATTAAGCTTACATATATAGTGGAGATGAAAAACCTATTGCAGATTTTGAGCCAATCTTCATTGGAGAGATATTTCACACTTACTCAGGTAAGAATTTTTTATTCAGCGATAAATTTCTTTGAATTATCTCATTAACTTTGTTTTGGTTAGCACTCATTGAATAACATGGTTAACATTTTCCTTAAATTTTTAATTCGGAATTATGTAGGTGTATGATTTCTGGAAAATGATCTTAGGTCATTTTTTATTTAATTTTGAGCCTCAGCCATTTCTTTTACAAAATTATATCCCTAGTAAGTCGTGATTGAGCCTAAAAGTGTAATTCCTTTTTCATGAAACCCATAAGTTAACCAAGCCACAGAAAAATATATTTGACCAACCCTTGCTATCTAATTTTCTTGCACCCTCTCTTAAGGAAGTACTATACAGAAAAGGGAGAAAAAGAAGAAGATGGTGACTACTGTGCAAAGAAAAGAAAAATTTATGTGGAAGAAAGCAAAACGAAGAAGCAAAGAAAGCAAAGAAAGCAAATAGCCAAGAAAGTGAAAAATGAGAATGAAAATGAAAGAATGGAAAATACCATGTATGTGAAATTTTGGAAAAGAAAAAAAAAAGGAAAGAGGTGTGCCACAATACTCAAAAAAGGACAGCTTTTGAATACCTTTAACGTCGTTTCTTAAGTCCCATACCCATGGCCACGTTACAACCCTATTAAAGTCCTTTTTTATTCCAGAAGTCATGCATGTATATTATCTCCTCCTATTCATGAAAAGGGAGAGTGTTGATAATGTGTTTGATGTCGTGTTAATATTCTTTCATGAGATTATGTCAAATTCTAGTTTTATTCAAATGTCGTTCCTTTGTTACACTACATGACATATTACTTTGTTTTGATAACAATATTCTTATCACATGTAATTTTTTAGTGATAGTCACTATAACAAGAGTGTGTTCTTTGCTGAATGATTTTCAGGAAAGGATTTACATCGAGGCTAATTCTTGTAAAGCAAATTGAAGGATGGTGATATTTCTTAAGTGATTTTTGGAATAAAGGAATCCTTGCACACACACAAGTTTTTCTGAAAATATATGGATAGTGTTACAATTAATGTGTGTTACTCTTACAGTGATTAGGGAAATGAGGTATCCTAGCAACACAAAGGAATGATGATTTAATTTTATCTATGAAAAATATGAATTATTGTACCCTAACCTTTGAACTTTGTAGGTTGCTTCATTGGAAACCTTCATGAGACAAAACTCGTCCACTAGGGATCACCTAGGGGTTTAACGGTTTGTTGCATATGCTAAATGCAATCAAGGAATCTATGAAAATAATTTATTTATTTTTTGTTGATTACTTTTATTACTAGGGACTAGTAATGTTTTGGTTGGGGGTGTGATTAAACCCTAAAAGTGCGTTAATGAACTAGGTTTTAAAGTCAATAGTATAATTGAATTAGGTTAAAACAACCAAGTTAAGTGAAATTAGGGTTAGTGCGTAAATTAGGGTTAATGCGTGAAACTTGAACTTTTGCAAGGTTTGGTGCAGAATTATGCAAAATCAGGAGGATGAAAGTATACAAGATGAAACATGAAGGGGAGGCAAGTTTAATATCTACATAAATACATCAAGCAAGCCAGCATGCAAAACTAGAGGATTGCCACCGTCCGGACGGTGGTGGTGGCGTCCGAACAGTATGAAAACCGCCTCAACTTCTGTCTTTCCTCCCATTGGTCAGTTAATGTAGCAAAGTTACCTGATTTAACCGCATCAAGCCGGCCTCCAGCTTCTATAAATAGCAGCCGCAGCTTCCATTTTCATAGGTCCGTCAATTCAGCAAAGGAGAGTTCAGAAGGTTCGCCATAGAGTTTGAGAGACAGTGAGGAAGTGAGAAAGAGAGAAACATACATTTATGTTTATTCCTTTTTACTTGGAGGGTTGCACCTCTTCCAATTTTGTACCCTAACCGGTAATAAGAGTGGTAGTTGTAACGCCCCAAAATCCCCCTTGGACGACATTACTATCTAAAACCATTCACATCATGAGAGCAGCTAATAAATTTCATAAACAAAGAAACTTTCATTCATCATCCAAAAGAATAGACCAAACCATGGTCATTACATCCAAAAGAATATGCCCAACTATGGCAACTACATTCCAAAAATCAACTATCAATTTGCAGCGGAATAAAAAAAATATTAATATGAACAATATTCTCAAAAAGAATCTCCTCGTCTAGAATGTTATAAGAAAGATCCTATACAGTTCCCTCCGGATCTACATGCCCATCAGCTTCAGTTTCCCAAGGCACCTTCTCATCAACTCCGAGCCCTTCCTCTAAATCATAGCCTGAAAATATATTGTTTGTAAGTGGTGAGCACTAAGCTCTGTAGCAACATCCTCCCAAGCTCGAACAAGGTTTAGAAAACATATAAAACAAGTCGGTCTCATTTCACAAATATCATATATAACTTTTGAAAGAAAACCGTGACCATTTATCCGATCCCAAGTTTAAGCTATATCAATGAAGTAAATTGAGAAGTAAAACCAATTTTCAAAACGAACAATTTCAACAATTCACTATGAACAATAGCTCACAATGTAATTCAAACCACAACTTGTATCTCAACACAATATGTATATGTATCTCAAATATGATGCGAGGCGAACCCCATGAATCAACACATTGAGTAATATCTAGCCCACACACACACACACAAATCTTCTCAAAGATATCCATCCTTTAGGAAGGGCGTATGCCATACCAATGGCAGTGACGTTTCCAACCCAGACATTAGTATACTAACCCTCTGACACGGCACCCGTGAGCGAATAGTGGTTTAGTCTTACCAAAGCACTAACCCCACTACGAGTGGTAGGAAAAATGCAAACCCACACGGAGCAAACAACACGTCTACCCACTCTACGATATCTTTTCAAAGGCCACCCATGGTCATCCCACACTCATAAGAGATACAATACCCAACTCAATTTCTCAATTTACAAGCATATCTCAAAAATCCCAAATTTATCATGTGATAATTCCAATAACCAATTAAGAAAAATACAAGAGATCACAACAACATCATTTTATTCCTCAACACAAAGCACTATAGTTTCGAAATCAATAATAAAAGAAGAATTTAAGAAGAAAATCCATCACTCTCAAAAAACTAGGGTTTTACGGCAAGAAAAGAGATTTCATGGGTATTCAACCCTAACTTTGTTCAAAACATGTAATCTTTGCAAAAAGAACTAAGAGATGATGATTTCATATCATAAATATAACATTTAGAGGCAAACATATATATATATATATATATATATATATATATATATATATATATATATATATATCAATACCCTAACATCAATGAACAAGAATGGAAGAAAATCCCTACCTTGAATCAAGATTTCCAAGCTAACCCAAGCTCTATAGACCTCCTTCCTCCCTTTTCTTTCTCCCTTAGTCTTCCTTTAGGGTTCTAAGAGGTGTGGGTTGAGAGTGGAGTGAAAGAATAAGAGAAAAATGGAATGAGATTGGTGTTTTAAGCTTGCCCATTCCCGATTTTTACTGTTCACTGGGCCAAAAATTACATTTTTCCTTGAAATTACAATTTTGCCACTAACTATCTCCATTTTGATCTCTATGACCACCCTAAGGTTTTTAGACGTTCCGAATTCATTTTTAATGTTATTTTATCCTAAAAACATTTAGTTTTATGATTTATCATACTACTAAAGTAGATTTACCGAAATTTTAAAATACAAGGCCTATGTATATTTTTAATCGATTGACCCTCCTAGGCCCAGCATACCACCATCCATAGTATCTATAACATCATTTCAAACTATTTGAGACAAATAAGGAGGAAAAGGTAGCTTGTGGATAGCTCAGGAGAGGAGGAAATCAGAAAATCAGAAAGTCAGCCAAACCGTACCGGTACGCATACCGGTACGCTAAGGCTACTGGAGTTCAGCGTACTGGTACGCGTACCGGTACGCTTTGCCTGATATGCCTAAATGCCCTGTGCATTCATATTTCACATTTCTACTCCATTCCAAACCCTTCCACAACCAACCCAAACTTATACAACATACATTTGTATATCAAACCTAGTTGTTATAAGTTCTATTGCATGTGGGGGTTTACAGTAGTGTTTCAGCTATTCCTCAGGGAATGATTTATTTTGTCTTTTGTTGTATTGTAATGAGGATACTTCACACCTTTTTCTCATCTATAGCAATGAGGCGTGAGTAGTCCATTTATACTCTTCGATGAAGGTGAACACATGTACGATATTGTTTAAGTTATGGAAATGTCGATATTATATCTATGCTTTAATGTTATATACCTCCATTAATTGATGGATGGTTACATTTATAATATGCTCATGATTATGAACACCGAGTGATACTTAATGTTATATACCATACTATCTATATTTATTACATACTTCATTCATGATACAGTGATGTACGTGGTGGGGCTTTATGTAACAGTCGATAGATTGGTTATAAATGGGTTAAGTCTCGGCATAGCCAATGCTTTTGATTCAATGCATAAATCGGAACTCCGTCATCAGCGAATCAAAAACCTGCCGATTAAATAATTGTAGTAAACCTCCTGAATGGCTTGCCTTCTGGTTTACAAGGGTTGTTTAATTGATGCATGGTACAAATATGACAATTGAATAATTTAAGTAAACCTATGAATGGCTTGTCTTCTGGTTTACTAGGGTTATTTGATTGTTGCATAGAACAGATAAATTCCGGCTAACGTAATCAGTTGTTGTGATATGGTTCAATATACATCAAACCTACCTATTAATTTTCCAGTAAAATGGGAGTTAATTTGTTGTCAGATGGCATTTCTAATAACTGAAATAATATAATGCATGTGGGATCCTCAAACTGATGGGTACTTTTTAATTATTGTCTTTCAACTAGTTTAATTAAGCGTTTATTTTCATTATTTTAAGCTCACACCACAAGCTATTCCATTGCACACTACATCCACGACAATTTCATTGTTCCTGTTTTGAATCCCAATATTTAGCTCCCTGTGGGTTCGACCTCGAACATTAACCGAGAATTATATTACAATTTGACCACTTATACTTGGGTGTACGAAACTATTCAGGTCAGATCAAGGGTCCACCTAATAAGTCTCAATTTTGCGTCCTTACATAACAAATACTTCAAAGCAGAGTGATCAGTGTGGACTACAATAAGCGAACCAATGATGTATGACCTAAATTTGTCTAATGCAAACACTACGGCTAGCAACTCCTTTTAAGTGGTAGTGTAATTCATTTGTGCTTCATTTAGAGTTTTGCTAGCATAGTGTATTACATATGGCATTTTGTCTTCCCTTTGACCTAGCACTGCGTCGACCGCGTAATCACTCACGTCGCACATGAGATCAAATGGTAGTTCCAACTTGGGTCGTCGCATGATTGGAGGTGAAGTGAGCATGCTTTTAAGTTTCTTAAAAGATGCCTCACAATCATCCGACCACACAAATGGCACATCTTTTGCTAGCAAATTAGTCAAGGGTCTTGCCAATGCATTAAAATCTTTTATGAATCTACGATAAAAACCGGCATGACCAATAAATGACCAGATATCCTTAACGACCTTTGGAGTGAGGAGGTTGGAAATTGCTTCCACCTTGGATTTTTCTATTTCAATCCCCTTCGCGGACACGATGTGCCCAAGCACAACCCCTTGGGTTACCATGAAGTGGCACTTCTCCCAATTTAGCACCAAGTTCTTATCTTCACATCTCTCAAGAACTCTCTCCAAATTCTCCAAGCAACCATCAAATGAGTCCCTAAACATTGAAAATTCATCCATAAACACTTCCACAATCTTCTCCACCATATTGCTGAAAATCTCCATCATACATCTCTGAAAGGTTCTGGGGGTATAACACAACCCAAATGGTATTCGGCGATATGCAAAGGTACCAAAGGGGCACGTGAATGTAGTCTTCTCTTAGTCCTCAAAAGCAATCTCTATTTGGTTGTAGCCGGAGTAGCAATTCAAGAAGCAAAAGAAAATATGTCCAGCTACTCTCTCCAATACTTGATCGAGGAATGGCAAGGGGAAGTGATCCTTTCTTGTGCATGAGTTGAGTGTCCAATAGTCGATACAAACTCTCCAACCGGTGACCACCCATGTCGGAATCAACTCATTCTCCTCATTTGCTACCACAGTGACTCTCGACTTCTTCAGTACTACTTGTGTGGGACTAACTCATTTACTATCGGCAATCACAAAAATAATGCCCACGACAAGTAGCTTGAGCACTTCATCTCTCACCACGTCCTTCATGATAAGATTTAGCCTCCTTTGTGGTTGTCGGGATGGTTTGGAGTCTTCTTCTGTGTAGATTTTGTGAGTGCAAATGACGGGGCTAATCCCCTTAATGTCGACAATGGTCCAACTGATGGCTCCCTTGTGCCTCCTCAAAACTTGCAACAAATCCTCTTCTTGCCATGGCTCCAAAGACGAGCTTATCACCACTAGGAAAGTCTTGTGCTCCCCTAGAATTGCATACTTGAGTGTAGATGGCCATGGTTTCAACTCCAAGATTGGTGTTTGCACAGTTGATGAAAAAAAAAATTTCTCTTCTGGTGGAAGTTTTTCAAAAATGTTGGGGCCTAATTTCCTACCCCTTGCACGCTTTCCGGTTCCTTATCTTCAACAAACTCTTCCTTCTCCAACTTTAAATTGCAAAGTAGCTCCATGTGGTCCTCCACCAAGGTGTCAATTCGATTGACCTCATGAACTTCCTCGTCATCACCCGGTTGCTTGCACAAATTGAACACATTAAGATCCATCGTCATGTTCCCCAAGGCAAGCTTCATTAGTCCATTACTGCAATTTATCACAACATTAGATGTAGCAAGGAAAGGCCAACCTAGTATGACAGGAATCTGTGAACTAGGATTAACAACGGGATGAGTATCAAGTACAATAAAGTCAACGGAAAAATATAAATTGTCTACTTGAACTAAACCATCCTCAACTACTCTCCTTGGTGTTCTAACTCTTCGATCCGCCAATTGAAGAGTGATTGGCATTGGCTTCAACTCCTTAAGTTGCAATTGTTGGTACACCGAAAAGGGTAGGAGGCTGACACTTGCTCCCAAGTCTAGCAATGTTTGCTCCACACGAAAATTCCCTATGGTTATGGAAATGATAGGGTAGCCGGGATCTTTGAACTTGGGTGGTGTGTTGGTCCTCAAAATGGAACTCACTTGCTCCGTAAGAAATGTCTTCTTATGCACATTCAATTTCCTCTAAAGGTTCACAAGTCTTTCAATATCTTTGCATATGAAGGTATTTGCTTGATGGCATCAATGAGCGGAATGTTTATCTTCACCTACTTAAACATTTCAATAATATTCGAATAGTTAGCAAATTTAGCCGATGGCTTCAAACTTTGGGGAAAAGGGGCCGGGATAGGGCAATCATGCACATTCAAATCAACAATTTTTTTTCTTTTCAAGTGTCTCACCCTCCTCGGAGTTACCCATAGTCTCTTTTTCATTTACCAATGTGGCTTTGGGTGAGACTTTTTGGCAAAATGGTTTTGTCTATTTACTTGCCACTCTTAAGGGTGGTGACCGCCTTAAGTTGCTCACAACGCTCCTTGGTAGACTCGGATGATTCAAGCACATGTTGACCCCTTGCGTTTTCTTGGGGTTGAGCGGGAAATTTCCCTTTATCTTGTTGGGACGACCCTATGGCATTGGTCAACTTAGTGATTTGAGTCCGGATATCATTAAAAGCGGCAGCGGTTTGGTCGTTGAATGTTGTTTGGCTTTTGAATGAGGTGCACGACATCCTCCAAATTTCTCTTGTGAGGAGGTTGGTAGGTGGGCAGAGGTTGGTAGGTGGGCGGAGGTTGGTAGGTGGGCGAGTTGGATGGTCCTTGTTGATCAAACCCTTGTTGAGGTGGGTTTTGGGAAAACCCTTGTTGATTGGACCATGGGGAGATCGTGGGTATTAGGAGCTAGAGGAGGGACCATGACCATAGTAGGATTGGTTTTGCTTGGGTGGAATGGGAGGCGACAATGAGCTAGACCCATGAGTAGTATGGTTGTCATTCTTCCAACTAAAGTTCGAGTGATTTCTCCTACCCGGATTGTATATGTTGGATTGTGGAGAGAATAATTGTCTACTTTGGTTGAAAGCATTCACTTGTTCATGATAAACCTGTTTGAGTACCGAAATGTTTGGGCACTGCGAGATAGAATGCCCAACACTTTCACATATAGAGCAACATTCCTCGGCCTTAGTGATGTTAGACACCTCATGCCTCCTATTCACCTCTAGACTCTCCACCTTGCGGGACAATTTTATAATTTTGGCAAGCAAATCTTCTTGGTCACGCAAATTGTGCATCCCTCCCCCACTTGGTTGACTACCCAGAGAGGACCTTGGCACATCGATGGGATCCGTGATATCCCAAGATTGGGCATTTTTCGCCAATGTGTTAAAGTACTAAAGGGCCTCATCGGGATCCTTGCTTAGAAACTCTCCGTTGCACATCATGTCAATGAATTGTCGATGACCCGGTGTAATTCCTTCATAGAAAAAACTCACCAATTGTCATGGTTCGAATCCATGATGTGGAATGGAGTGTAGCAAGTCCTTGTATCTATCCCAACATTGATAAAACTTCTCATTGGGTTTTTTCGAAAAATTTTGAATTTGTTTCTTAAGAGTAGTGGTCTTGGGCACAGAAAAAAATTTGTTAAAAAATTCGAAAAGCATTTGTGCCCAAGAACTTATCGATCGGGATTTCAATGAGTTCAACCAAGTTTTCGCTTTATCTTTGAGGGAGAAGGGAAATAATTTCATGCGTGCCATGTCTTCCATGGCATGATTTGTGATGAATGTTCCAACAATTTCCTCAAATTCCTTAATGTGTAAATAAGGATTTTCTCTTTCAATTCCATGGAATTGAGGAAGTAGTTGCAACATCCCCGGTTTAACAAGGAAGTCATGGGCTTGCACGGGTAAAAGTATGCCCAAGGGGGTGGTGTTTCGGTTTGGTTGGAGATAATCCCTCATTGACCTCGTCGGAAGATCAATTGGGAGATTATTTCCTTCATTTCTCGAAGGGGGGAATTGCATTCGGGGGTTTCGCACTCGAGGGTTTTGCATTCCCCCACCCCTTGGAATATTGGCACCATCATCCCCAAAGTTGTCTCCGGCATCCTCGGGTGGGTCTTGATCTAGATTCATGTTTGGTCCTAGGGCACATCTCACTAGTCTATTTTGATCATCCCATACCCACATGCAAAATACTACTTACAATTGAAAACAAAACTATACACAAATATGTACAAAGGAGCAACGTACCTCAGCCCGTGATGAGAATCACGGGACTTACCTCCGTTGTCCCCAAATCACCTTCTAATTCGACGCTTAGCCTTCCCCGGCAACGGCGCCAAAAATGCTTGACTGCGGTTCACCCTAATCTCCAAAATTGATCTCGGTTGTGTGTTTATGGCTTATATGAGTAGGTGAGTGTCACTCTCCCTCAGGTTCGATGCAAAATATGGGGAAAATTATGTGTGTGTGTGTGTGGAAAAGTGCTCTCCAAATGAAGAGAGACTTGTAATGTCGTGTTTTACTTGGAATGGGTATTCCAAGGTCGTGTCATCAGGGAAGGAAGGTCAAATTGTTTTCAAGGGTGATTTGAAAAGAAATGAAAAGTGTAAAATATTGTGAATTTTGGCTTGATGAGTTGTGTTTTGATAAAAATGCAATAAAGCAAGGTAGGCTAATCCAAAGAGGTCATTCAAATGGGAATGCCAAATCAACTCAATTCATTCAACCAATGGTGTCTCGGTGTTTGATTGATTCGTAGGAAGTGAGGGACTAATGTGGAGGTGTTGGCACAAGCATACCCCGTGACAAGTCTATGGTGTATCAAGAGTTCACAACAACGTCTGTATTCAACCTAGTCAAACCAAACACTTTACACTACGAGGAAGAATAGAAGATAGTTGATTTCACATATCCAAGAGGAAATTCCGCTCTAATTAGCCAACTAAAAGTCTAGCTACTCATAGTCAAAGCAAGAACAAACATAATGTAAAGAGACATGGTGATGAAATCAGGCATTAAACTTGTATTGAAGCAAGAAAAGGTTTAGACTACAAGAGTAAATTCATTCATACCCAAAATATAAAGATTGAAGACAAATACCCAATTGAAGAAATGGAGATGCTAGAATACTTAACTAAGCTTGATTACAACTTAAATAAAAGAGTTTAGAGTGAAAGAGGGAAAGATTACAAGTAAATTAAAGCTTCCTACAATGAAAATGGTGAAGGAAATGTAAAAACCCAACTTTATCTCTCTATAACTTCATCTTCTTCCTTGGAACTTCTCTCTCTAAAAGCTTGTGTAAAACTGAATAATGGTGTAAAGCTTGGTCAAAATTCATCCATACCCCCTCCTTGGTCTATGAGAACTGAGTTGCAATGAGTGGGAAGAGATTGGACACTTCAACAAGCAAGGACAAGCCAAGCATGTACCTCTCATGCTTCACCAACCACCCCTCTTCTCTCTCTTGCCTCTCCCATGCTTTTATCTTCCAAAATCTGACTTTAGGGTGTAAAAGACCATCATGGTGTGTCAAAGATGTCAGGGTATGTTTGGGATGACAAGAGGTGGGCCCCGAAGTAGGTGGAGTCGTGTGAGCAGGTTTTTGTCATTTCTGGGCAAAACCTACTGGTAGAACTTCAAAAACCTACCGGTAGGTTTTTTCCAGTAAGCATTTTATACCGGTAGGTTTTGATGAACTTCTACTAGTTGGTTTTCTCCTGTTTTGGAATTTTCTTGGTTTCTTGATGTCTCAAGCCATCTGTTAAGCCTTTCCTTCTTCTCCATTGCCTTTGAGCACTTGATGGGAGGTTTAATACATGCCTTACCTACTCTTTACCAACAATCACATGAATCTCCATTAAATGTGAGTTTAAAAGCATTTCCACCAATTTTTACCACAAAAACAAGCATAAATAGGTGCAAAAAAGATACATGATATGCAATATTCTAAGCTCATCACACCCTCCAACTTGAGTTTTTCTAGTCCCTAGCAAAATTTATTTTCAAACCACATTGTATAAAAACAAACAATCCATTCATGTTAAACAATTCACCAAGTAACAAAATACTCAAATCATAATGCAATTATGTAAATGAACTTGGGGCAAAATAAAACAAATCAAATGTGGTTCTTTCATTCATGACTTCAAAAAGGTTCATTACAAAGATCTTGAAACAAAAGCAAAATGACCTGCGATCCTAAAGACTCTTCTACTAGGCCAACTACCAATAAACCCTATATACAAACTACCAAAACATCAAAATAGAGTGATCTCTTTACTCCTCATCTCCATCACCCGACCCCTCATCATAGCTCTCATCGTCATCACCCTCCTCATCACCGGAATCCTCCTCATCGAACTCCTCCACCTCTACAAGAGTAGAACCCATGGGGGCAGAGGTGGATGGCACGGCATTAGAAGGTGGAGGCACATTGAGGATAGGCTCTCTAGGAAAGGTTTGCTCGAACATCCTGGTCATCATCAGTGAGAGCCGTTGCATGGTCCCACCAAGGTCATCCAGTCTCCCCTCTATCGCATCTAGGCTCTTAGGGACTGTGCAAGGTGGGGTAGCAGTGGATGGCTCGGCTGTGGAAGGTCTGATTATAAATGACACGACTCTCGGTGGCCTCGCCCTCTCTTCTCTCTAGGTCGCCCTCTGTTCATCGCCGACCTCTTCATACTTCTTGACTTACCAATGCCCCAAACTCCGGAGGGAGGATCACATCTGTGGGGCTGCCTTTGACCTTGTTGTGGTGGCATATCTGCGTGACAAGGTGGGCATATAGCAGATTCGCCTTCGGCTTACTAGCCTGGGAGTACTCCTTCATAACCTCCCAGATCATGAGAGCTATAGCCATCATCTTCCAGTCATGAAGGCATGGAAGAGGGATAGCTTCTCTTCCCCTAGGGTCTTCTCCGCACCCTAAGGTAGCAAGTTGTAGTACAAAACCTTGTTCACCACCTCGTATGATTGCTTGAGTGCCTCAACTTGGATTTTTCCTTTGAATTGTGGCGGGTCCTCATACATCAAGTGCATGTATTCCGGAAGTGATTTCCTCCCTTGGGTATTGTTAGGGTAGACTGGGACATTGGGAGGAGGTCTCTCATAGTGCAAAAGGTCCGCAATCACCCCCGGTGTAATCCATTCCCTTCCCCCTTCACATTCGTCTTAAGCAAAAATAAATCTTCATCCACCACCTTCAACCATTGATAGAACTCCCTACACATAGGAAGGACGTAACCCCCCACGGGCTCAAACCAAATTTTAATCCAATGGCCCTCAATCACCCGGACGACTTCGTCATTTGGCCCGAGGGTGGGCTTGTCCACATGCCGCTCGCACGTCACAATCTTCTCCTCAATGCTCTTCTTGTGAGCGTCGTTCTTTTGTTTTTCCTTCTTTCCCCACTCCCACTCCCACCACTGGGGCCCACCACCATCCTCTTACAGATCCCATTCCCGCAGATGGTGGAGAACTTGGCCCCATTTGCTTGGTTCGGGCCATGAGAATCAAGAATGCCCCTAGGGCCACAAATGGCAACACCCAACTCCAAAGCTTATCAAAAAGGTCAAAGGGGACACGAGAATACTTACCCAATCGAGACATGATGTTGAATTCCAAACCTTGGGTGAAAATTTAGGTTTTTTTATGGATTTGGGGGAAATTTGGAGGAAATGAGGGTTTTGTGGGAGAAATTCAACAAAAATCCAAAGTAATCACAGTGAAATTCAACTTTAGGTAGGTTAATCGGGAGATTTGATGAGCGGGTAGGGGTTCTTTGAAGATTTGAAAGGTTTTGAGGGAAAGGAGAGGAGTGGAGAGAATGAAGGGTTTCACCGAAAAAATCTGACTTAAACCTCATTTTTTTTGAATTCTGGGCAAAACCTACGGGTAAAACGATCAAACCAACTGGTAGGTTATGTGCACTGGAAAATTCCTACCTGTAGGTTTTAGCTTTTTTCAAAAAAAAAAATCCTATGCTCTGTTTCTCAACTCCACTCCATGTTTATTCAACTCCTACACCTTCTAATGACCTATTTACAACCTCAAGTTCACCAAAAACCTGAACTATGCTTGTGAACCACGAATGAGTGACCATGCCCAACTTCATTTATGAAATTACAATGCGATTTGAGTTTTTTTTATGCTTTCAAAACACATGACATGGAATTCTAAATTCAACAAACAATATGAACACCTAATATATAAAGCACAAAATGAAATAAAAAATGCATTCTTATTCCTTTCTAATATCTAAAGTTTGAGCAATATTCCCCTATCCTACAAGCACAGGGCTACCTGATAAAATTTCTCAAAACCCGAACTAAGCACACATGAGCTTTCCCATGGCTTTAAATGTTATTCTAGAGTATACACCTACACATTTGTTTTCAAACTCGTGTGTGTGTAAAATGCACATGTAATTTAAGAATTTACCCAATGGAATTCACATTTACTTAGTTATCCAAATTCAGCTTTGATGCAAAACTCATGAGATTATGCCAAGGTTGTTTCATTTTTATGCATGAACTTCATTTTTGGATTATATGTGAGCTTATTTCGTTTTGAGCACAAGATTTCATCTCATATATACACATGGAGAGCATGCCAAGATAACTAGAGTGTGATTCATTGTGAGAGAAACCCTTGGTGAGTTTTTGCATCAAAGCTTAATTTGGATAGCCAAAGTGAATGTGAATTCTATTGTGTAAATGTTTAAATTACATGTTCATTTCGCACACACGCGAGTTTGAAAATGAATGTGTATGTGGATACTCTAGAATAGCATTTAAGGTTATAATGTGTTTCATGTGTGATTGGTTCGGGTGTTCGGATCAAGTTATTGTTGACATCCCATTGCTAATTAAGATAAGGGAATATATTTTAAATATTGGATACAAGGAAAAGAAGTTTGTAGGTAACTTCACTGAAAACCTTCACGAGACAAAACTCGTCCACTAGGGATCACCTAGAGGTTTAAAGGCTTATTGCATGTGCTAAATGCAATTGCGGAATTAGTATAAGTTTATTTTGTTTGCTTGATTTTTATATTTTGTTTGCTAGGGACTAGCAAAACTTAAGTTGGGGGGTGTGATGAGCACAAAATATTGTATATTTCAAGGCCTCATTACATGCATTTTAACTCAACTTTTGCATCTAAGTACTTAGAGTTAGCCGATTTTATGAATAATGTTGAATTCTCGATGTTGCATGTTTTTATAGCTTAAATCATGTATTTTAGGACCTTGCAACTATGATGGATGTGTGGTGAGGGCATGGACACATTACATGAAGATTAGGAGGCTTAAAAGTGAAGAAATCAAGGAGGTATTGGTGTTTGGGAACAAAAGCACCAGCAGCCACACCATTGGGTTGAAGAGCCTCGGTTTTCCTCCATTTTGACCATTATCCACTTCGAATCTGAAAAAGTGAAAAACATGAAAGTTGTAGATATGGATGTCTTCTGTATTGTGTCAAAATTTCAGCTCAATCCAACGTCTGGATCAACAGTTATTCAGATTCTATGAAAAGTGGTCCAGAGCAGAAAACAGTACCGGTACACAGTACCGGTACGCTCCCAGAACAACCCAGAACACCTGCAAAATCTTCTCCACGTGCTTGGGGGTCCCACCATTGGTTCTCCCACACCTAGCCCGACATTTTATCCCTACAATCATGCCTCCTACACCATAGTTAAAGACTTTGGAGGCTTGACATTGAATGAGAGGAGAGAGAAGGGGTGAAGCCTAGGGAGTGCAGGCTAAGCCTGCCATACCCATCCATTCAGCCCCCTATTGATGGGAGGCTTGCTCACTCATGCTAGAGGACCCTATGGACGAAAATTCAGAGGCTACACACCATATATTCAGCATTACACAAGTTCTTGAGAGGTGGCTACCTAAGCTTAGGAGTAGTTCCAGGAAGAAGAAGATGAATAGTGCTCGAAGTTGATATTTTTGCATTTTCTTCATTACATTGTCTTGTAATCTTTTGTAAGGATATTCTGAACTTTGTTTAAAGTCTTTAATGTCATTTACTTTAAGTTCATTGCAAGTTTAGTCTTACTTTTTACATTTCACCATTGTTATGTTAAGTTTTCTTCATTTCTTGCTTTAAAATGGGTATTGAATATTGTTCTTCTTAGTTTACGATTTCTTGCATTAGTTTAAGTTCTAATCTTCATTTATCCATTATGTCTCTTTACATTATGTATTTTCTTCTTGCTTTCATGAGTAGCTAGATTTTAAGTTGGTTAATCCAAGGGAGAACTCCTCTTGGGTGTGCCACTTCAACTCTTTTCCATTCCTCCTCTCATAGTACGATGGCTCGGTTTGACTGGGTTGGGGTGAGGACATGGTTGTGAGTTCTTGATACACCGTAGGCATTGTCATGGGGTACGCTTGAATCCTCACCTCCATTTTAGTCCCGAGCTTCCCACGAATCAATCGTACTTCTAGGCTCTATTGGAGGAAGGCTTGAGTTGATTTGGTATTCCCATTGGAATGACCTCTTCGGATTAACCAACATTTGTTTTTCTTGCATTTCCATTCACAAACTCCACTCACCAAAACAAACTAAAAGATTTTACACTTTCCCTTTTGTTCACCAAAATCACCTTCACACACTTGAACTTTCTTTCCCTGAGGAGACGACATTGGAATACTCTTCCAAGTAAAACACGACAAGCAAAAGACTCTTTGCGATTGGGGAGCACTTTTGTTCACACACCCGCATTTCATTTCACATTTTGTTCATTCCATTTCCCACCAATCCGTTGTTGCCTAATCTCCTGTATCATTCCGAGGGAGAGTGACACTCCCTTCACACATACACCATATACACATTAAAGGGATGATATTAAGGGGTTAGGAACTACAACGTTTTTGCTCAATCAATGCATAACCAATGAAACGACCATGGCATAATCTCATAAATGGAATGTTAGGGCATTAGATAGCAAAATCAACTTTTCTTTTTCATTAAATGTATTCTTTCACCATGCTTTCTCTAGATCATTTAGGGCATTGAAAGGTTGTAATGATGCCTTGGGGTGATCCTTGGGCTGAGTGAATTGAAGGTTCGAGGGATACAAAAAGGGTTATTCTGAAGGCATGACCTTTATTAACAAAATCTCCTTTTTGCGGCATTTTCAGCTTTACACCTTCACTTCACTTTTTTGTTTCTTTTTTTTCTTCTTTTTTCCTCAACAATTTTTTTTTCTCTTTTCTTTTCTTCCCTTTTCAACCCCTTTTTCTCCTTTTTCTTGGTTTTCTTTCTCTTTTTCATTCAAAATTGAATTTGGCATCATTTATCCCTTTTTGGGTTTCCTCACCACATTTCCTTTACTTTATAGTCAATCACAGTCAGTCTCGGAACAACCAAGGCATGGTAATTTTAATCATTTTGCATTGGCTTGGTCAATTATGTGGC
Source organism: Ilex aquifolium (assembly GCA_951799425.1). NCBI lineage: Eukaryota > Viridiplantae > Streptophyta > Magnoliopsida > Aquifoliales > Aquifoliaceae > Ilex > Ilex aquifolium. Next base: position 20,967,200 of record OX637393.1, read on the forward strand.
ATGGAAACGAATTTTTAAATAAGGCTCAATCACGGCACTAGGGATAAATTTTTCCAAGAAAAAGGTTAAGGCTCAAAGCATTTCAAAGATGGCCTAAGATCATTTCTAGATAAGCATGGGGAGGCATATTGACATTTGAAGACAAAGTCAATCAACTATTCACATGCACTCTAACCAAAGCAAGCATAATGAGATTATTGAACAGATTTTGAATTTAAAATTTTTTTCTATGAGTAAATGTAAGTCCCCTCCAACAAGGATTGGCACTAAAGCTCACACGAGTACTTATTTCATCTCCACTATGCATTTCAAGCTCTAAAATGTGAATCCAATCCGTAAATTACCAAAATTACACATTCATGGTGTACTATGGTTGAGTTCGAAAGAAAAACACATATGTGATACTCTGGCATAGGATAAACCTCTATGATGTGCTCATATATTAAAAGTTCAAAGCAAAGATCTAACTATCATTAAACCCATAACACTTTGAATAGGGAAATATGGTTCAACAATCAGATATTTTTCACAAAAATTTTAAAATTTTTCACATATTTTTCAACTATTCTAAAAAAAAATGGTAGAATATGTGAATGGTAAATTTCACTACAAAAATGGTATTATCAACAAAAATTCAAAAATTTGGTGTATCATACAAATGGTGCACCTCACCCCCCCCCCCCAACTTGAACTATGCAATGGAATGCAATGATAGACTTAAAGAGATAAGTAGGGTTAGAGAACATCTCGCAATGAGCTTTGACAAAACACCAGAATCTGCACATTTGAAAAGAGAACACTATGCACAGACGAAAGTAAGATTAACTTGCAAAGTAAAGGATAAAAGAAAGCGATTATGCACTAAATCTATTTGAACAGTTATTCCTCAATGCTTGATGTATTTCGTTGTGTTCCCTAATCTCCAGACATCATCCCTTAATGTGTGTATGGCGTATAGGGATAGGGGAGTGTCACTCTCCCTCGGAATGATGCAAGAATGGGGAAACGGAATAATGGTGGGTAATGAATGAAAATGTGCATGTGTGTGTGTGTGAACAAAAGTGCTTCCCAAGCGCAAGGAGACTTTCAATTGTCGTGTTTTACTTGGAAATCGTATTCCAATGTCGTCTCCTCATGGAAGGAGGTGAATCGTGTTGAAGGTGATTTTGGTGAACTAAAAGAAAAGTGTAAAAATCTTTTGTTGTCTGAGTTTGTTTTGTGATTGTGTTTTTTATGAAAATGGAATGAAACAAGTGTTGGCTAATCCAAAGGGGTCATTCCAATAGGGATGCCAACTCAACTCGAGACCTTCCCCCAATGGTGTCTAGATGTTCGATTGATTCGTGGGAAGTGAGGGACTATGATGGAGGTGAGGATCCAAGCATACCCCGTGACAATGCCTACGGTGTATCAAAGACTCACAACATTGTCTACACTCAACCCAGTCAAACCGAATCAACATACACTATGAGGAGGAAAGGAAATGAGTTGAAATGGCATACCCAAGAGGAGCTCTCCCTTGGATTAGCCAACGTAAGGTTTAGCTACTCATAATGAAAGCAAAAACATAGACATAATGAAGAGACATTGTAAGAAATGAAGCTTGGAACTTAACTAATGCAAGAAAACATAAAACTACAGGAAAATGCATTTAAGACCCATTTGAAGAGCTTTGAGATGAAAACTTAAATACATTAATGGTAAAAGCTAAGATACTCAACAAAACTTGAAGTGTGCTTGCAATAAATGACATTCAATACACTCAATAAAGCTTAGAAAGGTCTTACAAGGAATTACAAGACAATGTATGGAAGAAAATACAAAAATATCAACTTCTCTCTCTAGCACTATTCATCTTCTTCCTAAGAGCTTCTCTCTCTATATTACAATATATCCTGAATAATGGTATATCTCCCCTCCTAAAACGTCCATGGAGCCTCCCTAGCTTGTGTGATGTGATCCCAACCAAAAGGGGGCTAAAAAGGATGGGCTGGACAGGCTAGTGCAGGCCTAGCCTGCACACCCAGCTTCACATATTCTCTCTCTCCTCATGTATGTCCAAACATCCAAAAGTCCAAGCTAGGGTAAAAAGGGGGTGTCTTGTGTGTAAGAAGTGTCAGGGACGAGTGGGAGACCCAATGGTGGGACCCCCAAAGTTGCAGAGCTTGAGATGCAGAATCTGTCCTGTTTCAGTAAAACCTATTGGTAGGTCGATGAAAACCTACCGGTAGGTTTCACTCCAGTGAGCAAAACCTATCGGTCGGTTTGCGTATGTGTAGGTCCAGTAGCTGAAACCTACCGGTTGGGCCTACTGGTAGGTTTTTCCTTGTTTTGCAAAATTCTCGGTTCCTCCACCTTTCAAGCAAACATCAAGCCTCCACCTCATCTCCAATCAACTCAAGCATCATGATAGGGCCTAACAAGCACCATTTGAACCCCTTTTCCTATAAACATACCAAAACTCCATTAAAAGCTTGAACATTGCAATTCCGCTCATTTTAACCGCAAAAGCAAATGTAAAAGGGATGTAAAAGGGATGTAAATGTACATAAAATATGCAATGTTTTGTGCTAATCACTCAATAAGGTCCGGGTAAACCGGATCCACCAACACTTCCTCCACAGTTTGAACCTCAAAATTCTCAAAGAATGGTTTAAGTCCTTGGCCATTGACCTTGAATGTTTTACCATCTTCGGGGTTTGTTATTTCTACAACTTTGTTAAGGTAGGTCACCTTGACAAGATAGGGGTTGATTAGCACTTAAAATTAGCATATTACTATGCCGTTTTAAGACTAATTGTACTTTGATGGAGTTTAAGTGATGTCATTTCAGGCCCTAAACTGAACAAGGACCCAAGAACAACAAGTACCACACTTGGATGCAACACCAACACATTAGAGCCCAAAATTGGAGAAGCTTGGAGCACAGCCAGAACGTCCGAACGCCAACTCACGTTCGAACGTCCACATTACACTGTAGCAAACTCAACTGCTAAGAGAAGGCGTGTTGCAGTTAGGAAAGAAGACTGAAGCTCTGAAGCACTTGAGTGTCACGTTCGAACGCCAACTCACGTTCGAACGTGCACTTGAGTTGATTGAAGACCAGACTACTGCATAGAGTTGGAACTGAACTTCACAGAAGACCAACAGACCACTCGAGTGAAAGGGTCATAACGCATCTGGCGTTCGAACGCCCTTAGTGTAAAAACAGAAGAAATGTTCGAACGGCAGTCAACGTTCGAACGCCCTTAGTGCAAAAACAGAAATAATGTTCGAACGCCAACTCACGTTCGAACGTTCTCCACAGACTGGCAGCAAAGTTGTTGGCTTTTCACTTGGACTTGGGCGGCAAACACTATTCTTTCACCTCCTCTTGTCTCCTCTTCTTGCCTATAAATACTCCCCTTGTTGGAGAGCTAGAGGAGCCAAGTAAAATAATTGATGGAGGCTTAGACTCCCACTCTCATTGTAGATTTAGCTTATTTTCCTTGTATGAAGTTTTTATCTTAGAGATTAGTTTGGCTTTAGTCCAACATCTCTTGTTTGTTATTAAAGTAGTTTTATGCTTATGCTTATGCTTATGCTTTCATTTTACATGCATAGAAGAGAGATAGTTCATCTTTTGGTTGAGAAAGCAACCCTCCAATTCTTGGTTGAGGAAGCCACCCTCCAAATGTGACTAGCTCTCTTCTATTTTTATTGTTCAAGCATTTCACTTCCATTGCTTGAGCTTCTTTCTTTCTTAGAAGAGTGAAACTCTTCCACTTTTCTAGAGCTTTACCAAAGCCGTGAAGAGTGGAACGTGATTCACCCATTCTTTGTTAAAGATTGGCTCCGTGTTTGTTGTTACTTTATCTTTTAAGTTCTCTACTTGGAGGGATGAGCATCACTCACTTTTCTAGCTTTACCCAAGTCATGAAGAGTGAGTAGTTTCTCATTCACTCTTTATTAAGAGGAGAAGGGCATGTATAAGTTATCCGGGAATCATATTTGTGCATTGTTTTTATGCTTAAGGTTTATTTTTTCTTGTTATTGGATGATTGATTGCATCTAGCAAAGCTAAGGTACTTTGTATAACTGTGAGCTCTTTCTATGACACGGATGACTCTTGCATAGAAAGACTCATCAGTTCAAGGCAAGTACCCCGGCTAGATCCTCATTACTACCCTTCAATCCTCCCCCTTATTGTACTTCATTTAAAGAATGGAATATTAATATCATGATTGGATGTCTTGTAGAAACACTTGCTTGTTTGTAGACGGGTTAAGTCTCAGCACAGGCAATTCTTGTAAACTTCTAGAAAGACATCGGAATCATGTTCTTAATTCTCACAATCTATGTTTATCTTCCGATTAACTTGCTGTTGACACGGGAGTTAATTGAGTTATCAAGCACAATTATGACAAACCGGATAACTAACTACATGTCCAGATCCTTGCACTAAAGAATGACTCTTTTTAATTAGCACTTATCTCCTATTTTGTTAAGAAAATCCTCTTGGAAAGAATCTTATATTCTGTCCATAAAAACTCATATCTCACAGCAAATCTCAAGGGTTACAATCAATAGGTCTCTACCACTGCTTGCCTTAGAAATATCAACAAAAGTTCCATGTGGATTCGACTCCGGACTCAAACCGGATTATTACTACAGCTTGACCGCCTGCACTTGGGTGTACACATTTCGGATCAAGAACAAGTTTTTGGCGCCGTTGCCGGGGAACCTTTAAAAGGTGTTTTAAGGTGAAAGGTAAAAAGACCTTCAACGTTGTGTATATTCTTTGGTTTATTGTAAATAACTTTGTTTTATTTTCTTTATGACTGAGGGCACTCCTTACTTCCAAAATTTGCCGGCAGAATCGTGTGAGTCCGTGAATCAGCCTGAACCAAATTCACCTAGATCTGTAGCAGACTCTTGTGAGGGTAGTATGGCAAATAATTAAAGAAATGGAGAAGTCCCTATAAGAGAGGAGGAGGTCCCTAACATCCGAACTTTGCGGGATTACTTAAATCCCATAAGAAACAGTGTCCCCTCTTGTTTTATTTTTCCTGAAAATGCTCCCCTCTTTACTGTAAAGTCGGGGACAGTGCAGTTATTACCCGTGTTTCATGGATTGGATGCAGAAAATCCATATCTGCATATAAAAGATTTTGAGGAAGTGTGTGGAACATTTCAAGACAATTCTGAATTGGCCAAGATGAAACTGTTTTCTTTCTCCTTGAGGGATAGAGCCAAACAATGGTTAAATTCTTTAAAGGCTTTTTCAATACCCAACTGGCAAGCATTACAAAATGATTTTTTTAGAAAGTTTTTTCCTCTACACCGCACAAATGCACTAAAAAGGCAAATCATGAATTTTGCGGTCAAAGAAGGAGAAACTTTTTATCAAAGTTGGGAGAGATTCAAAGATCTGCTCCAATCCTGCCCACATCATGCTTTTGAAAATTGGAATTTGGTAGGATTTTTCTATGACTCCTTACCCTCCAGACTACGTCAGTTTGTCGAAATGATGGCCCAAGGAGAATTCATGGGAAAAAGTCTGGAGGAGGCATTCAATTTTTTCGACACCATATCTGACAGTTCTCAGATGTGGGACTCAGCCGCCCCTACCACTGTAGAAGCCAGACCATCTACTTCCCAAGGAGGAAAATATGTCTTGAGAGAGGATGATGACTTGAGAGCAAAAATGTCCACATTGTCTCGAAAGCTTGAAGCTTTAGAGATGAAGAAAGTCCATCAAGTTGATGTTAGCCCTTCCACCGAGCAAGTGTGTGGAATCTGTGCGCTAACAGGACACCCTACTGGGGAGTGTCCCACCATCCCAGCATTCAAAGAAGTCTTGTTGGAACAAACACATGCAGTTTCCAACTTCAACAAGCCCTACTCCAACCCATATTCTGAAACATACAATCCAGGGTGGCGAAACCACCCAACTTCAGTTGGAAAAACACACAACCAATACCCATGAACCAACAACAAGGGTCATACCCACCACCCCAAGGACCTCCTGCATATCAACCATATCAACCACCACAAAAGAGGAACCTTGAGGACACACTGAATCAGTTCATGCAAACCAAATGAATTATAACAATAATTCCACACAGGCTTTCACTGATTTCAAAACCCAGACCACTCAATCTTTTGAGGATCTTAAAAGCCACATCCAAAAGTTGACTCAATCCATGGTCATACACGAAAAGGGCAAGTTTCCTGCCCAACCAAAGCAACCACAAGGCCAATTCCATGTAGCGAACCCTTCAACAACAGGAAACACCCAAGACCAAGCCCAAGTTGTCATGACACTGAGAAGTGGCTAGGTGATTGACAAGACAATCAGAGACATACTCATTCCCAAGCCAAGACCTGAGTCAAGCCCAGCCAATCCATCATCTGAACCTAAACCAATTGAGACTGAACTTGAGAAAAACCCTGAGCTTGTGATTGAACAAGAGCCAGAACCTTCTGAGAAAAGGGAACCTTCGTATCCCATTCCGGCTCCGTTTCCTCATCGACTCAAAACCAAACAGAAAGTGAAAAATCAGCCTGAAATTTACGAGCTTTTTAAGCAAGTAAATATCAACATCCCACTTCTGGATGCAATCAAATAAGTTCCGTCTTATGCCAAGTTTCTAAAAGACTTGTGCACAGTCAAGAGAAGCCAGAATGTCCAACAGAGAGCTTTCCTAACGGAACAAGCTAGTGCTCTTCTTCAACATAAAACCCTTCCAAAATACAAAGACCCAGGGTGTCCGACTGTCTCATGTATCATTGGGAACTTCAGGATTGAACAAGCTTTGTTAGACCTTGGAGCCAGCGTTAATTTGCTACCCTACTCTGTCTATCAACAGTTGGGTTTGGGTGAACTTAAACCCACTTGTGTCACACTCCAGTTGGCCGACAGATCTGTCAAAACCCCCAGAGGGATTGTTGAAGATGTGCTTGTCCAAGTAGATAGTTTTGTCTTCCATGTTGACTTCATTGTTCTGGATACTCAACCAGTAATAAATTCGGAGAACCAAATTCTCGTCATTCTTGGTCGACCATTCCTAGCAACTTCCAATGCTTTAATCAATTGCAGGAATGGAGTCATGAAATTAACTTTTGGGAATATGACTCTCGAACTGAACATTTTCAATATTGCTAAACATCTAGAAGAAGAAAAGGAAGAAAGGGAAGTAAACTCCATAGAATCTTTGATACAGGAACATCTGGATGATACATTCTGTGAGGATCCTACTGAATCACTCTGTTAGAACTCATCTCATCAGAAACAACAGATGATGACCCAAATCCACCAAGTGGCCCTACTCATACTGTTAAGACATGGGCACCCAAATTCGAAGAAATTTCACCAAGTGGCACAAAGCCAGTCTCATCAAGTGTTAGCCCACCAAAGCCTGAATTGAAACCTTTCCCATCTGACCTCAAATATGCATTTTTAGGAGAGAATGAGTCATACCCAGTGGTAATTTCATCTAAACTCACAGACTTGCAAGAGTCTAAACTGATTGAAGTTCTTCGAAGTCATAAAAGCACCATTGGATGGACCATCGCTGACTTGAAAGGTATAAGCCCGTTAATCTACAATCATGCCATATACCTTGAAGAGGATTCAAAACCCTCTCGTCAAATGTAGCGATGACTGAACCCTCACATGAAGGAAGTTGTGAGAATTGAGGTACTCAAACTCTTAGATGCAGGGATAATCTTCCCTATCTCAGATAGTAAATGGGTTAGTCCAACCCAAGTCGTGCCAAAAAAATATGGGGTCACAGTGGTCAAAAATGATGCAAATGAACTAGTACCAACTCGAGTCGTCACAGGATGGCGAATGTGCATTGATTATCGAAAACTCAATTTGGTCACTAGAAAAGATCATTTTCCTCTCCCATTTCTTGACCAAGTCCTAGAGAGAATTGCAGGTCATGCATTTTACTGTTTCTTAAATGGGTATTCAGGGTATAACCAAATTGAGATAGCCCTAGATGATCAGGAGAAAACAACCTTCACATGCCCCTTTGGCACCTTTGCATTCAAAAGGATGTCATTTGGACTTTGTAACGCTCCTGCAACATTCCAAAGATGTATGCTAAGCTTGTTCAGTTATATGGTTGAAAAAAATTTGGAAGTATTCATGGATGACTTCTCTGTCTATGGAGATTCCTTCGATTTGTGTTTAACCAATCTGGAGAAAGTACTGATCAGATGTAAGGAAGCCAACCTAGTGCTCAATTGGGAAAAATGTCATTTTATGGTAACACAGGGCATTGTCCTTGGTCACATTGTGTCGTCTGAAGGCATGAAAGTTGACAAGGCAAAAATAGATTTGATTGGAAATTTGCCTGCCCCTAAGACTGTAAAGGATGTTTGATCATTCCTAGGACATGTAGGTTTCTACAGGAGATTCATAAAAGATTTCAGTACCATAGCAAAACCCATGTGTCACCTCCTAAGTCAGGATGTAATATTTGATTGGAATGAAGCATGCCAAAAAGCCTTTGACAAGCTAAAAGACATGTTAATTTCTGCACCAATAATGCAACCCCCTGACTGGAATCTTCCCTTTGAACTAATGTGTGATGCAAGTGATTTTGTTGTAGGTGCTGTATTGGGACAAAGAAAAGATAAGAAACCCCATGTGATTTACTATGCAAGCAAAACTTTGAATGATGCTCAAATGAATTATTCGACAACTAAGAAAGAATTGATTGCTGTAGTTTTTGCACTGGAAAAATTCCGTTCTTATCTTGTTGGTTCTTCTGTTACTGTATTCACTGACCATGCAGCCCTAAAATATTTGCTCACAAAGAAGGACGTCAAACCAAGACGCTTGAGATGGATACTTTTGCTCCAAGAGTTTAATCTTGTCATCAAGGACAAGAAAGGTGTCGAGAATGTGGTGGCAGATCATCTGTCCAGACTAACCTATGAATTTCATGAGGATGGACTGCCAATCAATGAGAAATTTCCCGATGAACAACTGTTCATGATTGATAGGACACCATGGTATGCAGACATTGCTAACTTTCTTGCTACTGGTACACTCCCTCCATCCTTTACCATGTTGGACAAAAAGAAATTTTTGAGGGAGGTTCGTAACTTCTTTTGGGAGGATCTTTACGTATTCAAGTACTGTAAAGATCAAATCATAAGACGTTGCATCCCTGCTCATGAAAGTAGTCAGGTAATAACATTTTGTCATTCTGAAGCATGCGGTGGCCACTTTTCATCAAGAAAAACAACTACAAAAATATTGCAATGTGGATTTTACTGGCTCACACTTTTCAAAGATGTCCATGCCTTTTGTTTAACTTGTGATAGGTGTCAAAGGTTGGGAAACATTTCTAAAAGAAATATGATGCCCTTAAACCCTATTCTGGTAATTGAAATTTTTGACTGTTGGGGCATCGATTTTATGGGACTATTTCCCCCTTCCTTTGGCTATCTGTACATTTTAGTGGCTGTAGACTATGTATCCAAATGGGTTGAAGCAATTCCATGCCGAAACAATGATCACAAAACAGTGATCAAATTTTTGAAAGAAATATTTTGTCCCGGTTTGGAATTCCGAAATCAATCATAAGCGATGGGGGTGCTCATTTTTGCAATCGTCTTTTCTGGAATTTAATGAAAAAATACTTGATTTTTCACAAAATTGCAACCCCTTATCACCCACAGACCAGTGGACAAGCTGAGTTAGCTAATTGGGAGATCAAATTAATTTTGGAAAAAACGGTGAATCCAAATCGCAAAGATTGGTCGTTAAGACTAACTGATGCGCTCTGGGCATACCGTACTGCTTTTAAAACAATTTTAGGCATGTCTCCTTATCGATTAGTCTATGGAAAGCCATGTCACTTGCATGTGGAATTGGAACATAGGGCATACTGGGCCATTAAAGCAATGAATTTTGACTTGGACAAGGCTGGGCTAGCAAGGAAACTTCACATAAATGAATTGGAGGAATTGAGAAATGAAGCATATGAAAATGCTAAGATTGCTAAAACCAGGATGAAAATTTTTCATGACAAACACATTGTGCGGAAATCTTTTGAGCCGTCTCAAAAAGTCTTGCTATTTAATTCAAGACTCCGCCTCTTTCCTGGTAAGTTGAAATCAAGATGGACTGGGCCTTACATTGTCAAAAAGGTGTTTGAACATGGAGCAGTTGAAGTGGAAAACCCAGCAAACGGTAATAGTTTTACTGTTAATGGTCAGCGGTTAAAACCATTTTTGGAGGATTTTGTTAAAAATGTGGAAACCATTCTTTTAATGGAACCAGAGTACTCCACCGAAATTCGCGCCTGCGACACTCCAGTGGATCGGATCAGGAAAAATCTACTCCAACCCGACCCACTGGGGCGCCTTTATAAGGCACCCACTTTTTCTCCCAGCCGCCGCAGTTGGCCCCCCCCCATTTCTTCTTCTTCTTCTTCTTCTTCTTTTTCTTTTCTTCTTCTTCCTTCTGTTCGTCTTCGAGTTCTCTGTTATCCGAGAAACCACCCATGACTGCACACTCCACAAACACGATATTTTGCTTCATGTGTTGCATTTTAATCTTATATTTGCTCACGGGTGTTCTTCTTTTATTCGTACTCACACATAAGGATTTTCAGCCTACCCGAAATCCAGATCTGTGCACAGATGAGTAATTTTTGTGTTTTTATTTGTAGGTCTCAATGGGTGAACAGATCTCTACCATTCAACCTCGTCTCCACAAGCCATGAACCGGTAAATTCGAAACATTGGGGACAATGTTCAGTTTAGGTTGGGGGGTATGATCAGTTCATCAGTTCATTAGTTCATTAGTTCATATTTTCGTAAATTTTTTATATTGTCGTTGTTGATCATGTTTGAACATTAATTGTATAAATTGATGATTATGAATCAGCTTCAATCAGCTTTGTGACTGGCAGACGTTAAAGAACCAGATAGTGAGTCTTAAAACTTAGCAATCATGGATGTAAAACTTTTTTGGTTTAGCCTAGGAGTTCTACGTACCTTTTCATCTGATATGCATACTATGATCATGAGAAAAGCAAGATTAGAAAGGAAGGCTGAAATCCAAGAAAAACAAGCGAAACCCCTCTGTGGCAGAAGCAGCTTTGCCAAACGCCGTCGTGCCAAAAGGCTTGGTGCCTGTAAACAGTGTGGCAGAGTCTTTCATGAAAAAAAGTACAACCAGTGTTCTGAACCAATTTCCGATCGCGCACTTGATCGATTAGACTGGATAGTAAATAGGCTGAGTAAGGATTACCCTGATACGCCATGCTATTTCGGTACTGTGCTTAACCGATTTGTGAGAGAGGAAGTTGGGAGAGTTACTGGTTGTCCATTCTACACAGACACAGAGGGAGACTCGGATTAGATAATTTTCTTTAGGAAATGTGTACTTTTGTTGGGGGAGTGAAAAGCCAAAGGTCCGAATTTGTGTAAAAAGTGTAAAAATCTTTTTGTATAAATTCTTTTGACTGAAATGAAAATATGGGCCGAGTAAGGAATATCCCAAAATACCAACCTGAAGCGTGGGTAGGGGTTCATCCTGAGACGCCTTAGTTTTTTTTATTTAAATATGTGTGTTTTGCCTTCTTTGATTGTATATAGTGTAGTGGAGAAAAATTTTAATTTTTGGTTCAACGTTCGAACGCCAGGTAACGTTCGAACGTCAGCTGCTTACAGTACTCAGCCTCTGATGAAGTTTCTGATGAAACGTGAAAGTACTGGGATCTCTATCCGTTCGAACGCCAATAGACCGTTCGAACGAGATTAACGTTCGAACGCCAATAGAACGTTCGAACGAAGAGAACCTACAGCACTTTGGCCTCTGACAGAACTCAAAAGTACTGAGAGCTCACCACGTTCGAACTCCAAACCACGTTCGAACGGTCTGTTTAAAATCTTTCTACCCACGTTCGAACGTCACCAACGTTCGAACGTTACAACTAAGGCTATAAAAGCCTGGTTCGTCTTCTTCATTTCAAAACCCTCCTAAAACTCTGAAAACCTGAAAAACCCTTGAGGCTCTTCACTACCCAGACCCCAAAACCCCAACTATTCTCCATTTTCACCAAAAATTAACCCTCCCAAGACATTTGCCACTTCAAGAAGATCCATTTTCACAAAGAAATCAAAGATTTCAAAACCCTCCAACTCAAAAACCGAAAAATGCCAAGAGTCAAGCTTCCTGCCAGGAGGAACCCAAACACCCAAGAGCCAAATTTTGTCGAAGAAGTGGTGGAGGTGAGAAAAGGAATGCCACCACTCACAAGGAGATACGACAAGACTTGGTTTCTCACAGCTCTAAAAGCAGACAGGTATGAAAATTTCTACCAAAACAAAGCCATTGTTTGTGAAAGAGATGTGATTTTGGCTGATTTTGCGGAGTTGGGGATCTTTGCGGAGATGGAAAGGAGGGGGTGGTTATTTTATTTGAGGAACGGCGGTGAGGCCGTAGTCGACTTGGTGCGGGAGTTTTACTCCAACGCCGAGATCATCGACGAGGAAATTCGAACTTATGTAAGGGAAGTCCATGTGGACGTTGATAAAGATTATATTTGGGGGGTAAGGCAAGAGGTGCCTCGGGTTCCAAATCTCGCTTATCCCCCAAGGAAGAATGTGGCGATGAATGAGGTGGGGAAGGAACTGACTGGAGTACCCAATTTTTCATGGACTGGGAAGAAATTTTTTAGACAAGGGGAGCTAAGTGATAAATACAAAATGTTAAACTTGATTGTGGTGTCAAATTTTGCACCAATAGGAAGAAAAAATGAAGTTTTACCTGACATGGCCCGGTTGTTGTATGCGATTGGAAAAGGGCAAAGCATTGATCTCCCCTCCCTAATTCTGACAGAAATGAAAAAGGGGTGTGATGTGAAGAGGAATTCGCTTCCCTTCGGCACCCTAGTGACAGAACTGTGCAAAGGCCATGGGGTGAGGGTGAAGCCAGAGATGGAAATCCAAAAGCCGATAGGGCCACTGAACAAGGCATCCTTTCGAAGGAGCCAAAGTCATAGTGGCAGCCCGGTAGTCAGACAGGAGAGGCCACCCGCCCAGGGAGTAGACGAGGTACAAGAGGAGCTTGATGCAAAGGAGGAGAGAGTGATGGAAGAAGAGAGAGATCAGCCACCAGAGGCAGGCCCTAGCACCAGCACCAGCACCAGACGCTCCTTACGGGACATCATGCTTAGCATTGAAGCTAAGCAGGATGAGATCCTTAGGCTTATGAGGGGTGGTGGACATGGTAGAGCTAGTGGACATGCAGAAGAGTGAGAGAGAGAGGGATTTCTGTTCTTGTTCTTGTTTTTATGTTTGTTTAAAGTGCTTCTTTTTATGAATTTCTTCTTTGATAGTTGTAAGTTTTTTTTTGTGTGATTGTGAATGAATCGAATCGTTGATATTAAAAGATGATATTTTGAGAAATGAATGGTTCCATTTATCACTTTTATTTGTTTTAATGCATTTGTAGATTTAGCATAAAATTAAAATGTGATGGAACAAATGTGGATGTTAAGAATGCATGCTAGAGTAAATATGCACAGATCGGTTTGACACCTCAATTTATTCAACCGAGACTTAAAACCACATTTCTTGAAAAAATTGGTATTCTCTCTATACTTAAATTGTCATATGTACATCGATATTTGTTATTTTAAAGGTACAGGAGGATCTGACTCGAAAATGGAATTGGTATATAACCAATACCCCCTGGAAAACCCGACATACACAGTGGAGATAACAAAGAACACCAGGGTGAGTTTCGAACCTAACGATGCTTTCGAGAGACAATCAATGTTTACTCAAGTAAATTCTTTTCACTCTCAATTTTTGAATGATCTCATTAACCTTGCTTTGATTGACGCACTTAAAAGTGATCTATTGACATATCCCACAAGGAACCATCGCATACGACACATACATGTGCACATGCTTGAGAAATGATCTTAGGCCATCTTTGATATAATATTGAGCCTTAGACCTTTCTTTGACAAAACTTATCCCTCGTTAGCCATGTTTGAGCCATCAATGTATGATTTTTTCTTTGATAAACCTATATGATTACCAATCCACAGGAAAACATACTTGACATACCTTGGCTATCTAATTTTCTTACATCCTCTTTGTAATATGATAACAGAAAAAGAAGCATTCGAGATTATCATCCAAGAAGAGTTGATTGGAACAATTGAAACAGAAAAGAAGCAAAAAGGCAAGAACTTGCCAAGAAAGTGAAAAATGAGAAAAGTGAAAGAAAGAAATGTCATCTCCAGGCAAAATATCAAAAAGTTAGAAAAAGGTGTGCTACAATACGTAAACAGAAGATAGCTTTTGAAAATCCCTGACGTCGTTTCGTTAGCCACTGACCTCTGGCCACGCTACAACCTATGAAAAGCCCTAATTGATCTCAAGTCTATTACATGCATGTGTTGTTAATCAAAATTGGGATATGGTAAATAGCATTTCTTTAAATTGCGTCAATATCCTTTCATGAGATTATGTCAAACATAATTTATTGCTTCCTTAAACTAGCGCTCCCTTTCTAATTGTGCATGTGATTTTTCGATTGGCCATCTTCTGATCACATGATCTGTGAGAAACAAGTCACTATAATCAGAGTGAACTTTTGTTGAGGGTATACTACATGAGATTTGTGAAATCGAAACTATCCATGGAAGGTGATAAAAGGGAGTATTTGTTATATAACAAATTCCTGTTGCTTGAATGATCATTCCTACTGCAGTGAGAATTTCACATACCAATGTAACAAATGATAATTTTTGCATAGAATGAATACTTGTGAAATAAAGACGTGTGAGATATAAGTTAAAATTGAGAATCTGGTGTCCCAACGACCATGATGCTAATTTACTTTAATCAGCATTCTCCTATGCACATCTGTTCGACTAAAGTTTGTGGGTAGCTTCCCTGGAAACCCTCACGAGACAACACTCGTCCGCTAGGGTAAACCTAGTGATTCAACAGCTTGTTGCATAAGCTAAATGCAACCGGATGACCTACGAAAATGGCATTAGGAGTAGATTTTTCTTTTTTATATTACTAGAGACTAGCAATATTTAGGTTGGGGGGTGTGATTAGCACTTAAAATTAGCATATTACTATGCCGTTTTAAGACTAATTGTACTTTGATGGAGTTTAAGTGATGTCATTTCAGGCCCTAAACTGAACAAGGACCCAAGAACAACAAGTATCACACTTGGATGCAACACCAACACATTAGAGCCCAAAATTGGAGAAGCTTGGAGCACAGCCAGAACGTTCAAACGCCAACTCACGTTCGAACGTCCACATTACACTGTAGCAGACTCAACTGCTAAGAGAAGGCGTGTTGTAGTTAGGAAAGAAGACTGATGCTCTGAAGCACTTGAGTGTCACGTTGGAACGCCAACTCACGTTCGAACGTGCACTTGAGTTGATTGAAGACCAGACTACTGCATAGAGTTGGAACTGAACTTCATAGAAGACCAACAGACCACTCGAGTGAAAGGGTCAGAACACATCTGGCATTCGAACGCCTTTAGTGCAAAAACAGAAGAAACGTTCGAACGGCAGTCAACGTTCGAACGCCCTTAGTGCAAAAACAGAAACAACGTTCGAACGCCAACTCACGTTCGAATGTTCTCCACAGACTGGCAGCGGAGTTGTTGGCTTTTCACTTTGACTTGGGCGGCAAACACTATTCCTTCACCTCCTCTTGTCTCCTCCTCTTGCCTATAAATACTCCCCTTGTTGGAGAGCTAGAGGAGCCAAGTAAAATAATTGATGGAGGCTTAGACTCCCACTCTCATTGTAGATTTAGCTTATTTTCCTTGTATGAAGTTTTTATCTTAGAGATTAGTTTGGCTTTAGTCCAACATCTCTTGCTTGTTATAAAAGTAGTTTTATGCTTATGCTTATGCTTATGCTTTCATTTTACATGCATAGAAGAGAGATAGTTCATCTTTTGGTTGAGGAAGCAACCCTCCAATTCTTGGTTGAGGAAGTCACCCTCCAAATGTGACTAGCTTTCTTCTACTTTTATTGTTCATGCATTTCACTTTCATTGCTTGAGCTTCTTTCTTTCTTAGAAGAGTGAAACTCTTCCACCTTTCTAGAGCTTTACCAAAGCCGTGAAGAATGGAACGTGATTCACCCATTCTTTGTTAAAGATTGGCTCCGTATTTGTTGTTACTTTATCTTTTAAGTTCTCTACTTGGAGGGATGAGCATCACTCACTTTTCTAGCTTTACCCAAGCCATGAAGAGTGAGTAGTTTCTCATTCACTCTTTAGTAAGAGGAGAAGGGCATGTATAAGTTATCCGAGAATCATATTTGTGCATTGTTTTTATGCTTAAGGTTTATTTTTTCTTGTTATTGGATGATTGATTGCATCTAGCAAAGCTAAGGTACTTTGTATAACTGTGAGCTCTTTCTATGACACGGATGACTCTTGCATAGAAAGACTCATCAGTTCAAGGCAAATACTCTGGCTAGATCCTCATGACTACCCTTCAATCCTCCCCCTTATTGTACTTCATTTAAAGAATGGAATATTAATATCATGATTGGATGTCTTGTAGAAACACTTGCTTGTTTGTAGACGGGTTAATTCTCGGCATAGGCAATTCTTGTAAACTTCTAGAAAGACATCGGAATCATGTTCTTAATTCTCACAATCCATGTTTATCTTCCGATTAACTTGCTGTTGACACGGGAGTTAATTGAGTTATCAAGCACAATTATGACAAACCGGATAACTAACTACATGTCCAGATCCTTGCACTAAAGAGTGATTTTTTTTAATTAGCACTTATCTCCTATTTTGTTAAGAAAATACTCTTGGAAAGAATCTTATATTTTGTCCAGGAAAACTCATATCTCACAGCAAATCTCAAGGGTTACAATCAATAGGTCTCTACCACTGCTTGCCTTAGAAATATCAACAAAAGTTCTCTGTTGATTCGACTCCGGACTCAAACCGGATTATTACTACAGCTTGACCGCCTGCACTTGGGTGTAGACATTTCGGATCAAGAACAGGGGTCATCCCAACGTGATTGGAGTTTCACTTGAAAAATGGAGAGTCGAGAATTATACAAGAGCACTTTTTTTTCGGGCTCAAATGTCTTTCTCACAATGGATTTGTCATGAAAAATATTTTACCCTTTCTTTGTGAATTTTTGAGCTTCGTATGCATCTCTACGGATTTCCTCCAACTCATTCAACTCCAACTTCCTATTTTCTCCAGCTATTCTCAAATTGAAGTTCAAGGTTTTGATGGCCCAATATGCCTTGTGCTCCATCTTTACTAGCAAGTGACAAGTCTTGCCATAGACTAGCCTATAGGGAGACATACCTATGATGGTCTTGTAAGCGGTGCGGTAAGCCCACAAGGCGTCAGTCAATCTAAGTGACAAATCCTTCCGATTTGGGTTCACCGTTTTCTCTAGTATGTTCTTCATCTCCCTATTGGCCAACTCGGCTTGGTCATTAGTCTGTGGGTGATAAGCGATGGACACATTATGTTTTACACCATATTTATGCATTAAATAGGCAAATGGTCTATTGCAAAAATGAGACTCACCATCACTTATCATTGCACGAGGTATCTCAAACCCTGAAAATAATGTTTTCTTTTAAAAACTTAACCACAACTCGATGGTCATTGGTCTTGGTTAGGATTGCCTCTACCCACTTGGACACGTAGTCCACTGCCAGTAGGATATAGAGGTAGCCAAAGGACATAGGGAATGGACCCATGAAATTAATGCCCCAACAATTGAATATTTCAATGACAAGCACGGGGGAGAGGGGCATCATGTTCCTATGGGTCACAATTCCCAAGCTTTGACACCTATCACATTCTTTGCAAAATGAAACATAGTCTTTAATAAAAGAAGGCCAATAAAAACCGGATTGTAAAACCGTAGCTGAAGTTTTCTTGGAAGAGAAGTGACCACCGCACGCCTCAAAATGGCAGAAAGAAAGGACATCCCGTTGTTCATTTTCAGGTATGCATCTTCTCATGACTTGGTCTGGGCAATATTTGAAGAAGTACGGGTTGTTGAAGTAGAAGTACTTCACATCCACCATAAATCTTCGTCTATCCTTCGGGCTCCAATGCGGTGGTATTTGTCCTGTGGCAAGAAAATTACAAATATCAGCATACCACGGACAAACCGAATGAATAAAAAATAATGTTCATCGGGAAAGGAATCAAGGATAGTGATGTGCTCTTCGACATCTTGGACGAAAAGCCATGACAAATGGTCCGCCACCACATTCTCGAATCATTTCTTGTCTTTGATGATCAAGTTGAATTCTTGAAGGAGGAGGATCCACCTAATGAGTCTCGGTTACGCGTCCTGCTTAGACAACAAATACTTCAAAGTAGAGTGATCAGTGTATACTACAGTAGACGAACCAATTATGTATGACCCACATTTGTCTAATGCAAACGCTACGAATAGCAACTTCTTTTCAGTGGTAATGTAATTCATTTGTGCTTCATTTAGAGTTTTGCTAGCATACTATATTACATATGGCCTTTTGTCTTCCCTTTGACCTAGCACTGCGCCGACCGCGTAATCACTTGTATCGTACATGAGCTCAAATGGTAGTTCCCACTTGGGTGGTGGCATGATTAGAGGTGAAGTGAGCATGCTTTTGAGTTTCTTAAAAGATGTCTCACAATCATCCGACCACACAAAAGGAACATCATTTGCTAACAAATTAGTCAAGGTTCTTGCCAATGCACTAAAATCTTTTATGAATCTACGATAAAAACTGGCATGGCCAAGAAACAACCTAATATCCTTGATGACCTTCGGAGTGGGAAGGTTGAAAATTGCTTCCACCCTGGATTTGTCTACTTCAATCCCCTTCGTGGACACGATATGTCAAAGCACAATCCCTTGAGTTACCATAAAGTGGCACTTCTCCCAATTTAGCACCAAGTTCTTCTCTTCACATCTCTCAAGAACTCTCTCCAAATTATCCAAGCAACCATCAAATGAGTCCCCAAACACCGAAAATTCATTCATAAACACTTCCACAATCTTCTCCACCATATCGCAGAAAATCTCCATCATACATCTCTGAAAGGTTCCCGGGGCATTGCACAACCCAAATGGCATTCGGCGATATGCAAAGGTACCAAAGGGCACGTGAATGTAGTCTTCTCTTGGTCCTCCAAAGCAATCTCTATTTGGTTGTAGCCGGAGTAGCCATCCAAGAAGCAATAGAAAATATGCCCGGCTACTCTCTCCAATACTTGATCGAGGAATGGCAAGGGGAAGTGATCATTTATAATTTTTGGTTTTTATATTTTTATTCTTGTTTTGGTACTCTATTTTGTTTTGCAGATAAGTTGATGGAGCTAGGAGCTTGGTTGGACAAGTGATGATTTGGAACAATATGGATGCATGGATCCGTCCTAACCTGGAGGAGCATGCAAAACAAGACAAACTTGTTGAGTGCCAAATAAATAGAATATTTCAAATGCAAGTGTGTCGTCTGGACGCAATCATGATAAAATAATATGACTAATGATACGACGTCAAGTATAAAGACGAGAAGACCGTCCGAACACCACTTTTTTTGGAAACACATGATCAAGTTCAAAATTACAGAGTTTTAGTTGTTCGAACGTGAAGAGGTCGTTCAGACGCAAGCCAATTGACCCGAGGATACCGTTCGGATGCAGATGTTCCATTCAGACGCAAATATGCATAAATTTCCAGTGACTTGTTACTGTCCAAACTCGGCCAAGCCGTTCAAACGCAGCGATTGAGTCTGAGATGGGTAGTTGACCTAAAAAAGGTTTCTTTTTGGATTAGAACTCTTCCTAGACTTATGTCAAGGCTTGTACTATAAATACTAACACCCAAATATGAGATTTTGGGCAAAAGACTCGGGAAGCCCTAGGCACAATTCAACCTACTGCCAAGAAAATGAGGGAAAAAATCCTGAAAGAGGCAAGGACCTGACTCAAGTGCAACCACACAATCAAACTTATAGGCCCAAGGCTCGACACGACGCTGTAAGCCAAACAGGTAAAGATTTGAGATCGATTAGATTAGCAAGTCGGTGCAAGGGTCAAAGTAAGGGACCCAGAACCGAGGTCTGGACCCTTCATTGAGGCAGGCCCTCTTTGTTAGGGGATGGGAGACCAGATAAAAACTTTCTAAGTATGAAAGGTTCTTGCCCTTCATTGAGACCGAGCCTATTTTCTAGGGGAAGGCAGCATTATTTAAAACACTTTCTAAGTGTGAAAGGCCCTAGCCTTTCATTAATGCCGAGCCTCTTTGGGGAATAGGTCATTATTCGAGAAAATTTCTAAGTATAATAGGCATGATCCCTTAATCGAGCCAGAGCCTCTTAAGAGGAAGTGGGGCAAAACAAAAAAAAAGGTAAAAGATTTCATTCATTCATAAAGGAGATTTGTACATCATAAAAAAGGCCGAGGTAAATTTAAGTGCTTGCAGGTGGAGGGCCAATGTTTGCAACTTGCTCGGGAGCAACACCCCCCGAGGAAGGATGAGTCATATCATGCTTGGAGAAAAGCTCAGAATCAGAAGGAACCTCAGCAGCAACCAAGGCAACATCTCATCCATTCTTGAAGAAAATTTCCTTAAATGTAGGGATCTGCTTCGCCATCACCTTCTCTCTTTTTTTCAAAGTCCTCATTATAAGCCTTATCTTCAGCTTCTTTGAATGAGGATTGGAGAGCCTAAAGCCTTCATCATAAGCCTTATCTTCAATTTCTTTGAACGAGGATTAGAGAGCTTGAAAGTTCACCCTCATCATAAGCCTTATCTTCAACTTCTTAAGTCTAAGGTACACACTTTATTCCCTGCAAATTTGTTTTGCTTATTCTTAGAGTCCTTATTGACTTAAGCATCAGAGTGCCTCCAACCAATCCACCCCCGATCTTTGGTAGTTTGTTCATTTTGTAGGAAGAAGGTGTTCGTTTGTTTCTCTTAAGAATACCTAACTCTCAAATTCCACATCACTATCAATCAAAGGTATGAGATTGTTTCCTTGTACAACTATGATCTTCAAAGCTACATCAAGAAGTTAGTCTTTCTATATAGAATTGAGATTGAGAGACCTTTACTTGAGTATTGAGATTATTTTACAATTCGTTTTGTTCTTTGTGATCTTTGACTTGTAATATTGGATTTATTACTCTTATATTTTGTCACGGAATTGCCAAAGGGGGAGATTGTTAGGCAATTATTCATTGTAATTGGCTAATTCCATGAAGTCTTATTTTAAATCTCAATCTAAGTCCATGGTCATCATACTTCAAAGATCAAGATCTGAAAGCTTCAAAGAAAGAAAAAGTTCAAGTTTCAAAGTCGAATCAAGAGATCTCCATTGCACTTTCAAAACTTAGGAAATGTAATGACCTAGACACCTAAGAACTCTTGATCTTATACTTTGTCTCATTAAGTTAATCAATTGGATTTAGGATAATCCGCCAATGACTCTTACGCTTTTTCGTGAATTTTTTTTTAAACATTGCAACATATTTTAAAAGCATAGTTTGAGTCATGTATCGGATCCTATTTGAGTTGCACTCCTTAGTGCTCAATATATCAAGTATTTGCTTGGTTCCTGACTTAAAAATCAGTAGAGACCACCCTCTGCTCACTCGCGTTCGGCTACAGTGATCTCTGAAACACTTACGAAAAATTCAGAGAATGCTGAGAAGTAGGCAATGGTTTGATTTCATTGACCGCTCTCAAGTCGCTTGAACGGTCCCTACTCTACTTGACTTTTTTGATTTCATTTTTCATTCCAAAGAAAACCGCTCCGTAATGGCTCTAGCGGTCCTTCACGAATTTAAGTTTTCTTGGTCCCCAAGTCTACTCTAATTCCAATGGTATAAATAGGACAAGCCCCTCTTAGCTAGGATAACTATCTAGAACTCTGAAATTCAGTCTCCTATATCTTAAAAAGAACCAAGAAAAACCCAAGGGGGTGTTTGAATCACATGTATGGATTGGAAAAGTTAACTTTTTTTTATCCTTACCTGTGACGCCCCAAAAACCGGGGGTCCTTAATTTAACAAAATATAGGCAGAGTCTCCTTTGTACGGGGAGCTCTACCCAAAACACAACCTATGCAATTATACTACATTGACCACACCGAGTCTATTTATGAATAAATATTGACCACACTGGGTCCATTTATAAGTAAACATTGACCACACCGGGTCCATTTATCCATAGTCATATAACCACATGCAATTTTAAAATTTTTTTTTTTTTTACATTAAAACAGTCAATATGAGTTCGATTATAATTCTTTTATATTTACATGCCAAAATGGAATTTTCACAAAAGTTATACAAAATGAGTCATAAAAGTCACAAGTCGGCCTTCTTCACCCTTGAGGCTCGAATTAGGAGCCGTCCGCCCGTGTGAACCGTGCACCTGAAATATTTTCCCATAAAGGGTGAGCCATGCTCAATAGAATATCTTCTAAAGAGGCTACTCCCTGACCTAGATGCATATGAAATGTTCACATGCAACAATTAACCATCCACAACAATTTCAATCAAGAATATGCAACTAAATGTTGGAATTTGCTATGTCATGCCATGAAATGAGATGAGACTCACTCATGCAACTTCAATCTGAGCCCTCACTGGCTCCCACAACACATGTCATGTCATGTATTTAAAACTGGACATTCCAAGTCCCGCCATAGATGTTGTACATCCAATGACCATTTTAAAATCTCCGGGTCTTTCTTGGGGTGGGTATTTATGAACTTACACCAAGGGTAACCCAACCCACACAGAATTTATGGACTTCCACCGAGGGTTTCGCGTACACCCACACATTTTATGGACCGAACCAAGGGAGTGCGTACCCCAACTACCGGGTCTTGCACCCGAGGGAATTTCTAGCCCTTTTTACTAACCCCCGACCCTATTTACCATGCAAACCATGCGACTCAGTCGGATCTTCAATCCAACATTCCCGAGCCCACCCATCATTCACCATATGTGGTGTTTGATTACAACCATGCAAACACACCCCCACTCATGCTCAATGTTCATGAATGTGATGCCTTCGTGCATAATACAATGTAATGTACATTTGCAATACAACAATCATGTCCAATATGCTATAAATGACATATGAACTATTTCAACACATTCCTTGGGCAATTATATCCAAGCACATAATTTCCATAACCCATCAAAGCCAATATATCACAAGTATGTATATATATCAACAATTCCTACAACACAATTTCCAAGTGTGTTATCACATAATCATGCTATCAACACAATAAATTCATCAAGGTATAACATAAACACATAATATGCCCACAATTCACATAACTCAAGAATCACATTAGGTTAATCTCACATACCCAATTCAAGATGAAATTTATTCTACTTATTTTTCATACCCATTTCACCAATCTCATCACCATAGGCAAGTGTTAAAATTATCTAACTTACCCACCCATTCTATATAAACATTCTAGGTTGAAAATAAACCTAATTAGGATGAAACCCTACCTCTTGAAGCGTAAAACGATGTTGAGAAGCTTCAAGAACCCGATTCAAGCTAGAATCTTCACTTGCTCAAAATCCCGTCCTTGAAATCTCGCCCAAACCCAACCTCCTTGGTATGGTTTTGTAGCCCTCGGCGAGGAGAACAACTTTTGTTCTTGGCTCGTGTTGATTTGAGCGACAAGGAGGCGTAGATCGTAGAGAGAAGTTGAATTTTCTCTTTTTTGTCTCTCATTTCCCTCTCTTCTCTTCTCACGTTAGAACCAGCTGAACAAATGGAGAGAAATCAGATTTTCTCCCCTATATATACTCTTTAATTGTTTGATCCACAACGCGCCACACTGCCCTATTTTTCCGGGTCCGTTTTTGCCCCGAAACGATTAAATTTCGCCCCAGTTCAAGTTCAAAATATTTTTATTTCAACTTGCTTTAAATTATTTTTCAATTTTTGAAATTTTATTAAAAAATTCGTTTTTGGGTCACCCGAGACCCGACCGCTTCGTAAAACGCAAAAAATTCGATTATCTCGGAATTCGACGAAATTTGACAGGGTAACTAGATTTCACGAGATGAATCCAACGGTGAGGTCCATTTCATCATCCGAGTTCTAAAAAAATTCAGATTTTCAATCCGTACCAAAGTGACAATTTACCTTTTTGCCCTCTTTCATAAAAAGTTCAATTTTACTCGAGTTTTACATTACCTATCCCACCCAACGAACTCCATCTACCTTCATTGGTTTGGATAACGTACGTTGCCAGTCCAATTCCTTGTTTGGCCGGCCACCTTTAAATCTTGTGGGATCCATAGAAAACTCAATACAAGGGATGACATCACAACATGTTTGTGGTATAAATTTACCCTTCTACCCCCTTAACACATCCAATCCAAGATTATGTTTGTCATCCATTGTGGCCACAATATTCATGCAAAATATTGAAATGAACAAAGAAATATGAATATGACTTCTTACCACCATCGAGTTCTTATATACTGAAATATACTTATGCCTTCTTTTAAATGGGCATTTTGACATTACAAAAATCAAAATTAAACACCCATCCAACCTCATATAATACATAACAAATGTATTTTAACAATGTTGAAACATACATCAATGCTAACAATACAACACCCACCAATGTAGTAATACGTGTGTCACAAAATAGAACTATGATAATCAATCTCTATTGTTTAGAACGAAATAACAACCCAACAAACAAAGCTTAAAACACCTATCACCAATTTTTCATAGATGAAATACCCATGATAAAGAGTCATCGATACTAATACATCCAAGGGCGGGTTAGGTGGCTGACACTCCACAGTTGGGTTTTTCCCAATGCTTTCAGATGTACACGATGACATCCAACTGTTCTTAGATGGTTCGAAGATTGCTATATACTTGTCAAACTTATCACACCTCTTCTTCACACAATGATCTTTGTAAATTTGTTTGCCTACATTAAGCAAGTGATAGAATAAATTATCGTAAATATATTATAGTCCAAGCATGATAGAACCCATTACCAACTACCACAACATGATGAATATACCATAGTTGAATAATGAAGGAAGATGTATACTTGTGTATGGTCATATTTCTAGCAAAACACCCATTGCCGAACTTCAGTTCCTTCATTTTTTTAGCAATCAATAAAGAATACAAATACTGAGCAAGTGATAAAAAAAATGTATTGCCTCAATCAACTGATTAAACTACTGTGTAGGCTGCAATGAAGGTGCTTATAATGCAAAAATAAAAAGTCTATTGATCCATATGAATTTCATTCAAGTTTCACATGTAACCAAACTGGAAACAGGGAATTAAGTAAGCTGAATTGCTAAAGGATCAAAAATTTGTGAATACAAATAATTTTTTTGCTATGTGCTATTTAGACAACTTCACACTATTCGTCACGGTCATGTTCTGAGCTTTGAATGCAACTTAATTCATTTACATTTTTTCATCCCACAAAACATCCAACAAGAGCTTCATTTATATGCACAAAGGTGAAAATATATATATATAGCTATTCACATGAGTGACGAACGGGTGATAAAATTCACGAAAACTATGCATTTTTCCCTTGTAAAAAAATACGAAGTAAAAAATAACATATTCTATTCGAGATTTTTAAATCTAAGATTTATATAAGTAATACAATTAAAAATAGATTTAAGATGTTACTGAACATTTTGCCCATGAATCCTCTCGGCTTAGTTTTTAACCCGCCTAGTAGGTGGGTTACTGAAAACCTACATAAGCTGGCTAAATGACACTGTTCAAATCGGGACGACATATGATTCGAAAAGGATTTTCAGACTGTTTTTTGCATTGCCAAACATGGGTTAATTGGGTCACACCTTTTTTTTTATCTAATCCAACTCATGTTAACCCCCATTGTCCTGCAATCCAAACACCCCTAAATCATTAAGATTCAAAGACCAAAACTTACATGATTCTTCCATTCAACATCAGACAATGAAGAAAAAGATTTTTTGGTGAACCACCAAAGCCCACATAGGTTGTGTGCACACAAAAAAATTTGGGGTGTGTCCTTAGAAGATTGTTCAAGGCCTAGATAGTTCATTTGCGGTAAGCACGTCCAAGTGAAACTACTCAAGACTTCGGTGGGTGTATCTAAAGGAGAATTGACATAGAAGAAATCATCTGGCCATGAGTGCATTGATTGAGGTATAAGACTTATATTATTGTAATTAACTTTGAGTTTAGTTGATTAGGCTAGGTGAATCGTGGTCGGTTTCTGTGATTTTTCGAGAGAGAGTTTCCGCATAAAATTTCTTCTATTGTAAATGATCTTCTTGTTGCTTTAATTTTCATTCACACATGTAATTGCACACACACACACACACGATGTGTTTGATGGAATGACTCATTCATATGCATATATTGCGTATTCATCAAATTGGTTGTGGATTGGCGGTTGATTTGTTAGAAGGATTGGATTTGTGAATTGAATTATTGGGATTGTTGATTGACACATTCATTGCATCCATTCACTCATGACGGATTGTTATTGTTGAGTAAAAAGAGTTCAAATGTTTACTTGGTAAATTAATTAACTAATTTGGTAATTGTGGTCAATAGGTTATAAATTGAATTTGTTCAAATGGGAATTGCAAATTAACCTATTCACCTCCGCCGCCCCCTTTAGGTCAAGCTTGTGATTCCACGTGCATAATCATGTCAAAAGATCCTTAAATAAGAAATTCCATCATGAATGATCCTCTCTGGTGCTGTCTTTCTAGGTTGCATCTGATCAGTGGTGGTTGTTCCAAAAGTCACCTCCGCATCTATAACCTCTACATCTGTAAATAATCAGATTCATTACATTCATCATTTTCGTCATTAAGTGCATTCATATCAGAGAGTACAAAAACACATTTTAGGGTTCGCAAGATATACAAATTGCAGTATATTTTCTGTGTATATTCAATCATTGTTTATTGGAAGACAGACGTTCCACAAAATCCATAAGCACCAGTGTGTGGATAAAATATTTCTTAAGTACACAATGTCAAATATTAGCCTTGATTAAATTCAACATTAGTTCCTGTTTTGTAATCAGATCAGTTTATATATTTGTTGATATTTTATAGTTGTATATTTTATACAGAAATTTCAAGGGTTCTATGTATATGATACATCCTCCCAACAGATCCAAACCATGATTCGGGACAAAAATAGCAAGAATATCATAATTTTAAACTTTTGGAAGAACTATATCAGACCTGATAATCAAAACAAAAAAGTTGAATCGAAAAAATAAAAAAACAAATATATACAAAACAGAGAACCATGCAATGTGCCTCCATGAAAGTGAATTGGAGCGTAATGTAGAATTAGGCCGACACAAATCAAATCTATACCTCAGGTTTCATAAGATTACTCTTAATTTTATGAAAACTGGACTACATTGTTTAAGTGTATTATTTATTTCCCGTGAAAAACTTGGGAAAAGAAAATTGACAAGTTATTTCAGTTAAGTTGTTATGGTAATTCAATAGTAGAATTACAATTTGGACAGCTTAGCAGGGAATCTTGACCACAATCGCAGCAAACAATACTTCACAGCATGTTCTCCCATACAACTGAATCGGTATTTTTTAACAAGTCTGCAATGCAAGTAAGTTAAAAATTCCGGCAAACACGACACTATCAATATCCGACTACCTGTAATCCATAATATGCAAATTATCCATCACATGAAAGGCAAACAAAGTCAACGTCAATTAGTCAATTGACGAATCATGCAACAGCCACATGCCCACTACCCATCAAATAATCGTTAACTGCTCTCTATAAGATGTCAATCCGAATTCGCAAGTTGAGCGGCTGAAATAAATTTTACCCTTCTCCTTTTCCGTCATGCTACATGTTTTTTTAGCTTTATTTAGGTATGTATTATTAAAGAAAAAAAAATCAGTTCAATGATGTTTCCACCTCTGTTTTACCTAAACAAAAGCAACACCACCCCCTTACATTTGAAACTGATGTCTTTTTTCCTTTGAAAATGTTCTCCATTAGGACTACCAGATCCTTGGATAAGTGGTAAAGAATCATACATCTGTGTGTGTGTGTGTTTGTGTGTGTGTAAGAGAGAGAGAGAATAAAAGAATTAATGATCTCAAGAACACGTACATTTAACATATGTTTTACCTATGTTGCTTGGTCAGAGAAACATTGTGGTGGACAAGATTCTTTTATGTGCTAGCGTCACCACATTTTCAGAAAAACCTGCTAAACCTAGTTTATTAGTTATATACTGAACATCTACTAGCAATTTTTTCTGCTACTCTTATGCTCCGTTTGGTACGATGGAAAAGTGGAAGGATGGAAAGTTGGAAGGATGGAAAGTGGAATAGATAAATAAAACATCATGTTTGGTAAGGAAGGAAAGTAGGAAGGATGGAAAAGTGAATGAATTAACTTTCCTTCCAACTCACCAAAATCAATCCCTCCAAAATCAGAAGGAAAGTGGATGGAAAGTTAATTATTTGTGTTGAGATGTATCTTATTTGTCTATATATTTTTTAATATATACATATATTATATATACATTAATTTCATATAAAAATACAATAATAAAATATGTATTTATATATATATATATTTTTTTTTAAAATAAAAAAATAAAAAAATAAAAAAATAAAAAATAATAATAATAATAAACAGGTCAACTCGTAACTCGACACGACACAATTAATTAAATGAGTTGAGTTAGATTTTACTAATGTTCAACATAAATCCGTAATGACTCAACACGAATCTGTCATGATACAACTCGATTGTCACCCCTAATCTTATCCAGCACGAAAAAAAAAAAATATTCATTTTTATTTTCCATCCATCTAACCAAACACGAAGGAAGGAAAGTGTATCCATCCTACTTTCCCTCCTTGAAGAATAGAAAGTGCATCTTTCCTACTTTCCATCCTTCCTACCAAACAGAACATTAACTACATATTAAACAGCATGTTAATTGGCTTAGATTAGATTATACCAATGCTTGATTGAGTGGAGATTTTGCAAATCCTTACACCACATGCATGACCACTTCAGCCCACGTATGTACATGATTCAATCAGACCGCCAAGATTTGATGCAGAACTTGAGAAGCTATTATTGGTTTGATTCAATCAGGAGCTCGTTCAAATGCTTAATGCTACATGAAGGCACTGACCCAGAAGTTAAGCCATTTACCGAAGGATGTCAAGCAAAGTCATTCTTCTAATATTCCTTAACAATTGCAAGAATGATAAACTCCCAATTAGACAGGAAGAATAAGCTCCCATTCGAAGAAATTATATTATGCAATCTAAGATGGCCAGGTCGCTACAATTTATGTGACGCCCAAAAATCTGGAAGTCTTTTCTCAACTCGTTGATCACCCATCAACCCGTAGAATACCCATGAATACCATATAATCCAATACCACACCGTAACGCCCCATTTACCAAGATTCATAATTAAACAAAATCCAAGCAAAATCCCCTTTGTACGGAAAGCTCTGCCCAATAGACAACTTGTGCATACAACACCCATATGACCATTCCAAGGTCCAACACCTCAAAGTCTAAGTATTAGACATTAATTATTCTTATACAACACCCATTCCTTAAAAAAATAAATATCCATACATGAAGTCCTATTATAAGCCTTTAACAAAATACAAGTTGTGTATTTAGATTTATACAAGACCAAAATATAGATGTACACAAGGGACTACAAAATTCATAAATAGATGTACACAAGGGACTACAAAATTCATAATGAGAGCCACAATCCGGCTCTGTCCTCAAAGCGGGCCCGTAGAAGAGCCGTCAGCGAAAACTCATCTAATACCTGAAAAATATTCTCATACTAGGGTAAGCCAAAGCCCAGTAGGATATCTCATATAAAGAATACCTCTCAATCTAAATGCATATGATATGAATGCACACCAAAAACACAACAAACATGTATCTCAAATAACATATGAATGCTACCATGCATGTCAAACATGTATAATGCTTCATGAATGCATGTCTAACACCGAATCCCCTCCCGAGTTCCCATGTACAACCATGATACAATGTCATGACATGAACCAAGCATTCCAAAGCTCCCGCCATTGATATTAAGCATCAAATGACCACTTATCAATACTTGTGTCTTTCTTGTGTAGGTAAAAATTGGACATCACACCAACGGGCTACCAAACCAACACGATAGTCGAGGACATCCCACCTCCGATTCCGAGTACACCGACACACTTTTTTGGAATTACACTGCCGGACAACTGTGTGAACCAAATAACCGAACCTTACACCCAACAGAGAATCTATCCCTTCTTGCTATACCCGACACATTTTCCATGCAACACTCCGTGCAACTCAATTATTTGTCTGTCTAATTTTCCTAAGCCCACCAATCAACTCACCATGTAGTGATTGACCCAATACATGCACACACACTTACACTAATGTCAATGCTCACGAACATATAGTACAACCCCGTGCCTATACAATATAATGTACAATTGTAATTTTATTTCATCACAATGTTAACTAGATCATATAAGCATGCGACATCTCATAAGCATCAAAAGATTAATTATATCATGAGGCATATAATATCTCATAACCATCACCAAGCATGTTATAGTATTATCAACCCCAATAGCATACTTGAACATCCATAGACATTTTACCAAACACTTTAAAGGCAAAATGTAAACACATACCATGCGCAATCGTTTCACACATAACCCACATGTTCAACACCTAAATTTAAATAGAAATAGGCATAATATGCTAATCAATTCACCCAAACATCCCACTAATCATAGTAGTTACATGGTAGCTATATAAATTATCTACATAACCCTACTCATAGCATATACAACTTGAAATTGCAAGTAATCCTAAATATGAGGAAACCCTCACCTCTTGACGCGTAAACAAGAAGAAAATCCCTCTAGAATACCCAAAGCAAAGCACCCAAGGCAAGCTCTTCAAAGCCCTAGCCCCAACACCCTTGATTTTTGAAATTGATGAAAAATAGTCGTTTTTGGTGTTGAGGAGTTGTCCTTGTTGAATAGAACAACTTTAATTCTTAGTTGATCGGATTCTAATAGTCAGATAAAAAATTATGAAGGGGTGAAGGTTGGAAAAGATTAAGAACTTTCTTTTCTCAATCTCTCTCTCTATCTCTATCCAACGAAAATGCAAGCAAATGGAAGAAAATTTGATTTTTTTCCCCTTTATATACTCTTTCATACTTGGCTCACAATGTGCCACATGTCACCCTTTGGTTGGTTAAAAATCCTAGAGAGCCAATCACAATACGACACTTATCTAATTGGATAATGTTCTTTAAAATATCTAGATCATTTATATTATGAGTCCGCAACTAAAACCAAACTGCTAGAATTTAATCGCACGTCCCCCGATCGCACGTTTCACCTCGTTTTATGTAAAAATTTCGACTATCTTAGAATTTAATGAAATTTGATTGTCTAAATCGATTTTACAAGACGAATCCAACGATGAGGTCCATTTCATCATCCGAGTTATTTAAAATTTTTAACCCGCACTTAAACGGCTTAATTATCATATTACCACTTTAATTAAGATATTAATTTTCTCGAATTTTACATTATTTTCCCCTTAAAGGAATTTCGTCCACAAATTTGCACATGCAACACAATATGAATGCACATGTAATCATGGAGTATGCCATTAACATTAAATTGTACCTCCATCTTCGAATAAAAACGGATAGGTAACTCGTATAATGTCCTCGCGTTCCCATGTAGCCTCCTCAATACCCCCGATACTGCAACAGCACCTTCACCAGCATCACAATATTGTCACGCAAAACTTAATCTCGACTATCCAAAATACGAATTGGTCCCTCCTCAAAGGTCTCATCCGCGTCAACCACCAGTTCACCCAATCCACCACGTGTAAGGTTTGAAGTGTACTTCCGAAGCATATAAACATGGAAAACGCCGTGAACACTAAACAGATTTAGCGGTAACGCCAACTGATAAGCAACTGCCCCGATCCTCTCAAGTACCTCAAAAGGCCCAATATACCTCGACGACAACTTACCTCTCTTTTCAAACCGGATCATTCCCCTCTTAGGCAAAACTTTCAAGAAGACATGATCACCCACCTCAAACTCTAGAGGCCTCCGTCGCTGACCAGCATAACTTTTCTGTCGAATTTTAACCATGAGAAGATGCTCCCTTATACTGACCACCTTCTCATTGGTGTCCCTAATCAAGTTCGGACCCGTGGAAGGTCCATCTCCCACCTCCGTCCAATAAATCGGAGAACACAGTCTCCCGTACAAGGCCTCGTAAGGCACCATTTATATGCTTACCTGATAACTGTTGTTATAGGCAAACTCCACTAAGGGCAAGTGATTCTCCTAACTGTCCTTAAAATCAAGGACGCATGCCCGAAATATGTCCTCCAAAATCCGTATCGTCCTCTCCGACTGGCCGTCCATCTGTGTATGAAAAGCTATGCTCAACATCAACTACATGCCCATGGCTCGCTGAAAGCTTCCCCAAAATCAAGCTGTAAACCGAGAATCCCAATCCGACACTATAGAAACCGGTACCCCATACAACTGGACAATCTCTCGAATGTTTAGCCAATAGATTTCCTTCAGTGTAAAGGTCATCCGTATAGCCAAAAAATGGGCCGACTTGGTAAGCCGATCCGCTATAACCCAAACCACTTCATGTCCCCGTGTAGATCGTGGCAAATGGGTAACAAAATTTATCGTGATATGCTCCTCTTTTCACTCGGCTACCTCTAAAGGCTGGAGCAATCCTGCAAGTCTTTAGTGCTCAGCCTTGACTTGTTGACATGTCAAGCATCGACTCACAAAATCTCCGACGTGCTTTTTCATTCCACTCTAATAGTACTGGCGGTGAAGATCATGGTACATCTTTATGCCTCCAGGATGCACTGTAAAACGAGAACAATGAAACACTAGAAGTATTTGCTCCCTCAAATCAATGAAATGAGGAACAAAAATTCTCCCTCTATATTGTAGACTACCATTAGAATGGATAGCCCAATCCTCATCACCCGATCTCGACTGGACCTTGTCCCTGATGGACACTACCTCAGAATCCTGTCGCTGAGCCTCGATCATGGAGTGGCAATCAAACTGCCCGTAATACCCTGATCCTGATCCTAATAGTACAGTCCAAACTGTCCCACAGTCTCAAGCATATGCCACTCTCGGGAAGCTATGCTAGCTAGAAACCTCGTGACTTCTAACTGAGAACATCAGCCACCACATTTATTTTATCGGGATAGTAGTACAAACTGAAGTCGTATCCATCCATCGACGCTCTCATGTTGAGATCCCGCTAAGTGAAAATGTACTTCAGACTTTTGTGATCCGAATACACCTCAAATTGCTCTCCATATAAATAGTGGCGTCATGCCTTCAATGCAAAGATAATAGCCGCCAACTTCATGTCGTGCGTCAAATAGTTCTTCTCATGGTTCTTAAACTGACGGAAACCATAGGCAACTACACTATCGGGCTACATCCAAGTCCCTCATTTAAGGCATCACAGTAGACGGTGTACTTCTGTCCCCTCTCCGGAACAATCAAGATAAGAGCTGAAATCAATCTCCTCAACTCCTGCAATGCCCTCTTACAAGAGTCATCCCATTGAAATCTGATATCCTTTCTAGTCAGCCGTTAGGCAGGAGAAGTCCTCGATGAATCTCCAATAATACTCTCTGTCAATCCCAAAAAACTACGTATTTCATAGACTAACTTCGGTCTCTCCAAATTCATTACTACCTCAACCTTTTTCGGGTCAACTGATACACCCATAGTCGACACAACATAATCCAAAAATTTGACTTCCTTTAGCCAAAACTCACACTTACTGAATTTTGCATACAATTGGTGATCTCTCAAAGCTTGTAAAACAATCCTCAAGTGATGTTCGTGCTCTTCCTCCTTGGAGTATACAAGAATGTCGTCTACAAATACCATGATAAATTGATCAAGATAGGGTTTAAATACCCTAGGCATGAGATCCATGAATGCGGCTAGAGCATTCGTCAACCCGAATGGCATAACCGTGAACTCAAAGTGGCTATATCGAGTCCTAAATGCCGTCTTAAGAATGTCAACTTCCCGACAACTGATGGTACCTCATGCACAAGTCTATCCTAGAGTAGACCCGAGCCCTTCTCAATTGGTTGAAAATGTCATCTATCCGTGGCAACGGGTACTTGTTCTTGATGGTGACCAGATTCAACTGCCAATAATCTATACGAAGTCTAAGGGCCCCATCCTTATTCTTGGTCAATAGTACAAGAACGCCCCAAAGGTAAGGTACTCAGTCTAATAAAACTCTTGTCCAACAACTCTTATAATTGGACTTTGAGTTCTTGCAACTCTGACGGTGTTATCCTATGCGATACCATAGAGATGGGGGATACACCGGGTTACAACTCAATGGAGAAATCAACATCCCAATATGGAGGTAATCCTGGTAACTCGTCTGGGAAGACATCCGCATACTCACAAACTACCCAAGGTAAGCTCAACTCCTGTCTCGCCTCGTCTTTAAGTATAAAGCTCACAAGTCAACTCATCAACTGTTCGTGTCACGGGAGTCATATACGGCTTGGGGTAAATTATTGTGTTTTTCTCCCTAAAACTTGATACAAATCCCCTCCGAAGTGTAGGCGGTGACTCGCTTCTGATCACAATCAATAACCACCCGATGTGCCATTAACCAATCCATCCCAAGGATGATGTCGAACTCCGACATGTCCATGACTCTAAGGTCTACCGTGAGTTGAATTCCCGAGATCTCTAACTCACAACCTCGACACATCTTATCAATGCAAACCCTACCTCCTATGGGAGAATTCACATACAACGGCTCCTCTAAGATTTCAACCTCTAAACCCAAATATGTAACACAAGATGCAGAGATGAAGGAATGAGATGCACCCGAATCAAATAACACTCGTGCCCATAAACGAGAGAATAAAAATATACCCTGAATCACCAACTGATCCACCGGCTCAATCTGAGAAGTGACGACGAAGACTCACCCCCGGGCCCTGATGTTCCCGCCTGAAATTCGTGTCCTTGGCCTCGGCCTACAACCTGACCCATCTGTCCTGACTGTTGAGTCCCTGCACGTGAAGTAGTTGGTACTTGTCCGGTGCCCTAAGGTTGATACTAATTCCCCTAGCCCAAAATAGGGTAGGGAGGAGTGAAATATGCCTATGGAATCCCTACTGATGATTGGGATTGAGAAACCCCATAACTCCGGGATCCCTACCCGAGGGGGCAATCCTTCTTCAGGTGATCAAGCTAATCATACAATGTCTTTTGGCCTCTTTGGTATGTCCCCCCAAAGTTCTTCCCTCCTTGGAAAAACTGACTCTAGCCTTGGCTTTGATAACTCCGACCTTGCCCCTAAGGCCTTTGTGGTGTAGAAGTCTTCTATTTCTTTCCCGAACTTGTGTTGGATGATTGACCCTCCTTTTTCTTGTCGTTTGATCTGGCCTCCCGGATGCTCTTAGCATCATCCACATCCCTTTTGATAGTTATGGCCGTCTCGACCATTGAGTCTAGGCCTTGTAGACGGTGGCCCACAATCTTGCACCGGATGGACAACTTTAAGCCATCCTCAAACCTCGTCACTTTGCCCAAGTCTATGGCCACGTAATCATCGGCAAAACGGGCTAACTCTGTGAATTCCTCCACGTATTGCATCACCGTCATAGTCTCTTACTTCAAGATTAGGAATTCCCAGGCTTTCACTAGCCGAAGAGCCGTGAAAAAATACTTGTTCATGAAGAGTTCTTGGAACTCTTCCCATGTCATCATCTCAATGTCTCTCGATGTCTTGGCCCAAATCCACCACTAATGGGCCTCTCCCCCAAATTGGAATGTTGTCAACCTTATCTCGGTGGCATTAGAGGTGATCTCCATTGCCTCCACTGTCTTCTCTACTTGTTGGAACCAATGACTAGCTACCATCGGGTCCGCTTCCCCCACAAAAGTAGTCGGTTGATGTGCCTTAAACTTCTGGAGATGACTTGAGCCTCATTGGCCCATGTTGGCGCTAGCTTGTACGAAAGTAGCCACCATAGCAATCATGGCATTCATAAATGTCTCTAGCTCATAGATAGGTGGTGGTTGATTGTTCCGACCGCCCCCTCAACCATTTCGATGTCCTCATTCTCTAGTTGCCATCTAAAATACACAAGATATCAATGGCCCTAACTTAGCGTTGTGAATCCTTAACAATATCAAAGTACCATAAAATATATCACAACCCTGCAATGAAGCCGTAAAGAGAACCTGAGAGTTGATTTCAAAACTTCAATTAACAATCTTTAAACAACAGATTGTCACGTCACGTTCGAACGGACATACGTTCGAATGGTAATTTGCGTTCGAACGTATACAGGTCCCAGTATCTCAATCTCTGAGATTTTCTGAGATTTCTATCAGAGGTGTCACAATTTATGTCCGTATATTAGTGAACCTTGGCCAAATTCAAAAACTAAGGACAACTTGAAAATGTTCATGTACAAAATAGTTGACTACAATGCATAACGGTGAGTTAATCTTGATAACCATAAAATTTGAAGCTCCATTGGATGATAATCTAGGTCAGGCCAAGAAAGCAAGCAGCAGCAGAAAAATGCACCCCGAGTACATTGAACTAAAACTGTCTGGGATCTCTAGGTGCATTGGTTTCAACAATACAAGCAGTCAAAGAAATAATGCTTTGAAAGTTGCATGATCTGGCACATTTAGCATATGTAAATCACCAAGAAACTGTTAAAGTCTCCATTTGTTATCTTTTTTGTTTTCTTTTGTTTCAATTTTCTACATTATATATGTTGACATGGTTTGTTCACCTAGCCAACAAGCATCGAGCATAGGTAAATCTACGTATCTTAATTGAGTTTATGGTGGTTTAGGACCTTCATAGCAAACATATATCAACATCCAGAATTGCATGTACATTCACAAAACAAGGTAATGACGTGTGCGCTGATATCGAAAATTACTCAGGCCAAACGACCAGATATTGTGGATGGTCTCCCACAATCAGTAAGATAGAGATAACTGCATGAATCCTTTTTCATCATTCTGCTCTGGCAAGGGCTACATATTCAATTAAAATATAATCAATCATATCCTTCTTCACTATCTCATTCAGCAGCAATTTCAGCCTTCAACTTCCCCTAGCATGTCCACTAACAGTGATCATGGCACTCTTCTCAGTGGTGTCCCTAATGCTTTCATTTGATGTGTCCAAACCATCTTAATTGGCTCTTAGTTTATCTTCCATTGGTGCTAGCCTTGTGGAATCATAAATGTCTAATTTTTAGTTTTGTCCTTGTTTTACCACACAATCACTCAACTTACTCATTTTGGCTACACTCGTCTTACAAACATGTTTCTTATTTGTCTAATATTCTATCAAGTAAAACATAACCAGTTTAATAACTGTTTGATGAAATTTTCTTTCCAGTTTCACTAGTTGTTGATCACATTATATGCTACAAGCCCTTCTCCACTTGAGTTACATTTTATTTTAGCCTAACCTCGATTAACTGGAACCAAACTTGGTAATGACCCTTTAATTTAGGAGTAACAAAAAAATAGTTTTTGCAAAAAGAGGTAATGCTTCTGGTAAGAAATTAATACTCTAAGATTTATAGATTTCAAAAAACATAAAAATAAAACAAAACCTCAATAACCAGTACGGTGTAGGACTAAAATTTCCAATCATGCTATGGAAAATTTCACTCCCAAGAAAAAACTGTTCTGAATTGGCTTAATGCTAAATACAAAATATTTTTGATCTCACAAACCATAAAACTGTAAGTCATTGCATTATCAAGACAGAAGAATCATGAGCAACATAGAAGAAAGTGAATAATAATAACTGATATAGAAAACAAGAAGCTAGAGTTGGTGAAGGAATCTTACAAAATGATAAGGAAAATCTTCAAGATGACTAAAATGCAAACGAGGGTCCCTCCAAATAGACATGATTGAAGAACTGTTCTTCTATTCCTTGAGCTCAATAGACTGAGGTAGCAAAGGGTCACCTCTAAGATGGATTCACCATCGAGAAAATACACCTGATAAATATTACCACAATCAGAGAAAACTTTACATTGATAAAGGTCATCAATCACATAGAAGCATTCCATCAAAATAACTCGGGAGGGGAGGGAGCACAAGTTTGTTATGAAGATTATTAGCTGCAATGTTAGGAGGTTAAAATCTTGGGAGAAGAGGAGTGTGATTAAGGACTTTTTGGTTAAAGTTGGGCTGATACTGTTATTCTGATTGACAGTCATTGATAAGAGTATAATACAGAGTATATGGGGATCTAGGTTTAGGAATTGAGTTTTCTCGTCATCATTAGGGAGGTCGGGTGGGATAGTCATTATTTGGGATGTGGTAGTGGGAGAATCAATTAAGGGTGAATAAAATCTAAGTTAGGATTAGAAATAGGGATAGTCTTGAATGGTGGCTTACCAGAGGGTACGAACCAATTAGAGCATTGTTGTGGGAAGAGCTAGAGAACCTGTTTGGGGTGTGTAATCCTAAATGGTGTATTGGGGGAGGCTTTAATGTTATTAGCTAGAGCTTGATGATGGATCGATAATTGATGATGAGGATTCAATTGAAAGGGAGTTTGTTAGATTCTTTGCAAATATTTTATTCTGCCAATGAGGGTCTTAGGCCTTCTTTATTGGGTATTGAGTGGTGTCCTATTGATGAAATGGTTACTAGGTGGACAGAGAGGCCTTTTGAAGGTTGTTTTTGAATGTAGCAAGGATAAAGCCCCGAGTCCAATTGGGTTCACTTTGGCAATTTTTCAAGTCTTTTGGGATGAGGTGAAGGATGATTTAATGAAGGTTTTTCATGAGTCTTTCATAAAGGTGTGGTGAATGCAAATACGAATGCCACTTTTATTTGCTTAATTGTCCAAAAAGTTAACTCCATGAAATTGAAGGACTTCAAACTTAATAGTTAGTTACAAGTCTATATAAGATCATTACCAAAATCCTTTTAGTTAAGCTTAGGGAGTGCTTAAGTGATATTATTTCAAAGTTTCAGAGGACTTTTGTGTAAAGAGGGAGACAAATTTTGGATGCGGGTCTGATAACTAATTAGCCTATTGATGATTATAAAGTAAGAGGTGAGGAGGGTATTGTGTTGAAAATTGGTTTTAAGAAAGCTTATAACCATGTGGATTGAAATTTTTTGGATTTTGTTCTAGAAGTTGGTTCGGAGAAAGGTGGAGAAAGTAAATGAGGGGATGCTTGGAGTCGATGAATCTCTCTATCATGTTGAATGGTAATACTAGGGATAAATTTAAGGCTTCTAGAGGGTTGAGGCCGGGGGAACTTTTGTTGCTTTTCTTTTTCAATTTAGTGGTTAATGGATTGAGTAAGCTAATGGATAATGCGCAGACGTATAATCTCGTTGATGGTTTTGTGATTAAGAGTGAAAAAGCAAGAGTCTTTCACGTACAATTTGCAGATGATAATATAATTTTATTTTTTCGGGGTGATGAAAAATATAGAAATTTGAGAATGATAGTAATAGTTTTTTGGGGAATCTCTAGTCTTAAGGTTAATACGAAAAAGATCATAATTGTGGGTACCAATTCTAGAGTTGGGATGCTTAGTGGGGAGTTGCCCTTTAAAGTATTTAGGTGTTCCTTTAGGAAGCAATCCTTTGTCTAGGTCTTTTTGGGATCCTATAACAAAGATAATAGGGCAAAGATTAAATGGACGGAAAAAAAAAAAAAAAAAACCTTTACTTCAAGGTGAGGTAGATTTATCTTGGTTTAGTCTGTCTTGGTTGGTATACCAATTTATTTCATGTCTCTTTTCAAAATGCCTTGTATGGTTGCTAGGAAGATTAAAAGGTTGATGAGAGATTTCTTCTGGGAAGGGGTAGGGGAGGGTAGGAAGGATCACTTCATTTGTTGGAGGTTATGACTAGGACTAAAGCTAAGAGTGGTCTTTCAGTTGGAAATTTGCTGGAAAAGAACATAACTTTGGTTGGGAATTGGCTTTGGAGATTCCCATTGGAACGAGATTCATTGTGGCACTCGACTATTAGGAGCAAGTATGGGTTACAAGTTAATGGTTAGGATGCTAATGGGGTTAAAAGGAAAACTTTCGAAGTCCATGAAAATTTATTTCTCACGGACCATCTTCTTTTTCTCGGATGATTAAGCTTACCATAGGAGAAGTCAAGATGGGACGATTGTACATTTTTGGGATGTTAGTTAGGTTGGGGATGTTGGCCCAAAAGCAACCTAAGAAGAGGAGGTGAATTAGGTTGTTACTTTCTAATTTACTTTTTAGAAACAATTTTACTATTTGCAAAATTGTTTTTTAAAATGAAAAATGATGCTTCGAAATAATGCACAATCTAAGAAGGTAAGTTATGACAATATAATAAAGAGAATACAAACGAGAGATGCAAACAAGATTTATAGAGTTTGGCTCAAACCACTATAGCCTGCGTCCTCTCTTCAATCTCCTCCTTGGAGTCTTTTTCCATATATTGATCCTCGTCAATGAGTGAAAGTCAAAACCCTAACAAGCTTCACCTTCTTGATACAAACGATATCTCCCACTTTAGCTCACTTCAAATTCCTAGCTAATTCCTCTTCCTATTGATCTTGATTAACCCCAGCTTATTTTTGTTAAGAATTCTCTTTCTGGACCAGACCCATTTGTAGACCATCTCTTGAAACATCTATTTATCCTTCATGTGCTTTCAAGGACCCTCAATCATAAAAGAATACTACAATGTTCTATTTTTCAAAAGATTCTCTCAATACAATAATTTCACGAAGTACAATAAAGAGAGAAAGAGAGAAAAGAATGTTCAATGAAATCTCTTTTCAAATTCAAGACAAGAGGTATAACTATTCTCTTTTTGTTTTTGCTCAATAGTCAAAATGCCAAAAAGTATGTCAAAGGATCTTCTTGGTTCTATTTATACTTTGCCTTCTTAAATGAGGTCTTTTGGAAGATTTAGTTTGAAAATCCGAACAAGTTTGGATTAGGTTTGGTCGACCGATAGTCTTCCTAAGGTAGCCATTTCATGCCCAGCGTAAATGTCCGGTCAATTGGTGTCAGGTACCGGTCGACTAGTGAAACCTTCTATCCAAAGGAGTAAATGCTCCAAAGACCATGATCGGTTGAATGTTGAGAGGGACCAATCAACCGATGAAACCTACTTCCCAAATTGCTCCTCACAAGAAAACATTTCATATAGTTTGTCCAATCGGCCAATAAAGGCCACCAATCGACAGGTTGCCTTGCAACGATCGACCAGGGACTAGTGAAACTTGTTGTCCAAAGGAGTAAATACTCTAGAGACCATGACCAATTGAACGGCGAGAGGGACCGGTCGACCGATGAAACCTTCTACCCAAGACAAGAGGTATAACTATTCTCTTTTTGTTTTTGCTCAATAGTCAAAGTGCCAAAAAGTATGTCAAAGGATCTTCTTGGTTCTGTTTATACTTTGCCTTCTTAAATGAGATCTTTGGAAGATTTAGATTGAAAATCCGAACAAGTCTGGATTAGGTCTGGTCGACCGGTAGTCTTCCGAAGGTAGCCATTTCATGCCCAACGTAAATGTCCGATTAATCGGTGTCAGGTACCAGTCGACTGGTGAAACCTTCTATCCAAAGGAGTAAATGCTCCAAAGACCATGATCAGTTGAATGTTGAGAGGGACCAATCGACCGATGAAACCTACTTCTCAAATTGCTCCTCACAAGAAAACATTTCATATAGTTTGTCCAGTCAACTAATAAAGGCCACCGATCGACAGGTTGTCTTGCACCAATCGACCAGGGACCGGTGAAACTTGTTGTCCAAAGGAGTAAATACTCTAGAGACCATGACCGGTTGAACGGTGAGAGGGACCGACCGACCGACCGATGAAACCTTCAACCCAAATTGCTCCTCACAAGAAACATTTGAGAGAGTTATTCCAATCAATCAATTGCCTTGTAGCAGTTGACCCGTCCTCCACGCCAATTAACTGGTGTTCTTCTATTTTATTTTCTTTTGCTTTTCTTGCTATCTACTCTTCTCGACTTTGTTCCACATATGGATCATCATATTCTAGGATAGTATCTATATTTATCCAAAGACTAAGGTGGTATTTGATAAAACTGAAAGCTGAACTCTAAAAACTGAAAGCTGAACTCTAAAAACTGAAAGCTGAAGTCTAAAAACTGAAAGCTGAAGTCTGAAAGCTGAATTCCTACACTGTTTGGTACTCACTGAAATTTAAGTACTAAATTGAACCAAACTGTTTGATTACTATACAGAGCTGACGTCTGAAAATAAATTAATTTTCACTTTTATCCTTCCATTCTTTAATTTGAAAATATTTATAAAATATGCTTTTATCTAATAAAAAACTACAATATATGAAATCAGTTTAATTCATAAAATAAATCATAATCATTATTATCATATTAGAGTCTACATTTAACAAACATGAAAATAAAATTAATGTAAGTTAAATTGATCACTTAAAGCTGTCAATTGTCATAAATATTAAAAATTACAATTATGATACATATCAAGAGTTTGTTAACGCAAATTGAGCATAAAAATTTGATCACAATAACTAAACAATAACAAATTGAATAACACAATATGTGAACAATAACATCTAATTAAAAAAAATTAAGAACAATAACTAATAAATAATCAAAAAATATTGAGAAAAAAAGAACAAAAAAAGGCGCGCGTGTGTGTGCACAGTGTGTGAGCAGTGCAGTGCATGTGTGTGAGACTGTTAAACTATGTGTGTGTGTAACTGTGTACAGTGCGTGTGTGTGCATGTGTGCGCGTGTGTGTGCATGCGTCTGTCTGTGTCTGTGTGTGCGCGCGCCCGCAGGGCGTGCGTCTGTGTGTTTAATTATGTATATATATTTTTGTTGGAAAAGACAAGGGAAGGAAAAAAAAAAAAGAAGAAAAGGAAGAAACTTACCTGTTACCCATTAAAGAAGACAATCAACTAGGAGGATAGATAAATTAGGGATTTTGGAGAAAAAACTAATTAGAATTTTAATAGGATTGTAAAATATTTCGGGACATAATTGTCATATTATAAATATTATTAAAAAGGTTTTGCTGAGAGCTTTCAGCTTTCAGAATTAAGTAAGGGGTCTCCTACTTAATATTGTAGCCTATTTTTAAGGAGCACTTAATATATTAAGAGAGTTTAAATTTTGGTTATCAAATAGGCTTAACTAATAAGTGCCGAATACATTCATTTTAAGTGCTGAATTTGAGTTAAAAAATACACCCTAATACAAGAGATCATAGTTAGATTGCATTATAATGTTTGTTATCATCAAAATCATGAATAATAAAGCATAATGTTAATAGGGGAGTCTTCATTCCCTAGTTTTTTTTTCACGTCTCTAGAGACTTTCCTAATATGATGGTCATTGTATTGCTTCTCTTGTTCATTCTTACTCTTACCCTATTTCTTGGGAGTTCGCATTCCGTAAGAGTCTTAATCATAGAGAACGTTCCCAGTTATTAGTGCTTCTCTATGTGCTTAGTAGTGTTTCTTTGACCCAAAATTTGCTTGACAAAAGAAGTAGGGTTATTGATCCAAAAGGTGTGTTTTCATGTAAATCTTTCTTTGTATTTTTAATTGATGATTCCACTCTTCCATCATTTATGATTTGGAAAGTCAACG
This sequence comes from Ilex aquifolium, assembly GCA_951799425.1. NCBI lineage: Eukaryota > Viridiplantae > Streptophyta > Magnoliopsida > Aquifoliales > Aquifoliaceae > Ilex > Ilex aquifolium. Next base: position 21,011,052 of record OX637393.1, read on the forward strand.
TGCCTTTAAAGGTGTAACTTTGTGCATGGTTGATCACCCAAGATAAGATTAACACTAATGATTGCTTCAAAGAAGGAGACCTAAGACTTGTTTTCTCCCGCTGTGGTGGGTAATGTGCAGAAATGATGGTAAGAGTGTGAATCATTTATTTTTACATTGTCTCACGACGTTCTCACTTTGGAACATGTTTAATTTTGTGGGACTTTGTTGGGTGGCGGTTAGATCCATGGTCTTCAATCCTTGGCTTAGATGCTACGGGTTAGGGAGGAAATTGGAAGCTAAAGACCCTTTGACGGTGTGCTTTTTTTGCTACTATTTGGGTCATTTGGTTGGAGAGAAACACAAGAATCTTTGAGGTTAAAACTAAGTGGAAGGATTATGGGACAAAATGTTTTTCTTGACTTCATTTTGGACATTGGCGTGAAAGGAATTTGCGAATATTCCTCTTTTTTGTATTACTGTTAGTTGGACAACCTCGTGTGGAAGGTAACATGATCATCTTCCATTGTTTTTGCTTTTATGATGTTTGTCTTCACCTATCTTTGGGTTGGATGTCTTAACCGGTGGCTAGATTTGTAACTTTTCTTTCTGATTATTTGTTAATAAAATTTACTTTTTCCTATCGGAGAAAAAAAACTGATAACATTATTTGGGCAATAAAAACGAAGAGTTTGAATAAATGTCACTCTGTATAATGATTGTTTAAATAATAAATATGCACAATCAATCAATTGTTACGCTTACCTACATAAATAACAAGATTTTGATTTATTTGTACACACATTTCCAATTTTTTTTCTATTTTCATTCTATATCCAAAATGTTTCTGTTTCACAGCTGACTGAAACTATACACCGAAATAAAATTTCGATCCTTGGTCTAAAGATCATTCCCTCTTTTTATTCCAGCTTTCTCTTTTCTCTTATTCTTCTTCTTCTTTCTTGATTTTCTATTTGCACTCAAGGATTAAATTTTAGTTTCACTTCCATGGTGGAAACAGAAATGGACCAGCAATGGAAAATTGGAATTCCCGTTTCAAAATGTTTCGACCAATATGCGAATGTATGGAATCTAAATTCCAAATTTTTCCTGATGCTGAAATGTTCTATTTCGGAGCTAAACAATATTATGCATCGAAAAGAAATTTTAATTCTTGTTTGCACTATAATTCAACAATGCAGACTTGATCTTCCCCAAGTAAAGGTTTTTTAAGCTAAATTGCACACAAAGAATCAGCAACTGGTCAGATCTCATCAGTTAATCAGCCTTTCAGAGATTGAAATGAAGTCCATCAAGGCTTCAAATATATTCCTAGTTCTTCCACAGAGTTCCCCACTCGGAAGTTGACAGTAAATTTTTCCCTTGGCTCCTGTTCCTCCCTCTGTGAAAGAAATTAGTGTTCCCATGACTGTTGAATCTACATTGTATATCATTTTTGTCTACAACCGATTCCATCCACTTGAACCTCTATCAAAATGACTTTGGGTCTTATCCTCACTCTAAATTGAGGCTTTCCCAGATACTTAAATTATAAATGAGATTACTATATGCTCAGCAAGGAATGCCTTGCGATTATATGAAGGCCAAAATCTTCGTTATTCCAGACAATCAATTATCACAATTGTCAAAGCTTTCTCTCAACTCGCCCTCAAACTCATGACCTCTCGGCTTGTAACACATGGTAACTTACCATAACTTAATTGCAATCCTCTAATAGGTTGGAAATTGACTGCTCGTGACAAGCTACAGCCCCTTATCATGAATCAAGCTCGAAAGCCTCAATAAAAAAAGGCCCCGATGAAGAAAAGGGCTTCACATAAGGTAGAAACTAAAGAGCCTAAGCAGGCATTTACATAACAGTTGTCACTTCCATGGGAGAAACACACCGTACCAAACAAAGCATGCATAAAAAATCACAAAATAAAAGCAGCTATGGTAAAAGATCCAAGACCTCAAACACTCGAACCAAAATCTCAAGCAACTAGTATGACACAGTATAAATTCAAATTGGTAATATGGACAGCAAAAACAATTTTAACCATAGTGATCATTGTAAAGGTTGATACAATGTGCGCCTAAGTTCTCTTACAGCACTATTTGTATAGGTTCTCTATGCATGTTCTACAAGCATGACCCACATGTAGGTTGAGACATATATATGAAAGTAATTATGTTTTTAAATATATGGAAACAGACAATGACATGAAGACATACCGGAAGGCTATTGAGAAGAGCAAGCATAAGAGAGGCATGAAAGATGCACATCAAAAGCTTTTCCAGTACATTTGGAATATATGCACCAAAATCTAACGACCAACGAGGTTGATATGAAGTTAACCGAATTGAGTGTGCCATGGAGATCATATTCCCAATAAAAACAAAAGTTCCACCACAGCTAATTTCTCCAAAGTCAGAACTCTTATGACCTGGAAATGAATTTCTTTCAGGTTGCCGACATTCTGGGGAATAAGGGCTTGAATATGTGATCTCACCCCATGTTTGACCCAGCATCTGGACCGGGGTTAAGCAAGACTCATCCTGTGTCAACCACCATAAGAGCAATAAGTTACATCTTAAATTTGAGTTCCATAATGTTTGCGAGCAGAGAAAAAAATTTCTTATTATTTGTGGTTGCAGAAAGTAGATTTAACATTTCTGAACTTCAATGAATTTTTTCCATTACTGTTAATGGTGAGGCAAGGGATTTAAGACAACGTGATCCATTATCTCCTTATTCGGTCACTTCAGTAGTTGATTCTTTAAGTAGATTGGTGGAGAGGGCTAAGGAGGTTGATTTCGCTAAAGGGTTTGTGGTGGGAAGAGACAAAGTTTCTGTTTCTCATCTTCAGTTTTATGACGACAATTTTTTTTAATCATGAGAAGAGCAGAAGGTCCTTAATTTGTATTCTATAGTGCAAATATTTGATATCATTCCGGGATAGAAGGTTAATTTGAGTAAGAGTTCCTCACTGGGCGTTAATGTATTGCAAGATAAGCCTGATAAACTCAGTGGTGCTTTGGGGTGTGCTATTCACAAGTGGCACCTGAAATATCTTGGTTTGCTATTAAGTAGGAATCCAAGCTCCGAGTTTTTTGGGATCCAGTAGTTGGAAAAAGTGGTAAGACGTTGGATAGATGGAAAAAGGCTTTGACTTCTGTGCATTCAGTGCCTTTAAATATTCCTATCTACTATGGTAAATTGGGGGAATGCTCCCAATTCATGGAAATAGATTTCGATGGGATTGTCTTGTTTTTACCAGGTAATCAATTTCATTGTTGGAAATGGAAAAATCATCCATTTTTTTCCATTCATTGTTGGAATTTTCTCCATTATTGTTAACAGTGAGACACATGTTTGGGAAGATGTGTAGAGGGGTGTTAGTCCCTTTTCTTCATTGTTCCCTTCTTCATATCGTCTATCCCGAAACCACAATGTCTCAATTGCTTCAACGGTGTCCTATACTTCTTTTCCCATCAGTTGGAATTTTAACTTCATTAGAAATCTCAATAACAGGGAAGTGCATTGAGCTTTGTTCTCTTATGTCCTTGTTGAATGGAGCCATGCTTAGGCAAAATATTCCAAATACACAGGGGTGGGCTATCTTTCGTCTGGAGAGTTTTCTTGCAAATTATTTATTGTACAAGACAAAATGATCCATCTATACAACAGTTTAAACCTTCCCAGATGATTGGAAAAGCGAAGTTGCCTATTAAAGTCCATTTTTTCTGCTGGACTATTACTCAAAAGAAAATTACTACTCATAATTTGATTCAAAGGAGGCAACCTTATCATTTTTTATTTCCTCACTTGTGCATCATGTGTAGAAGGATTGAGGAGAATACTGGCTATCTGTTTCTTCATTGTCCAATTACTTTCTCTTTAAGGAGTAGATTGTTTGGTCTAGTGGAGATGTGTTGGATTTCTCGAGCTTCTTGCATTGCAATGTTTGAGATTCTTGGAAGGAGTAAAAAGGCTAGATCACTTTGGAGATGTGTGGTGTTGGTTTTTTTTTCTTTTTTTCTTGTGGTTATATGGCTTGAGAGCAATACAACAAATTTTGATTATATGGCTTGAGAGCAATACAACAAATTTTGAAGGCAAGTGTGAGGTGTCAGATAATCTATGGGAAAGAATCTGGCTTTTGGCTTCTTTTTGAGTTTCAATGTGTCCTCATTTTGCGGGTTCCTTTGTTTTTTACGAGCGCAGTTTGGAAATCCATTTGTGAGTTGCAATTTGTTTTTTATTTAAGTTTAATTTTATGTGCTTTTCATTGACAGGCTTCTCCTCCCTCAATCAGTACTTTTTCATGATTAATGAAAAGTAATTGTTGACACAAGCATGTTATATTATGCATGTATATGAAAACAAGACATGCCAATAGTAGAATTCCTACCCCTGAACACAGGCAGCTGCTTCTATTGCTTATAGTCATTACCCAACCATCACCGCATTTTTTAAGCTTAACTATATCCTTAGCATTCAAGCAGTGGATATTTTTTCTATCTCTGCTGCTAACACCACCCAATGTACTTGAATCGAAGCAGGAAATAGATGCAAATGCAGTCAGCTCATTCGGACAAGTAGTTACATTGTCTTTCAAATCGATATGCATGCTCTCTTCAAAAAAAGACTTCGGAACACAGTACCCCTTTCTTTCATTTACTGCCGCGAAGTTTTCAGAATCACTGTAATGGTTTGAGTTTTGAAGTGTCTGCTCATCTAACAGAGTGACAATGTCCATCCACTCCTGTGCATGATGGATGTGGATGCCATCTAATGAGACAATTAGATCACCAGGAGACAAATAACCAGACAAAGGCGAAGTAGAAGATACATCCAAAACCTATTGCAATGCAATGACAAAAGATTACTACATGAGTTCTAAAGATGCCTTGATTGAGAGCATAAACAACTAATAAACAATCTTAAGTGTACAAAGAGTTCATGCTTATGTACCATGGGGCTTTCACCATGTATGTAAAATGGATACAAGATCAACGGCAGGAGTAACAATGCCAATGCACAAACTGCACAAAACTGTAGAGGAAGTTGAAGGCAATCAGCTCTAAGATTGAGCAACACATGTGATAGCACAAAAATTGATGTCATAAATTAAAGAGCATAACAAATATTGAATTATTATGTGCACTCACTGCTGCATTATGCCAAATGCCAGCACAGTATATACGAAGGGTAGAAAGACGTGGTAATGCCTGCAGGAACTCGTCCTTGAAAGCCACAAGAGCTCCAGGAAACAACACTGCTAAAAACACTGCAATGTATTCGATTTGTATGCCCTCGCTGCATGCCGTAAAAGTGGCACCTACAGTACCAATCATGAGATTTATTGCTTCCATGTATTCCAATCTATAAACTTACCAATTTGTTCCTGATTGATTCATCATAGATTACATAAGCAAATAACTAGTGAACAAATTTTAAAGACATATCCATCTTATGTACACTAACAAACTGACAACGTGTAATCTCACTGGATCACCATATTGTGAATCCATAAAATCAAGTGTAAGGCATCTCACTAAGCCTGCAACTAGCTCCAGTCCTTTGACTCAAAATGTAGCAACCACCCCTCCACCAAAAAATTACGAAACTTCTTTACTAAAACAAATCAGGCCTCTACTCTCCGGCTCTCCCATTTTCTATCTATTTCAATTGAAGTGTTGGAATCTTGAAATGTCATGCATCATATATGATATGACATATTGAATGTTCAGATAACAAAACTTATTCCTTGCCTAGTATTATTTTCTAACAAAGAAGAAAAATGAACACTCACACAGAGAATGCTTCACCCCCAAATTGTTAGTCAAAATTACATCATTTGTATAACATCTATGAAGAAATGTTTTCAATTGAAGTTACCTAGAGCAAAGCTTATTTCTTAGCTTGAGCACTGATTTTCTAAGCCATGGAAAGAAGAAATGCACACACACAAATGGGAGAGAGAGATAACGCCACCCCCCCCCCCCCCCCCCCCCCCGCAAAAAAAAAAAATGCCAAAATTAGGTTATCTATTTAACATTTACAATGATTTCAATTGAAGCTAGTGTTACCCATTACAATTCTTGAGCAGTTTAATACTTAAAAAAAATGAAAAATTAAGATTTTTCACTCATTTTCATGGGTCGATTTGGCACGCGGTACTGGTACGAATACGGGGTACGCTCTTTCTCAGGTACGTTGTGCGGTGAGGCCACCAAGAGCTAAAGCCAATTGCTAAACAAGGAAAGAGGATCGCATTGATTTCTGGTAAAGAAGAAAGGTGAGTTGCATGGGGGAGCGTCACACTCTTGATCTTCGAAAGCTTTTTTTTTATTTTTTGAGATTTTCGTGGTTAGCTTTGGATTCTTATCCGGATCGTTTTCACTACTATAAAAAATTATATATACTGACACATACGTAAACTCAATGAGTTACTAGTTATTTTGTACCCATAATAGTTTTTACTATTTGTTTAATTATATATGCATACACATATAGTCAATATTTATTTGGTATTTTAGTATGTCTCTGGGCAAATCAGGACTCACAACAACATAACTGCTAATAATTATTAACAAGAAAAGTAATGGTTACATATTTGAATTACAAAAAAACAAAAAGTCATAATAAAAATTCTAAGGCAATTAAAATTAAAATTAGGGTACTAGTGTAAAACCCGGGTAAATTTGAATTTTTGTGAAAAAGGTAAAACGGTAATTTGTCACTACGGTACGGGTTGAAAAACCCAAATTTTTCTAGAACTCGGATGACGAAACAAGCCTCACCGTTGGATTCGTCGTCGCGAAATCTAGTTACCCCCGTCAATTTTCGTCGAATTCCGAAACAGTCGAATTTTTTCACATTTTACGAGGCCGACCGGGTGTCAGATGACCTCAAAAACGAACTCGGGACTTAAATTTCGAAAAGTGGATAATAATTTAAAGGTAGTTCATATAAAAATATTTTGAACTTAAATCAGGACGAAATTTAATCGTTTCGGAACGAAATCGGATTTGGGAATTGGGAATGTGTGGCACAATGTGGACCAAGCATTCCAAAGGGTATAAATAGGAAAAAAAAATCAGATTTTCTCTCCATTCTATCTGCTCGGTTACGTTGGAGAGAGGAAGAGAGGGAAAAGAGAGAGTTCAAGACTTCTCTCTACGATCTACGAAGTTTCGTCGGTCGGAATCCTTCGGGCCAACTATTAAAGTTGATCTACGCGACGAGGACTACGCCTACGTACCAAAAAGAACAGATTTCACCGAAATTTCCAAGATGAGATTTTGGGAAATCAAGGGTTTTGACTTGGGTTGTATTCTTGAAGGTTCTACCGTTGATTTTACGCTTCAAGAGATAGGGTTTTCATCCTAACTATGTTTATTCTCAACCTAGGTTTGTGATATGGAATGGGTAGGTTGTTAAAGGTATATGACACTTGCCTATTGTTGTAAAATTGATGAAATGGGTATTAGAAATGGGTAGAATAAATTCTATCTTGAATTGAGTATGTAGAAATTACTGAATGTAATTTCTTAAGTTATATGATGAAATTGGACATTTTATGTGACTACATGATTTAGTGTCTTGAAGGTATTTGATTAAACACCTATGTGAAATTAAGTGTATTATTGCATAGATCATTTATAACATACGTGAAAAAATTGTTGTTGAATGTAAATATTGATATATATTTATGATATATTGGCATTGTGATGATTTATGGACAATTATATGATTTGGATATAATTAGTCATGGAATGTATGGAATGTGTTGAAATGTGGTTGAAATAGTTCATATGGCATTCATTACATATAGATATGATATTGATATTGCAATTATTCATTACATTGCATATGCACGGAGACATCACATTCATGGGCATTAGGCATGAGTGGGGGTGTGTGTGCATGTCTTTGAATCAAACATCACTCTTGGTGGTTGATAAGTGGACTCAGTATAGTTGGAACAAGGTTCAATAGAGTCGCACAGTTGCATGAAAAAGAAAAACTTGTGTCGGGTATAGAGAGAAGGGCTAGACACTCCCTCAGGTGCAAGACCCGGTTACTGGTTTATACACTTTCGTCAATGCAAGTCCAAAAAAGTATAACGGTGTACGGAACCGGCAGTGAGATTCCAAAATCTGAATACCCAACAACTGACACATGTTTTTTTTTTTAAAAGGCCATTGGATGTGCAACATCAATGGCAAAGGCTTGGAATGCCCGGTTTTATACTCATGGCATTGCATGGGTGATGGGAGCCGGTGAAGGCTCAGATTAAAGTGCATGAATGAATCTCATCTCATTTCATGGCATGACATGGTGATTTCCAACATTAGATTGCATATTCTTGATTGGAATGGTTGTTGTTTGCTGAATGTTGCATGTGAACATTTCATATGCACTTAGGTTGGGAATAGCCTCTTTAGGAGATACCTTATTGAGCGTGACTCACCCTTTATGGGAAAACGTTTCATTCCGGGCCTCAAGGAGGAAAAAAAGCTGACTTGTGACTTTTAAATCACGTTTTGTAAAACAATTGTAGAAACTTAGTTTTTGGCATGTAATTATATGAAAATGACTACAATGGACTTGTATGAACCATGTTGTATGTAACACTATGTTATGGGAGTTTGGGTTGATGTTGTACATGTTTGGGATGGATTGGAAATCGAAAACGGATAAAAAAGGGGAAAACTCTAGACACCTATTGTTGGCGTTCGGACGTCATTCCACGTTCAAACGTAAGAAGCTTACAGTACTCGAGGCTCTACAGAGAATCAAAGTACTGTGAGTAACCTTAGTTCGAACGCCATTCCACGTTCGAACTCCATTTTCACGTTCGAACGCCATTCCACGTGCGAATATAAGGAGCTTACAGTACTTTTGCATCTCTGCAGAGAACCAAAGCACTGAGAGCAACCTCCGTTCGAACGCCAGTCCACTATGGAAATTGAGGTTTTGTTAAAATCTCAATTTTTTTGAAATTGGATTTTGGGTTCTGTTGTTCAAATGATATAAATGGACATTAAATGAGAATAAATTATTATATATTGGACCTCGGATGGGTCATGGGCATAGTTGTTAGTATCGTACGATACGCGATACGTATCGTACGATACGTTCCGATACGGAGCCAAAACGATACGGATCGTAGGTCTGTATCGTTTTTGCGTCGTATCGTCCGATACACGATACGCTTTTACGATACGATACGTATCGGTACGATACGAACGATACGCGCAAAAGCTATTTTATTTTTTTATTTTTTTTCTGGAACGACGTCGTTTTGTATTAATAAGAGGCTGATTTTTTTTATCCTTGCCACTGAAACGACGTCATTTAGTGGCTAGGGTTTACAAAAAAAAATAAAATCCCTCTTTTCCTCTCCTCTGCGATGTTTGCTGCCTAATTTATTTACAAAGCCAAATAATTTTTTTTTTTTTTAATTATTACAAAACTGCAGCTGCCTTTTTGGTCCCTAATTTATTTACAAAGCTATTTATTTGATAATTTATTTGGTCCCTAATATATTTACAAAGCTATAGTTGTGAACTTTGCATTATAATATAAGTGAACTATGTTGATGACTTGAATAGTTGGTGGAGTATTAATGAAATTCTATATTTTTATGAGTGTAATCTTTTTTTTTCAAAGGTATATATATTTTATTACTATTTATTTAAAATTATACCGTATCTTACGATACACGATACGATACGCTATTTTTAAAAAACGATACGTCTTCCGATACACGATTTGATAACTATGGTCATGGGGTTGAATGGCATACAGGTTGTCCGTTTGAGAGAGCCCGATACAAGGGAGACTCTGCCTAAACTCTGTGTTGTTGTGATCCCGGTAAAGGGGATGTTGTGCCGTGGTGTCGGGTTATGCGACATTCACGGGTGTTTTCAAGGGTTGACGGTTAGTCAACGGGTTGACAAAGGACTCCCGATTTTAGGAACGTCACAACTAGGGAATGACTAAATACTTGAATAGAAAATAAAAATAAAAAACATAACTAACTAACAAATCTCAAAATAAAAATAACTCAATTGTAAATCAAATTAAAGCACAATGCTTAATTGTCAACTATTTTCTCCTTATCTTTTGGAGTACTCAATTTTCTTGCGAAGTTAAAAATTTGAGTTTGATGTAGCCGGAACAACGAAGTGGTGGCCTGCTAAAATAATATAGAAGCATGCAAGGATGGCGCTTCATGATCTTCCTCGGTAGCAATGGTACTATGGTAGAACTATCCATATAATCAACCTTTAAGGATTTCCACTACAAATCCTCCAATCACACAATGGATTCATCTATATATGTGCGGTCTGGATTGATGTCTTATTTCTTTAAAGGCCCATCTCTATAACTTCCAGTGAAACGTGATTGAAAATGAATATTTGAATAAATGAAAATCAGTTTGTCAGCTCTTGTAGAATTCAATCTATTTCTATAGATATTGTGAAAGAATGACTATGTACTCCAATTTCTTTAAGCTGATGAACTTGTAATTGGCTGGGATAATATATTATTATGAAAAAAAATAATAAAACAAAGATAATAATGATAGATGACAATACAATAAACAACAATAAATTTAAATTAATACATTTTCACCACATCTGTTAATTCTGGAGTGTCTGATGTGGACCACTAAGCAAGAGCATATTCACAACATCTGTTTGAGAAGCCACCATAGCATGGAGACCCTTTCGTGAATGAAAATTTGCATATTGTTCTCATAAAAGTTTTGCTTATTGTACATTTTATGCTATCTTTCTAAATGCTTGCATAATACCTATGATCACTTCCTTGTCTTGATTTGGGGTTTTCTTAACTATACCTCATGGTGCTAACTTAGAAAGATATTAAGTATCATAAAACCGTGGTGTTAGTACAAACCCAAGACAATGTAAACGAACATTCATCTTCTCCAACCTATGAACCACAATTTTTCAATCTGGCAAAATTTATTAGTGTGCTCTCGTAATATATTTTATGTCACCAAACATATTGTCCATGTTTTCATATATCTCACCCATTTTTTTACCATACCCATCACATAATCTAATAAGAAAAAATATTGGGTTTATGATACTTATGACACTCTCCACATCATCCCAAAATTTCTCCCCGTTCACGGGTTTTGTAACCAAAGCACCTAACTTCCTTGTGTGTTTCATCCCTAATTTTTAACAATTTTTTCCAGGTCTTAAGAACAACAGTAGTTGAAAGAGACTCTCTACAGTCAACAAGTTGCATCAACAAAATATAATGTGATACAAACATAATTTTTCCCACTTTTAATAACTCCAATTTTGACTTGAGTCTTAAATATAGTCAAAGCATGAGTATGGTTCAAGAAATATTTTACAATCAACTTTCCCCTTGTATAAGTATTTCTAAACCATTCAAATTCCTTTACAAAGTCTTTAAAAATGAGATTCAAAGTAGGGTAAATTATACTTTGACCCCCTCAACTATGACTCTTTTTCACTTTGCCTCCTCAACTATCATATTTTTCACATTGCACCTCAACTACGTGATTAGTTTCACATTACCTCAATTATTAACGTCCATTACATATTTAATGTAAAGTTATTTCATTTTGCCCCCTAAACTATGTATTTTTTTTTCACTTTGCCCCGACACATCAACAATTTCCATCCAAAAATATAACGGATATTTGGGATTAGGGCAATATAAAATAATCAAAGTAGTTGTGAGGGCAATGTGAAAAATTCAATAGTTGAAGAGGCAAAGTGAAAAAATTGTCATAGTTGAGAGGATCAAAGTTTAATTTACCCTTCAAAGTATGAACAACACAAGGAGATAAATTTATGTTTGTGTACTTTTTCTACCTTCTTTTCTGCAAGTTTGCAATTTGTTGCGTTGTCAGTCACTACTTGAATGACAATTAACGGGCCTATTTGTTCAATCACTTTCGACAAAAAATAAGTTATTGCTTGACTTATTTTCTCTATCCCCGAAAAATCTTCGGCATATAAAAACATAGCTATACGGTTATTTGCGACAATGATATTAATTAATGGTTGATGCTTGACATTGGTCCACCCATCTAATACAATTGATACCCCATGAGAATACCATGTATCTTTAACCAGAATCAAATTATTTTAAACGCTTCTTTTATACTCATCCAATAATATAGTTCTTACTTTTTCATAGGTAGGAGCCTTACAACTTTTAGATCCTTTATTTATAGCTGCAATCATCTCATTGAATTTAGGATTTCCCAACATATTCAATGGAATTCCATTAACACACAATCCCTTCACTACATTCATGTCAACCATATCTTGATACATCGCTTGAATGCATCTTCAATTGATCCAGTCATTGAAAAAGGTTGTCCCTTCATCAATGTAAAAATTTTCAAGAATGAATAAACTCCTATTTATTCTGCCTTATGTACTATTTCTAACAATTTTCAATATTCAGTCCGATTATTCATCACTATTGAACACTGTTTAATTTCTATTTTTCTTCTGCGTGGGACACCAAAAAAATGGTAATGCCTTCGGGTATATGAACTTGTAAATCTATGACCACAATGTTTACATATCAACTCTTTGATCCCCTAGATTTTTTCCTTGAACTGCACCAATCAGATTGACTTCATTAGCGGTTTCAACTTCACATCAACTTGTAATTGATCTGGTTGTGTGTGTTATTTTTTGGTGGTTGGCTAGTGTTATCTTCTTCTAATTCTTCAATATGTTCATGTCTGTCAGCAAAATTATCCAAATTTTGAATATTACAATCATTTTGTTTTTGGGAAAAATCTTGTTCTTCCGTCCTCCTTTTCCCAAAAACAATTTTTTCAAATTATAATAGCCCAATACTACGTACGGAGATGCTGAATAAAGACTGTAATTCAATAGGGTAATTGAGATGATAATTTATGGGGCAATAATTCTTGTGAAAAAAAATCAAAAAAACATTTATAGGGCTACATGCAACACTGTAGATGTGCAAAGGAAGCCCACGCTTAATTAACCCTAAAGGATGTTTTGACTTTTTTACCCCAAATAGGTTTTCATGTCACATAAAAGAGGGCTTTTTTAGACTTTTCACCCAAACATACCATTAGGTCATTTAAGGCTACCAATTGCCTGTTCAATAAAGAAAATGCTACCAAATTAACCAACTACGGGGGGAGGGAGAGCCTCAGACGAGACGAGACGAACACGAATAATATCAGATAAGACGAACACAAAGAGTCTCAAACAAATCCTTCTAACAGCGGCAACCGACCCAGATACAACTTTTGATTGATGAATAGAGAGTGCAAACTTTTATTCGAAGTACAAATTCGAAGGCTATGCGTACAGATTGACCAGCTGCGAGTGAGAATGCAATCAATCTAGTATGTAACTCAATCGTCACTAAATTTTGCCTCTATCTCTTGGCTTTTTCCTTCCCACTTGTGTAACCTGCACTGTGAGATTTGGTGTTTGATTGGAGTTAGGGTTTTCATTAGGGGTTTGGTTTTTGATTTAGGGATAAATTAAAATTGGGGGTCATTGAGATAGGCAATCCTAGTCGCGAACGACCCCAGTTAGGTTCATGTGACCCAGATCGCGGGTCATAGGACCATGTGCGTTTTTGTTAACCGTGTGCCAAATGCCAATGTACTATATACGAAGGAAGGGTAGATGCCAGTAGCAACTCATCCTTGAAAGCCACAAGAGCTCCAAGAAACAACACTCCTACAAATACTGCAATGTATTCTATTTGTATGCCCACGCTGCTTCCCGTAAAAGTGGCACCTATAGTACCAATCATGAGCAAGGATCAAAATTTCGTTTCGGTATATTGTTTCGGTTACCACGGAAACGGAAACGTTTCAACGTATTTCGAAACATAATAAAAAAAATAAAAATAAAATACGAATTATTTTTCTAAAACATTGGTCGAAATATATCAAAATATCTTGAAATTCCTTGAAACATTCCGAAACAATTGTACAAATGTATTGAAATATTATAAAACATCTCGAAATATTATGGAATACCTCAAAATATTAGAATTTCAATTCCATCACTATTCGTTTCGGTCTCCTTGGAAACGAAAACGTTTCGGATGTTTCGACCATTTCAAAACGATATTTTGATCCTTGATCACGAGATTTATTGTCTACATATATAAACTTACCAATTTGTCCGTGATTGATTCATCATAGATTACATAAGCAAATAACTAGTAAGCAAATTTTAAAAGTAAAACAGTACTAGTCATGAGATTGATCACCTAAACATAATAGAACATGCATGCCATTCATGAAAAGCAACGAGTTTCAAAAACAATAAAGACATCCATCTTATGTACACTAATGAATACAACTGTGACATGTAATCTCACTGGATCACCATATTGTGAATCCACAAAATCAAGTTTAAGGCATCTCACTAAGCCTGCAAATAGCTCCAGTCCTTTCCCTCAAAATGAAGCAACCACACCTCCACCAAAAAGAACTTACAAAACGTCTTCACCAAGACAAATCAGGTCTTTACTCTCCGACTCTCCCATTTTCACTTTTTAACTATTTCAATTGAAGTGCCGGAATCTTGAAATGTCATATGCATCATATACCAAATGCTCAGAGAATAAAGTTTATTCCTTGCCTTGTATTATTTTCCGAACACGAAAAAAAAACAGACACTCACACAGAGAATGCGCCACCCCAAAATTGTTAGTCAAAATTACATCATTTGTATGACATCTACGAAATGTTTTCAATTGAAGCTAATTACCAAGAGCAAAGCTTATTCCTTAGCTTGAGCATTGGTTTTCTAAGCCATGGAAAGGTGAAATGCACACACACTTGCCTACATAGAGGAGGAGGGGGATCCCCCCCCCCCCCCCCCAAAAAAAAAAAAAACACAAATTGTCTGCCAAAATTAGGTTATTTATTTAACATTTACAATGATTTCAATTGAAGCTAATGTTACCCATTACAACTCTTGAGTAGTTTAATTGTTAAAAAAAAAAAGTTAAAGCATACAATTACTTAATTTTATAGTTTCATTTTACTTAAAAATAATTTGGTTTCTAGAGATATATGATATATACATAATACACATATGAAGTTTACGAGTTATAATTAAAATGTCTAAGCTCCACCATGCATGGGATTGTCCAATCAGGTGCTCTAGTTGATAAATCCGTAAAAAAAAAAAAACAAGATTAAAATTCTTAACCTTGCAGCAGCAAGAGCATGCCCAAATTCATGTGCAGATACAGATACAATGGTAGATATACATATGTAACCAACATCAGCAAGTGAGATACTCAATCCAAAAACCTGCAAAGATACAGGAGCAAAAGAACTAATCAACGTTGGGGGAGTGACAAATAGAATTACATCCTCAATGAAAAGGTATAATTAGTTCTCATGTAGGCCAATAAAAACTAATCACCGTCAATAAGCCCCAACATCATATAAATTACTAAAATCTTGAGAAGCTGCTTTTTGCCTGGGATATGGTTCAAGCTACTATGCTCATGCCAAACAATTCTATACCAACTGATATATATGGGATTTATTGGATTTGATCTATGGTTTCCTACTATCTATAGCAGTTAGGCCTCCATGCTTCAAAGTAGTAAGACTTGACGTTAATCCTAAAGGTCAATTTAGCAGGAGTCTACTTCTGCAGGCAATTGCAACTTTTAAAATCCTTCATTTAGTAATGCACAGCTGGGACAAAAAGCAGTCCAACTATAACGAAAGACTCAACATGACAAAAACCTCTCCCGTGGATCAGATCCATTGAAACCTGAGCATGAAACGTAGGGGTTCAACAAGATCTGCAATCACGCCAATCTTTGTTGTTTAAGAAATATTGGAAAGTCAAGATGGAGCTAGAGAGGATGAGGAAGTTAAAATCATAGAGTAAATTTCAGCATGAGTCGTCGCTCAATCAATTCATTGCCGCAAAACTTAAATATGACATGCTCATGGATTTTGTGGAAAGAAGTAGATTCCATTTCAACGAAGTCAAGATATAACAATCAACATTAACTGGTTGGACGAGTAAAAGAGCTTGGAACATAAAGCTAAGAGAGACTAGTACCATAATTACTAAGCAGCCATATGGGCGGTCATGAGTAACTGTAACATGTTACACAAACCACTTCTCCACTTCTACCTATTTAGAGGCTGATTCCAACATAGGTCGTACATGTACATCAATTAAAATGCAGATTGAATGCTCACCGAAGGGGAAAACCCAAGCAAAGATCCACTCAAAAGACTGCTGAGCTGGCCCTTCCCACTGTACAAATGCAGAGCCCTGGCTAATTCCCATATAAGAACCTGGTCAACCACCCATGAAAAAGAAGGAAAAATGATCTTGAACAGAATAACAGGAGATAGCTGTTTATAAGGAACTTGAAATTATCAAAAAGTTTTAGTTTCTGACCATAGTAACTCCAAGCAGTGCCGTAAGACTAAAACCTATCCCAACAGAAAACCAGACTCTCAAACACCTGTATGACAGTGCCAGTACGTAACCAGCTGAGCTCCAATTCCACAAGTTTCAAAAATATTAAAGCATTCATAACAACAAAATATGCAAAGCATATCATGTGTATTTCAAAGCCCTAATACATATATCTCACAGCGGAAAGATGCTGAAGCAATTGCCCTTAGTCATCCTACATCAGAAAGTTTGTAAAACTGTTACTCATGAAACCAACTTCAGAAAATCAGGAAAAGCTTAAGACTACTTCACCTACAAACGCTCGACACCCCCATATTGAAACTATATGAAAACCCAGGCCATCCAGAAGCTACAAAAGGCCTTAGGGTCCCTTAGGAAATATTTCATATATTTTACTTCTGTATCTATCTCTCTCGTTCTTTTCTTAGAATTCTAGGTGTGTTTGTTCTCTCTGCCTAGTTCTGTCAAGAAAATTATCTTCATCCGAGTTCAAGAGGGGAACGTAACAAGGTTTTTTCTGTGCCCTCCACATCCAATGAGTTCACGTCGGTGGGAACTAGACTATCAGTGACCTGTTACACCGACATATATCTCCGAGGACCGAGAACTACTTTTCATTGCGGTTCAGCCAAATCCGATGAGAGTCCTCCTTCGGCTACCTTTTGTTACATATCACATTCACCAAAAATATATTAATTTTACTTTACAGAAAGGAAAAGGGTAGAGACTACAATTGACAATTAGAGGGATACGACACTAGAGCAAGGCGAAGTGGGAAATAAACCTTGCATGTCTTCGTCCGAAACGGAATAGTGGTTCATTCAAGGCCGATGTCTTGAAGTCACAGTACCTGTAGGAGTTATTGAGAGAAATTGCATGATCTCCTGCTCAGAATTTATGATGAGGGAAAGACAGAGAACATGTATGCGTACCAACAAGAAACAGTGTTGGACAGGTGCCTGACGCGGAGGGGCAGGAGGGTCTGATTTTGTCCTCTCCTAGCCCTCCTCACTCGCCTTCCATCCATCTTCACTTCTCTACTCTTCTCTCTGCAATTTACGCTCTCGGGATTCAGCAGGGACCGTATCTTTGTTTTGGTTTTGGCTCCACTTTGATTCGCTGTAAGTCTGAGCAAAGGAACCTTCCGGTTGCAAGCGTTCTGGAACTAGGGTGTCCATATTTTATTTTATTTCCAATCCGGAGAAAAAATTTGTTTGACTTATCTATCCTATACTATTTCTATCCAAATTCCATCCAAAATAATTGAATAAGAAGTCGGATTAACACATTTTTTCGTTATTAATTTTTGAATTATTTTAAAATTTTAATTAAGTAACTTACATCAATTAACTAACATAATAAACCAATAACACTAAAAAACACAATAAATTCGATAATACATAAACAATTATAATAAAATACAACAAGAAAGCCACAAAACATCAATACATCATATATAAGAAAGTCATACACATCAATAAAACATTAGGGCTTCTGGATTTTTGAATTTTAGGGATTAATATATATATATATATATATATATATATATATATATATATATATATCTGTGTGTGTGTGTGTGTGTGTGTGTGGATGTGTGTATGTGTGGAGTAGGGTAGGAATACGAAAATTTTGTAGTATTCCGCATTCTTACCAAAAAGTCTTCCATTGGCCTACTTTCATGTAGCCAATCAATAAAGTCCGGTAGGATAGAGTAGGGTTGAAATTTATGGGTAATCGGAACTTTAAACAACCTTATCTTGAACTGAGACTTCCAGTGCAACGAGGCATCTAAAAATCACCTATTTTTATGTATGCCATCGGAGATTTAATTTACACACGTGCTCAGAATTTAATTCAATGTAGTTGTTGAATTATGAAAAATACTATGGATAATTCTTTATCCATGAATTTGTACACCAAAATTTAGCATTGCTCAAATACTAATTGAATCTAATTTGAGGATCTAATTCAATGCTCATTAAAATAAAAGTGAATTATATCTAATATTGAAATTTATAATTAATCTAAAGATCAAAATGATTACATATGATTAGATCATTTAATGAGTACATGTGGAATAGGTCACATGACGAAAAAGACACGTGTCAATCATCATGAAGAAAAGAGTGAATAGGCAGTGCCTCTGTCTTAGAAATGTTCGGTCAGTCGAGTTGTATCACAACTAGCCGAACTGGCTCAGGACCTAGCTGAGCAAATGACAAAGTTGCTCGGTCAATGAAGGAATTGAGCAATTGATAAAACCGATCAAGATAAAAGAGTTGGTACTTATTTGACACACAACCTTCACTAGGGATAAGATTGAACCAAGAGATAACTAGGCCCTCACGAGTAATTAGGGGCGGTGTAAAACCAAAAAAAAAAGAGTCTATCTAAATGATAGGTGGACATTATAAAAGGTGACCTAAATCATAGGTAAATCGGAAAGGAAGCCTAAAAAGGTTTCAATACAAATTATGGAAGATTTGGCTAAAGAATAGTTGTGCCATCTTATTCAGCCAATAGCAAAACCCTAGAGAGGGTACAAACTACTATAAATATCAGGTAAAGCTTAAGTTTAAAGTACATACTTCTTTTCCTGTAATCTTGCTTGCTAATTCTCAGAGTCTTTACTAATTTAAGCATTAGAGTGCCTTCGTCTGATTCACCCTCGGTCCTTTGTAGTTTTTTTGTCTTGTAGGAAGAAGAAGTTTTCTTGCTCGTTTCTCCCAAAATTGTATTTCAGAATTCATATCATCGTCAATCAAAGGTATAAGATTTTTTCATCGTATAATTGACGCCATCTATGGGAAACGAGCAAAGTCAACCATGTCAAACCTACGGAGCATACTTGGGTTACCTCCTAACCACCAAGAGTTTAACGAGTATGATCTTGCACGCCATTACTGATTAGCACAAAATATTGCATATCATGTATCTCTTTGCACCTTTTTATACTTGTTTTTGAGGTGAAAATGTGAGAAAATGCATTTAATCTAACAATTAATGGAGTTTTGTGTGATTGCAGGTAATGGCATGTGTTAAGCTTCCATCATAGTGCTTAAAGACAATGGAGAAGAAGGGGAGGCTTAACGGGCGGCTCGGAAGGTCAAGAAACAAAGAAAATGGCAAATCAAGTGAAAACCTACCGGTAGGTTTGGTCATAAACCTACCGAAAGGTTTTGTACACTGGAAATCTTCTACTGCTGCCTCTGCCAAAACCTACCGGAAGGTTTTGCACACTGGAATTGTTCTGCTGATGTCTTGATAAAACCTACCGGTAAGTTTTGTCATTGATCTATCGTTAGGTTTTACCCAGAAACGCCAGAAAACTGCAATCTCTTCTTCAATTGCTCCGTGGGCCCACCTCTGCTTCTCCCACACACACCCTGACACACTCTACATACAAACATGCTTCCCCACACCTAAAACTTGACTTTGGAAGAAAGAGCATGGAAAAGGAAAAGAGTAAAAGGGGGAGGCATGGTGGGTTGCAGGCATGGCATGCCCTTACTTGTGCAAGTGTCAAATCATTTCCCATGGATGGGAAGTCTGCTCTCACATACCATAGAGGGGCTGATGGACGAAAATGACTAATCCTTACACCATTATTCAGCTTTACATAGTTTTAGAGAGAGAAACTCCCAAGGAAGAAAACATAGTTTTAGAGAGAGAGTTTGATTTTTGCATTTTTCTCACTCATTTCACTTGTAACAAGTTGTATTTCACTTGTAATCTTTATTTCTTGCACTTTAATCTCATTTATTTCAAGTGTAATCAAGTTTAGTTTCATGTTCTTGAATTTCTATGTTTACATTTGGGTTTTCTTTCCAAATCTTTGTTGTTGGGTATGAAATGAATTCTCTTTTGTAGTTTAACTTTTTATTGCATCAATACAAGTTCAAGGCTTTGCTTCATCTCTATTTCATCTCTAGTTCATCTCCATGTTTCTTTACAATATGTATGCTTTTGCTTTGAATATGGGTAGTTAAGCTTTTTGTTGGCTAATCCAAGGAAAACTTCATCTTGGGTATGCTAAATCAACTCTCCCCCATTCTTCCTTGTAGTGTAAAGTGTTTGTTTTGACTAGGTTGAGTGCGGACGTGGTTGTGAGCTCTTAATACACCGTAGGCTTGTCACGGGGTATGCTTGAGCTTACATCTCACATCAGTCCCTCACTTCCTACGAATCAATCAAACACCTAGGCACTATTGGTTAAATGAATTGAGTTAATTTGGCATTCCCATTGGAATGACCTCTTCGGATTAGCCAACCTTATTTTTCTTGCATTTTATCAAAAATCCTCACTCCCCAAAACACAAACTTACAAGATTTTACATTTTTCTATTTTTACAAAATCACCTTCATCATAATTCAACCTTCCTTCCCTGAAGAGACAACCTTGGAATACCCATTCCAAGTAAAACACGACAATTGAAAGTCTCTCTTGGCTTGGGGAGCACTTTTGCACACACACACACACATTTTCATCCACACACATGTTTTTCCCATTTCTAACATCGAACCCAAGAGAGAGTGACACTCCCCTACTCATATAAGCCATATACACACAACCGCGATCATGTGTGGAGATTAGGGTGAATGCAACCAAGCAATTACCAAGTGTTCTTACCCTAGGATATTGATATCAGTGAAGATGCTGCTAGAATTCAAATGAGGAACGATCAAACCCTGACAATATATCATCTGGTCGATACCACCAGTAGGATGAGGCCCGCCAAGATGATGCCCCGAGTACCGACGGGGAGATCTCGACTTTCATGAAATTAGTTCAGTCCTTCTAGGACCAACTTGATTCTTGTGATGCAATGATCAAAAGGTCCCAAGAGGAGGAACAGAAACTCAAATAGGAGAACGAGATGTTGAGAGAGGCCTTAAGGAGATCACAAGATCGAGAAGTCTAACCACATGCAACAAGGATTAGGGGAGAATTTCCCCGACTTGAGCACAGCCCTAGATCCGACCAGTATCGGGAGAGACGCAAAGACAACACACAATATAGGCATGGGAGAAGGAAATCTTCTCAGGTTGAAAATCATGAGCAAAGCCGGAGGTGCATTTTAACTAAGGAGCCTAATAGCCGGTTAAAGCACCCCAAGCAAAAACCAACTAGGGAATTGGCCAAGAGGGCCACTAGTGAGTACTCTGGGGGAATGAAGGTGACCCGATGACACACATCTGCCACTATAGACAACTTATGGCTATCCACGGGAAGAACGAGGCACTGATATGCACGATATTCCATAGTAGTTTGGGATAATCAATAATGAAGTGGTATGACAACTTACTAAGAAACTCAATTGACAGTTGGGCACAATTGGCCGAACAATTCAATGCTCGATTTATCACTAGTAGTAGGCATCCAAAGGACATTGAGGCTTTACTCTCCCTAAAAAAGAAACAAAGAGAGATGCTACGAGAATATGCTAATCGTTTCTAAGAAACAATGAATGAGATAGAAAGTTGTAACCTAAAAATTATAGTCGCATTGTTCAAGATTGGAAAGACAACCAGTTGTACCAGTCCTTGACTCAGTGCCCAACCATTGACATGGAAGAGTTGATGGCTAGGGTAGAGAAATATGTGAAGGTCGATGATAAGATCGATAAGGAGGTTAACTCTGACCAGTGGAGCAGAAAACAAAATGTAAGAGATAGGATGCTTATGCTTTCAATTACATGCATAGAATGAGATATCTTACCTTTGGTTGTGGATCACCCTCCAAAAATGACTACCTTTCTTCTACTTTTAATTTGTGTTTCATTCACTTCCATTGCTTTAGCTTCTTTCTTCCCTTAGAGGAGTGAAACTCTTCCACTTTTCTAGAGTTTCGCCAAAGCCGTGAATGGTGGAACGTGATTCACTCATTCTTTGTCGAAGATCGACTCCTTGTTTATTGTGCTTTGTTTTGTGAACCCTCTACTTGGAGGAATGAGCATCACTCACTTTTCTAGCTTTACCAAAGCCATGAAGAGTGAATAGTTTCTCATTCACTCTTTAGAAAGAGAAGAAGGACATGTACAAATTATCCGAAAATTATATTTGTGCAATTTCGATTATGCTTAATGCTTTATATTCTCCATACTTATTGAATAATTGATTGCATCTAGCAAAGCTAAGGTACTTTATATAACCAGGAGTTCTTTCTATGACATAGATAACTCTTGCATAGAAAGACTCGTTTGTTCAAGGCAAGTACCCCCGCTTGATCTTCATGACTACCCTTCAATCTTCACCATTATTGTGCTTCAATTAAAGAATGGAAATGGAACATTAATGTCATGATTGGATGTCTTGTATAAACACTTGCTTGTTTGTAGAAGGGTTAAGTCTCGGCACAGATAATTCTTGTAAACTTCTAGAAAGACATCGGAATCATGTTCTTAATTCTCATAATCCACTTTTATCTTCCGATTAATCTGTTGTTGACACAGGGGTTAATTGAGTTATCAAGCACAAGTATAACAAACCAGATAATTGACTACATGTCTAGATCCTTGAACTAAAGAGTGACTTTTTTACATTAAAGCTTATCTCATATTTTGTTTATAAAATTCTCTTGGAAAGAATCTTATATTCTGTCTAGGAAATCTCACACCTCACACAACTTCAAATCTCAAGGGTTCCAATTAATAGGTCTCCACCACTGCTTATCTCAAAACACCAACAAGAGTTCTCTGTGGATTCGACTCCAGACTCAAACCGGATTATTACTACAACTTGACCGCTTGCACTTGGGTGTACACATTTCGGATCAAGTTAAGTTTTTGGCGCTGTTGCCGGGGAACCATAAAAGTGTTTTAAGGTAAAAGGTAAAAAGACCATCAATTTTTGTATATATTCTTTGGTTTACTGTGAATAACTTTATTTTGTTTTATTTTCTTTATGTCTAAGGGCACCCCTCACTATCAAAATTTGCCGGCAGAATCTTATGAGTCTGTGAATCAGCCTGAACCAAATTCACCTAGATCAGTAGCAGACTCTTGTGAGAGTAATATGGCAAATAATGAGAGAAACGGAGAAGTCCCTATAAGAGAGGGGGAAGTGCCTAACATTCGAACTTTGCGGGATTACTTAAATCCCACAAGAAATAGTGTCCCCTCTTGTTTTGTATTTCCTGAAAATGCTCCTCTCTTTACTGTAAAGTCGGGGATAGTGCAGTTATTACCTGTTTTTCATGGATTGGATGCAGAAAATTCATATCTGCATATAAAAGATTTTGAGGAAGTGTGTAGAACATTTCAAGACAATTCTAAACTAGCCAAGATAAAACTTTTCCCTTTCTCTTTAAGTGACAGCTAAACAATGGCTAAATTCTTTAAAAGCTCTTTCAATACCTAACTGACAGACATTGCAGAATGAATTTTTTAGAAATTTTTTTCCTCTACACCGCACGAATGCACTAAAAAGGCAAATCATGAATTTTGCAGTTAAAGAAGGAGAAACTTTTTACCAAAGTTGGGAGAGATTCAAAGATCTGCTCCAATCTTGCCCATATCATGCTTTTGAGAATTGGACTTTGGTAGGATTTTTCTATGACTCCTTACCCTCTAGACTACGTCAGTTTGTCGAAATGATGGCTCAAGGAGAATTTATGGGAAAAAGTCCGGAGGAGGCATTCATTTGTTTTGACACCATATTGCTTGATGAAAAACGTTGTTGTTTCCTAACCTCTAAAAACCATCACTTAGAATGTATAGTGTATGGATAAAGGGAGTGTCACTCTCCCTTGGGATGATGTCAAAAGGAAGGCAACGAAATGGTGGTGGAAATGAAATATATGAAATGCGAAATGAACAAAAGTGCTCCCCAAGCGCAAGGAGTCTTTTGCTTGTTGTGTTTTACTTGGAAAAATATTCCAAGGTCATCCCCTCAGGGAAGGAAAGTTCAAGTGTGTGAAGGTGATTTTGTCAAAAAGAGAAAGTGTAAAATCTTTTGAGTTTTGGTTTGGGGAGTGAAGTTTGTGAATGAAAATGAAATGAAAACAAGTGTTGGCTAATCCGAAGGGTTCATTCCAATAGGAATTCCAAATCAACTCGAAGCCTTCCTCGAATAGAGCTTAGATGAACAATTGATTCGTGGGAAGTTAGGGACGAAATGGAGGTGAGGATCCAAGCATAACCCGTCACCAGGCCTACGGGATATCAAAGATTCACAACCGCATCCACTCTCAACCCAGTCAAATCGAACCATCATACTCTGAGAGGAGGAAAGAAAATGAGTTGAAATGGCACACCCAAGAGGAGGTCTCCCTTGGATTAGCCAACTTAAAAATCTAGCTATTCATGAAAGCAAGAAAGAAATAAATAATGTAAAGAGACATAATTGAAATGGAGCATGAAACTTAAATGAATGCAAGAAATCTTAAACTAAGAAGAAAAATATTCAATACCCATTTTAAAGCAAGAAATAAAGAAAACTTGGAAGCAACAATGGTGGATTGAAGAACATGTAACTAAACTTGCAAAATACTTGTAATAAATGACATTAAGGACATTAAATGAAGATTACAAGAGTCTTACAATAAATTACAAGTGAAAGGATTGAAGAAAATACAAAAACATAAGCTTTCTATCTACTATTCATCATCTTCTTCCTTGGACTTTCTAAGCTTAGATAGCCACACTCTCAAAGCTTGTGTGAATGCTGAATATATGGAGTGTAGAGACTTCAAATTTCGTCCATGAGGCTCCCCTAGCCTGTGTGTGCAGGCTTCCCATCAATGGGAAGATATTTGATGGCTTGGATAGGCTAGGACCAGCCTACCCAGCAACTCCCCAGGTAGCCCCTTCTCTCTCATCCTCATTAATGCTCTTGCCTCCAAAGTCTTGAAATTGTGTAAGGATGGCATGGTTATGTGTAGAATATGTCAGGGTAGGCGTGGGAGAAGTATAGGTGGGCCCCCCAAGAAGTTGGAGAAGACTTGCAGGAGTTCTGGGCATTTTGGGCTGTTTCAGAAGAGCGTACCGGTACGTCGAACTCCAGTGGCTTCAGCGTACCGGTACGCATACCGGTGCCCTTCTGCTCCAGACCAGTTTTTGTAAAATTGTCATAACTTTTGATCCAACCGTCCAATTGAGCTGAAATTTTGACACAATACATAAGACATCCAGATATACAACTTTCATGTTTTTCACTTTTTCATATTTGAAGTGGATCATGGTCGAAAATGAGACAAACAGCAGTACTATGTCAAAACTTTGGGAAATCAGTGGGCTAAACCTTCCAAATTTCATTTTTCTTGGTTTCTTCACCTTTAAGCCTCCAAATCCTCATTTAATGTGTCCATCTATTCACCACTCATTCATCCTTAGTTGCAAGGTTATAAAATCCATCATTTACGCTATAATTACCTGCAACAGCGAAAATTCAACATTATTCATAATTTCGGCTAACTCTAAGTACTTAAATACAAAGTTGAGTTAAAATGCATGTAATGAGGCCGTGAAATATGCAATATTTTGTGCTCATCACATATCTGACAGTTCTCAGATGTGGGACTCAGCTTCTCCTACCACTGTAGAAGCCAAACTATCTACTTCCCAAGGAGGTAAGTATGTCTTGAGAGATGATGATGACCTAAGAGCAAAAATGTCTACTTTGTCTCGAAAGCTTAAAGCTTTAGAGATGAAGAAGATTCATCAAGTTGATGTTAGCTCTTCCATAGAACAAGTGTGTGGAATCTGTGCGCTAACAGGACACCCTACTGGGGAGTGCCCTACCATCCCAGCGTTTAAGGAGGTCTTGTTGGAACAAACAAATGTAGTTTCCAACTTCAACAAGCCTTAATCCAACTCATACTCTGAAACATACAATCCAGAGTGGCGGAACCACCCGAACTTTAGTTGGAGGAACACACAACCGACGCCCATGAACCAACAACAAGGTTCATACCCACCACCTCAAGGACCTCCTGCATATCAACCATACCAACCACCACAAAAGAGGAGCCTTGAGGACACACTGATTCAGTTCATGCAAAGCCAAATGAACTATAACAATAATTCTACACATGCTTTCATTGATTTCAAAACCCAAACCACTCAATCTTTCGAGGATCTTAAAAGCCACATCCAAAAGTTGACCCAATCCATGGCCACACATGAGAAGGGCAAGTTCCCTGCCCAACCAAAGCAACCACAAGGCCAATTCCATGTGGGGAACCCTTCAACCACAAGAAACCCACATGACCAAGCCCAAGTTGTCACTACACTAAGAAGTGGCAAGATGATTGACAAGACCATCAGAGACATGCTCATTCCAAAGCCAAAACCTGAGTCAATCCAGTCAACTCATCATTCGAGCCTGAACCAATTGAGACTGAACTTGAAGCAAAACCTGAGCCTATGATTGAACAAGAGCCAGAACCTTTTGAGGAAAGAGAGCCTTCATGTTCCATTCCTGCCCCTTTTCTTCATAGACTCAAAACCAAACAGAAGTTGAAAAATCAGCCTGAAATTTACGAGCTTTTTAAGCAAGTAAACATCAGCATCCCACTTCTGGATGCAATCAAACAAGTTCCGTCTTATGCCAAGTTTCTAAAAGACTTGTGCACAGTCAAGAGAAGCCAAAATGTCCAAAAAAGAGCTTTCCTAACATTACAAGCCAGTGCCCTTCTTCAACACAAAACCCTTCCAAAATACAAAGACCCAGGGTGTCCGACTGTGTCGTGTGTCATTGGAAACTTCAGAATTGAACAAACACTGTTAGACCTTGGAGCCAGTGTTAATTTGCTACCATACTCTGTTTACTAGCAGTTGGGTCTGGGTGAACTCAAACCCACTTGTGTCACGCTCCAGTTGGCCGACAGATCTGTCAAAACCCCTAGAGGCATTGTTGAAGATGTACTTGTCCAAGTGGACAATTTTGTCTTCTCTGTTGACTTCATTGCTCTAGATACCCAGCCAGCAATACATTCGGAGAACCAAATTCCCGTCATTCTTGATCGACCTTTCCTAACAACTTCCAATGCACTAATCAATTGCAGGAATGGAGTCATGAAATTAACTTTTGGGAATATGACTCTCGAACTGAACATTTTTAATATTGCTAAGCACCCAGAAGAAGACAAGGAAAAAGGGGAAATAAACTCCATTGAATCTTTGATACAGAAACACCTGAATGACACACTCTGTGAGAACCCTACTGAATCTTCTCTGCTAGAGTTCATCTCATTTGAAACAACAAATGATGGCCTAAATCCACAAAGTTGCCCTACTCATGCTGTTGAGACATGGGCCCCCAAATTCGAAGAGATTTCACTGAGTGGCACAAAGCCACTCTCATCCAGTATCAGGCCACCAAAGCCTGAATTGAAACCTCTCCTATTTGACCTCAAATATGCATTCTTAGGAGAGGACGAGTCATACCCAGTGGTAATTTCATCTAAGCTCACAGACTTGCAAGAGTCTAAACTGATTGAAGTTCTTAAAAGCCATAAAAGCACCATTGGGTAGACCATCGTTGACCTGAAATGTATAAGCACGTTAATCTGCAATCATGCTATATACCTTGAAGATGATTCAAAACCCTCTTGTCAAATGCAGCGACGACTGAACCCTCACATGAAGGAAGTTGTGAGAACAGAGGTACTCAAGCTCTTAGATGCAGGGATAATCTTCCCCATCTATGATAGCATGTGGGTTAGTCCAATCCAAGTTGTGCCCAAAAAGTCTGGGGTCACAGTGGTAAAAAATGATGCAAATGAACTAGTACTAACTCTAGTTGTCACAGGATGGCGAATGTGTATTGACTATCGAAAACTCAATTTGGTAACTAGAAAGGATCATTTTTCTCTTCCATTTCTTGACCAAGTCCTAGAAAGAATTGCAGGCCATGCATTCTACTGTTTCCTAGATGGATATTCTGGGTACAATCAAATTGAGATAACACTAGATGATCAGGAGAAAACAACCTTCATATGCCCCTTTGGCACCTTTGCATTTAAAAGGATGTCATTTGGACTTTGTAACGCTCCTGCAACATTCCAAAGATGCATGCTAAGCTTGTTCAGTGACATGGTTGAAAATTTTTTGGAAGTATTTATGGATGATTTCTCTGTATATGGTGATTCCTTTGATTTGTGTCTGACCAATCTAGAGAAAGTGCTAATAAGATGTAAGGAAGTCAATCTAGTACTCAATTGGGAAAAATGTCATTTCATGGTAACACAAGGCATTGTCCTTGGTCACATTGTGTCGTCTGAGGGCATGAAAGTTGACAAAGAAAAAATAGATCTGATTGAAAATTTGCCCGCCCCTAAGACTGTAAAGGATGTTCGATCATTCCTAGGACATGCAGGTTTTTACAGAAGATTCATAAAAGATTTCAGTACCATAGCCAAACCCATGTGTCATCTTCTAAGTCAGGATGTAATCTTTTTGTGGAATGAAGCATGTCAGAAAGCTTTTGAAAAGCTTAAGAGTATGTTAATTTCTGCTCCAATAATGCAACCCCCTGACTGGACTTTACCCTTTGAACTAATGTGTGATGCAAGTGATTATGCTGTAGGTGCTGTGTTGGGACAAAGAAAGGATAAGACCATGTGATTTACTATGCAAGCAAAACTTTGAATGATGCTTAAATGAATTATTCAACAACTGAAAAAGAATTACTTGCTGTAGTTTTTGCTCTGAAAAAATTATGTTCTTATCTTGTTGGTTCGTCTGTTACTGTATTCACTGACCATGCAACCCTGAAATTCTTGCTCACAAAGAAGGACGCCAAGCCAAGACTCTTGAGATGGATACTCTTGCTCCAAGAGTTTGATCTTGTCATCAAAGACAAGAAAGGTGTCGAGAATGTGGTGGCAGATCAACTGTCTAGATTAACGTATGAATTTCATGAAGATGGATTGCCAATCAATGAGAAATTCCCCGATGAACAACTATTCACGGTTGATGAGACACCATGATACGCTGATATTGCTAACTTCCTTGCTACTGATACGTTCCCCCCGTCCTTTACCATAATGGACAAAAAGAAATTTATGAGGGAGGTTCGTAACTTCTTTTGGGAGGATCCCTACGTATTTAAGTACTATAAGGATCAAATCATAAAGCGTTGCATCCCCGCTCATGAAAGCAGCCAAGTAATGACATTTTGTCATTCTGAAGCATGCGGTGGCCATTTTTCATCAAGAAAAATCGCTGCAAAAATATTGCAGTGTGGATTTTATTGGCCCACACTTTTCAAGATATTCATGCTTTTTGTTTAACTTGCGATAGATGCCAAAGGTTGGGAAGCATTTCTAAAAGAAACATGATTTTATGGGACCGTTTTCCCCCTTCCTTTGGCTATCTATACATTTTAGTGGCCGTAGACTATGTATCCAAATGGGTTGAGGCAATTCCATGCCGAAACAATGATCACCGAACAGTGATCAAGTTTTTAAAAGAAAATATTTTGTTCCGATTTGAAATTCCGAAATCAATCATAAGTGATGGGGGTGCTCATTTTTGCAATCGTCCCTTATGGAATTTGATGAAAAAATATTTGATCTTTCACAAAATTGCAACTCCTTATCACCCACAGACCAGTGGACATGCTGAATTAGCTAATCGGGATATCAAATTAATTTTAGAAAAAATGGTGAATCCAGACCACAAAAATTGGTCGTTAAGACTAACTGATGCACTCTAGGCATACCGCACTGCTTTTAAAACAATTTTGGGCATGTCTCCTTATCGATTAGTCTATAGATAGCCGTGTCACCTACCTGTGGAATTGGATCATAGGGCATACTGGGCCATTAAAGCAATGAACTTTAACCTAGACAAAGCTGGATTAGTAAGGAAACTTCAGATAAATGAATTGGAGGAATTGGGAAATGAAGCATATGAGAATGTGAAGATTGCTAAAACCAAGATGAAAATTTTTAATGACAAGAACATTTTGCGGAAATCTTTTGAGCCTTCTCAAAAAGTCCTGTTATTTAATTCAAGACTTCGCCTCTTTCCTGGTAAGTTGAAGTCAAGATGGACTGTGCCTTACATTGTCAAAAAGGTGTTTGGACATGGAGCAGTTGAAGTGGAAAACCCATCGAACGGTAATATCTTCACTGTTAATGGTCAGCGGTTGAAACCATTTTTGGAAGACTTTGTTAAAAATGTGGAAACCATTCTTTTAATGGAACCAGAATACTCCTCTGAGATTTGGGCCTGCCGACACTCAATTGGATCGGGTCAGGAAAAATCTAACCCAACCCGACCCGACCCGCTGGGGCGCCTTGATAAGGCTCCCAATCTTTTTCCTCTTTTTTCTAGCCGCCGCTATTGGCCCCCCCTCTTCTTCTTCTTCTTCTTCCTTTTCTTCTTCATTTTTCTCTATTGACTGATAAACGACCCATCCCCTGCAAACCAATGACTACACACTCTACAAACACAATCTTTTACTTCATGCTTTGCATTTTAATCTTATATTTGCTCATGGGTGTTCTTCTCTTATTCGCACTCACACACAAAGATTTTCAGCCTACCCGAAACCTAGATCTGCGCAAAGATGAGTAATTTGTGTATTTTTTTTATTTGTAGGTTTTGGCAGATGAACAGATCTCTACCTTTCAACCTCATCTCCAAGATTCGTAAACTGGTAAATTCGAAACATTGGGGACAATGTTCTGTTTAGGTTGGGGGGTGAGAACTACAATTCATATTTGCCACCATGTGCCCGTAAATTTTTAAAATGTTTGTTGTTGTTTTTGCTGTTGTTCTTATCATATTATGTACCTTGTCTTGTATAAATTGATGATTATGTCTGTGAATCAGCTTCAATCGTCTTTGTGACTGACAGACGTTAAAGAACCAGATAGTGAGTCTTAAAGTTTAGAAAGCATGCATGTTAAACTTTTTTGGTTTAGTTTGGGAGTTCTACGCACTTTTCCATCTGATGTGCATACTATGATCATGAGAAAAGCAAGACTGGTAAGGAAGGCCGAAATCCGAGAAAAACAAGCGAAACCCCTTTATGGGAGAAGCACTTTTGCCGTGAATTATTATTTGTAGTAACTTTTGGGGCCATTATTCAAATTCATATTGATCCATTATTTGAGTAGTTGGTTGTTATGATTAGTTTTTAAAAGTTTTTGTTCTTAGTATTTTGCTTGAGGACAAGCAAAGATTTAAGTTTGGGGGTATTTGATAAGTGGGTTTTAT
Source organism: Ilex aquifolium (assembly GCA_951799425.1). Classification (NCBI taxonomy): domain Eukaryota; kingdom Viridiplantae; phylum Streptophyta; class Magnoliopsida; order Aquifoliales; family Aquifoliaceae; genus Ilex; species Ilex aquifolium. Next base: position 21,042,710 of record OX637393.1, read on the forward strand.
ACCTACGAATTGAGTACTTTCGGCTAGATGAAATTGCAAGTTTTTAATTATTTTATGTTCCTTTTTATTTGTTTTGTGTGTTTTGATGTTATTTTGTAGGGATGATCATTTGGAAGCAAACAAGATCATTTGGAAGGAAACAAGGTCAATTTAGAGCTTAAATGTTGGATTTTTGAAGGCTAAGTAACAAGGGAACTTTAGGCTTGAAAGGGGACCCGCGCCCCTGCGCCAAAACCAGCACCCCTGCACTGGAAAGGGAAGTAACTCAGCGCCCCTGTGCTGATTTTTGGCGCAGCTGCGCTTGTGTTGGCTCTGGACGCGAATTCCAACTTGTTTTTGACCCGAATTTGGACTCTAATGCCTCATATATGCTACAGTTTGAGTGGGGATATAAATAGACTGATTTTGGGGGCTGAAAACATAGAGAAGAAGACCAAGGATTGATAGAAAATTGAAGGCAATAATCGAAGGAACCGACACGAAGAAGATCGGGATTGAAGGCTAGATAGAGATTGAAGATTGCAATTAAGTTTTCATTCTTTTCTCTTACTTTTACTTCTTGATTTTCTAAGATGTTGTTTAATTTGAGAAGGATGTTTTTCAATTACATTATGAACTAAATTTTTAGTAAGATTGCAATGGAACCTAATGTCTAATTAAATTGATCTACTCTGGTTTCTAGTTTTTGTTGATCTTATATGAGTTGTTTGTCATATTTTGTGTTTAATATATGATTGTTTGGCCAACAATTAATTTGATAACCTAGATGAAATTGGGAGATGAATTCTAGGTGTAGATCTCAATATGATGACATGCATCTAGTTGATTCTTCTTCGGATTGAATAGCTGGGTTTGTGTATAGGATAGAAATATACCTATATGCCGTGTGTAGCTTTTATGAGAGTTGGAACTTAATGAATCTATTCCAACTTATTTTGCATAGGAATATAGCAATTTAATTGGGAGAGATATGCTTATCTAACTATCGGAAGAGGTTTGATAAATAATTTTGAAGTCTCAGTTAACAACTTATTTTGATCAATTAATTGGAAAGAGAGTGAAAAGATTTATACGAAGCATTATGGGAAGTTGTAATCTTAACTTCTTTTATCCGGTAAATTCAACCCTAGATTATTAAATTTAGGTTTAGTCTTAAATTAGTAAATTCATAGTTTAATTCCCATTGTTTAAATAAAATCGAATTGATATAAAGTTAGTACTTGAAAGTTATTAGCAATAATTCTCTGTGGGAACGATACTCTACTTATCACTTTGTTACTTGTTGATCGTGTATACTTGCACGTAAATTGTCAATACCAAATTCGGACAACAAGTTTTTGGTGCCGTTGTCGGGGACTTATTTTAGTAATTATTTCAATATTAATTTAAATCAATTTGATCTTAGTTTAAATTTATTTAATTTTCTGTTTTTAATTGTTTTCGCAAGCACTCTTGAATTTTGTATGCAAACACGATCTACAGGTCAGGAGCTACTACCGTACGAAGACGAAATCGAAAGAAGGCTCCGAAACTTGTGAAAACAGTGTCAAGAAGAAAACAACCAAGAAGCTATGGCTGAAGATGAACAAAAATCGTTAAGGGATTATGCTATGCCGCTTGTGACGGAAATACAATCGAGCATTCGAAGGCCCGCTATTCAAGCAAACAATTTCGAGATCAAGCCGGGTACTATTCAAATGATTCAGAATTCAGTTCAGTTTGGGGGTTTGCCTAACGATGACCCAAACGATCATTTGATGAGTTTTCTGGAGATATGCGACACATTCAAATACAATGGGATTTCTGAAGATGCAATTAGACTCTGACTTTTCCCTTTCTCACTTCGTGATAAGGCAAAGTGTTGGTTGCATTCTTTGTCGTCGGATTCTATTACTACGTGGTCAGATTTAGCTTAGAAATTCTTAGCTAAATTCTTTTCACCAGCTAAAACTGCAAGGATGAGGAACGATATCATTTCATTCGCACAGCATGATTCTGAGACTCTCTATGAAGCTTGGGAGCAATTCAAAGACTTACTTCGAAAATGCCCTCACCATGGTATTCCTAATTGGTTGCAAGTTCAAACGTTCTACAATGGGTTGTTTAGTGCTACCCGAACCAGTATCGATGCAGCTGCAGGTGGTGCAATAATGGGAAAAAATTTCGATGAAGCATACGAGTTATTAGAGACGATGGCTGCAAACAATTATCAGTGGCCTTCTACAAGGATCAATCAGCTAAAGGTAGCAGAGATTTATGAAGTTGATGCGGTTACTGCATTAGCTGCACAGGTTGCTACGTTAACAAAGAAGATTGATGCTCTAGGAGTGCAACCTATTCAGAGTGTGGCAGTTGTCTGTGAATTGTGTGCAGGGAACCATCCGAGTGATCAATGTGCAATTAATCTAGAGTCGGTACAATACATTGGTAACCACAACAGGCAGCAATATAGTAACTGACTTGATCCAAAATGTGTACACCCAAGTGCAGGCGGTCAAGCTGTAGTAATAATCCGGTTTAAGTCCGGAGTCGAATCCACAGAGAACTTTTGTTGGTATTTTTGAGATAAGCAATGGTGGAGACCTATTGTTTGTAACCTTTGAGATTTGTTGAGAGATGTAAGATTTCCTGGACAGAATATAAGATTCTTTCCAAGAGAATTTTCTTAACAAAACAGGAGATAAATACTAATGAAAAAGGGTCACTCTTTAGTTCAAGGATCTGGACATGTAGTTAATCATCCGGTTTATTATACTTGTGCTTGATAACTCAATTAACTCCCGTGTCAACAGCAAGTTAATCGGAAGATAAAGATGGACTGTGAGAATTAAGAACATGATTCCGATGTCTTTCTAGAAGTTTACAAGAATTGTTTGTGCCGAGACTTAACCCGTCTACAAACAAGCAAGTGTTTCTACAAGACATCAAATCATGACATTAATATTTTATTCTTTAAATGAAGCACAATAAGGGGGAGGATTGAAGGGTAGTTGATTAGTACTTAAACTTGACATATTATTATGACATTTTAAGACTAATTGTACTTTAATGGAGTTTAAGTGATGTCATTTCAGGCCCTAAACTGAACAAGGACCCAAAAACAACAAGTACCACACTTGGATGCAGTGCCAGTACATTATAGCCCAAAATTGGAGAAGCTTGGAACACTGTCACCACGTTCGAACGGCAGCTCACGTTCGAACGTCAACCAAAACACTGTAGCAGACTCAGATGCTGAAGAGATGGCGTGTGGCAGTTAGGAAAGAAGACTGGAGCTCTGAAGTACTTGAGTGTCACGTTCGAACGCCAACTCACGTTCGAACGTGCACTTGAGTTGATGGAAGACCAGACCACTGCAGAGAGTTGGTACTGCACTTCACAGGGACCAACAGATCACTCGAGTGAAAAGGGGTCAGAGCAAGATCTGGCGTTCGAACGCCTTCAGTGCAAAAACAGAAGAAACGTTCGAACGGCAGTCAACGTTCGAACGCCCTCAGTGCAAAAACAGAAAGAACGTTCGAACGCCAACTCACGTTCGAACGTAAACCACAGACTGGCAGCAGAGTTGTTGACTGTTCACTTGGACTTGGGCGGCAAACACTATTCTTTCACCCCCCCTGCCTCCTCCTCTTGCCTATAAATACTCCCCTTGTTGGAGAGTGAAAGAAGGGAGGAGGAGAAAGCATTGTAGGTAGTAGCATAGTGATGGAGGCTTAGACTCCCACTTTCATTGTAGTTAGTTCATTTTCCTTATGAAGTCTTTATTTTAGAGATTAGTTTGGCTTTAGTCCAACATCTCTTGCTTGTTATAACAGTAGTTTTATGCTTATGTTTATGTTTATGCTTTCATTTCTCATGCATAGAAGAGAGATAGCTCCCATCTTGGTTGAGGAAGCAACCCTCCAATCTTTGGTTGAGGAAGCCACCCTCCAAATGTGACTAGCTTTCTTCTACTTTAATTGTTCATGCATTTCACTTCCATTGCTTGAGCTTCCTTCTTTCTTAGAAGAGTGAAACTCTTCCACTTTTCTAGAGCTTGATTAAGGCCGTGAAGGGTGGAACGTGATTCACCCATTCTTTGGGGAAGATTCGCTCCGCGTTTGTTGTTACTTTATCTTTTAAAGTTCTCCACTTGGAGGGATGAGCATCACTCACTTTTCTAGCTTTAACCAGGCCATGAAGAGTGAGTAGTTTCTCATTCACTCTTTAGTGAGAGGAGAAGGGCATGTAATAGCTATCCGGAAATCATATTTGTGCAAAGTTCTTCTATGCTTAACGTTTATATCCTCTTGTTATCGGATAATTGATTGCATCTAGCAAAGTTAAGGTACTTTGTATAATTGAGAGCTCTTTCTATGACATGGATGACTCCTGCATAGAAAGACTCATCAGTTCAAGGCAAGTACCCCGGCTAGATCCTCATGACTACCCTTCAATCTCCCCCCTTACTGTACTTCACTAAAAAGAATGGACTATTAATATCATGATTGGATGTCTTGTAGAACCACTTGCTTGTTTGTAGACGGGTTAAGTCTCGGCACAGGCAATTCTTGTACATTTCTAGAAAGACATCGGAATCATGGTCTTAATCCTCAAATCCATCTTTATCTTCCGATTAACTTGATGTTGACACGGGAGTTAATTGAGTTATCAAGCACAAATATGACAAACTGGATAACTAACTACATGTCCAGATCCTTGCACTAAAGGGTGACTCTTTTTATTTAGCATTCATCTCCTATTTTGTTCAGAAAATCCCTCCGGAAAGAATCTTATATTCTATCCAGCAAAACCCATATCTCACAGCAAATCAAAAAGGTTACCATCAAAAGGTCTCTACCACTGCTTACCTTAGAAATATTAACAAAAGTTCCCTGTGGATTCGACTCCGGACTCAAACCGGATTATTACTACAGCTTGACCGCCTGCACTTGGGTGTACATTGGATCAATCGCTGTCAAGTTTTTGGCGCCGTTGCCGGGGAACCTTTGAAAGGTGCTTTAAGGTAAAAGGTAAAAAGACCTTCAACATTGTGTATATTTTGTTTTACTGTAAATAACTTTGTTTTATTTTCTTTATGACTGAGGGCACTCCTCACTTCCAAAATTTGCCAGCAGAATCGTGTGAGTCCGTGAATCAGCCTGAACCTAATTCACCTAGATCAGTAGCAGACTCTTGTGAGGGTAGTATGGCAAATAATGAAAGAAATGGAGAAGTCCCTATGAGAGAGGAGGAAGTCCCTAACATCCGAACTTTGCGGGATTACTTGAATCCCACAAGAAATAGTGTCCCCTCTTGTTTTATTTTTCTTGAAAATGCTCCCCTCTTTACTGTAAAGCCGGGGACAGTGCAGTTATTGCCCGTGTTTCATGGATTGGATGCAGAAAATCCATATCTGCATATAAAAGATTTCGAAGAAGTGTGTGGAACATTTCAAGACAATTCTGAATTGACCAAAATGAGACTATTTTCTTTCTCTTTGAGGGATAGAGCCAAACAATGGCTAAATTCTTTAAAGGCTCTTTCAGTACCCAATTGGCAAGCATTGCAAAATGAATTTTTTAGAAAGTTTTTTCCTTTGCACCGCACAAATGCATTAAAAAGGCAAATCATGAATTTTGAAGTCAAAGAAGGAGAAACTTTTTATCAAAGTTGGGAGATATTCAAAGATCTACTCCAATCTTGCCCACATCATGCTTTTGAAAATTGGACATTGGTAGGATTTTTCTATGACTCCTTACCCTCTAGACTACGTCAGTTTGTCGAAATGATGGCCCAAGGAGAATTCATGGGAAAAAGTCCGGAGGAGGCATTCAATTTCTTCGACACCATATCTGACAGTTCTCAGATATGGGACTCAGCCTCCCCTACCACTGTAGAAGCCCGACCATCTAATTCCCAAGGAAGAAAATATGTCTTGAGAGAGGATGATGACTTGAGAGCAAAAATGTCCACATTATCTCGAAAGCTCGAAGCTTTAGAGATGAAGAAAGTCCATCAAGTTGATGTTAGCTCCTCCACTGAGCAAGTGTGTGGAATCTGTGCGCTAACAGGACACCCTACTGGGGAGTGTCCCACCATCCCAACATTCAAAGAAGTCTTGTTAGAACAAACACATGCAGTTTCCAACTTCAACAAGCCTTACTCCAACCCATATTCTGAAACATACAATCCAGGATGGCGAAATCACCCTAACTTCAGTTGGAAGAACACACAACCAATACCCATGAACCAACAACAAGGACCATACCCACCACCTCAAGGACCTCCTGCATATCAACCATACCAACCACCACAAAAGAGGAACCTTGAGGACACATTAAATCAGTTCATGCAAAGCCAAATGAATTATAACAATAATTCTGCACAGGCTTTCACTGATTTCAAAACCCAGACCACTCAATCTTTTGAGGATCTTAAAAGCCACATCCAAAAGTTGACTCAATCCATGGTCACACATGAAAAGGGAAAATTTCCTGCCCAATCAAAGCAACCACAAGGCCAATTCCATGTAGGGAACCCTTCAACAACAGGAAACACCCAAGACCAAGCCCAAGCTGTCACGACACTAAGAAGTGGCAAAGTGATTGACAAAACAATCAGGGACGTACTCATTCCCAAGCCAAGACCTGAGTCACGCCCAGCCAATCCATCATCTGAACCTAAACCAATTGAGAAAGACCCTGAGCCTGTGATTGAACAAGAGTCAGAACCTTCTGAGAAAAAGGAACCTTCGTATCCCGTTCCGGCTCCATTTCCTCATCGACTCAGAGCCAAACAAAAAGTGAAAAATCAGCCTGAAATTTACGAGCTTTTTAAGCAACTAAATATCAACATCCCACTTCTGGATGCAATCAAACAAGTTCCACCCTATGCCAAGTTTCTAAAAGACTTGTGCACAGTCAAGAGAAGCCAGAAAGTCCAAAAAAGAGCGTTCCTAACAGAACAAGCTAGTGCTCTTCTCCAACAGAAAACCCTTCCAAAATACAAAGACCCAGGATGTCCGATTGTCTCATGTATCATTGGAAACTTCAGAATTGAACAAGCCTTGTTAGACCTTGGAGCCAGTGTTAATCTGCTACCCTACTCTGTCTATCAGCAGTTGGGTTTGGGTGAACTTAAACCCACTTGTGTCACACTCCAATTGGTTGACAGATCTGTCAAAACCCCCAGAGGGATTGTTGAAGATGTGCTTGTCCAAGTAGATAGTTTTGTCTTCCCTGTTGACTTCATTGTTCTGGATACTGAACCAGCAATAAATTCGGAGAACCAAATTCCCGTCATTCTTGGTCGACCATTCCTAGCAACTTCCAATGCTTTAATCAATTGCAGGAATGGAGTCATGAAATTAACTTTTGGGAATATGACTCTCGAAATGAACATTTTCAATATTGCCAAATATCCAGAAGAGGAAAAGGAAGAAAGGGAAGTAAACTTCATAGAATCTCTGATACAGGAACATCTGGATGATACATTTTGTGGGGATCCTGCTAAATCATCTCTGTTTGAAATCATCTCATCAGAAATAACAGATGATGACCTAAATCCACCAGTTGACCCTAATCATACTGTTGAGACCTGGGCACTCAAATTTGAAGAAATTTCACCAAGTGGCACAAAACCAGTCTCATCAAGTGATAGCCCACCAAAGCCTGAATTGAAACCTCTCCCATCTGACCTCAAGTATGCATTCTTAGGAGGGAATGAGTCATACCCAGTGGTAATCTCATCTAAGCTCACAGACTTGCAAGAGTCTAAATTGCTTGAAGTTCTTCGGAGTCATAAAAGTACCATTGGATGGACCATCGCTGACTTGAAAGGTATAAGCCCGTTAATCTGCAATCATGCCATATACCTTGAAGAGGACTCAAAACCCTCTCGTCAAATGCAGCGACGACTGAACCCTCACATGAAGGAAGTTGTGAGAATTGAGGTACTCAAACTCTTAGATGCAGGGATAATCTTCCCTATCTCAGATAGTAAATGGGTCAGTCCAACCCAAGTTGTGCCAAAAAAATCTGGGGTCACAGTGGTAAAAAATGATGCAAATGAACTAGTGCCAACTCGAGTCGTCACAGGATGGCGAATGTGCATTGACTATCGAAAACTCAATTTGGTCACTAGAAAAGATCATTTTCCTCTCCCATTTCTTGACCAAGTCCTGGAGAGAATTGCAGGCCATGCATTTTATTGTTTCTTGGATGGATATTCAGGGTATAACCAAATTGAGATAGCCCTAGATGATCAGGAGAAAACAACATTCACATGCCCCTTTGACACCTTTGCATTCAAAAGGATGCCATTTGGACTTTGTAACGCTCCTGCAACATTCCAAAGATGTATGCTAAGCTTGTTCAGTGATATGGTTGAAAAATTTTTGGAAGTGTTTATGGATGATTTCTCTGTCTATGGTGATTCTTTCGATTTGTGTCTAACCAATCTGGAGAAAGTACTGATCAGGTGTAAGGAAGCCAACCTAGTGCTCAATTGGGAAAAATGTCATTTTATGGTAACACAGGGCATTTTTCTTGGTCACATCGTGTCGTCTGAAGGCATGAAAGTTGACAAGGCAAAAATTGATTTGATAGGAAATTTGCCTGCTCCTAAGACTGTAAAGGATGTTCGATCATTCCTAGGACATGCAGGGTTCTACAGGAGATTCATAAAAGATTTCAGTACCATAGCAAAACCAATGTGTCACCTCCTAAGTCAGGATGTAATATTTGATTGGAATGAAGCATGCCAAAATGCCTTTGACAAGCTAAAAGACATGCTAATTTCTGCACCAATAATGCAATCTCCTGACTGGAATCTTCCTTTTGAACTAATGTGTGATGCAAGTGATTTTGCTGTAGGTGCTGTATTGGGACAAAGAAAATATAAGAAACCCCATGTGATTTACTATGCTAGCAAAACTTTGAATGATGCCCAAATGAATTATTCAACAACTGAGAAAGAATTGCTTGCTATAATTTTTGCACTGGAAAAATTCCGTTCTTATCTTGTTGGTTCTTCTGTTATTGTATTCACTGACCATGCAGCTCTGAAATTTTTGCTCACAAAGAAGGACGCCAAACCAATACTCTTGAGATGGATACTTTTGCTCCAAGAGTTTGATCTTGTCATTAAAGACAAGAAAGGCGTCGAGAACGTGGTGGCAGATCATCTATCCAGACTAACCTATGAATTTCATGAGGATGGACTGCCAATCAATGAGAAATTCCCCGATGAACAAATGTTCATGATTTATAATACACCTTGGTATGAAGACATTGCTAACTTTCTTGCTACTGGTACACTCCCTCCATCTTTTACCATGGTGGACAAAAAGAAATTTCTGAGGGAGGTACGTAACTTCTTTTGGGAGGATCCTTACGTATTCAAGTACTGTAAAGATCAAATCATAAGACGTTGCATTCCTGCTCATGAAAGTAGCCAGGTAATAACTTTTTGTCATTCTGAAGCATGTGGTGGCCACTTTTCATCAAGAAAAACCGCTGCAAAAATCTTGCAGTGTGGATTTTACTGGCCCACACTTTTTCAAGATGTCCATGCCTTTTGTTTAACATGTGATAGGTGTCAAAGGTTGGGAAGCATTTCTAAAAGAAATATGATGCCCTTAAACCCCATTTTGGTAATTGAAATTTTTGACTGTTGGGGCATCGATTTTATGAGACCATTTCCCCCCTCCTTTGGCTATCTATACGTTTTAGTGGCTGTAGACTATGTATCCAAATGGGTTGAAGCAATTCTATGCCGAAACAATGATCACAAAACAGTGATCAAATTTTTAAAAGAAAATATTTTGTCCCGGTTAGGAATTCCGAAATCAATCATAAGCGATGGGGGTGCTTATTTTTGCAATTGTCCCTTCTGGAATTTAATGAAAAAATACTTGATTTTTCACAAAATTGCAACCCCTTATCACCCACAGACTAGTGGACAAGCTGAGTTAGCTAATCGGGAGATCAAATTAATTTTGGAAAAAACGGTGAATCCAGATCGCAAAGATTGGTCAGTAAGACTGACTGATGCGCTATGGGCATACCGAACTGCTTTTAAAACAATTTTGGGCATGTCTCCCTATCGATTAGTCTATGGAAAGCCATGTCACTTGCCTGTAGAATTGGAACATAGGGCATACTGGGCCATTAAAGCAATGAATTTTGACTTAGACAAGGCTGGACTAAAAAGGAAACTTCAGATAAATGAATTGGAGGAATTGAGAAATGAGGCATATGAAAATGCTAAGATTGCTAAAACCAGGATGAAAATCTTTCATGACAAACACATTGTGCGGAAGTCTTTTGAGCCATCTCAAAAAGTCTTGCTATTCAATTCAAGACTCCGCCTCTTTCCTGGTAAGTTGAAATCAAGATGGGCTGGGCCTTACATTGTGAAAAAGGTGTTTGATCACGGAGCAGTTGAAGTGGAAAACCCAGCAAACGGTAATAATTTTACTGTTAATGGTCAGAGGTTAAAACCATTTTTGGAGGATTTTGTCAGAAATGTGGAAACCATTCTTTTAATGGAACCAGAGTACTCCTCCGAAATTCGCGCCTGCCGACACTCCAGTGGATCGGGTCCGGAAATATCTACTCCAACCCGACCCACTGGGGCGCCTTTATAAGGCGCCCACGTGTTCCCAGCCGCCGCACCTGGCCCCCCCTCTTTTGTTTTTCTTTTCTTCTTCTTCCATTTTTTTCTTCTTCTGTTAGTCGTCTAGTCACCGAGAAACACCCATGACCACACACTCCACAAACACGATATTTTGCTTCATGTTTAGCATTTTAATCTTATATTTACTCACGGGTGTTCTTCTCTTGTTCGCACTCACACACAAGGATTTTCAGCCTACCCGAAATTCGGATCTGCGCACAGATTAGTAATTTTTGGTGTTTTTATTTGTAGGTCTCAGTGGTGAACAGATCTCTACCAGTCAACCTCGTCTCCACACTCCATAAACCGGTAAATTCGAAACATTGGGGACAATGTTCAGTTTAGGTTGGGGGGTATGATCAGTTCATCAGTTCATTTTCGTTCATAGTTCATAATTTTCGCAATTTTTTAATTTTTATTGTCGTTGTTGATCATGTTTTGTATAAATTGATTGTGCTTATGAATCAGCCTCAATCGTCTTTGTGACTGGCAGACGTTAAAGAACCAGATAGTGAGTCTTAACATTTAGCAATCATGGATGTAAATCTTTTTTGGTTTAGCCTAGGAGTCCTACGTACTTTTCCATCTGATGTACATACCATGATCATGAGAAAAGCAAGATTAGTAAGGAAGGCTGAAATCAAAGAAAAACAAGCGAAACCCCTCTGTGGCAGAAGTAGCTTTGCCAAACGCCGTCGTGCAAAAAGGCTTGGTGCCTGTAAACAGTGTGGCAGATACTTTCACGAAAAAAGGTACAACCGGTGTTCTGAACCAGTTTCCGGTCGCGCACTTGATCGATTAGACTGGATAGTGAATGGGCTGAGTGAGGATTACCCTGATACGCCATGCTATTCCGGTACTGTGCTTAACCGATTTGTAAGAGAGGAAGTTGGGAGAGTTACTGGTTGTCCCTTTTACACAGACACAGAGGGAGACTCAGATTAGAAAATTTATGTAGGAAATGTGTATTTTTGTTGGGGGAGTGAAGGCCAAAGGTCCGAATTTGTTGTAAAAATTGTAAAAATCTTTTTGTATAAATTTCTTTTTGACTGAAATGAAAATATGGGCCGAGTAAGGAATGCCCCAAAATACCAACCTGAAGCGTGGGTAGGGGTTCATCCTGAGACGCCTTAGTTTTTGAATTAAATTTGTGTGTTTTATCTTCTTTGATTGTATATAGTGCAATAGGAAAAAATTTGAATTTTTGGTTCAACGTTCGAACGCCAGGTAACGTTCGAACGTTGAATGCTTACAGTACTTTGGCCTCTGACAGAACACAAAAGTACTGAGAGCTCACAACGTTCGAACGCCAGACCACGTTCGAACGATCTTTTTAAATTGCTTCTACCCACGTTCGAACGTCACCAACGTTCGAACGTCACAACTCAGGCTATAAAAGCCTGGTTCGTCGTTTTCAGCCAAAATCCCCAAATTCTTCAAAACCCTAGAAGCCATTCTCACTCCACAGACCTCAGCTTGCCCTCATTCCCCAAGAATATCCAAATTCGACCTTCCCTAACCCCTCCCCACATCAAAATCATCAATCCCAAACCCAGAACCCTGAGTTCTAGGACCTTTCAGAACCCTCCCAGTTCAAAACCCACGTTCGAACGCCATGCCAAGGATGAAACTCCCTGCCTGGCGTGCTCCTCTAGTGAACCAAGACCAAAACATTGTAGAAGAGGTGATAGAAGAAAGAGGAGGAAGGCAAAGGACTAAGAAATTCGACAAAACCAGATTTCCTAATGCCTTAAAGGCTGAGAGGTATGAAAATTTCTACCATAAACATGCTGTTGTTTGTGAAAGGGACGTTGTGGTGGATGATTTTGCTGAGATTGGGATAAAGCAGGAAATGGAGAGAAGGGAATGGGTATGGTATTTGAGAAATGGTGGAGACGCCGTTGTGGAATTGGTGCGGGAGTTTTACTCCAACGCCGAGATCATCAACGGCGCAATACGAACATACGTTAGGGGTACCCACATTGACGTGGACGAAGCTTCCATTATGGAAATAAGGGAAGAAATACCCCGAGTTCAAAAACCTACCTACCCACCAAAGAAGGATGTAGCAATGACTGTGGTAGGAAAGGAGTTGACAGGGAGAGATGACTTTTCATGGGTAGGGAGGAAATTTCTTAAGCAAGGGGAGCTCACCGACAAGTACAAGATGTTGAATTTGATTGCGGTGTCCAACTTTGCTCCCTTAGGAAGAAAGAATGAGATTCTACCTGATATGGCCCGACTCTTGTATGCCATTGGCAAAGGACACAGCATTGACCTCCCATCCCTCATTTTGAGTGAAATGAAAAAAGGATGTGACGTGAAGCGGAATTCACTTCCCTTCGGCACTCTAGTGACTGAGATATGCACGGAGAATGGGGTGAGGATAAAACCTGAAATGGAGATCCAGAAGCCAATGGGGCCACTGAACAAGGCTTCCTTCCGGAGGAGCCAAAGTCATAGTGGTATCCCGGCGTCAAGGCAAGAAGGACGCCCAGCCCAAGGAGTGGATGAAGTGCAAGAAGAGTTGGATGAGATGGAGAGAGAGATGGAGAGAGAGATGGGAAGAGAAGGAGATCAGCCAGGAGAGGCTGGACCTAGCACCAGCACCAGCACCCGACGTTCTTTGATGGACGTCATGCTTAGCATCGAAGCTAAGCAGGACGAGATCCTTAGGTATATGAGGGGTGGACATGGTGGACATGGTGGTGCTAGTGAGCAGGGAGGCGAGTGAGAGTGAGAGACTTCTATTTTTGTTCTTGTCCCCATGTTGTTTTTATGTTTGTTTAAAGTGCTTCTTTGTATGAATTTCTTCTTTTATAGTTGTAAGTTTTTGTGTGGTTGTGAAAGAATGGAACTGTTGATGTAGAAGATAAAATTGTGAAATGAATGGTTCCATTTATCACTTTTATTTGGTTTTATGCATTTGTAGATTTAGCATAGAAATTAAAAAGGTAATGGAACAAATGTGGATATTAAGAATGCTTGCTGGAGTAAATATGCACATGATCGGTTTGACACCTCCATTTATCAACCGAGACTTAAAACCACATTTCTTGAAAACATGGATGTTCTCTCTATACTTAAATTGTCATTTGTACATCGATATTTGTTATTTTAAAAGTACAGGAGGATCTGACTCGCAAATGGAATTGGTATATAACCGATACTCCCTGAAAAACCTGACATACACAGTGGAGATAACAAAGAACACCAGGGTGAGTTTCGAACCTAACGATGCTTTCGAGAGACAATCAATGTTTACTCAAGTGAATTCTTTTCAAATCTCCATTTTTGAATGATCTCATTAACCTTGCTTTGATTGACGCATTTAAAAGTGATCTATTGACATATCCCACACGGAACCATCACATACGACACATACATGTGCATATGCTTGAGAAATGATCTTAGGCCATCTTTGATATAATATTGAGCCTTAGACCTTTCTTTGAATTTTTTTTTTTTATCCCTCGTTAGCCATGTTTGAGCCATCAATGTTTAAAGTTTTCTTTGATAAACCTACATGATTACCAATCCACAGGAAAACATCCTTGACATACCTTGGCTATCTAATTTTCTTACATCCTCTTTGTAAGATGATACAGAAAAAGGAAAAGAAAAAGGAGCATTCGAGATTATCATCCAAGAAGAGTTGATTGGAACAATTGAAACAAAACAGAAGCAAAAAGGCAAGAACTTGCCAAGAAAGTGAAAAATGAGAAAAATGAAAGAAAGAAATGTCATCTTTCGGCAAAATATCAAGAAGTTAGAAAGAGGTGTGCTACAAAAACGCAAACAACAGATAGCTTTTGAAAATCCCTGACGTCGTTTCGTTAGCCACTGACCTTTGGCCACGCTACAACCCATGCAAAGCCCTAATTGATCTCAAGTATGTTGCATGCATGAGTTGTTAATCACAATTGGGATATGGTAAATAGCATTCCTTTTAATTGCGTTGATATTCTTTCATGAGATTATGCCAAACATAAGTAGTTGCTTATTTAAAATTTCACTCCTTTCTTAAAAGGTGCATGTGATTTTTTGACTGGCCATCTTCTGATCACATGATCTGTGAGAAACAAGTCACTATAATCAGAGTGAATCTTTGCTGAGAGTATACTACGTGAGGTTTGTGAAATCGAAACTATCCATGGAAGGTGAAAAAAAGGAAGTATTTGTTACATAACAATTCTTGTTGCTTGAATGATCATTCCTATTGCATTGAGAATTTCAAATACCAATGTAACAAATGATAATTTTTGCATAGATTGAATACCTGTGGAATAAGGACGTGTGAGACATAAGTCAAGGTTGAGAATCTGGTGTCTCAACGACCATGATGCTAATTTACTTTAGACAGCATTATTCTATGCACATTTGTTCGACTGAAGTTTGTGGGTAGCTTCTCTGGAAACCCTCACGAGACAACACTCATCCGCTAGGGTAAACCTAGTGGTTCAACGGCTTGTTGCATAAGCTAAATGCAACCGGATGACCTACGAAAATGGCATTAGGAGTAGAATTTTCTTTTTTGTATTACTAGAGACTAGCAATATTTAGGTTGGGGAGTGTGATTAGTACTTAAACTTGACATATTATTATGACATTTTAAGACTAATTGTACTTTAATGGAGTTTAAGTGATGTCATTTCAGGCCCTAAACTGAACAAGGACCCAAAAACAACAAGTACCACACTTGGATGCAGTGCCAGTACATTATAGCCCAAAATTGGAGAAGCTTGGAACACTGTCACCACGTTCGAACGGCAGCTCACGTTCGAACGTCAACCAAAACACTGTAGCAGACTCAGATGCTGAAGAGATGGCGTGTGGCAGTTAGGAAAGAAGACTGGAGCTCTGAAGTACTTGAGTGTCACGTTCGAACGCCAACTCACGTTCGAACGTGCACTTGAGTTGATGGAAGACCAGACCACTGCAGAGAGTTGGTACTGCACTTCACAGGGACCAACAGATCACTCGAGTGAAAAGGGGTCAGAGCAAGATCTGGCGTTCGAACGCCTTCAGTGCAAAAACAGAAGAAACGTTCGAACGGCAGTCAACGTTCGAACGCCCTCAGTGCAAAAACAGAAAGAACGTTCGAACGCCAACTCACGTTCGAACGTAAACCACAGACTGGCAGCAGAGTTGTTGACTGTTCACTTGGACTTGGGCGGCAAACACTATTCTTTCACCCCCCCTGCCTCCTCCTCTTGCCTATAAATACTCCCCTTGTTGGAGAGTGAAAGAAGGGAGGAGGAGAAAGCATTGTAGGTAGTAGCATATTGATGGAGGCTTAGACTCCCACTTTCATTGTAGTTAGTTCATTTTCCTTATGAAGTCTTTATTTTAGAGATTAGTTTGGCTTTAGTCCAACATTTCTTGCTTGTTATAACAGTAGTTTTATGCTTATGTTTATGTTTATGCTTTCATTTCTCATGCATAGAAGAGAGATAGCTCCCATCTTGGTTGAGGAAGCAACCCTCCAATCTTTGGTTGAGGAAGCCACCCTCCAAATGTGACTAGCTTTCTTCTACTTTAATTGTTCATGCATTTCACTTCCATTGCTTGAGCTTCCTTCTTTCTTAGAAGAGTGAAACTCTTCCACTTTTCTAGAGCTTGATTAAGGCCGTGAAGGGTGGAACGTGATTCACCCATTCTTTGGGGAAGATTCGCTCCGCGTTTGTTGTTACTTTATCTTTTAAAGTTCTCCACTTGGAGGGATGAGCATCACTCACTTTTCTAGCTTTAACCAGGCCATGAAGAGTGAGTAGTTTCTTATTCACTCTTTAGTGAGAGGAGAAGGGCATGTAATAGCTATCCGGAAATCATATTTGTGCAAAGTTCTTCTATGCTTAACGTTTATATCCTCTTGTTATCGGATGATTGATTGCATCTAGCAAAGCTAAGGTACTTTGTATAATTGAGAGCTCTTTCTATGACATGGATGACTCCTGCATAGAAAGACTCATCAGTTCAAGGCAAGTACCCCGGCTAGATCCTCATGACTACCCTTCAATCTCCCCCCTTACTGTACTTCACTAAAAAGAATGGACTATTAATATCATGATTGGATGTCTTGTAGAACCACTTGCTTGTTTGTAGACGGGTTAAGTCTCGGCACAGGCAATTCTTGTACATTTCTAGAAAGACATCGGAATCATGGTCTTAATCCTCAAATCCATCTTTATCTTCCGATTAACTTGCTGTTGACACGGGAGTTAATTGAGTTATCAAGCACAAATATGACAAACTGGATAACTAACTACATGTCCAGATCCTTGCACTAAAGGGTGACTCTTTTTATTTAGCATTCATCTCCTATTTTGTTCAGAAAATCCCTCTGGAAAGAATCTTATATTCTATCCAGCAAAACCCATATCTCACAGCAAATCAAAAAGGTTACCATCAAAAGGTCTCTACCACTGCTTACCTTAGAAATATCAACAAAAGTTCCCTGTGGATTCGACTCCGGACTCAAACCGGATTATTACTACAGCTTGACCGCCTGCACTTGGGTGTACATTGGATCAATCGCTGTCAGTAGTCCTGAGGATCCAGTTGGGGTACTTGCCTTGAACCGATGAGTCTTTCTATGCAAGAGTCATCCGTGTCATAGAAAGACCCCACGGTTATACAAAGTACCTTAGCTTTGCTAGATGCAATCAATCATCCAATAAGCAAAAAGAGATAAACATTGCATATTTGATTCAAGCATACCCCGTGACGATGCCTACGGTGTATCAAGAACTCACAACCATGTCTGATGAGAGCAAAATATTGCATATTTGATGGCCTCATTATATGCATTTTAACTCAACTTTTGCATTTAAGTACTTAGTGTTAGCCAAAGTTGTGAATAATATTGATATTTTGATGTTGCATGTTTTGATAGCTTAAATGATGGATTTTAGGACTTTGCAACTATGTTGGATGTGAGGTGAAGTGGTGAACTCATGAAATGAGGATTGAGAGGCTTGGAAGGTAAAGAAATCAAGAAAAATGCATTTTGGATGAAGACCTTCCGGAAGGTTTATGAAGACCTTCCGGAAGGTTTAGCCCACTGGAATTTCGTAATTTTGACACTGTACCACTGTTTTTCTAACTTTTGACCATGATCTACTTCGAATTTGAAAAAGTGAAAAACATGAAAGTTGTAGATATGGATGTCCTTTTTATTGTGTCAAAATTTCAGCTCAATCCAACGGTTGGATCAAAATTTATTATTTTTCTACCAAAACTGGTCCAGAGCTGTCACCAGATTCCAGTAGGTTAAACCTTCCGGAAGGTTGTCATCGTTCTTCCGGAAGGTCTTGCCCAGAATGCGAAAAACAGCCTGCAACTCAACTTTGCGTCTTGGGGGTCCCACCTAATCTTCTCCCACTTGCTCCCCAACATTATCTTACACAAGCACATGCTTCCCTTACACATTTGGAGGACTTTGGAGGCTTTGCATTGAAGAAGGCATGGGAGGGAAGTGGGCTACCATGGGGGTGTTGTTCTAGCTTGTCCAAGGCAATCAACTCAGCCCCTCTTTGGTGTAAGACCTGCACACACCTAGGGGGACCCTCCATGGACGAAATTCAAGGCTTTCACTCTCCATTATACATTCAACATTCAACACACAAGAAGAGGGGTTGGCTACCTAAGCTTAGGATTAGATATAGAAAGCTCCAAGGGGGAAGATGATGAATAGTGCTCAAAGTGACGTTTTTGCATTTTTCTTCCACTCTTTCACTTGTAGTTTAATGTAAGAACCTTGTAAACTTCATTTATTGTCTTTAATGTCATTCCTTTCAAGTTTATTGCAAGTTTACTTTCATGTTCTTCATTTCACCATTGTTATTTAAGTTTTCTTCATTTCAAGCTTTTATATTGGGTATTGCATATTTTTCCTTCATAGTTTTAGATTTCTTGTTGTAAGTTAAGTTCCATGCTCCATTTCCCTTCCATGTTCATTTCCTTTATGCTTGTCTTGCATTGTTAATATGAGTAGCTAGGATTTAAGTTGGTTAATCCAAGGGAAAATTCCTCTTGGGAATACCATTTTCAACTCTTCTTCATTCCTCCCTTTAGAGTCAAATGGTTCGGTTTGACGGGGTTGAGAGTGGATGAGTTGGTGAGCCTTTGATATTTCGTAGGCCTAGTCACGGTTTATGCTTAAATACTCACCAATCTCGTCCCTAGCTTCCCCCGAATCAATCGTTCATTCATGCTCAATCGGAGGAAGGCTTTGAGTTGATTTGATATTCCCATTGGAATGAACCCTTTGGATTAGCCAACACTTGCTTTATTTGCATTTTCATTTACAAACCAAACACAAAACTCAAACAAAAGATTTTACATTTTCTTTTCATTTTTGCAAAATCACTTTCACAAAACTCCCTTTCCTTCCCTGAGGAGACGACCTTGGAATATTTTCCAAGTAAAACACACGACCACAAAAGACTCCTTTCAATTGGGGAGCACTTTTGTTCACACGCATTCCATTCCACATTTCATTCCATACATTTTGTTCATTCCACATTTCCATTCACATTTGTTGTTGCTCCTATATCTCTTGCATTATCCGGAGGGAGAGTGACACTCCCCCATCACTATAAGCCACATACACACATTGATGGTGAGGGTGATGTTTAGGGGTTAGGTAATACAACACGGTTTTCATTCAATCATTTTGGCGCCGTTGCCGGGGAAGGTTAAGCGTTGAGTTCAAGAGGTGATTTTGGGACGGCATAAGGTAAGTCTTGTGATTTTCATCACGGGCCAAGGTATGTCGTCTAACTTGTAAATATTTTATTTTAGTTTGTGTTTTGTAATGTTTTCTAATTATTATGGAAATGTATATAATGCCCAAAATTTGCAAAATGTGTGTAAGATTTGTGATGAGTATGGGCATATTACTAGTGAGTGCCCAAGAATGGCCTCTTATTTTGAAAACGTTTGCAAGATTTGTGGTGAATATGGACACATCACTAGTGAGTGCCCTATAAATGCCCCTTATTTTGGAAACGTTTGCGAAATTTGTGGTGAAAATGGACACCTCACTAGTGAATGCCCAATAAATTATCCGGTTCAACACTTTGAATGCGAAGGTTCAAATTCAAATTTGGCCTCCGAAATTTTTTACCATAACCATTATGTTACACCGAGTTATTCGAGTTATGGTTGGGAGAATGAACCTCATGATTGGTCATCCGATCTCACACCACCAAATGAATCTCCCCATTATCCAACATATGAGGACTCAACCGAACAAGCATTGGAAAATACTTTTTATGAGTTTATGCAATCCCAAATGGAATGCAATGCCCAAATGGAATGCATTGCCCAACAACTTAATGCATTGACTAATGCTACAATTGTTATGCATGAAGAACAACACCTTGAGTATAGTCAATGTATTGAGGATGACCCCCCCAATGAAATGCATATGGATGTTGAATCTCCCACCACTATAGATTGTGAAACATTTGATGAAGTTATTATCTTGCATGAGGCTAATGAGCCCAAGGACATTTTGCCATCTATGAGTGGTGTTGAGATTCACATTTCTCAACTTGGGGAGGGCATTGCAATGGAGTTAAGTGTTGAGACTCTTAAAGAAAAATTGAATACTCCACCTTTTGTATTGCATAAACTTGCCTATATCTTGGTTTGGTTGAGATTTTTGACTTCTTTTCCTTTGTATTGTTGGATAGATTGGTTAGAAAGGGCATTGATGCAACAAAAAAAATTTAAAATCAAGAAAATCCATGGGCGCAAGGTCATATCCGAATTGAAGCCGGATTGACAAGAGCCCTCTTTGTTTGTTTTAATGTACATAGTAGTTAGCCCTCTTTGTTTTTATTTTCGTGTATATATGTGTGATTCAAGTTTTTGATAGGTTATATGTCTTAGAAAGGGTGTTAAAATGTTTTGGAGTTGAGGAGATTTGGTTTGGTTGAGAATTTTTTTTTAAAGCAATGGAATGGTTTTGCAGCAAAAGGCAATACCTTCCGGAAGGTTTTGCCTACTGGAATTTTTTGCCTCAGGCGATAAGCAAAACCTTCCGGAAGGTTTTGTCTACTAGAATAAACCTTCCAGAAGGTTTTACCTGTTGACCTCTTTATTCAACTGTTCCTGCTCAAACCTTCCGGAAGGTTTCTATCGACCTTCCGGAAGGTTTTGCCCAAAATGCTAAAAAAAGTGGGTTTTATGTTAAAATTTTTGAAAAACCCTTTACATTTCCCCCAAACCTCAAGCTCCCAAGCTTTCTCCTCTCCTTCTGCTCTATTCAACTCTTCGACATACCTCCTCTAAAAAAAAAAAAAAAAAAAAAAAAAAAGAGAAAAAGGGTGTATCTTATTTTTCCACTTTCTTTCATTTTTCTCATTGCATGATTCTTTGTGCATTGAGGACAATGCATAGTTCAAGTTGGGGGGTGAGGTGCACCATTTACATGTTCCGCCACTTTTTGTATAGAATAAGTTGGAAATGTGAAAATTTTAAAAAAATTTGGAACATTTTTGTGAAAAATATTCAATATTGAACTATATTCCTCTATCTTAGTTGTTATGGGATTTGTGAATTGCTTGATCTTCATTTTGAACTTTGAATACATGAGCACATTATAGAAGTTTATCCTATTGCCAAGAGTATCACATATGTGTTTTCTTTCAAACTTAACCATAGTGCACCATGAACTTGTAATTTTGGTAATTTACGGATTGAGTTCACATTTTAGTGCTTGACATGAATAGTGGAGATGAGTAAGAACCCATGTGAGTTTTAGTGCCAATTCTTGTTGGAGGGAACTTACATGTACTCAAGGAACAATTTTTTAAATTTCACGTTTGTTCAATAATCTCATTATGCTTGTTTTGGTTAGGTGCATTTGTGTAGTTGATTGACTTTGTCTTGAAATGCAATTTGCTCTCCCATGCCTATCTAGAAATGATCTTAGGCCATCTTTGATTTGCTTTGAGCCTTAGCCTTTTTCTTGTGAAAAATTTATCCCTAGTGCCATGGTTGAGCCTAATTGAATTCGTTTCTATGCCATACGTTTGACCAAGCCAATGAAAATGATAAATATCTACCTTACCTTGGTTGTTCCTAGAGCTAAGTATGAGTAATCATAAAAGAGAAGGAAGTATGGTGTGGAAACTCAAACAAAAAGGATGAATGATGTTGGAACTCAAAGAGTTCAAACGGAAAAGAATGATAAAATACAAGAGAAGGAGAAAAATGGGTGAAAGAAGAAAAAAAGAAAAGAAAAGAAAAGAAACAAAGAATTGGTGATGGTGTGAGAATCAAAATCCCATGAAAAGGGAAGTGTTTGTCCAAGATTTAAAGTCTCTCACTCGGAACAACCCTCTTTGTTATCCTATACCCTTCATTTCACCTACCTAGATACCACCCCAAGGCCCCATTATAACCCTTGAAAGTCCTAAATGATCTAGAGAAGCATGGGGAAGACACACTTTTAAAGAAAAAGTAAAGTTAATTTTGCTATCTAATGCCCTAGCATTCCTTTCATGAGATTATGCCAAGGTTGTTTCATTTGTATACATGTGCTTCATTTTTGGATTATATGTGAGCACTTTGTTTTGAGCACAAGATTCTATCTCACATATACACATGGAGAGCATGCTAGGATAATCATGAGTGATTCATTGTTGAGAGAACACCCTTGGTGAGTTTTTGCATTGAAGCTTAATTTGGATAGCCATGTGAATGTGAA
Source organism: Ilex aquifolium (assembly GCA_951799425.1). Lineage (NCBI taxonomy): Eukaryota > Viridiplantae > Streptophyta > Magnoliopsida > Aquifoliales > Aquifoliaceae > Ilex > Ilex aquifolium. Next base: position 21,065,091 of record OX637393.1, read on the forward strand.
TTACGTTGAGTAAATGCTTAAATTACATGTTCATTCCACACACACACGAGTTTGAAAATGAATGTGTAGGTGAATACTCTAGAATAGCATTTAAAGCTATAATGTGTTTCATTTGTTTTTAGTTCGGGTGTTTTGAACAAAGCTATTTTTGAAATCCCATTGCTAGTTAAGATAGGGGAATATGCTTTAAATATTGGATATTAGCAAAAGAAGTTTGTAGGTACCTTCACTGGAAACCTTCACGAGACAAAACTCGTCCACTAGGGATCACCTAGGGGTTTAAAGGCTTATTGCATATGCTAAATGCAATTTCGGAATTAGTATAGGTTTATTTTTTGTTTGCTTGCTTTTACATTTTGTTTGCTAGGGACTAGCAAATCTTAAGTTGGGGGGTGTGATGAGAGCAAAATATTGCATACTTGATGGCCTCATTATATGCATTTTAACTCAACTTTTTCATTTAAGTACTTAGTGTTAGCCAAAGTTGTGAATAATGTTGATATTTTGATGTTGCATGTTTTGATAGCTTAAATGATGGATTTTAGGACTTTGCAACTATGTTGGATGTGAGGTGAAGTGGTGAACTCATGAAATGAGGATTGAGAGGCTTGGAAGGTAAAGAAATCAAGAAAAATGCATTTTGGATGAAGACCTTCCGGAAGGTTTATGAAGACCTTCCGGAAGGTTTAGCCCACTGGAATTTCGTAATTTTGACACTGTACCACTGTTTTTCTAACTTTTGACCAAGATCTACTTCGAATTTGAAAAAGTGCAAAACATGAAAGTTGTAGATATGGATGTCCTTTTTATTGTGTCAAAATTTCAGCTCAATCCAACGGTTGGATCAAAATTTATTATTTTTCTACCAAAACTGGTCCAGAGCTGTCACCAGATTCCAGTAGGTTAAACCTTCCGGAAGGTTGTCATCGTTCTTCCGGAAGGTATTGCCCAGAATGCGAAAAACAGCCTGCAACTCAACTTTGCGGCTTGGGGGTCCCACCTAATCTTCTCCCACTTGCTCCCCAACATTATCTTACACAAGCACATGCTTCCCTTACACATTTGGAGGACTTTGGAGGCTTTGCATTGAAGAAGGCATGGGAGGGAAGTGGGCTACCATGGGGGTGTTGTCCTAGCTTGTCCAAGACAATCAACTCAGCCCCTCTTTGGTGTAAGACCTGCACACACCTAGGGGGACCCTCCATGGACGAAATTCAAGGCTTTCACTCTCCATTATACATTCAACATTCAACACACAAGAAGAGGGGTTGGCTACCTAAGCTTAGGATTAGATATAGAAAGCTCCAAGGGGGAAGATGATGAATAGTGCTCAAAGTGACGTTTTTGCATTTTTCTTCCACTCTTTCACTTGTAGTTTAATGTAAGAACCTTGTAAACTTCATTTATTGTCTTTAATGTTATTCCTTTCAAGTTTATTGCAAGTTTACTTTCATGTTCTTCATTTCACCATTGTTATTTAAGTTTTCTTCATTTCAAGCTTTTATATTGGGTATTGCATATTTTTCCTTCATAGTTTTAGATTTCTTGTTGTAAGTTAAGTTCCATGCTCCATTTCCCTTCCATGTCCATTTCCTTTATGCTTGTCTTGCATTGTTAATATGAGTAGCTAGGATTTAAGTTGGTTAATCCAAGGGAAAATTCCTCTTGGGAATACCATTTTCAACTCTTCTTCATTCCTCCCTTTAGAGTCAAATGGTTCGGTTTGACGGGGTTGAGAGTGGATGAGTTGGTGAGCCTTTGATATTCCGTAGGCCTAGTCACGGTTTATGCTTAGATACTCACCAATCTCGTCCCTAGCTTCCCCCGAATCAATCGTTCATTCATGCTCAATCGGAGGAAGGCTTTGAGTTGATTTGGTATTCCCATTGGAATGAACCCTTTGGATTAGCCAACACTTGCTTTATTTGCATTTTCATTTACAAACCAAACACAAAACTCAAACAAAAGATTTTACATTTTCTTTTCACTTTTGCAAAATCACTTTCACAAAACTCCCTTTCCTTCCATGAGGAGACGACCTTGGAATATTTTCCAAGTAAAACACACGACCACAAAAGACTCCTTTCGATTGGGGAGCATTTTTGTGCATACATATCCCATATTTACATCTTCCCATTTCCCTTTCCTCATTGCCCTTTCTTTTGACACTATCCCTAGGGGAAGAAACTCTTCTCCCCCGTCCATACATTGCATACATTGAGGGATAGTAATTAGGGGTTAGGAAAGACAACGTTTTTGTGACAATCACTTCCTTAACCAAAAGATGAACTAACTCCCTTCTATGCATGTAAATGAAAGCATAAACATAAAACTACTCTTATAACAAGCAAGGAGATGTTGGACTAAAGCCAAACTAATCTCTAAAATAAAGACTTCATACAAGGAAAACATAAGCTTAAATCTACAATGTGAGTGGGAGTCTAAGCCTCCATCAACCCTTCTACTTGGCTCCTTTAGCTCTCCAACAATGGGAGTATTTATAGGCAAGATGAGGAGACAAGAGGAGGTGAAGGAATAGTGTATGCCGCCCATGTCCAAGTGAAAAACCAACTACTCTGCTGCCAGTCTGTGGAGAACGTTCGAACGTGAGTTGGCGTTCGAACGTTGTTTCTGTTTTGCTTTATAGTCGTTCGAACGTTGACTGACGTTCGAACGTTTCTTCTGTTTTTGCACTAAGGGCGTTCGAACGCCAGATGTGTTCTGACCCTCTCACTCGAGTGATCTGTTGGTCTTCTGTGAAGTTCAGTTCCACACTCTATGCAGTAGTCTGGTCTTCAATCAACTCAAGTGCACGTTCGAACGTGAGTTGGCGTTCGAACGTGACACTCAAGTGCCTAAGAGCTTCACAGTCTTCTTTCCTAACTGCAACACGACTTCTCTTAGTAGTTGAGTCTGCTACAGTTCATTGTGGCCGTTCGAACGTGAGTTGGCGTTCGAACGTTCTGGTTGTACTCCAAGCTTTTCCAATTTTGTGCTCTAATGTGCTGGTGTTGCATTCAAGTGTGGTACTTGTTGTTCTTGAGTCTTTGTTCAGTTTAGGGAATGAAATGACATCACTTAAACTCCATCAAAATACAATTAGTCTTAAAACGACATAGTAATATGCTAATTTTAAGTGCTAATCACACTCTCCAACCTAAATATTGCTAGTCTCTAGTAATATAAAAACAAATCTACTCCTAATGCTCGTTTTCGTAGGTCATCCGGTTGCATTTAGCTTATGCAACAAGCCGTTGAACCACTAGGTTTACTCTAGCGGACGAGTGTTGTCTCGTGAGGGTTTCCAGTGAAGTTACCCACAAACTTCAGTTGAACAGATGTGTATGTGGGATTGCTAATTAAAGTAAATTAGCATTATGGTCGTTGAGGCACCCAATTCTCAATTTTGACTTATATCCCTCATGTCCCTCTTTCATAGGTATCTATTCTATACAAAAATTAGCATCTGTTACATTGGCATTTGGAATTCCCAATGTAGTAGGAATGATCATTCACGCCACAGGAATTGTTACATAACAAACCCTCCCTTTTTCCACCTTCCATGGATAGCTTCGATTCCACAAACCTCTCGTAGAATGCTCTCAGTAAAAAGTTCACTCGGATTATAGTGACTTGTTTCTCACAGATCATGTGATTAGAAGGTGGCCAATCGAAAAATCACATGCATAATTAGGAAGGGAGTGAGATTTTAAGGAAGCAACTACTCATGTTTGACATAATCTCATGAAAGAATATTGGCGCAATTTAAAGAAATACTATTTACCATATCCCAATTTTGATTAACAACACATGCATGTAATAGACTTGAGATCAATTAGGGCTTTTCATAGGTTGTAGCGTGGCCAGAGGTCAGTGGCTAACGAAATGACGTCAGAAGTATTCAAAAGATATCTTCTGTTTATGTAGTGTAGCACACATTTTTCTAACTTTTCGATATTTTGCCCAGAGATGATATTTCTTTCTTTCATTTTTCACTTTCTTGGCAATTTCTTGCCTTTTTGCTTCTTTTCTGTTTTAATTGTTCCCATTGATTCTTCTTGTCATCGAAAAGTAGCCCCCACAGTCTTCCCCATTTCCTTGCATTTCTGTGTCATATTGATTTTCAAGAGGGTGCAAGAAAATTAGATAGCAATGGTGTGTCAAGTATGTTTTCTTGTGGCTTGGTAATCATACGGGTTTATCGAATAAGAAATCATACATTGAGGGCTCAAGCATGGCTGACTAGGGAAATAATTTTTTTTTAAAAGAAATGGCTAAGGCTCAATATCAAATCAAAAGATGGCCTAAAATCATTTCTCAAGTATGTGTACATGTATGTGTAGTATGTGAAGGCTTCTTGTGGGATATGTTAATAGATCGCTTTTAATTGCGTCAATCAAAGCAAGATTAATGAGACTATTCAAAATTGAGAGTGAAAGAATTTACTTGAGTACACATCGATTATCTCTCGAAAGCATCGTAGGGCTCGAAGCTCACCATGGTATTCTTTGTTATCTCCACTAGTTATGTTGGGTTTTTCAGGGGATGTCGATTATATATCGATTCCATTTTCGAGTCAGATCATCCTGTACCTTGAAAATAACAGATATCGACGCACATTTGACAATTTAAGCATAGAAATAATACCAATTGTCCAAGAGATGTGGTTTTAAGTCTCGATTGATAGGTCGAGGTGTCAAACCGATCATGTGCGTAGTTACTCTAACAAGCATTCTTAACATCCACATTCGTTCCATCATATTTTAAGTTTAAGCTAAATCTACATATGCATTAAAACAAATAAAAGTGATAAATGGAACCATTCATTTCTCAAAATATCATCGTTTAACATTAATATCAACGATTCAATTCATCCACAATCACACAAAAACTTACAACTATCAAAGAAGAAATTCATAAAAAGAAGCACTTAAATAAAAACAAGAACAAGAACAAGAACAGGGATCCCTCTCTCTCACTCTCCTCCATGCCCACCATCTCCACCAGGTCCACCCCTCAGAAGCCTCAGAATCTCATCCTGCTTAGCTTCAATGCTAAGCATGATTTCTCGTAAAGAACGTCGGGAGCTGGTGCTAGGCCCTGCCTCCTATGGCTGATCTCTCTCTCCTCCATCTCATCAAGCCCATCTTGCACCTCATCCACTCCGTGGGCAGGGGGCTTTTCTTGTCTTGCCGCTGGGCCGCCACTATGACTTTGGCTTCTTCGGAATGAAGCCTTGTTCAGTGGCCCCATTGGCTTTTGAATTTCCATCTCCGGCTTCACCCTAACCCCATGGTCCTTGCATATCTCAGTCACTAGGTTGCCGAAGGGAAGTGAATTCCGCTTCACGTCACACCCTTTCTTCATCTAGTCAACACTAGGGAGGGGAGGTCAATACTTTGCCCTTTTCCAATAGCATACAAAAGTCGGGCCATGTCGGGCATAATTTCATTTTTCCTTCCAATTGGGGCAAAGTTTGACACCGCAATCAAGTTTAACATTTTGTATTTGTCAGTTAGCTCCCCTTGTCTGAAAAATTTCTTCCCAGTCCAAGAAAAATTAGGCATTCCCGTTATTTCCCTTCCCACAACATTCATTGCTACGTTCTTTCTTGGGGGATAGGCGGGACTTGGGACTCGAGGCACTTCTTGCCTAATCTCTCTTATGTAATCCTCGTTCACCTCGATGTGGATCCCCCTCACATAGCTCCTCAATGCTCCATTAACTATTTCGGCGTTGGAGTAAAACTCCCGCACCAAGTCAATTATGGCCTCTCCGCCGTTTTGCAAATACAACTTGCAACCCCTTCTCTCCATCTCTGCCATTATCCCCAATTCAACAAAATCAGTCAAAACTACACCTCTCTCACACACCACAACATGTTTTTGGTAAAAATTGTCGTACCTGTCAGCTTTCAAAGCTGTGGGGAACCGGGTCTTGTCGTATCTTAGCGTGAGTGGTGGCCTTCCTTCTCGTACTTCCACAACCTCCTCGACGAAATTGGGCTCCAGGGTGTTTGGGTTGCGCCTGGCAGGAAGCTTGACTCTTGGCATGGTGGTTTTGGTTTTTGAGTTTTGAGGGCTTTGAAATCTTGAATTTCTTTGTGAAAATGGAGGTTTTTGATATGGGAATGGTATTGGGAGGGTTGATTTTAGGTAAAAATGGAGAATGGGAGGTGTTTTGGGGTCTGGGTAGTGAAGAGTCACCAAGGTTTTTTCGGTTTCTCAAGGGTTTTGGAGGGTTTTGAAATGAAGAAGATGAACCAGGCTTTTATAGCCTGAGTCGTGACGTTCGAACGTTGATAACGTTCGAACGTGTGTAGAAGGATTTTAAGCAGATCGTTCGAACGTAGTTTGGCGTTCGAACGTAAGGAGCTCTCAGTACTTTTAAGTTTCATCAGAGGTCAAAGTACTGTAGGTTCTCTTCGTTCGAACGTTCTATTGGCGTTCGAACGGACTGAGCTCCCAGTACTTTGAAGTTCCATCCGAAGCTTCATCAGAGGCTGAGTACTATAAGCAGGTGACGTTCGAACGTCACCTGGCGTTCGAGCGTTGAATCAAAATCAAAAATTTTCTCCACTACACTATACACAATCAAAGAGGGCCAAACACACAATTTTAAATCAAAAACATATGACGTCTCAGGATAAGCCCCTACCCACGCTTCAGGTTGGTATTTTAGGACATTCCTTACTCGGCCTATATTTTCATTCTAGTCAAAAGAGTTTATACAAAAAGATTTTTACACTTTTTACAAGAAAATTCGGACCTTTGGCTTTCACCCCCGACAAAAGTACACATTTCCTACAGAAAATTATTTAATCCGAGTCTCCCTCTGTGTCTGTGTAGAACGGACAACCAGTGACTCTCCCAACTTCATCTCTCACAAATCGGTTAAGCAAAGTACCGGAATAGCATGGCGTATCAGGGTAATCCTTATTCAGCCCATTCACTATCCAGTCTAATTGATTGAGTGCGCGACCGGAGATTGGTTCAGAACACTAGTTGTATCTTTTCTCGTGAAAGATTCTGTCACACTGTTTACAAGCACCAAGTCTTTTGGCACGACGCCGTTTGGCAAAGCTGCTTCTGCCACAGAGGGGTTTCGCTTGTTTTTCTTGGATTTCGGTCTTCCTTACTAGTCTTGCTTTTCTCATGATTACAGAATGCACATCAGATGGAAAAGTGCGTAGAACTCCTAGACTAAACCAAAAAAGTTTAACATCCATGATTTCTAAGCTTTAAGACTCACTATCTGGTTCTTTAACGTCTGCCAGTCACAAAGACGATTGATGTTGACTCACAAACATAATCATCAATTTATACAAGACAATGTACATAAAAGGATCAGAATAACAACAACAATAACAACAAAAATTTTAAAAATTTACGGGCAAATATGAACTGTATTCTCACACCACCCAACCTAAACTGAACATTGTCCCCAATGTTTCGAATTTACCAGTTCACGGATCTTGGAGATGAGGTTGAATGGCAGAGATCTGTTCATCTGCTGAAACCTTTTACCTTAAAACACCTTTCAAAGTTCCCCGACAACGGCGCCAAAAACTTGACTTGATCCGAAATGTGTACACCCAAGTGCAGGCGGTCAAGCTGTAGTAATAATCCGGTTTGAGTCCGGAGTCGAATCCACAGGGAAATTTTGTTGGTATTTTTGAGATAAGCAGTGGTGGAGACCTATTATTTGTAACCTTTGAGATTTGTTGAGAGATGTGAGATTTCCTAGACAGAATATAAGATTCTTTCCAAGAGAATTTTCTTAACAAAACAGGAGATAAATACTAATGAAAATGGGTCACTCTTTAGTTCAAGGATCTGGACATGTAGTTAATCATCCGGTTTATTATACTTGTGCTTGATAACTCAATTAACTCCCGTGTCAACAACAAGTTAATCGGAAGATAAAGATGGACTGTGAGAATTAAGAACATGATTCCGATGTCTTTCTAGAAGTTTACAAGAATTGTCTGTGCCGAGACTTAACCCGTCTACAAACAAGCAAGTGTTTCTACAAGACATCCAATCATGACATTAATATTTTATTCTTTAAATGAAGCACAATAAGGGGGAGGATTGAAGGGTAGTCCTGAGGATCCAGCCGGGGTACTTGCCTTGAACCGATAAGTCTTTCTATGCAAGAGTCATCCGTGTCATAGAAAGACCCCACGGTTATACAAAGTACCTTAGCTTTGCTAGATGCAATCAATCATCCAATAAGCAAGAAGAGATAAACGTTAATCATAAGAACAGTGCACAAATATAATTCCCGGATAACTTATACATGCCCTTCTCCTCTTACTAAAGAGTGAATGAGAAACTACTCACTCTTCATGGCTTTGGTAAAGCTAGAAAAGTGGGTGATGCTCATCCCTCCAAGTAGAAGACTTAAAAGATAATGTAACAATGAACAAGGAGCCAATCTTTAACAAAGATTGAGTGAATCACGTTCCACCCTTCACGATTTTGGTAAATCTCTAGAAAAGTGGAAGAGTTTCACTCTTCTAAGAAAGAAAAAAGCTCAAGCAATGGAAGTGAAGTACATAAACAATAAAAGTAGAAGAAAGCTAGTCACATTTGGAGGGTGGCTTCCTCAACCAAGAAATGGAGGGTTGCTCCCTCAACCAAAAGATGAACTAACTCTCTTCTATGTATGTAAATGAAAACATAAACATAAAACTACTCTTATAACAAGCAAGAAGATGTTGGACTAAAGCCAAACTAATCTCTAAAATAAAGACTTCATACAAAGAAAACATCAGCTTAAATCTACAATGTGAGTGGGAGTCTAAGCCTCCATCAACCCTTCTACTTGGCTCCTTTAGCTCTCCAACAATGGGAGTATTTATAGGCAAGAGGAGGAAACAAGAGGAGGTGAAGGAATAGTGTATGCCGCCCAAGTCCAAGTGAAAAACTAACTACTCTGCTGCCAGTCTGTGGAGAACGTTCGAACGTGAGTTGGCGTTCGAACGTTGTTTTTGTTTTTGCTTTATGGTCGTTCGAACGTTGACTGACGTTTGAAAGTTTCTTCTGTTTTTGCACTAAGGGCGTTCGAACCCTAGATGTGTTCTGACCCTCTCACTCGAGTGATCTGTTGGTCTTATGTGAAGTTCAGTTCCAACTCTATGCAGTAGTCTGGTCTTCAATCAACTCAAGTGCACGTTCGAACGTGAGTTGGCATTCGAACGTGACACTCAAGTGTCTAAGAGCTTCACAGTCTTTTTTCCTAACTGCAACGCGCCTTCTCTTAGCAGTTGAGTCTGCTACAGTTCATTGTGGCCGTTCGAACGTGAGTTGGCGTTCGAACGTTCTGGCTGTGCTCCAAGCTTTTCCAATTTTGTGCTCTAATGTGCTGGTGTTGCATTCAAGTGTGGTACTTGTTGTTCTTGAGTCTTTGTTCAGTTTAGGGCCTGAAATGACATCACTTAAACTCCATCAAAGTACAATTAGTCTTAAAATGACATAGTAATATGCTAATTTTAAGTTCTAATCAGTAACAATTCCAACAATTATAACCCTGGTTGGAGGAATCATCCGGGTTTTTCTTGGAACAATAATCAAGCCCAAACCTCTGCTCCAAGACAAGCATACCCACCAGGCTTTCAAAATCAAGCTCCACCACAACAGAAAAAGAAGTCGAATTTGGAGGAGTTGCTTTCCAAGTATATAGCACAGAATAAGACCAGGATGAACAGTCATGAAGTATCAATTCGAAACCTACAAAATCAAATGGGTCAGCTTGCTAATGTCATTAACAACAAACCTCAAGGAACTTTACCTAGTGATACGGAGATCAATCCTACGAGAGAAGGAAAGGAGCACTGCAAGACTATTACATTACGAAGCGGAAAAGAGCTATCTGAAGTTGTTGGTGGAATTCCAAAACAATCACTTGGAGAGGATAGTAAGGATGAAGATAGAGATAGCAAGAATGTGGAACATGCAAAGAAGGAAGAAGAGTCAGTGGTAAATTCTGATGAAGGCGAGCAGGGTCTTATTGTGCCTCCCGTGCCGTTTCCACAACCTTTGCAGAAAAAGAAGTTAGATAAGCAGTTCTCAAAATTTTTGGAAGTATTCAAGAAGCTCCAAATTAATATCTCTTTTGCATATGCATTGGAGCAGATGCCTAGCTATGTGAAATTTATGAAGAAAATTTTTTCAAGGAAGAGAAAACTAGGTGGTTTTGAGACAGTGACACTCACTGAGGAGTGCAGTGCTATCCTTCAAAAGAAGCTACCACCAAAGCTCAAAGATCCGGGTAGCTTTACAATTCCATGCACAATAGGCAGCCAGTTTTTCGGGAAAGCATTGTGTGACTTGGGAGCTAGTATTAACTTAATGCCACTCTCAATTTATCAGCAATTGGGTTTGAATGAAGCAAAGCCTACCAATGTTACATTGCAATTAGCGGATAGATCACTCACTTATCCAAGGGGCATAGTTGAAGATGTTCTAGTTAAAGTGGATAAGTTCATTTTTCCAGTTGATTTCATAGTTTTGGATTGTGAGGAAGATAGGGAAGTACCTATAATTCTTGGGCGACCATTCTTAGCGACGGGGAGAACACTTATCGATGTACAGAAATGTGAGCTAACTATGCGAGTCCAAGATCAAGAGGTGACATTTAATGTATTTTCAGCTATGAAATTTCCTAAGGAAGCAGAAGAATGTTTTCGGGTTGATTTGATGGAAGATGCAGTAAATGAGATATTCGTAGGAAGCTGTATTTCAGATCCCCTTGAGACATCACTGGTTAGTCCCACTGCTTCGGACTACCCGGCTCCTCTAGAGTATGTACAGTTGTTGAATGCTTCTCCACGGGTTGTCAAGTTTAGGCAACAGTTTGAGACTTTGGATCACTCATGAAGCTCTACTCGTCCAAAGTCATCTTTGGAAGAACCACCTATATTGGAGCTTAAACCTCTTCCAAATCATCTACGGTATGCGTATTTGGGTGACTCTTTTACTTTACCTGTTATTGTTTCTGCTTCACTTGATGAATTTCAGGATAGTAAGCTGCTGTGAGTTCTTCGTGAGTACGAAATGGCTTTAGGATGGTCTATTGCAGATATTAAGGGCATTAGTCCCTCAATTTGTATGCACAAAATTCTGCTTGAAGATGATGCTAAGCCCGTGATTGAGCAACAACGCCGATTAAATCCTATCATGAAGGAGGTAGTCAAGAAAGAAATCAACAAATGGTTGGATGCCGGAATCGTATATCATATCTGAGACAGTTCATGAGTTAGTCCAGTTCAATGTGTTTCGAAGAAAGGAGGCATGACGGTAGTGTCCAATGAGAACAACGAGTTAATCCCAACACGAACAGTGACTGGGTGGAGAGTATGTATGGATTATCGCAAACTCAATAAGGTAACTCGAAAAGATCACTTCCCTCTACCATTCATTGATCAGATGCTTGATAGATTGGCTGAGCATGTATTCTATTGTCTATTGGATGGTTATTCCGGCTATAATCAGATCGCAATAGCACCCGAGGATCAGGAGAAGACTACGTTTACCTGCCCCTATGGAACCTTTGCATTTCGGAGGATGCCTTTTGGATTATGCAACGCACCTACAACGTTTCAACGATGCATGATGGCAATATTCTCCGACATGGTCGAGCAAAATCTTGAGGTATTTATGGATGATTTTTCGGTATTTGGAGATAGCTTTGACCTATGTTTAGAGAACTTAACCCTTGTGCTGAAAAGATGTGTGGAAACAAACTTGGTGTTAAACTGGGAAAAGTGTCACTTCATGGTTCAAGAAGGTATTATTTTGGGGCACAAAGTTTCTGCTAATGGCATAAAGGTGGATAGGGCAAAAATAGAGACTATTGAGAAACTACCACCACCAACATCAGTCAAGGGGATTCGGAGTTTCTTGGGCCATGCAGGATTTTATAGGCGATTCATAAAGGACTTTTCCAGGATCGCAAAGCCTCTGTGTAACCTTTTAGAGAAAGATGTGCCCTTTAAGTTTGATAAGGCTTGCCTAGAGGCCTTCGAGGTGTTGAAAAATAAGCTCATAACTGCCCCCGTGATAGTTGCACCAAATTGGGATTTGTCGTTTGAGCTGATGTGTGATGCTAGCGAGTTTGCAGTTGGCGCAGTTTTAGGTCAACGGAAAGAAAAAATGTTTCATGCTATCTATTATGCTAGCAAGACATTATCGGACACACAGCTCAACTACACAACCACTGAGAAAGAATTATTAGCAGTTGTTTTTGCTTTCGACAAATTCTAATCTTATCTCATTGGTACAAAGGTGATAGTGTTCACAGATCATTCTGCCATTTAGTATTTAATTTCGAAAAAGGACGCCAAGCCACGCTTGATTCGATGGGTCCTTTTGCTTCAAGATTTTGATCTAGAGATTCGGGACAGAAAAGGGTCAAAGAAGGTTCACTTTTCACATAGTGAGCTGAGCCGGTTTGGGAAGGCATGATACTACTTTCTATGTGCTAAACTAATGCCTACCACACACTTTATTGAATTACTCTGTGACAGGGCAGTATTGCTCTATTGCATAGTTACAGGCAAAACCATTAATGTGGGACAAGTTATTGCAGATTCAATCACAAAGGCTATTAAGAGTGGTTCAAATACCGGGTTGCCTCACCCATCATTAATTTGCGAACTATGTAAGAAAGCAAGAGTCACATGGAGTGCTGATGAAGTAGTTCAACAACCACAGGTGCCAATTGATCATAGGGTTTGGATTGTACGTTTAGACTGCCCGTCCATCTGAGGATAATAGGCTATGCTGAATTTCAAGGTAGTACCCATGGCATGCTGTAAACTAGCCCAAAACCTGGATGTAAATTTGGATCTCTATCTGCCACATTGGATACAGGAGCACCATGCAAACGCAAAATTTCATCCACATAAATTTGAGCATACTTTTCAAGAAAATAAGTAGACTTGACAACTAAAAAGTGAGCTGACTTCGTCAATCTGTCCACAATAACCCAAATGGAATCATGCCCGCTTTGAGTTCGTGGAAGTCCCAATACAAAATCCATGGTAATATGTTCCCATTTCCATTCTGGAATAGGAAGAGACTGCAATAAACCTGCAAGATGTTGATGATCAGTCTTTACCTGCTGACAGACTAAACATCTAGAAACAAATTCAGCAATTTCTCTCTTCATTCCACTCCACCAATAATACTCTCTCAAATCTCGATATAATTTTGTACTCTCAGGGTGCATAGCATATAAAGAATTATGAGCTTCATCTAGAATGTCCTTCGTCAAGGTAGTATCATTTGGCACACAAAGTCGAGTACCAAAGCATAACATATCGTTACCACGAACTACAAAATCTGTCTTACTTCCATTATGCACTTCTTTTCTAATTTTTTCTAGTTGTGGATCTTAATGTTGTAACTCTTTGATATGATCCACCAGCACAGGTCTAACTTTAAATTGTGCTAGTAGAACGTATGTATCACTTAATACCATATCCACTCCCATCATTCTCAATTTAGTAATATTACTCATATGGCTACACTGAATGCACGACAATCTCCCCGATGATTTCCTACTCAGTGCATCAGCCACCACGTTAGCTTTCCCTAGATGATACTGTATCGAGCAATCATAATCCTTAATTAATTCCATCCCCTTCCTTTACCTCAAATTCAACTCCTTTTGAGTGAATAAGTATTTTAAGCTTTGGTGATCTGTAAAAATCTCACATGTCTCGCCATATAAGTAATGTCTCCAAAGCTTTAGAGCAAAAACAATAGCAGCCAACTCCAAATTATGAGTAGGATAATTCTTTTCATGGTTCTTTAATTGTCGAGAGGCATAGGTAATCACCCTACCATGCTGCATTAACACACAACCCAAACCTTGATGAGAGGCATCACTATAAATTTGGCGGTAATGCCAACCGGTAAGTGACTGCACCAACCCTCTCGAGTACTTCGAAGGGCCTGATATACCTCAATGACAGCTTTCCCCGCTTCTCAAATCTAACCACTCCCTTCTTAGGCATCACTTTCAAGAAGACTTGATCTCCGACCTCGAACTCTAGAGGTCACTATCGCATGTCGATGTAGCTTTTCGACCGGCTCTGAACCGTGAGAAGATGCTTCCGTATCAAGTCCACCTTCTCCGAGGTGTCTCTAATCAAATCCAAATTCGTAGAGGGTCTCTCTCCAACCTCCGTTCAAAAAATCAGAGAATGGCACAATCTCCCCTAAAGTGCCTCATAGGGTGCCATTTGTATGTTCGCTTGATAACTGTTGTTGTAGGCGAACCCCACTGAGGGTAAGTGCTCCTTCCAACTACCTTTGAGATCAAGGACACATGTCTGTAGCATGTCCTCTCAAGTCTGGATGGTCCTCTCTGACTAACCATCTGTCTGGGGATAAAAAGAGGTGTTCATCATCAATTGTGTCCCCATAGCCCGCTGGAAATTTTCCCAAAAAAATGGGCTGTGAACTTAGGATTTCGATCTGATACAATAGATACGAGTACTCTCATGCAATTGGATTATTTCCCATATATATAACCGACAGAATTTCTCCAGTATGAAGGTCAACCGCACTACCAAAAAGTGTGCCGATTTCGTAAGCCGATCCACAATCACCCATATCGCGTCATTGCTTGACTTATTTCATCGTTCCTAATTTTCGATCATGATTCTGGTAATGTGTATGTGGCTTATACGGTTAGGTGAATGTCACTCTCCCTCGGATATCTTGCATGAAATGGGAAAACGGATGTGCGAATGAAATGTGTGTGTGTACAAAAGTGCTCCCTAAGCGTAGAGAGACTTCTGAGTGTCGTGTTTTACTTGGAATTGGTATTCCGATGTTGTCTCCTCAGGGAAGGAAGGTGAATTGCGTTGAAGGTGATTTTGTGAAAATAGAAAAGTGTAAAAAACTTTTGAATATGTGTTTTGGTGAGTTGTGTTCTTGATGAAAAAAATGGGAAACAATTGTTGGCGAATCCAAAGAGGTCATTCCAATGGGAATGTCAAATCGACTCAAGGCATTCTTCCAATGGTGCCTAGACGTTCGATTGATTCGTAGGAAACGAGAGACTAAAACGAAGGTGAGGATTCAAGCATACCCCGTGACAAGTCTACAGTATATCAAGAACTCACAACCACGTCCACACTCAACCTAGTCAAACCAAACCGTCTTACACTACGAGGAGGAATGAAAAAGAGTTGATTTAGCATACCCCAGAGGAATTCTCCCTTGGATTAGTCAACTTAAATCTTTGCTACTCATATTTAATGCAAGAACATGCAATGTGTAGAGAGACATGGTATTGAAATGGAAGTTAAACTTGTATTAACGTGAAAAGAAGTGAAACTACAATAATAAGTGCATTTAATACCCAACTAAAAAGCTTGAAATGTAAAACTTGAATGTAACAATGGTAGATTGAAAGATACTTGACTAAACTTGCAATACACTTGAAATAAATGACATTAAGTGCAATAAATGAAGCTTACTAGAGTCTTTCAGAAGATTACAAATGAAATGGGTAAAGAAAATGCAAAAATCTAACTTCTCTCTCTAAAACTATGTCTTCCTCATTGAGCTTCTCTCTCTACAATGCTCTACAATCTCAATAATCTGAAGTCCCTTTTGCATTTTCGTCCATGGAGGTCTTCTAGCATGTGTGACAGGCTTCCATCCATAGGAGGCTGAGTTGATGACTTGTGACAAGCCTAGTGATTAGTAGTTAAAATCAGCATATTACTATGCCTTTTTTAAGACTAATTATACAGTGATGGAGTTTAAATGATGACATTTCAGGACATAAACTGTACAAGGGACCAAAGGCAATGAATATCAAACTTTCGTGCAACACCAACATATTCTGGAGCAAAATTGGAAAAGTTTGGACCAAGGCAAGAACGTTCGAACGCCAATCCACGTTCGAACGTTCTCTTGAATTATGGAAGATCAGACTACTGAAGTGCTAATGTATGGCGTGTTGCAGCAAAGACACACATAAGTACTTGAGTACAACGTTCAAACGCCAATCCACGTTCGAACGTTGTCCTAATTTATTGAAGACCTGACTGATGAGTGCAAGGGCAGTGGTTCATGGCGTATAGAAGTAACTCTCCCAAAAGAATAGAGGCCACTTGAGTAGGAGGTTCAAACTACATCTGGCGTTCGAACGCCATCAAGCAAAAATAGGAAGAACGTTCGAACGTTGTCCCCAGACTGGCTGTAGAGTGGTTGGCTTTCACTTGGAATTTGGCGGCCTTGCACTATTCTTTCACACTCCCTTGTCTCCTCCTCTTTGCCTATAAATACTCCCATTGTGGGAGCTTCAAGGGACTTTTTTTTTGAGACTAGATCAACATTTCTTTGCTTTTTATAGATTTAATCTTAGACTTAGGTTTATATTTACTTGCATAAAGGAATATAGATCATCTTTTGGTTGCGGTAGAAACCCTCCAAAAGTGACTTGTTTTCTTCTACTTTCAGTATTAGTTTCACTCACTTCCATTGCTTGAGCTTCTTTCTTTCCTGAGAGGAGTGAAACTCTTCCACTTTTCTAGAGCTTTACCAAAGCCGTGAAGGGTGGAACGTGATTCACTCATTCTTCGTCGAAGATCGGCTCCTTGTGTAGTGTGTTTTATCTTGTAACTCCTCTACTTTGAGGGATGAGCATCACTCACTTTTCTAGCTTTACCAAAGCCATGAAGAGTGAGAAGTTTCTCATTCACTCTTTAGTAAGAGGTAATTGACATGTATAAATCATCCGAAAGTTATATCTGTGCATTTTCGATTACGCTTAATGCTTTATATTTTCCTTGCTTATTGAATGATGATTGCATCTAGCAAAGCTAAGGTACTTTGCATAACCGTGAGTACTTTCTATAACATAGATAACTCTTGCATAGAAAGACTCATTGGTTCAAGGCAAGCACCTCGGCTAGATCTTCATGAATACCCTTCAATCTTCATCATTATTGTGCTTCATTTAAAGAATGGAATATTAATATCATGGTTGGATGCCTTGTAGAAACACTTACTTGTTTGTAGACGGGTTGAGTCTCGGCATAGACAATTCTTGTAAACTTCTAGAAAGACATCGGAACCATGCTCTTAATCCACCTTTATATTCCAATTAACTTGTTGTTGACATAGGGGTTAATTGAGTTACCAAGTACATGTATAATAAACTGGATGATTAACTACATGTCCAGATCCTCGAACTAAAGAGTGACTTTTTACATTTAAGCTTATCGTATATTTTGTCTAGAAAATCCCTTTGGAAAGAATCCTATATTCTGTCCAGAAAATCCCATACATCACACAACTTCAAAACTAAAAGGTAACAGTCACTTGGTCTTTGTCACCACTTACTTCAAAACACCGACAACTATTCCCTGTGGATTCGACTTCGGACTTAACCGGATTATTACTACAACTTGACCGCCTACACTTGGGTGTACACATATCGGATCAAGTCACCTAGCCTGCAACTTCCCTGGCTCCCTTCTTCTGTCTCTTCCTCATTAATGTTTGGGCCTCCAAAGTACAACCTTATGTGTGGGGAGGCATGTAGATGTGTAAGAGATGTCAGGGGACAAGTGGGAGAATCCTAGGTGGGACTCCCAAATGGCAGAGCTTGAGTTGCAGGCTGTCTGGCATTTCTGGGCAAAACCTTCTGGAAGGTCGATGCAAACCTTCTGGAAGGTTTATGCAAGAATAGTGAAAATAGTAGTCTAGTGACCCAAACCTTCTGGAAGGTCGATGTAAACCTTCTGGAAGGTTTATTCTAGTAGACAAAATGTTCCGGAAGGTTTAGGCAGTGCATAGGCATACCAAGTGCAAACCTTCCAGAAGGTTTTCATCCAATTTTCTTTTTTCTTGGTTTCTTCACCTTCCAATCTTTCCTTTAAGCTATCCCCTCATCTTCATTGACTTTAAACACTACGATGGGAGCTTAACTCAAGTCATTTACAATTCTTCACCTACATTCACACAAAACTTCATTAAAAGGTAGATTAAATGCATTTCTTTCCAAATTCTCAACAAAAGCAAGTATAAAAAGTGTATAACAACATACAATATATGCAATATTTTGTGCTAATCACACCCCCCAACTTGAGTTTTGCTAGTCCCTAGAAAAATTCATTTTAAACCACAAGATATAAAACTACGACAAAACCCATTCATACAAGTAAATATTCAAACATTCAAAATGCAAAAATCACATTGCAATTAAAGAAATGGACTTGGGCAATGATAAAATGAAACAACTGTGGTATTTTTCATTAATCATTCACAAAAGTTCAATACAATGGGTTAGAGTTTCAAAAACAAAACGGCCCAAAATCCTAGAGGTACTTCTACTAGGCCGACAAAACTAACCCTAACTGTACAACCTAAAATCAAAAGAAACAAAATACAAGAGACATCCTAATCATCATCATCGAAAGCATCCTCATCCTCAGCATCACTCTCGGACTCACTCCCCTCATCCTCATCATCATCATCGTCATCGCCGGACTCTCCCACCTCAACAACCGTAGAAGGTGCGGGAGCAGAGGTAGATGGTCCAGCTGGAGGCTGCGGAGGTCCACCGGAGATGGGCTCGCCCAGGAAAGTATGTTGGAAGATCCTTGTCACCATCATTGACAGCCCATACATAGTAGACTACAAGTCATCCATACGCTGTGACATGGTGCGGGCTGGGGCAGAAGTAGAAGGCCCGACAGAGGATGGCCCTGGTCCTGATTCTCTGGCTCTCTCCCCTCCTGTCCTGGCTGCCCTCTTACTGTTGCTCGACTTCCCAATGGCACCAGTCTCAAGGGGTAGCAGCGTGTCATGCGCGTAGGACTTAACCTTGCTGTGAGAGCACATCTGTGTGACGAGATTGCCGAAGGGGAGATTCACCTTCGACTTTGCAGCCTTAGAGAACTCCCTCATCTCCTCCCATATCAACAGAGTCACATCAATCGCCTTCCCTGTCATAAACGCATGGAGGAGGGCGAGCTTCTCAATATTTGGGCTCTTCACGAAGCCCCAGGGCTTCAATTTATAGTGGAGTACTTTGTTCATTACTCCATAAGAGTGCTTAAGGCCATCGACAAGAGTCGTCCCTTTAAAAGTGGTTGGGTCCTCGTAGGTGAGCTGCACATAATCGGAGAGTGTTCTACCCCCTTCAACATTGTGTGGGTAGACCGGGGTAGTAGGGGGAGGCCTCTCGTACTTCATTACCGTGGCAATCAACTCAGGGGTCACCTCAAAAGTCTTCCCCCGCACATTAGTTCTTAACCCACTACCATCCTCGCCAAACACCGATAATTTCTTATAGAACTCTCTACACAACCCCAAATTGTAGCCACTCACCTCCTCAAACCAAATACCCAAACCATGTCCCTTGATCACCCTCACCACTTCGTCATTTGGCCCAAGCGAGATCTTGTCCACATACCTCTCACGCTTGACATTTTTTTCATTGATCATTTGTCTACGTGCGTCGTGTCTCGCTTTCGTCCTTCTCTCCTCCCGATCTCCACTACTCGGGCCCTCCACGCTCCTCTTGCAGGATGTAGTGCCTGCGGGTGGTGGGGACTCTAGCCCAGTTCTCTTGGTGCGGGCTATGGTGATCAACAGTGCCCCCAAGCCAAGAATTTTCAAAATCCACATCAAAAGCCACTCAATGGGCTCAAAAGTATCTAGAGAAGTCTTTCCTAAACGAGCCATAGCACGGGATGTCAAGGTTTTGGAGAAACCCTAAAAAAGATTTGAAATTGGGGGAAAAAAGTGAGACCTAGGGTTTTTAGAGATTGTCCACAAATTTCGGCAAAATCAACTCAATAATTAACCCTAATCAAGAGAAAAGTAAGAATTTAGGGCTTGGGTGAAGTGTTTTTGAAGGTTGGAAGAGAGTAGATGGAGATGAGAGAGTTTGGGAGCTTGAGATTTGGAGGAAATGTGAAGGGTTTTTCAAAAAATTCTAACTTAAAACCCTCGTTTTTAGCATTTTTGGCAAGACTTTCCGGAAGGTTTTGCTCACTGTTGGGGCACAACTTTCCAATAATGAAAACCTTCCAGAAGGTCGATGACAACCTTCCGAAAGGTTTTGCCTTTGCTGCAAAACCATTCATTTGCTCCAAAACTCACATCCAACCTAACTTTTTTCAACTCCAAAACATTTTAACACCTTATCTATGACATCTGACCTACCAAAAACTTGAACCACACATATGAACCACAATTGATTGATCATGCCCAAAGTCATTTCCGAAATTGCAACATGATTTAAAATTTTGATGTTTTCTAAATACAAGATATGTATTTCTAATTTCAACTACCAAAATGAATATCCAAAATGCAACACATAGATTCAAATGATAGGACATTCCTAAATCTATCAAATATCGAAAGTTGAGCAATATTCCCCCACCCTTTAAGCATAAGGCTATGAAACACAGTGCTCAAATGCCTGAACTAAGCACACATGAGTATCACCATGGATTTAAATGCTATTCTAGAGTATGCACATACACAATCATTTTTAAACTCGTGTGTGTGAAATAGACATGTAATTGAAGCATTTACACAACATAGTTCACATTCACTTTGGCTATCCAAATTAAGCTTCGATGCAACCTCACTAAAGGTGTCTCTCAACAATGAATCACACTATAGTTATCCTGATATGCTCTTCATGTGTATATGTGAGATGAAATCTTGTCCACAAAATGAAGTATGCTCACATATAATCTAAAAATGAAGTATGCATAATAATGAAACAACCTTGGCATAATCTCATGAAAGGAATGCTAGGGCATTAGATAGCAAAATCAACCTTTCTTTTTCTTTAAAAGTATGCTATCCCCATGCTTTCTCTAGATCATTTAGGACTTTCAAGGGTTATAATGGGGTCTTGGGGTGATATTTAGGGAAAAGAAATGAAGGATATAGGATAACAAAGAGGGTTGTTCCAAGTGCACGACATTTATTTCAAAAAGATCTCCCTTTTTATGGGATTTTCAGTCTACACCATCACTTCACTCTTTATTTCTCTTTCTTCTTTTCCTTTAAATTCTCCTTTTTTCTTTGATCATTCTATCTTCTTTATCCCCTTTTCTTGGATTCATCATTCTTTTTCATTCAACATATGAATTCCATATTCATCATCCCTTTTGTTGGGTTTCCACATCACCATTCCTTCTCTTTTCATGTTCAATCATGGTCAACTCTCGGAACAACCAAGGTGTGGTAAATTTTTATCATTTTTCACTGGCTTGGTTAAATGTGTGGCATGGAAACGAATTTTTAACAAGGCTCAAACATGGCACTAGGGACGATTTCACAAGAACAAGGCTAAGGCTCAAAATAAATCAAGGACGGCCTAAGATCATTTCTAGATAGGCATGGGGGAACATTGTACATATTAAGACAAAGTCAATCAACTACCCCAAATGCACCTAACCAAAACAAGCATAATGAGATTATTGAACAAATTTGGAATTTGAAAAATTGTTCCTTGAGTAAATGTAAGTTTCCTCCAACAAGGATTGACATTAAAGCTCACATGGGTTCTTATTCATCTCCACTATTCATGTCAAACACTAAAATGTGAACTCAATTCGTAAATTGCCAAAATTACAGGTTCATGGTGCACTTATGGTTGAGTTCAAAAGCAAACACATATGCGATACTCAAGCATATGATGAACTTCTATAATGTGCTCATGTATTCAAAATTCAAAGCAAAGATCAATCATATCAATAAACTCATAACACTCTAAATGGGGGAATACAAATCAACATTCAGCTATTTTTTTTACAAAAATTTTCAAAATTTTCACATATTTCAACTATTCTTAAACAAAAATTTGTAGATCATGTAAACAGTGAATTTCACCACAAAAATTTAGTATTATCAACAAAAAATTTCCACAAACATTGGTGTATCATACAAATGGTGCACCTTACCCTTCAACTTGATTCGTGCATTGTCCTCAATGCAACAAAAAAATTATGATATGCAATGAAGGACTATTGAGTAGGGTTAGAGAACACCTCGCACTTGAGGTTTGACAAAAACACCAATATCAGCAGCTAAGAAAGAAAACACTATATGCAAAAGATAAAGTAAGTAAGCATAAACAGTTAAAGTAAGTAAAAATGACTGTACACTAAAGACTATAAAAACAGGATAGACCGGATCCATCAATTCTTCCTCCACCCCTTGACTTTCAAAACTCTCAAAAAATGGTTTAAGTCTTTGGCCATTGACCTTGAATGTCTTGTCATCCTTGGGGTTGGTGATTTCCACAGCTCCATTGGGGTAGGCCACCTTGACAAGATAGGGGCTATCCCAACAAGATCGGAGTTTCCCTTGAAAGATAGAGAGACGAGAGTTGTACAAGAGCACTTTTTGTCCAGGTTCAAATGATTTCCTTGAAATGGATTTGTCATGAAAGATTTTAGCTCTCTCTTTTGAAATTTTTGAACTCTCATACGCATCTCTACGAATCTCCTCTAATTCATTCATTTCTATCTTCATATTCTCTTCGACCATTCTCAAATTGAAGTTCAAGATCTTGACCATCAAGACAACAACTTCCCCATTTATTGTCTTTTTATATTTTGTGTCTCTCGTGTTTGTATGACGATGTTCATTCCATACACAATTTTAGTGCACAACTTCCCCATTTGACATTCAGGGGAGCAATTTCAAGATAGTCACAACCCAGCCAATTTCCACGAACTGTTGCAGCACCTGCAAAATTGAATCGCCGCATTTTTGCCATTTCTGAAAAAGCAAGACAATCGCAGCACTGACATATAAAATATCCATAATTTTTTCTAGTTCCAAGAAAAGCTATAGGACAGTAACAGCACCGGCCAATTAAAATGTCGTAATTTTTGTTAGTTCCAAAAGAACCGCATTCTATGCAAATCAATTCATTGTTCAATTCAAGTTGAACACTTATTCCACATGTACGTGTACCAATTTCAGTTTACCAATTTGAGGGGAGTGTTGCACAGGATCAAATCAAGCTGCCAGACTTGAAGACAAACAGTCGTAGGAGCCGAAAGGTCGTCATCGGCATTTATGTCAAGAAAGACTTTTGTACCATTCTCACAGACAAATCTCCCATTTAGTCTGTTTATCAATAAAGTGGAAGTCCGGATAATTGTGTCTTGGATGCAGACCTGAAGGCCAAATCACGTAAATTTTTGTGTCTTTTATCTTCCCTTATTTTTTATCTTTGATCTCTCCCTATCCAAAATTTAACACAAATGTTGTAAATACTTATACTTAAAAGTCTTCAAAAGTACATGCTTATACTTGTCAATAAAAAAGATGGCTACTGTGTGTGTTCTAATTTTCACTAACTTGAAAACAGGTTCATTAGTGGAGTTGAAGCCCAACAAATGGTTGGAAGAGTGTATTTTAGGTGCTTTAGCTGTTAGAAAGCCGGTTCGATTCTTTAGCCTATTTTCGGTAACGTCCCTCTCTTTTAGCAGGAATTTTCTACTGATCAGTTGTTCATTTTAAAAGTTCGGAGTCCGGTTGGGTATTGAAATATCATTTTTTAACTATGTACCCCTACTTTTCATCCAATAAAATTTTTAACATTTTATTACTCAATAATGATTACAAATTATCTAACTAAAAATCAATGGTCAAAGATGAATTGCTATACAGTTTAACCTAAAGTTGTGGTGCTTTTGTTTTTGTTTATCAGTGGGAGTGTGCGTTTGTGTATAATGTTATCAGCGTGTATGCTTGTCAGTGTATGCAAGTGTGTTATTATTCTAAGATTGGTTATCAATTGTCTACGGCTTTCACCCAATCCATTTTAACCGAACGCGTTACTTATAAGGCGTATTAAGCGGGCAAAAATAAAATGGGATTGCACAACAACCACCTCGTTTTAATCCGCCAAACCCGCCACATGCCACTGCTATACTACCAGATTAGATTCCCGCAGTTAATGGTCTCTACTTTGTCAGTGCGCCTTCTTTAAAACATTGTGTCTCAGAGAATAGGTTCATTTCACACATCAAAATTGCTCTCGAGACAGCATGCATTTCAACATCTTTGGCATCAAATAGCTTTCAACAAATCGAAAACTTAAACTTCATCAAGATGTGCAAAGATTAAGATACATTCAGAAGGTTACTGTGTCACTAACGACCTGTACTATTCTGTGAGAGTGTTACAACAAAATATGGGAAGAAAATGTTATCCCAAAGCTTCTGACTAGGGGGATTCTTCTACACCTTTCATTTTTCTTCTCTGCCTATCCTTCAAGAATTAAAATATAATGTTGATTTCTTTCAGTAATAGCAACCAGGACCTTTAAGATGATAATGAATTCAATATGTTAGCCCTCAATCTCCTGAGACATATTGCTTCTCAGCATAATATTTCTTCTCGCTAGCTTCCTTCTTGGTATTGCGTATCTGCAGAAGCAGTTGCACATTAGTACTAGTACATACCAAGTCCAAATGAGTATAATTTGAATAGGCAGTCCACCATGAGGTGGCCAAAACAACAGAAAATCAAACATAAAATGGTGTCCAACATATATCAAACACACGCCACTGAGGACAGGATATTTTTTTATCTTGGCTTTTAAGTGAACCATTCAAGAAAAATTGATAAAGAGTTGCAAAAACATGAGAATTTATCAGAAAAAAAAGAAAGAAAGAAAGAAAGATGTGATTAAACCCCCCCCACCACAACACCCACCTGGGGTACTTGAAGGTACAATAGTAGCGGTAGATGACAATAATAATAAGCACCAGCAAATTTTGAAAGTATGATGAGATCTTAAATACACTAATAATTCTGAATTCGCATCTAGAGTTGGCCCATAACCATACATGGATGCAACCTGAAAAAATGTATATAAAATCATCTTGATGCTTAATGTTTCTGCATGCACTCATAAAAAATGTTAATCAATCTACAGACACAGGATGTCGATAGAAGTTACATAACGTTTTTTTTTTTTTGAACCAATAAGTTACATAACGTCAGACCACTTATTCAATCAATCTTCGGATTTATTAATTTGTGAAAAACCACTCATCCAGCAAGGCAGAAACTTGGGAAAACATGCCTATAAAGCGGGAGGATTATGAACGATACCAAGTAAATCTGATGATTGGTGGTTATCCTTTGGGCTACCAAAGTGGTAGTAATATCTTTTGGGCTCTCAAGCATTCGGAAAATTCCCATGGTCTTAGGAACTGCATAGGGATCAGTCTCACTCTGCATTACACAAGTTTTCAAGAAAAAAAAAATGATCCTTAGATGTGAGATGGCAGCTAGAAATGATTACAGATTACATCCAAAACTTGAAGTACATTACATTCACCAAAGAGTTGCTCTCAGAAACTGTCCCACGCACAACCAGAGAGATGTTGAAAGTTGTAATCTGTTTCATGTGAATATATACATATATATCAATTCAAAGAAATAAAAGAAATCAGAAGTAATAATTGTAAGTGAATGCGGATGACAAAAACATGTGTTAGCATCAAGATACTGCGATAAAGAAATATAATGTTTTCAGAAATGCAAAACGACACCTGTACAAGAAAATAATGCATCGAAAGTGTGGGGCTGGAGAAGGGGGCTGGGGAGGGAAAGAGAACAAGAGGGGAAAAATATTAATACCATGTCTGTTAATCAATTTATATAAGGAACCACCAACATCCAAAGAGATAACTGGTGGGGAAACTTAGGTTCATCATATAGCTGTTTAAGAAGGGCATTCTTTTTTGGCAAACCAGAGTCACCCAGAAGATGCTCTTACCCTTCATGTTCCAAAATACCAAGTTTGATGTTATCGTAGGCCTCTTCCTATTTCTTACCTCAGTTCAGAAGTTCAAAAGAAGAAAGGTGAAAATAGGGAAATCAGAGTTGGTTGCAATTTAATAACTCATAAACATAGAAGTTTTTAGGAAAAGATATTAGAGAGAAACCCACAAAATATAACACCAAACTTGCTTAGGATATATTTACTTAGTTCTATTAAAAAATGGGCAACCTAGTGCATGAGACTGCCGCCACTTCAGAGTCAAGAGTCACATGTACGCAGCGTCACCCCTGCATGCGAAGAGGCTGTTTTCAAGGCTCGAACCCTTAACTTCCAGATCTCAACGAAGCAACCTTATTGCTGTGCTAAACCCCACCCTCTATATGCAGTTCTATCCTTTATCAAATTAATTCCAATACAGCAATATCAAACAGAAAATAGAGAATTGGTGCATTCGAACAGTTCAAAATTCACATCATTATATATAGGATATATGGATATACTATGAAACACGGATACTTCGTCAAGATCGACGTATCTGTATCGGATATCATATCGAATATGATACTCGTCGGATATTCAAGCATACATAACACACCAAACATATCCAAAAATAAATAAATATATGGATACTCGCATATATTTCTATATGCATAGAAGTATGTGTAATATTTAATTTTAATCTTTACCTCTTCCTTTCGCATTTCACATACAATACAATACGTCAACAATATGACTTTGAAGACACATGGATGTTTTCCAAATATTATTCACTACCACATGTCCAAAAAATATAAATGAGTTGATTACACTATAATCTTACCAACAAATACTTGTAAGCAAACAATCTAGTTAAATGTTGGTTCTTATTTAATAATGTTCACTTTGTAGATGTACTATAATGAGATAATAGAAGACTTTTTGAAAATAAAAAATTGTTAATGTTGTTTATTATTTTATTAAAGAATACTTAAAAATTATAGCCATCAAGTCATTACATAATAGTACAAATATAAGATACTAGTCATTACCCGTGCCTGAAGGCACTATACAACAAATAAAAAAAATCCTAAACAATTATCCAAATTTAAAAGGAATGGCCTAAAATATTCATATTAATTCTTATTTTAAAATGACTCAAAATATATAGTTGACCGTATCCTCCATATTAATGAAACTTTTATAAAAATATATAAAATCTTCTCAAAACAACACCATATATATATATTTGCCTCTTAAAAAAAATACTAATATAACCCATTGAAATTTACAATCTTTAAGCAATAAATAAAATCTTACTCATTTATAAGACTCACGAATTTATGACCTCTACTACTACTCAATCCAATAATAAAATATAATTATAAACTCAACCACCATATTTTCAATCCACCTTATCCTCATGTAATAAATGCCCCAAGTAAAAAAAAATACTAATAGAACACAATTAAATGCACAATCTTTAAGTGATAAATAAAATCAACAAAATCTTACTTATATATAAAACTCATGAATTTATCGCCACCATCACCATTCAACCGCAAATGACACAATATAATTATAAATTTAATCACTAAATGTCCAATCCTCCATATATAAATATACACTGAAATACACACACATTTCTTTTTTGGTTACCAACAAACTCTTCTAACCAATAGGTGCTTAAGTTTTTAAGATAAAATAATAATAAATTAATGTTTAATTAAAAAAAGGGTAAAAATCATGGACATCTCTTGAGTTTTGACAATATTACACGGGCACCTTCAGACATTTTATAAATAACACAAAGACCCCTTGAAGTTTGAATTCATTGCACGGAGACCCCCTCTGTCTACCTTCCTTAATGTTGCTAATGAAAATTGATAATTTCATCCCCAAAAAATTTATTATTTTTACAATTTCCCTTATCCAAATTTAGTAAAAAAAAATTAAAAATTTAATAAAATCAAATAAAATTTGATTTAGTACCCAAAAAATTGATATAATTTAGTATTCCAAAAAATTGATTAAATGAATTTAATTCGACAAAGTTTAATATAACTTGGAAAAAAATAAATGTCAATTTTTTAATAAACTTATATATTGATTTACAATCTAAGGTTTACTTCGTGTTAAATATTATTTGATGTTTATAGTCAATGTGCTATTTTTTATTTATATTAAGTGTTATTTACAAATTAAAAAGCAAGTGGCAAAATACATATCGTCATATATATAAAAAATTTAAATTAGTTTCATGAAATAAATAATTGCATAAGATGTTGTTTTATTTGTTTTATGGAGTAAATAATAACAAAATCAACATTGGAGAAATAATAAAAAAAGATAATAGTATGAGAGAGAATATAAGATAGATAGATAGATACAAAGAGTTTTATGACAAATGGGAGTCTTAGAATTGTAAAATGAATTTAAGTCTAATTAGGACCATCCGATCAAAACGATTTGAGCCGCGAAAAGCTAAAGACAAAGAAATCTAGCTACTTTATTATATAGATACATTTTAGTAGACGTATCCTATTTTTTAGGGTTTTGTTGTATCGTCATATCTGTATCGTATCGTACCCGTATCTCGTATCCGTATCCGTGCTTCCTAGTGTATATATGAACCTATTACTATTAATATAGGGAATATAGGGAGAGGAGGGTTTAGAATTCACTCCAATGAGTCCCACTAATTTTTAAGATACTGTATGGTATTCACAGTTCAAATGTTTAACACAAATTCCCATAGCACATGCACAAAACTCACATTCCTATTTAACTCAACTTCCACCACATCTCTATCAATTATTAACTGTCCATACATCACAGGTGCCATGGAAACTAGCATTTTACTTATTTTTAAACAAATCACTCTCTTCCCCAACCCATTCAAACTATATGTTTTATATAATCCTACCCCCCACACAAACTTTTGGGCATGTGGCATACTGGGTTCTTGCTCTGCCTAGGAACAATTTTGCAAACAAAGTTGTTTGATATAAAAAGCATATATGCCAGTGTTGAAGTACATATTTTTAATAAAGCAAACCAAACACGAGTCTCTATTTAGAAGAATCTCAGGTGCCACAATTATATCAGTATGCAGAGTTGGATCAGTTCCAAAGGCATTACTTCACTTTACCTAAATTCGGCCAGAAATCTTTTTTCTATATAAAAATGGAAAATGTTTCTCTAATAACCTTTGCTTCTTCCATTTCTACAACTGTAACAGGAGCTTCCAATTACCAGTAGGGAAAGGCCACTTCCAAACTAAAAGACAAGTACAGCCCCAGAACCACAATCCAGCCCCAAATTGCCTTGGCTATTTACGCTTTCCCATTAATTGTAATGTCAGCATTCAGATAATTGTAGCCACATCAAAGTATTTTAGTGTTATGAACTTACTCATTTTGTTTTGGGAGAATCACTAGGCGCGGGGCCTCCATGTGAGGTGAGGTCAGGTGATGGTCAACAACTTAGGCAGGAAATGATGAGAAGCGGCTAATGATGCAAGAGCTAGGTGGAAATGGAAAACCATGTCATTGTTAATTTTCCAGGCTATGCAACATGATCAGTTTGGTTCTTAATGATGAGACATTTAGCTACAGCATCCTTGTGTTCTTTGAGATCCGGCCAAAAGAAGGCATCACCAACGGGAAACAACAACCGATTTGTTCTCCATCATCCATACTTCCATGCTAACAAATAAGACAGACAAAGTAAACTTTTTTCTTTTTTTCTTTTCTTGATAAGCCAAAGCACTTGATGCAGACACAAATAGGAAAAATGGATGCCATGCAAAACTTGTCTAGTTCAAAAAGATGGACCTATTTTGTACTGATGTAAAAGATTATACACACCATGTCCTTCGTAACTTCCCACGGTGCACCAATGATGACCTCATCAACGTAACGGCAGGCCAAAACACCAAGACTACGTTCATGCAGATGCATAAGTGGAAAGCGAGCCCCGCGTTGTTCACTGTATGCGAAGGTAAATTATTATTTCTCCTCATTCCTTCCTATTATTCAAAAGTGCATGAAAGACAAAAATGATGATGCCGCTACTTAATTGTTATTACCCTTATTATGGCTGGCTAGAATCAAATTACCATGATAACAAAACTATACCATCACCCAGAATACTAAGAGAAGTAACAATACCATCATTATCTATACCATGCTGGGGAAAGTGTTGAACTAACCACAAAGAACAGGAAGCTCTGACATGATTATGGATGACAATACCTGACAGTCTGGTCAGCATAAATTCCAACAAGCAGAAAATCTCCAAGTTGCCGTGCACTTTTGAGGATCTGACATGTACAAAAACAGTCGCTTGTTGACATACTTCATAAATCATAGGGAGAAAAGAATAAGTTTCCTTGATACAATCTAAGTTATAAGAAAATGATGACAGGACAAGGGACAAGACTGCCAATAAAATAATTTATCAAAACAAGAAAAAGAAAACGATTACAAGAAAACAAGGCCATGTGTCAAATGATGAATAGGGCTGAATACAAATCCATGCCTTCTTAGGCAACTCTGTTATTGAGAGTCCCAATATGATGAACTCAGAAAACCAAAAAAAAAACACACACATGAATTCCAGCACTGCTATTTCTAATGGTTAATAATTCACTTCAATGCATTTATAGAGGCTGGATTCGAGGACAAAATTTGAACACCCAGAACTTCAGAAATAAATCGATACATGCAAGTGTTTGCAGGTGTGATATTGTTGGAGGGATACCCACTCTTTCAAACATCCATTTGAAAGCCCAGCCCTAAACACTCATCTCAGTCAAGGCTTCAGGCTATATTGTGCTCATAGATATAGAACAGTGTAAAAGCACAAAAATAAGCACCCAGTTTAGATGGTCCCCATTGATGGGGTCTAAGAAGTACGGACACGGACACAACACGACACGACGCGGACATGTCAATTTTCAAAAAAGTAGGATATAGACACGTTGAATAATATGTTTTATTTTATTTTTTAATATGACTATAATAAAACCTAACATTTTTTCCAATCGAATTAGGTATTAAATCATACAAATCACAACATAATCATCCATCCATCACAAAACAGCAAAGCCATAAATTAAAAACTAAACGTTCCAGAATAAGCACAACAAAAGCACTGATTACTCTATGTAGTCATCATTCGACATTCCTGATATAACCTTTTGACATCATAATAATAAACATCCAACACTTGAAACGTTTACACATAAACCATAACCAAAACAATTGTTCATCCCTTAAAACAAAAAAGTTCTACTCGAACCATCATGATTAGACATAATTTGCATTATCACCAACACCACGTAGAACACCACCATCATCAGTAAAGACCATGGCCTATAACTCGGGTTCATCAAGTGAAAGTTGTGCAACCTCAAGCTCTCCCACATCATCCAATGAATCAAATGCATCTCAGGCAAAATTCCACATCTTGGTTTCTCCATGCATATATGAGGTTCTTCTCGATAGAAAACGGAGATTGCTAAGCTTTGGTGTCATCTTGTTCCTTCTCACAGAGTGCACAAAAAAATAAGTTCTCCAATTCCTATCACAACATGATGAAGAAGAAGGTCGCAAAAGTAGCTTTAAAGCTAGACTTTGAAGCAAAGGTGCACTTGCGCCATGCGTGACCCACCAATTTTTAGGATCCATACCATAACGATCATGAATAGAGTCAATATCCCCAAATTCTTCTGACTTCGTTGAGAAATTAACGAATTCCTCATTTGCCTTTGTACAATCCTCTGGAGTAGAATAATATTTTCTCAAGCATTTCACTTTTTCTCGAGAAACCTCCACATCTTTGTTGGGATGAATTCGATTAAGACCCTCATGAAGCCATTGCGTGCTAAAGTTGTGACGCCCCAGAATTTGGGGGTCCTTTCTCAACCCGTTGATCAACCATCAACCCGCAGAAGTACCCGTGCATGCCGCATAACCCGATGCCACATCATCATAAGACCATTCCAAGGTCCAATATTCATCAATTTGCCATCAATATTCATCAATTTGCATCTTTTGAACAAAATGACTCAAGGACCGAAGGCTTAGCAAAATTATTTTAAATTTCTAAAAATTTTGGAGGAGCTGCTAGTAGCTCATGTGTTTTGGAGTGTATTTCTGAAGCATAGAGACATGGAATACTGCATGAACACCCGATAAACTTGGCAATAACTCCAACCGATAAGCGACTACACCAACCCTCTCGAGTACCTCAAAGGACCTGATATACCTTGACAACAGCTTCCCTCGTTTCTCGAATCTGACCACTCCCCTTTTAGGCATCACCTTCAAGAAGACGTGATCTCTGACTTCAAACTCTAGAGGTCGTCGTCGTCTATCGATGTAGCTCTTCTGCTGGCTCTGAGCCGTGAGAAGACGTTTTCATATCAAGTCCACCTTCAATGAGGTGTCTCTAATCAAATCTGGACCCGTGGAAGGTCTCTCTACAACCTTTGTCCAACAAACTAGAGAACGGCACGGCCTCCCATAAAGTGCGTCATAGGGTGCCATCTGTATTCTCGTATGATAACCGTTGTTGTTGACGAACACCACTAAGGATAAATGCTCCTCCTCGCTACCCTTGAGATTCAGGACGCATGCTAGTAGTATGTCCTCTAAAGTTTGGATGGTCCTCTCTGACTAACCGTCCATCTCGGGATGAAAAACAGAGCATGTCCTCTAAACTCTCCCAAAAAGGGGTCGTGAACCTGGGATCTCGATCTGATACTATAGATACGGGCACCCCATGTAACCGGACTATCTTCGTCTGTACAGCCTGCAGAATTCCTCTGGTGCGAAGGTCATTCGCACTGCTAAAAAGTGCTCCGACTTCGTAAGCTGGTCTAATATCACCGGCACTGCGTCATGCCTCCGCGATGTCCGTAGTAAGTGGATCACAAAATTCATAGTGACGTGTTCCCACTTCCGAAGGCTGAAGCAACCCCGCTGGTCTCTGGTGCTTAGCCTTGACATGCTAATACGTGAGACATCGACTAACAAAATCTCCAACGTTCCTCTTCATCCCACTCCAATAGTACTGGCGGCGAAGATCATGGTACATTTTCGTGCCACCTAGATGGTACAGATAGTGGCACTATGTCTTCAAGGCAAAGACAACGATCGCCAACTCCATGTCTTGAGTGGGGTAGTTTTGCTCGTGACCCTTTAATTGCCAAGAACTATAAGTTACCACCCTCCCGGACTACATCAATACACATCCAAGTCCGTCCTTCGAGGCATCACAATATAAATCATCAATCCGCGGCAAAAGGTACTAATTCTTGATGGTGACCCGATTCAACTACTGATAGTCTATACATAGTCGAAGAGTTTTGTCATTCTTCAAGGCAAATAGCACCGGAGCGCCCCAAGGTGAGTTACTCGGTCTAATAAAATCCTTGTCTAACAATTTTTGCAATTGGACCTTAAGTTCTTGCAACTCTATAGGTGCCATTCCATGCAGAGTCATAGAAATGAGAGATGTATCAGGTTGTAACTCAATGGTAAAGTCTACATTCCGATGTGAAAGTAATTCTGGTAACACGTTCGAAAAAACATCCGCATACTCACAAACCACCCGAAATAGACTCAACTCATGTCTCACTTCTTCCTGAAGTATAAGACTCACAAGTCAACCAATTAACTGTCTGTGCCAACGGTAATCATATACGGTCTGGGGTAAAGCGTCATGCTTTTTCCCCTGAAACTTGAAACAAACACCCTCTAGTGTATATGCAGTGACCCTCTTTCGATCACAATTAATGACGACTCGGTGTGCCGCCAACCAACTCAATGGTGAAGTCTACATCCCGATGTGGAGGTAATCTCGGTAATCTCGTCCAAAAAAATATTCGCATACTTACAAACCACTCGAGGTAGACCCAACTCCTATCTCACTTCTTCTTGAAGTGTAAGGCCCGCAAGCCAACCCATTAACTGTCCATGCCAACGGGAATCATATACGACTTAGGATAAAGCATCGTGTTTTTCCCCCTGAAAATTGAAACAAACACCCTCAAGTATATATGCAATAACTCTCTTCCGATCACAATCAATGACGACTCAGTGTGCCGCCAACCAATCCATCCCGAGGATGACATCAAACTCCGACATGTCCATAATCCTAAGGCCCACGGTGAGTAAAATCCATGAGATCTCTAGCTCACACCCCCGACATATCTGATCAATGCATACCCTAACTCCTAGGGGAGAACTCACATGCAATGGCTCTTCCAAGATCTCAACCTCTAAACCCAAACACTTTACACATAATGTAGCTATAAATGAATGCGATGCACCAGAATCAAATAACACATTTACCCATAAGCGAGAAAGTATGAATGTACCCTGAATCACTGACTGATCCACCCCCTTAAAGAAATTTTGTCTCCGAAATTCACACACATGCACACATAACCACATGCATATGCAACAAGTCATATAATATTATATGACTATAAGAAGATACCTTCATCCCCGAACAAGAACGGATAGGTGGTACGGATAGTGTTATCACGCTCCCATGTCACCTCCTCCACACCACGGTGATGTCACATCACCTTCACCAGCCTCACAGTCTTGCTTCGCAAAACCTGCTCTCGACTATCCATGATACGTACCGGTCTTTCCTTGAAGGTCTCATTCTGCATCAACAACTAGCTCCCCCCACTCCACTACATGCGTAGGATCTGGAGTGTATTTCCAGAGTATGGAGAAATGGAATACTTAGTAAACACAATATCATCCGCAATATCCGTGATCCAACAACACTCATCATAAGTTACTTGATTATTTTCAACATTCTTCAACGTACAAGTATTTTGCAAAGCAAGATTAAGTGTGTGAACAACCAATGGCGTCCAAACAATATTATAGGATGTAATCCTTCAATGAGATATCCCGCATCTGAACAATTCTTAGCATTGTCGGTGATCACTTGAATCATATTTTGAGGACAAACTTCTTAAATCACTTCTTTTATAAAATAAAAAATAAAAAACTTGTCTTTAATTTCCCCCGAACAATCCACATATTTAAGGAACACAGGCCTGCTTTCCGTTACGTCATAAAATTAATTAAGGGCCTCTTTTGTGAGTCATTTCATCCATTACTCACAATACATACACCTTTTTCACTTCATGTGCTTTTGATGGGTTACAACAATCTCTTAACATTGGCCTTTTATTATTGGAGTAAATTTGTCCACAACGAATTATAACCGGGTGGCAAATCACCCAGGAGTTGATTATTAGCGGCAAATGAAAAGGCACTCACATAATAAGTGTTTTTTGCAAGGTGAAATGGTAAGCCTAAGGCGTAGAACATTCTAACAATAAGCAGATGCAAGTGATCATGAGTCTTTAAGTTAAATGCTTTCTCAAGAGTCGAATTACTTCTACTTCCACTTCCACTCCTACCACCCGCCTTTCTTTTTCTCAAATCATACTTTCCTCCATAATCAAAAGTTTCAAAAGCATCTATATTATCAACCAATGACACATTCATGGTTCAAAGTCGCGATATCAGCCCTTAACTCGGAGGCCACTGAAACACATCGGTCGCGGCGTCGCGGCGTCGCGGCGCGGTATCGGCCGATACGCCCAAAACACTATATAGAAGGCTCAAAAAAATTTGAAAAAATTGTAATAAATATAAACATCATCATCTATGTATTATATCCCTAAAAGACATTATTTAACACATTAATCATTGCAAAAAAGAATAATAAGGATGCTATCGAAAAATATTTATTATCATCTATATTCAAGGATAATATAATTTAATTTGTAATTTTTAAAAATTATAAAAAAATATAAGTGTATATATATGGTTAATTTAATAGCTTTAAAAATGAAAATCTATTTATAATGAAATTCTTCATTTAATATGTATCTAATTAGAAATTATATGTATTCTCTCCATAATGCACATTTAATTATTAAATCATCAATACATATACAAAAGCAACCTTAAGAAGTTAAGTTCTAATTAGATTGTATGATAAATATTAAAAATTATATAATTAAAAAATTGGGCCAAAACCGAAAAAACAAAAAGAAAGGGGGGGAGAATAAATTTTTAGGTCTTTTAGGCTAAAGCCTCCCGTATTTTGACCCAAAAAAAAAAACTCTCTCTTCAACTCTCAGACTTCGACGAACAGGGAGAGAGAGAGAGAGAGAGAGCGCGCGCAGAGACGATGGGTCTGGGAGGCTCGCTGGTCGCTAAAGGCTCACTGGGAGGTCGCTGTCGCTGAAGGCTAACTGGGTGACTGGGAGGCTTGCTGAAGGGTCGCTAGGGTTTCTGCAATTGATCTGCAATGTTGATCGATGATGCTGGGTCCTCTGCTACTGCGAAGAAGAAGAAAAGTAAGAACAAATAGTAGGAAAGGGTCTCTGATTAGGGAGATTTACCACAATTTTTCAGGTTTGTATTCAATTTTGTTCTAATTTCCTTGTTTTATTTTTATTATGGTAAAATGGGGTTTGATTTAGGGTTCAATTTCTCATATTTTTTGCCTTTTTTTTGGCATTTTCTTTGTTGCTTGAAAGTTGGTGGACAATTCTGTGCGTATTAGTTCGATTCGAAGTGAATCGGCCGAGTTAGACCAAGTTGAATCCGAGTTTGTCCGAGTTTGACCGAGTTGAATCCGAGTTTGTCCGAGTTGGCCCAAGTCAAAACCGATTCATGGTAGACTCGTGATAATCTGGTATCGTGTATCGTTATCGGATTGATGCCTGCCGAGGTGGATACGACTCGACCGAGTTGTATCCGACTCGGCCGATACTTTGAACCTTGGACACATTAGAAGGAGGAAATAGTACTTTCTTTAGTGCATTTTTCTTTAATCTCTCTTTTGCTTTTTCCTCTAATTTGTGCATCTCCTCAATATCTTGGTTTGTAACTTTTTTGCAAGCTCCAATACCAAAACCAGCCAAGTTCCACAAATGTGCTCTTACCCTAGTGTATGAGCTTTTTTTACTTTGATTACAAAAATTGCACTGCTAAGAATATTTCCCCCTCCATCACTTAGTTTTTCGAATCTTGTAACATTCTTTCCAAAGAGGTTTGCTTGGGTCCTCTTCTGTAGGTGGAGAAGGCACACTACTGGTACCTACGGAAGCTGTATCATCTAATTCTACAATGGACAAAGAGACCAAAACAAAAAAAGAATAATTTTTAGTTTGACAGCAGCATGCAATCTGCCCAGACAATTACGGAGAAAGGGGAGAAAATTAAAGTTTCATAAAAATATCAGTCACAGAAAAAAAGTTCCAAGTGCTGAAAAATAAGGGTTCCTTGTGGAGAAGGAAACCAACTGAAACCCAAGTGCAACAATCCATAACCAAAAAAAAACCCTAAGCATGCAAACACAAGACAATCACAACGGATATAGTTCTATTGCAGCAAGAAAACAAGAAAAAGATGGAGAAAAAATAGTGGGTAACTTCGGGTTGAGGGTTACTTGTGTAATAGAAGGAGTTGTCGTTGAAAACAAATTCTTTTCAAAGACCCAGCTTAAATGAAAGCCTTAAACGAAAGCCAAACGAAGCTCGTCTGACAGTGGCCGGAGAAAAGGAAGATGGTCGGAGTCTATTGCAGGCAACGATCAGCCCTGTTTCTCTTGTTGTTCACTCCTCACATCTTTCATCCCTCACGTATGTCGTATCATATGTTAGGTTTCTCAACAGACGAAGGACTTTATCAGAGTAAGGTTTTTTTTTTTGGCCCCAACAATATTGGTTTTTATTTCAAGATCCAATCACTTTAAAACATTGTGACGCTATAAGATCTGGGAGTCCTTTTTCAACCTGTTAATCACCCATCAACCTGCGGAAGTATACCCATGAGTACTGTATAACCCGATACCACGTTGTTACACCCTATTCACCAGGGTCATAACCAAAACGAAATCCATGTAAAGTCTCCTTTGTACCGGAGCACTACCCAACACGTCACGTGTTCACATATTAACCATATGACCATTCCAAGGTCAAAACCCCATGGTTAGGACTTATTTTCCTCCATTAACATTCTAAGAGGATTGTTCAAAAAGTGAAAGCCCTTCCGTGTTATATCTTAAAATTTCAAATTCTCGGAAGAGGTATCGGTACCTCTGATGCGTGGTATCGGTACCTGGTTCTTCTGTTTGCTAGGTACAAGCACATATGTACACTGATACCGGTAACTATATGTCTTGGTACCGATACCTGAGCCCACTGTCCATCGAGGTACCGGTACCTGATACCTAGGTACCGATACCTGAGCCCATTGGAATCCAGGTACTGGTGCCTATAGGTTTAAGTACTAGTACCTGGGTTATCCGACATCGTGGGTACCAGTACTTAATCACTTAGGTACCGGTACCTAAGCCCAAATTTCTCCCAACTCTTATGATTTTCAACTTTTAACCATCCAAACTCATACCATAATTATCCATTCATTCATTTACATGAAAACCATTGTCAAAAAGAGTTCATTACATGTCCCATTTATACAAATTTACAAGTTCAAAATAAATTACATATTTAATTACAAAAATGCAATTTAAGAGCCACATTCTGGCTCCTTCATCAACACGGGCCCAAGTGATAGTCGTCCACCAGCGCTTGTCCAACACCTGAAATATATCCCCATAAAGGGTAAGCCACGCTCAATAGGGTATCTCCTAAGGAGGCTACTTCCTAACCCAAATGCATATGAAATGTACACATGCGATTCATCAATCAATCATCCATTCAAGAATATATAATTCATAAATGAATACCACAATGACATGCATGTCATGAGATGAAACTCACACATGCAATGTAACCCGAGCCCTCCACTAGCTCCCATCACACATGTCATGTCATGCGTATGTATCCAGGTATTCCAAGCCACCATCATCAATGTTACACATCCAATGACCATTTTATAAAATCTCAAATCTTTCTTGGGGTGGATATTTATGAACTTCCACTGGCGGGTACCCAACCGACATGACATCTATGGACTTCCACCAACGGCTCCGCGTACGTCGACGCACTTTATGAACTCAATGCCAACGGGAGTACGTATCCTAAGTCACCGGGTCTTGCAACTGAGGAAGAATCTAGCCCTTCTTACTAACCCTGATCCTTGTTTTCAATACAACCTGTGCGACTCAGTCGAACTTATGTCTAACTTTCCCGAGCCCACGTCTCAACCCACCGAGGACAGTATTTGATAAAAAACATGCACACACACTCACACTCATGTCAAATACTCACGAATGCGATGCTAACTGTGTATATGCAAATATAATGAACAATTGCATTCTATATCACTATGCAATCAAGTTTTCAATTGCAATTACAATAGCATGTTCATCATATCATGAGCATATTATGAACATATTCCATCTCCACAAACATTTTCAATTTCTCAATTTATACTAATAAGATAGAGGTAAATTCAAAATTTTTCAATTAAAATCAACCCTCCTAATTTAGGAAAGCATAACGGTTAGGATTTGATTGAAATTTAAGTACACGGTTCAGATTTCATCTAAATTCATCTCATTAAATCTAATGGCTCACAATCCATCCCACCCAAATACATTCTCTTGCTCACTTTAACCACAGACACACTACCCATAACTCAAACCAAACCCAACTAACCCTCCCCATCCCAGGCGTCCTCTCTCTCTCACACACACACAGAACTCCTCTGCATGGCTAAACCATCATCAAAGATCTCCTCTCTCTCCTCTTATGACACACGATTTTGGGGGTTTTAGAGGTGGGTTTTGTTTTGTTTCAGAGGTTAATTGATCACAGTTTTTGGGGTTTTGAATTCTGATGTTACAGTATTCAAGGCGCTTTGCTTTATCTGCTTTGGTGGATTGTCTTGGTATTGTTCTTTGGCCTTTTCGCTAATACATGATTTTGAAGAGAGAGATAGAGATGTTGGGTTGGTTTCGTTAATTGAAGCAAGTCAGGTTGTTTGAGCAAATTACACTTGCAGGTTGTTTGAGCAAATTATCTCCTTTAGGTGTTTTGAATGTTTTGGTTTTAATTTGGTGTTTGACAAATCAAAATCAGTGTAGTCTATGTGTCCTTCCCTCCCCAAAAATTTCCAAAGCCCCCCTTTATTTTACTTTTATGAGAGTTCCTTTTAAGTATTTAGTTTGCCTCTTCGAAATCTTTTTATGTATTTATAAGGGATTTAGTGAAGAAATCATTTTTACATTTCGGCTTCCAAGACAAAATTGTTTACTTTACCATCGGGATACAAATGTGGATCATGATTGTTAACCTCTTACTGTTGATGGCCACTAACAATTAGACAAGTTGTGAAGTGGGTTCACCAATCCCACGAAAGCCTATTTGCTTAGTGATTAAAATGATTAGCCCATGTTATAGTTTGATTTTCAAATTTTAATTTGGTGTTAATTTTGGTGTTTTGAATGTTATATTTTTTCAAATAAGTTTGATAAGTTTTGTTGTAGTTTAGGTGTTTTGAATATTAAATTAGTTTGAATGTTATAGCTTAGGTGTATTGAATGTTATGATTTAGGTGTTAAATTGGTTGGAATGTTATAGTTTAGGTGTTTTTTATAGGGTTTTTATTGAATGTTATAGTAATAATAAGTGCGGTGTGATAATAGGGTTTTTATTGATTTGATAATTTTGGTTTTAATTTGGTGTTTGACAAATCAAAATGAGTGTAGTCTATGTGTCCTTCCCTCCCCACAAATTTTCAAAAGCCCCCCTCTATTTTACTTATATGAGAGTTTCATTAAGTATATAGTTTGCCTATTCGAAATCTTTTTATGTATTCATAAGGGTTTTAGTGAAGAAATCATTTTTACATTTCGGCTTCCAAGACAAAATTGTTTACTTTACCATCGGGAAACAAATGTGTCTTGAATATTATCCTTTAATTTCAATTAACTTAATGAAATTTAGGAAAAAAGTTTAAAACAAAGTACTTCTTTTGCATTGAAAATGTGGATCATGATTGTTAACCTTTTACTGTTGATGGTCACTAACAATTAGACAAGTTGTGAAGTGGGTTCACCAATCCCATAAAAGCCTATTTGCTTAGTGATTAAAATGATTAGCTCAATATTTTTACCACTCATAAGTCGAATCACACCCCCATTTCCAAAAAAGAAGGATTTTGTAGTTTTTTGTGTGCCATTCTATTCCTCCTTGCTTTATAAAAAAAGGCGAACCATAGGTCTAAAAGAGAGAGAGAGTGTATGTGTGTGTGAGCGAGAGTGAGGGAGAGAGAGAGAGAGATAGGTTTGATAAGTTTTGTTATAGCTTCAATGTTATAGTTTGAATGTTATAGTTTGGGTGTTTTGAATGTTAAATTGGTTTGAATGTTATAGTTTGGGCGTTTCGAATGTTAAATTGGTTTTGAATGTTATAGTTTGGGTGTTTTGAATGTTATGGTTTAGGTTTCCGAATTGGAAGTTAGGTTTGCGATCAATTTTAGTGTTATTTTGATTGAAATGAGTGTTACTTTCATGGAATGAGATGTTGAGTTAATGATTCTTTGTATGATTTTGGATGTTAGGGGTTTTTCAACT
Organism: Ilex aquifolium; assembly: GCA_951799425.1. Taxonomy (NCBI): domain Eukaryota; kingdom Viridiplantae; phylum Streptophyta; class Magnoliopsida; order Aquifoliales; family Aquifoliaceae; genus Ilex; species Ilex aquifolium. Next base: position 21,106,482 of record OX637393.1, read on the forward strand.
TGGATTTTAATTTTATTGATGATATTTGATTGAATGTTAGTGTTTTAAAATTGAATTTTAGGGTTATTTTTATAAAAATTGGGTTATTTTGATAATAGTTGAAATTTATTGTGTAGCCACCACCATTGCAACTGCACAACCATCAAAAAATGGATGATGTCACTATGTTTGGCAGTGTAAGTTCATTATTTCTTTAACTCTCTAAACAACTCTTATTCATCATTAATGTTGTCACAGATGGATGACGAACTATAAAATACCGTATGATAAGTTTTTTGTCTAATGGTTCGAATGCTTCGTCAAAATAATGTAGGTGTGGTTATTCACAATTAGTATGAACTTAATTGTCTCCGTATATGTGAGGTAGTGTTATCTCACACCCAATTTGAATTCAATTCAAATTTTATGTTTACCTTGATTTATTTTTTTTTTTAAATTTCTACCAAATATATTATGATATGTGTATACATTAGTTTTTGGGATTATTGCAATTAGTATTTGATTGGAACTAACTTTTGGAATTAGTATTTGAGAGTAATTGAAACTAAATATTGGAATTAGGATTACGCTTTAAAACCTTTTTTTGGAGTAGTTGGGAATTATGTGCTTCAATTGAGATTCGGAGTAGTTGGAGCTATGAGAATTATATGCTTGAATTGAGATTGGAATTAGGATTATGGAATTTTTTTTTTCTTAAATAGGGAATTTTATGCTTAAGTGGAAATTATGATTTTGTGCTTGAATTGATTGTTGTTCTATTGGTACCATTGAAGTCACCTATCTCTTTGTTTAGGAGTTGTGCTTATTCAATTTGTTGTTTTATTGTCATTCCTTTGCCTTGGTTTGTTTGAAATTTAGAATTTTGACACTTGGCTGTGTGAAATTTAGAATTTTGACATTTTGAAATTTAGAACTTATGTTAGTTGGTGTTATCATATCCAAGGATCGAAATATCGTTTCGAAGTACCGTTTCGGTCAGCTCAAAAACGGAAACGTTTCGGAAACGCAATGGAAACGCAGAAAAAAATATGGAACATGTAGAAACATGTAGAAATACAAAATACAATCCCTTTATTTATAAAGATAAGCTAAATAATTGTTTAATTTAACATATTTATTCGGTTAACATTCATTTATATAAGAATAAATTTAAATTGGAGGGAAAAAAGGTTTGACATGAGGCGGAAATCATTTAAATTAGAATATTATCCAATTAATAATACAAATTTATTATAACACTAATTTACTAATTAATAATACTAAGTGCAGCATATTATTATAATACTAATTTATTAATTTAAATTGTGTCTTCAAATTAATAAATAATATTATTTCATTAATATTAAAATCACTGTGTACACAATGATTAAAACACATAAATACTTAATTCTAGATATTTAACAAATAAGTTATAATTAATAAAATGACTTACAGTTATTTAATATGTCAATTTAACAAATAATAATAACATAAAACAATAATTATAAAAAGGAAAAAAAATAATGAAGGGTATCAAATTAAATTAATGGTAGTTATGTATAGTTAAAAGTAAAAAATTATAATGCAATGGGGTATTAAATGTAATTGTTCATACTTATAACAAAAAAAAAAATATAAAAGGCAGCACAGGTGTTTCGACCTGTTTCGACATGTTTCGATCGAAACGGTACTGTTTCGACCGAAATGGTCCGACACAGTAACGTTTCGACCGAAACTTTAGAATTTTGGGATTCAACCCATGTTTCGTGTCGGTGCGTTGAAATTCCGAAACGTTTCGGACGTTTCGACACGACATTTTGATCCTTGATCATATCCCAAGAAGGGTTCTCTTCTATTGTTTTACTACTCAAGTTGTGCTTCTTTATTTTGTTGGGTTTGACTTTTTATGTTGGCCATATGATGATCTACAGTTTACTAATATTCTTATTTGTTGAGTTCTCATAACTGTCCATGGTTTGCTATGTACGTAGTGAACAAATATGTCATGCTACTTATAATACGTTATGGTTTTTTTTTAATTCCTTTGTTTGTACATTGAACCCAATTCTTATTTCCTTTTTTTTTTTTTTTTTTTTGGGGGGGGGGGGGGGGGGGGGGGGGGGGGGGGGGACCCTTGCATTGCACCGAATGAATGTATATGGAAGTGTTGATTTAATGTTAATTTGGTGTTTAACTTTTTTTTCGTTACAGGTCTGAAGTTTTGAGTTTCAATATGTTGGTGGAATAAAGAAACTGTCGTGTGACCTTATTCCTTAGGCTCGAGAGGTCCCTGACTTCATCTATAACATGACTGTCCAAGCCAAACTCAACTTTCCAAGCGATTATGGTAGTTAAACTATGTCGTCGCAGTTGTCCATTTATATAGTTTATTCTTCAATTGATAATTCATAATTTTGTGCACCATATTTTTGTTATATTGTCTTCTTTGTGCATCATTCATAAATTGATAATTCATAATTGTGTCCACTGTAATTTGAGCAGCTTTGAATATAGAATGTGACAAAGAAATGAGACCACATCTAGTAAATTTTGTTGGATGGCATCAAGTTTAAAAACATATCAAATTGTAAATATCTATATAATAAAACATATAGGAAGTTGAATCTTTATCTCTAAATATTTTTCTCCCCAAAACCATCTCATCACACCCATCACCTATATTTCTTTCTTTCTTTTTTTTATTTTTAATCAGACATCACCTCTATTTCTCATCGTTACTCTGTCTTTCTATTTCTCTCCCTCCCCCAGCACACCGTCACACACTCATAGGTCTCTACTTCACTCCTCTCACATTTTCTTGGTGTTTGTGTAGTTCATGTTCAAAGTTTATTCACATACGGTAGCTAAGAGATTAGGCAGGGTAGATTTATATATACTGCTTTCATCTTCTTTATTTTGTTAATTGTTAATTGCATAGAGTATTTAAACATCGAGTATTTTTGGTTGTAACGGTGAATATTTTATGGAATTCATATGTTATAGAATTCATTTGCGTGGTTGCGTTAGTTGGTAAATGGTTGTGCTCCATATGAGCTTGTCTAACCTAAGTTGAGAGTTTAAAATTGAAGTGAATATGCCTTTTGGAACCCGTATCACAATTCCAAGTTTTGAGTTTTGAAGCAATCCCAGTAATTCCTTGCATCTCATCTTTTTATCCCATTTCTATAACATCTCATCAACTTTTTCTTCCATTGTAGGATTCTTTGATAAAGATTTCAATTGTGGATGCATCTAAATTATAACATCAGTTGTTGTCTCGAACTTAGGTTAAGGAAGACAGTAACATCAAGAAGCATGGTAATTTGTCATATGTATTCTTCTACACTAAAAAGCAAGTGATTATCTATTTTTTCTGTACGAGTTAAAAAAAAAAGGGCCAAACAGTGTATAAGGTACTTAGGTGTTTAAAAGTAGTGTGTAAACTGTTGAGATGAACTTTCTCTTTTTACGCTACCTAAGATCTGCTTATACCTTTGGTGGTAGATGTGAATTTGTTTGAAACCATTTTATTTTTGTTCTTAGCGTTTGTGTAGTTTATGTTCAAAGTTTATTCACATACAGTAGCTAAGAGATTAGTTTAGGTAGATTTATATACACTGTTTTCATTTTCTTTATTTTGTTAATTGTTAATTGCATAGAGCATTTAAACATCGAGTATTCTTGGGTGTAACAGTGAATATTTTATGGAATTCATATGTTATAGAATTCGTTTACGTAGTTGCATTAGTTGGTAAATAGTTGTCTTAGGCAGAATTATGTAATAGTGAGACCTTTGGTGGCCTTTCTGGGTATGAAAGTAAATTGTTTTACAGGTTGAAATTTTCTAGGGGCCCATTTTTGGTGGAAACTTTGGCCAGATTTTTTTATATATAATTGAGGGTTAACTTTTTGTGTAATGAATTTCTAATTTTTGCAAATTGTTACTTTGTTTTTGGTTACTCAGCGTCTTTAGGCACAAGCACAAGATCAATTGAACCAATCATATTGATTTGTTTTAGTTTTGCGTAGATTTGGGACTTTTGTTGTAGCAATTTTTATATGGGAGTTGATATGTATGTTAATAAAATGTGTGCGTTTGGAATTACGAGTTGGATTTGATATATGTAAATTTATATGGATAAAGTTGAACTTTATTCTATTATTAATATTATTATATTGTTGCGATAATTGATAAATGGTTTTGTTACAGTAGAGGTATGACATTGAATCCGATAAATGAATTGGGACGTGTTGTGTTTAAATTCATGCGTTTCTTTATAATAAGCAGATCTTACTTATTAGTCATTCGATAAATTATGTATACATATTTATATTTTTTTGTGTTATGTTTTTATTTAAAGTAAACTCTGTCAAATTTTTTTAATATTGATTGTGGGTGACGTTAACCAAAAAAATGAAAAAATAAATTACTACTTGGAATATTTGTATGCTACTGAAAATATTTGTATTACATGATTAATGCTCGATTTTGTGTTGCACAATGTCTTCAAGTATGAGTTCTGTTCATTTTTTTTAAAAAAAAAAGTAGTTATTGCGATTTGATATAGTGGCTCGATTTTTATATTGCACTGTGACTTTAGGCACGGGTTATTACTGGTGTACATTATATCATAAAGCATATAATTACATTCCACAATCTCCCCAAAGTATGTTATATCATCTTCATTCAAATAACACACTTAATCACCTATAAGGCACAAATATTATGTTTTTGTGTTTTTGTGGGAAAAACGTTTTTGAAACTTTGAGGATTTGTTTTGAAAACGTGTTTTAAAATGAGTCATGGTATGGAAGTTTTTTAAATACTCCCCATGGTACTTCGGAAGTTGAAAAAGAGCATTTGTTTAGAAGGATAACCAGACTCTCTAGCACTAAGGGGAAGTTGACAAATAGATTGGACATGAAAAGAGCAAACCAATGCTTAGCGCTCGCTACAGCCCTCTACTGCTCTCCTAGCGCTATCAGAAAGTTAGAAAATGGACTGTAAATGAAAAGAGAAAACCAGTGCTCAGTGCTCGAGCGTTGCCCTGTTCATGGGTAGCAGAATTCTATTCTAGTGGGAAGTGCTCGAGCGCTACGTCATGGTCAGGATTTTTTGCTTGTCAATTACTTTTTTCTATTTCTATGAATAGAGGATATGTTCTTTGACTTCTTAAGAATTAAGAGAGATACAGGAGAGGTCCTAGGGTTTAAGAAAGGCTAAAAAGACTTGAGAAAACTTACTCTTGCTCCAATCAAACCCTAATCCCTACATGATCTACCTATAGTTCTTGAGAGAATTCATGCTAGAACATTCAATGATCTTGTAGAATGCCAAAACCCACTAGACAAAGGATCCAAGGAGGCTACAAAAGATCAAAGAAGGATTCTAAAGGAGAAGGGAGGATTCCAAAAGGGTGAATTGTAGAGTTCGATTCATTACACCTATTGAAGCTAGTAATCAAGAACTAGCAATGGATTTCCGAATTGAAGATTCAACGGAAAGAGTGTTTAACCATGATATTGGTTGTTGTGTAAGTCTTTAAACTTGCAATTGAACTTTGAGGCTAGTGGATTAGATTGGATGAACTTTAGTCCATGGCTTTTTCCAAGATGGTATCCCCGTAAAAATTACTTGCGTTGTGTGTTGTGTTGTGCTTGTTTTTATATACCTGGAATTTTTACTTTCCTCCAAGTGTTTGATAAATTACTTTAGTGAATCCAACTTGTGGTGTTGGCCGTTTTAATACCTTAAATCAATTTGGTTAAATTGGTGGAAGGATTGGAGTGATAAGGTTGGTTGAATGTGTTTGATTGACATTGAATTAATTGGGAATTTTGCACGCATTCACTAATTAGTTTTTGGGTTGAAGTCATTGATGGGTTAATTAATTGATTGTAACTGAATGATACAAGTTTTATGTAGGCAAAATTTCCACATAAAAGTGCATAACACCTATTCAACCCCCCCCCCCCCCCCCCCCCTTCTTTCTCCTCTATGTCAACTTCGTTTGTTCCAACGTATCGAGGTCGATCTCTAATTCGCACTACCAATATAGGCTCACCAAAAGTCAAGTTGAGACTTTTGAACATACCTCCACATGCCCAGCATGAAAAAGATCAAATGCTCCATCAATGTACACCACACGAGCATTTGGTCCTGGCCCCTGAAAGTTACATAAAACTAAATAATTGTCTTTGTATTCGAAGAGCAAAGAAAAAGAAGAAATACATCCTCCTCTACTCCATCTATTATGCGCTTATGTTATAAATGCAGAGAACATCACCTAAAATGGGAAGATGGCATATTACCCATCTAGATCATCAAACCATCAAGTTCATGAATGTACTAAATTAGATTGAACAAAATAAAGTGTTACACATATCTTGATAAAAGTATATAGCAGCACTATCAAGCAATGAGAGTTCATGGATATAAAGGCAGGATTATAGCCATCTAAGTTTTCACTATTTCAAATTTTTGCTCCCAATTCACGAGGACTTTATTCCATGCATTATGCTTAGCCTTTGCCACTACCACCATAATTGCTATGATCACTATCTCCAAGTATATAAGTGAAGGTTTACTCATGTTCCTATACTATCAAATAAAAACTAACAAATTTTTGTCGGAAAAAAAGAAAAAAACAAAACACAGGACTTTAAGCTATGTATGCCCACCACATCATGGAGAAAGTTAGCGGAAATATCATCATCATATTATGTAGAATGCTACTGGAATTTAGGGAATGATTCCAGAGACTCTAATTGTACTTAGGAACTAGAACTATATGCAAAGAATTGCTTAGGTACAAATTTGACAAAATAAGGTAGACCATCGTTTAAACCAAAAACCCACAGAATTTTGACAAAATATCCTCTATGTTCACTCATTTGGATTAGTATGAAGGCCATTCTAGAATTTGGAATATACCCTTCATATGAATATATCAATGATCACCATTTGCATGATTTGAGGACAATGTCTTGCATATATCTTTGAATATTGGGCCATCACTCCAGTAGACACCCTTGGCAGCCTGCTAATAAGTTTTATGACGCATTTAATCACCAACTTCAAAGGCATTTGTTGCTGAAAATATCAATGACCTTTGCTATAGATGTCCATAAATTTTCTTGAATTCCATATTGTTTTAGCACAACCACATCACACTAAAAAAGACATATCTCTAGCCTCTCCATTCAGCACTATATTACACATTAAAATTTTCAAGAAAACAAGTATTATCATCAGCCTGTTCTTAGAACTGCATGCAGCAGAAAAGTTTCTCATTCATAAATGAAATGAGGATACATATCTCCATTTGTTTGCTGGACACAACAAAGATTTACCACCTGACTTCCAATATAAAATCCCTTCAATAAATATTTGACAAATCAATCGTTTGACAAGTCCTAAGTTTTTTAAGTTATACAGAGATTCTACACAAATATATAAGCTACAATCCTTTTTTAAAATTTTATTTATGAACAAATGGTTAGCATATGAAAAACATATTGCATTTGTACTTGGAGCCTAGGCTTTAATGAGAACCTCATCACTGATAAAATCTAAGTTTCTCATTCACAAATGAAATGAGGATACATATCTCCATTTATTTGCTGGACACAACAAAGATTTACCACCTGAGTACCAATATAAAATCCCTTCAATAAAAATTTGACAAATCAATTGTTTGACAAATCCTAAGTTTTTTAAGTTATACAGAGATTCTACACAAATATATAAGTTACAATCCTTTTTTAAAATTTTATTTATGAACAGATGGTTAGCATATAAAAAACATATTGCATTTGCACTTGAAGCCTAAGCTTTAATGAGAACCTAATATCACTGATAAGCTAAGCCTCAAGATCACATCCATTTCTTGAACTTCAAACTGTTAATCCTTACATATCCGTTAAAATTTTTCTAGTTTTATGTATTAGACTATCATTAATTTGACTTAATTGGTTTTTCACGTCAAATCAATAAAACTTTTATGCCTAATTCAGAGACACAATTTAATAAACTGGTTGCAGAGTAATCATACTTGACTAAAAAGGTAGCGCGCTACACCAGATTCTCGCTACTACAAGGTCTAGCGAGGGCCAGATGTACACCAAGGATCAAAATATCGTTTCAGTGTATTGTTTTGGTCACCTAGGAAACAAAAATGTTTCGACGTGTTTCGCAAACGTTTCGACCCGTTTCAGAAACATAATGAAAAAAAATAAAAAATTTAAGAATTATTTTTCTAAAACATTGATGGAAATATATCAAAGTATCTTGAAATATCTTGAAACATTCCAAAACAATTGTGCAAATGCATTAAAATATTATAATACATTTAAAAACATTATGGAATATCTCGAAATATCAGAATTTCGATTCCATCACTGTTTCATTTCGATTTCCTTAGAAAGGGAAACGTTTTGACCGTTTCGAAATGATATTTTGATCCTTGATGTATACAACTTTACCCCTTGTGAGGAGATGCTATTTCCTAACTTGAACCCATAATGCTCATATCACAATAAAGCAATCTTAATGTCGTGCCGAGCCCGCGTATAACGATATTTGAGGCATACATTTACATTTACCTTGGCATTTGAGAACTGCACAATTCGTCTAGAAGTAGGTAGAAAATGAGATATATGGCCACTCTTGGTCTGACTTCTCTCATCCTGAATTCTGCTCATGTTGCAATCCTCAGAGACTTTTGCATCTTTTACAGAAGCAAGTATCCTCCCTAACACAAAGATAACATATACACAATAAATGACAAGAAAACATAAGTACATTTTCCAGAAGTGGTGCTAAAAGAAGTGATATCTACAACATTTTTTGTTCTTTTCATTTTGTTGGAAGCATATAATGCATAAGATAGTGAGCTATATAGCAATTAACATAGAAGCTCAGCTCCTGTAATCTTGAGCTTATACCTAAAGGGCTTGTTTGGATAATGGGTTAATGGGGTTAACACAATAAGGATTGGATAAAATACTAGTGGGTCCCATATATCCCATATTTGGGAAGCCTAAATTGAGGCCGGATATCCGACTCGGGTTATCCTTAACTCGGCAGCTACAGTGTTTTTTATTCTTGTTAGAATTTGAGAGAAGCTTAATACAATACGAGAAAGGCAAAGAGAGGTTTTGACTTAACCTACCTCTCATTATTAATATTATATTTATAGTTACTGAACAACTAAACAAAAGACGAGTATACCCTTTGTGTGGTATACATATTATAATAAACATAAACCCTAATTAATGTAACCCTAAATATATTATAGTAGCTTTCTCAACACTCCCCCTCAAGCTGGACTATAGATATCATATAATCCAAGCTTGGAATAAATATCCACAAGACGGGTACGACTCAATGCTTTGGTGAACATGTCTGCAAGTTGATCCTCAGATCTCACAACGGAGTTGAAATGTCTTCACTTAGTATCTTGTCTCGAATAAAATGACAGTCAACTTCAATATGTTTGGTCTTCTTATGAAACACTGGATTGACAGTAATATGAATGGCTGCCTGATTATCACAGAATAGTTGTAAAGGTAGCTGGACTGGGAAACCAATTTCCCGAATAAAGTGTAATAACCATGTCAACTAATTGTATGTGTCATTGGTCTATACTCAGCCTCAGCACTGGATCGTGCAACCACTGTTTGTTTGTTACTTTTCCATGAAACATTTACCTCCCAAGAAGGTGCAATAACCAGTAGTTGATCGCCGATCAGAGGGAGAACCAGCCCAATTAACATCCAAAAAACCTTCCACTCGAAGATGTCCATTAACTCAATATAACAATCCAAGACCAAGAGCACTTTTGAGATATCGAAGACTACGAATGACTGCATCCCAATGTGGAACTCTAGGACATCCTATAAACTGACTTACCGTACTGACTGCATATGCAATATCTAGTCGGATAATAGTAAGATAATTAAGCTTTCCAACCAACCTGCGATACCGACCTGGGTTATCAAATAGAGTGCCATCATCCATCAGCAACTTCTGATTTGAATCCATAGGAGCATCAACCGGTCTACTACCAATAACCCTGCCTCTTCTAACATGTCAAATACATATTTCCTTTGGGATAGACAGATACCCTTCTTGGATCTGACAACTTCAATATCCAAGAAGTATCTAAGTTTTCCCAAAACCTTCGTATGAAATTTGTCTTGCAAAAATACTTTTAACCGAGTCATACCCTAAGAATCATTACCAGTGCTTACAATATCATCAACATAAATCACCAATAGAGTGTACCCTGCAACTGTCTGTCTATGGAAAACAGAATGATATGTTTGACATCGAATAAGCCCAAACTCTAATAATGCATCTGAAAATTTACCAAACCATACTCTTGATGATTGCTTCAAATCATACAAAGATTTCTTCAGTCAACATACACTCCTACTCCCTGAGCAATAAACCCAGGTGATTACTCCATGTAAACTTCCTCAGCCAATTCACCATACAAGAATGCATTCTTGACATCTAACTGAAATAGGGGTCAATCAAGGTTAGCTGCCAAAGAAATCAAAACACGTGTAGAGGAAATCTTGGCAACGGGAGAAAACATCTCCGCATAATCAACACCATATGTTTGAGTGAAACCCTTAGCAACAAGACGAGCTTTGAGACACTCAATAGAACCATCTGGATTAAACTTAACAGTGTACACCCATCGACAGCCAACCGTCCGTTTTCCAGGAGGTAAGGGAACAAGATCCCAAGTCCCATTCTGAAGTAAGGCACCCATTTCAACTTTCACAGCTTTCCTCCAACCCGGATTAGACAAGGCACCCTGTAGAGTCTTAGGAATAGAGATAGTAGACAGATGTGTAGTAAAGCAGGAAAAGACAGGTGATAAGGCATCATAAGAAACAAAGTTACTAATGAGATGATGAGTAACACATGATCTAGTACCTTTCCTAAGAGCAATCGGTAAGGAGTCAATATTACTTGAGGAACTTGGATCAGGAGACGGCAAGGAAGCTGGCAAGGGCACTCCAGCTGAGGACCGCACATGATGGGAATATACACGGAGCGGAGCAGGGGATGGGGATACAATAGATAGTGGAGTAGGCAACCGTAAGGGGGGGAGGGGTAGACTGCCCAAAGTTAATATCCAAAGGCTGCTCAGGAGCCGAAAAATACGGAACCTCTTCATTAAATGTGACATCAACACTAGTGAAGTATCGACAAAGAGTAGAACTATAACATCGATACCCTTTTTGTGTACGAGAGTATCCAAGGAAGACACACTAGGTAGCACGAGAGTCAAGTTTATCAAAACTAGGCCCCAAGTTATGGACATAACAAACACACTCAAAAACTTTAGGAGGTAAGGAGAATAAGGGGGTGAGGTACAAGGACGGAATATAGACTTTGCCCATTTAATACAGACGACGGCATGCGGTTAATAAGATGACAAGCTGTAAGAACAGCATCACTCCAAAAAACACAAGGTACATGCATATGAAATACGAGTAACTTCCAACATATGTCGATTCTTACGCTCAGTAACACCATTCTGCTGAGAGGTGTAGGCACAAGAGGTTTGACGAATAATACCTACCTTACGAAGAGAAGAGGATAAGGGATCAAACTCATATTCTCTAGCATTATCAGAACGGAGAATACGAATGCAACAACTATATTGTGTTTTTACTTCTTGTCGAAAGGTCTCAAATATAGAGCATAATTCAGAACGGGTTTTCATAAGAAATAACCAAGTCACACAAGGATAATCATCCACAAATGACACAAAATAAGGATATTTATTATATGAAATATTCTTTATTGGGCCCCATACATTTGAATGACCCAAAACAAATGGACTCGATACACGATTATTAACTCTTGATTGAAAGAAAACATGGTGATGCTTACTAAGTTGACAAGCCTCACAAGACAAAGACGACACATGACTAAGATTAGGGACTTGGCGCTTCAGATTCTGGAGCGAAGGATGACCAAGCTAACAATGCCACTGAATGGGAGATGATGAGGTCTGAAATGTCCGAGGGGATGTATCAAGGTCAAGATAATAGAGACCACCAGCTGCATATCCCGTATCAATTTTTCTCTTTGTCTGGAGATCCTGAAACACGCAGTAGGAAGGGAAAAAGATTACCGAATAATTAAGAGAGTGAGTAATCTTGCTAATGAAAAAGAAACTAAAGGGAAACTGGGGAACAAATAATACTGATGATAAAGACGTATCAATACTCAATTGAGTAATCCCCACACCTGAAACTTTAGAGAAAGTGTCATTAGCAATGAGTAACACTGTGAGGAATTAACAGACTGATAAGTAGAAAAGACACCAGACGAACCGGTCATGTGGTCAGAGGGGCCAGAATCTATGATCTAGGGACTGCGAGTTGAGGATAATAAACAAGTGGAAGCAATACTTGACTGGGCAAACGTGGTAGTGGAGGAGGATGAAGCAACCTCCTGTTGGGACAGAAGCTGAGCATACTCCTCGCGGACAAGTGTAACAATCCCAGAGTCTGGTGGAGCTGAATGTGATTGGGAGGAAGTATCATCCTGATAAGAGGTCTGACTAACAACGCCCGAAGGCTTGCCATGTAAATCCCAACAATAATTAGCGGTGTGTCCTCCACGACCACAATGAGTGCACACATGTGAACCAGATCAACCACCACGACCACAAGTACAGCCTCGAGTACGACTTTCCCGTCCTCCACAACCACCACGATTACCACGACCACCTCGTGAACTGTAACGCCCCAAATACCACCCTGGACGGCATTACATTCTAAAACATTCACATCATGAGAGCACTAAATATCATCCATAAATAAATTAAACTTCATTCATCATCCATAAAATATTTACATCATTATCCAAAAGAATATGCTCAACCATGGCATTTACATCTCAAAAATTAATTAAAGTACCATAGCGGAATAGCAAAAGAAACTAGACCTTACAGTGTCCAAAAGAATAACCTAGTCTAGTACAAAAGAAACTACATCTCCACATATCCACCTCGGGATCTAGGTTCCCCTCGAGTGGAGCCTCCCAATGCCCTGACTCGTCGATGCCGAGATCCTCCTCTAGCACCAAATCTGAAAAATGTAATTTGTAGGGATGAGCACAAAGCTCTGTAGCAAAATCTTCCCACACTCAAACAAGGTTTAGAAAAACATATAAAACGGTTGGTCTCATTTTCACAAATAGCATATATACCATTTTGAAGGAAAAGCAGGATATTTTAAATAGATCTCGAGTTTAAATGTTCGCAAGAATTTAAATGAACCGTAAAGTTCAGTCACAATTATCACCATAACCATTTCCGACAGGTCCTTGTGGAGTCTCATACCTCCACAAACACTTGTTGGAAACCATTCCGTAACAATAATAATAATCTCATGTTCTTATGTATATTGATTCATCCCCGTACCATGTATGTTGATTGCTTCTCATGAATCTACCCAACGATTATACCTAGTCCACCAATCACCATCACATTCACAAGCAGTTTAGGAAAGGGCGTCTACCATCCCAATGGCAGTGACGAGTCCCTTCCCAGGAAAAGTATACTATCCCTTATTCGAACTCCAGTGAACGATAGTGGTTTCATTACCAAATGACAACCCACTACAAGTGCTAGGAAACCATCTCACCCCCACTGGGGTAGACTAACATCTAACACTCTACGGCATCTCTCGAAGGCAATCCAAGTCCCTCACAACAACCATACAATTGAGGAAACCAAAATACTCTCAATTCATCAACATTTCAAGGAATTACCAAATTCCACAATTTCTAATATAATGTTTCATAATATGATGGAAGAAAATGAGCAAGAGATCATCATAAGTAACATTTTGATGTACAATATCAAACACTAAAGTTTTGAAAGCAATACCAAGGGAAAATAGAGGGAAAAGTCAATTTCTCTTTAAAACCAAGGTTTGAAGATGAAAAGGAGAAATTTAATAGTTACCCAACCATCACAATGTTCAAAACATGGCATTTATTTCAACAGGAACAAGAATCATGTATTTAATAGCAAGTACATATGATTTTAAACCAAAAGAATACATATAATGTAGCCCTAGCCTCAATGTAAGAACATAGAAAGAAATCCCCTACCTCAACCAAGTATCTCTAGCAACCCAAGCTTTAAAGACTCCCTTTTCCCCTTTCTCTTGCTCCCTTGCTACTTTCTCTTTTGGTTCTAAGAGGTTTGAGTGAGGGTGAAGTGAAATTTTAGAAGAGGGAATGGATGGAGAAGTGAAATCTTGAAAACTAGGGCTTTGATCTTGTAAATCTCTCCCAATTTTTGTGTTTTTCTCTCCCTCTTTTGCTCTCTAAGGGTGCCTAGGGTTTGGATGGGTGAAATGAGGCTCAAATAGTCGGCCTTAAGTATTTATAGTGGAAGAAATGGAGAAAGACCCGAAGTCGGATCGGGCTGGTTTCTATCGGGCGTACCGGTACGCGTACCGGTACGGTTGAGCTTCTGGAGTCCAGCGTACCGGTACGATCTAGCTTCTGGAGTTCAGCGTACCGGTACGCATACCCGGTACGATTTGACTTCCAGATTTTTGTTTCAACTTTCAATGCTGTTTTGACCCATTTAGAGGTCGAATTGAAAAATTTTCATGAGACATACTTTTGTAGCCCTAGATGTCTACTATCTACTGTAAAAATTTCAGATCAATTGGACTTAAGGATAAAAAGTTATGGCCAAAACACTAAGTAGTGTTCAATACCCATTTTTACCCAAATTCTCGCTAAAGTGTATTTTAACTCCGAGACACTTCCTAACTTCCAATACATCCATATTACCACTCCCAATGTTTTTCGACCTTCCGGATTCAATGGAATCATGACCTACAAACTTTTAGAAACTTGTCTAATCACCCTTTCCAAGTTTAAACATCTTCGACACGTAACTTCCCAATCAAATTGTCTCCATAGCATTTATTCCTACGGTTTATTCTTATGTCACTACATATATCTACATCTTTACAAATATTATTTACTATATATATATCTCTATAAATATATAAAAGAAAATTCGGGGTGTTACATGAACTATCATTATGGCGAGGAAAAACAAGTGCTGAGCAGTCATGAGATAAACTACGGTCAACACCAAAAGTCTCAGTAGACAATGTAACACACTATAAACGAGAGAAAACCTCAAGTAGAGATGGGAGGAACTTACCAAAATCTGAGAACGAACCACCTCATATTCAGGTTTCAAACCCATCAAGAAACGAACAACATTCATATCTTCATACTGCTTCTGCCACATTACAGCATCAGTAGTGAACGGGTAGTAGAGCTTCAGTTCTTCACAAACTCTCGTGACATGGGAATAATAATCTGTAAGGCTTAGATTGCCTTGGTCTAAACGAAAGTACTATTGACAAACCTCATATGCACGAGTAAAATTACTTGTGCCCGAATACATAACGGCCAAGTAATCCCAAATTTCTTTAGCCGTATCAAGATAAAAGTAATGTGGAGCTTATACTAGCCTCAATACTATTCAATAATAAGGAGATAATCTGAGCATCTGCCTGTTCCCACTGATCATACCCAGACGTACCTTCCTTGGGTTTAGGGTCCACTAAATATTTCTTGAGACCTTTACCTTTCAGAAATACTTGAACTGAGTGTGACCATAAAACATAGTTTGTCCCATTAAGCTTAATTGATGTCATAGGACCATTAAATAGAACAGTAGAAGACAAACTAGGTGGCACACGAGAAGTAACAACGAAAATGTCATCATTCTTGGATTCCATAGCAATAGGGAGGCTGAACAGTGCACAAAAGAAGCTGAATCAGGCAAAACAATGCTTGACAGTGATGATCCGGAGCTGAATGGAACAATGGCAGCTTGCTGGATTGCTGAACCGGCCAAGAAAGGTTCGCTTGATCGCTGAACCAGACAAAATAGGTTAGCTGGACCACTGAACCGGACAAGAGAGGGTCACTGGTCTATTGAACCAGACAAGAAAGGTTCACTGGACCACTGAACCGGGAGAAAATCTTCGCTGGACCACTGAACAGAGGGAAAACTGATAGAACCGGCCTGAACCGGTGTAAGGCTGACTGAACCGGACCTGAACCGGTATTGGACCGGACTTGATCTGAATTGGGCTAGATATGGCTCTGGTTCTAGATCTGGGCTGGATCTGGATTTGGATTGGGCTTGAAACTAGTTTAAAATCCGTGGACTTGCACCCAACCCGCAACCGACCCGTGTGGGCCGTCTTTTTCACGAATTAGGGTTTCAATCAAACGCTACTGCTTGTCTTAAATGTTGACGCCATTGCACCAGTCGACGTTACCAAGGAATTCCAGCGGCCATACTACCACAGAAGCCACCGGAATCCACACCAGTCGACGGTGACTCACACCCAAACAACGGCTACTGATGTAAATCGTAATAGCTGAAATACCAAATTGATGTAGATCGTATTAAGAAAGAATTAGGGATGAGAAGGAAAGAAGAAGGGGATGAGAAAAGAAGAAGGAGATGATAATAGAGAGAGAATTCGAGGAAGAAGGATTCAATATCAATATCAATATCAATAATCAATAATAATCAAAGTCTACTAAAACAAATACCATATCCCTTATATATATAGGGAGAGCACAAATCCTAAAAGAACTCTAAAAGAAATAAATAGTCAAAATGACAACTAAGCCTCTGAAAAACAAAATGACAAATAACTCCTAATTCCTACGTCTACACCTACTATAACGAAATATAATTTGATTCCTATCATTTCCCCCGGCTGAAAAGAACTCGTCTTCGGAGAGATACGATCATGATAATGCTCTAGAAGATCAGGGTCAAGCCGACGAAACTCCTCAGTAATCCATGAATCATAAGTCTCTGGACGATCTCTCCACCGAACAAGATAACGACGATATCCTCCATCCGAGTAGCCCACAATCTGATCATCAAGTACATCTGCAATCTGGTCATGCAGCTATGGTGGAAACGGTGGAAGAATAAGAACTGTAGGTTATGCTGATGACGAAGCTACTCCACCTGTAGGAACACCTGCTGGCAACATAGAAGGCTCAAAAGTACCATGATAAGAAAACAAGTCCTCCACATTGAAAATAGGACTAAGACGCATATTCGAAGGTAAGTCAAGGTGATATGCATTAGGTCCAAGCTTACGAAGAATACGAAAAGGGCCAATAGCTCGAGCATGTAACTTTTTGAAAGAATTTTTAGGGTAACGTTCAGGACGCACACGAACCGTGACATAATCTCCTATAGTAAATTCTTTATTCCTAGGGTGAACATCTGCAGTCAATTTATAATTCTCATTACTTAATGTAATTTTCTTATGTCGGCATGCAAGTCATTAATATGCTGGGCAAAAACTTCGGCTGAGTGTGAAGGGCGGGAATCAGGAGGTAAAGGTAATAAGTCAATAGGCTGTCTAGGGGAATGACCATAAACAATCTCAAAAGGAATCTACCAGTCGACCTGTTGACGGAGTTGTTATAGACAAATTCAGTAGTAGGCAATAACAAATCCCAATTTCCCATCTTCTCACCCACTAGACACCTAAGTAAATCTCCCAAGTTACGATTGACAACCTCAGTTTGACCATCAATTTGTAGATGAAAGGCAGAGAAAAACTTAAGACTAGTCCCAAAGAGTTTCCAAAGTGTCTTTCAAAAATAACTCACAAACTTGACATCCCTATCAGACACAATGGAAATAGGCAACCCATGTAATCGGACGACCTCTCGAAAAAATAACTTTGCTACATGTGAGGCATCCGCAGACTTAATGCAAAGAATGAAATGGGCCATCTTAGAAAACCGATTCACGACAACTAGAATGGAATCATGACTATGGGCTGTTTTGGGCAATCCTAACACAAAGTCCATACTAAGGTCTCTCCATGGTGTATGTGGAACTGGTAATGTTGTGTACAACCCAGTGTTTTGTTTCCTAACCTTTGCTAACTGACAAGTGCGACACTGTGACACTATCCTAATAATGTCACGCCTCAAAGTGGGCCAATAAAACCTATCCTCAACAAGTGCAAATTCTTATCCCTACCAAAGTGGCATGCCAAACCTCCGGCATGTAATTCACAAATCAGGAAATCCCTAAGTGAAGTACGGGGAATACATAAAAGTGACCCTATAAACAAGTAACCATCTCTAAGGAGGAAGTCAATGTACTCATGACGGTTACCAGCCTGAACATCCTGAAAAATGATACCAAAGTCAGGACAAGAGGCATACTCATCTCTAATCTTGTCAAAGCCGATCACATGAACACTCATAGTCTGTAAAACAACAACTACACGGCTAAGAGCATCCGAAGGCTGGTTTTCAATGCCCGCTCGGTGGTGAAGAACAAAAGTATACTCCTGAAGGAACTCAACCCACCTAACGTGCGTAACACTCAATTTTCTCTGGGAGTGAAGGTATTTCAATGCCTGATGATCAGAATATAACAAACTCATTTGGCAATAGATAATACCTCCAATGGCGAAGAGCTTGTACAACAGCGTAGAACTCTTTGTCATATGTAGAGTATTGTTGTTTAACGTCATTGAGTTTTTCACTGAAGTAAGCAATAGGATGACCCTCTTGACTCAAAACTCTACCTATCCCTACACCAGATGCATCACAGGCAACCTCAAACACCTTAGAAAAATTTGGGTGTCGAAGGACGGGTGCCTCTGTCATCTTGTGGTTAACTTCTTGAAAGGCTCTAGTTGCAGCAAGAGTCCATTGAAACTCCATTTTTTTTATGCACTCTGTGATGGGAGCTATAATGGAACTAAACCCCTTAATAAAACGTCTATAGAAACTGGCCAAGCCATGAAAGCTTTGAACTTCAAAAATTGTTCTTGGCTCTGGCCAATTCCTAATAGCACTAATTTTCTCTGGGTCAGTTGCAATACCATGCGCAGAAATAACAAATCCAAGGAAAAACAGTTGAGTTTGCATACAGGAGCACTTCTTAAGGTTCGCATAGAATCTTTCCACCCGTAATGTCTGCAAAATCTGTCGAAGATGATCCAAGTGCTCTTCTTTAGACCGACTATAGATCAAGATGTCATCAAAATAGACCACCACAAATTTCGCTCGGAAAGGACGCAGTATCTGAGTCATAACCCTCATAAATGTGCTAGGTGCATTAGACAATCCAAAAGGCATGACCATCCACTCATAAAGTCCATCCTAGGTTTTAAAGGCGGTTTTCCATTCATCTCCTAGTCTAATTCGGATTTGATGATAACCACTGCGCAAATCAATTTTGGAGAACCAAAGTGCACCGGCCAAAAGGTCAAGCATATCTTCAAGTCTCGGGATAGAAAATCGATACTTGACTGTAATTTTGTTAATGACACGACTATCAACACACATTCTCCAAGAGCCATCTTTTTTAGGGGTCAACAAAGCAGGGACAGTACATGGACTAAGACTATGACGAACAAACCCCTTTTGCAACAGTCCATCTACTTGTCTTTGGAGTTCAGCACGCTCAGTGGGATTCATACGATAATGGTAAAGATTAGGCAACTGAGATCCTAGAACTAAGTCAATAGCATGCTGAACATCTCTCATTGGTGACAACTCATCGAGCAGTTCCTTAGGGATCACATCGTGGAACTCTCTCAATAGACTATCAACCTCAGGCAAAAGATTGTCCTTAGATTCCAAAGGACTTTGAAAAACTTCTTTGACAACTAGAGCTACCACTATACCAGACTCTTTTCTCTCTTTTTCAAATTCCCTATGAATCAAGATGTGAATGTCTTTCTAGTGAATTATTTGGAAAGATGACCTATGTTTTGAATTATTACCTTCTGAGGGTTTTGCAGGTTTAAACTTTAATAGTTTTTCCCTTATGCTTAAAAACATAGGTATTTTCCCTCCCATAGTTTGTAACATCTAGATAAAAAAGCCACAGGCGACCTAACAAGACATGAGCGACATCCATAGGTAAGACATCACACCATATATGATCTGAATAGTCACCCATTTGAATAGGGACCAAACATCTCTGTGAGACTGTTAAGGAGGTCTTGTCAATCCATGCAACCTTGTAAGATTGTGGGTGTCTTTGGCTTAAGCTGCAACTGAACTACAGCCGACTTAGAGATGACATTCAATGAACTTCCCCCATCAATGACGACCTTGCAAACTTGACCCTCACATCGGACTAGAGTATGAAAAATGCTGGTGCGTTTCCATGCTTCTGTGCCTGAAGGGGTGGATAAGATGCATCGCATCACATTGACACAGGTGTCATCGTTCTGTCATTCTTCCTCACATTCATCTAATAACTCTAGGGGTTCCTCATCTAAAGGATCAACTTCTTTGTCAACATTATCTATGTCAAGTGAATTCCTTAACCCCTGGTCAATGGTCAATGTACGCTGAGGGCACTGTGAAGCAATATGACCCTTGTCATGACAACGATGACACTCTATGGAAGAACTGCCCTAGCGAGAACCTGTGAGTGTAGAATCTCAACCCCTAGTGGTATTACCTCTCAAGTTGGGTAAGTGTTACCCTTGGATGTGACAGGCCCAGACTGGGTGACGCCTCGAGACTTATCAAATGGGACTGACCTTAATGGTTGAGATTCTCCGGTTTGAAAAGGCATGCGATGCTGAAAGGGTGTCCTAAGGTATTGTTCAATCTCTAAGGCTTTATAATATGCTTCCTCAACCGTTTCAGGAGAGTGTAAGTTAATCTCTCTTAATCTCAAGTCTCAAGCCATTAATGAATTTTATAACTGTTACCCAAGACTCTTCCTTTATGTCACATCTCAGAAAGAACTCTTCAAATCGAGCTAAGTAATTAGTCACACTCGAGGTCAATTGACGCAAGTTCATCCACTTGTCCAAGAGTTGGCGCTTATAATAACTAGAGAGATATTTATCAGACAATCTTTGTTTCATCTCAGCCCATAAAGTAATGGGTTGTCCCTCTAAGCGCTCTTGGTCTCGTTGGACTCCCTGCCAATATCTATTAGTCGAACCAACGAGTTTCATTTTCGCAAAACGAACCCGATGATCGTCAGACATATCATACCAATCAAAATAGTCATTTATTTCATCCAACCAATCTAAGGAAACAATAGGATCTAACCTACCATCAAAACTAGGAGTATCCCCTTTGACTCTTTGTGTAATATCCCTAGATCCTTCATGGACATGCCTATGTCGAGGATTATGGTGACGCAGAGGGGGAGGCCTATGGTATTGGACACGTGGTCAGAAGGGTTCACGATAACCATCCATATCACCCTCTGCTGAATAGTCAGACATGACTACCTCAGCGGGATCCTCCAGAAAATTCTTACGACCTACATTTCGTCCAAAAACAGTATTAGGAGGTGCCTCCTATCTGGACACTGAACTCGGCTCCCCTGAGCTACTTGCGGAGTGGGTAGGACACCTTGACATGAGTCAGTAGGATCTATCGGGAGAGGCAGGTGCCTAACATGGTGTGCCTGTCTGAACTTGGGTGAAACTGGTGACTCACTCTAGTCATACTCTATTGGTCGTTTTTCAATAAACTTAGTCAATTGGGTTAATTGAGTAGTAACTTGAGAAAGTTGTTACCCCATTCCTTTAACTTCCTCATGCAACAAGTCGACTGATTGTTTAGTATCGGTCATATCAATGGTGACGGTCTCAAATTTTTGTTCCAGTGCAGTATGGGACTTTGAAAGCTCTCGAAGGGTCATAGTGAATGTGATGTAAAATTTGGGCTAATGAAAAATGCCGACTAGACTAAAAATTAAACCAAGTAATAAAAACTATAAATCAATGCAAATGGTCACACATACGAACAAGCTTATTGTGAAGAGAATCAAAAAAACGTGAGACAAGCAACAATGGATTTAACAACGAATTGGACAAGCTAAGTTATGAAGGTGGTGTGTGGGAACAACAAACAAAGAAAGTTATGAAGGTGATGTGCGGGAACAATAAACAAAGAAAGTTTGGGTAAATTTTTTTTTTTTTTTTTGACTTACCAACAAATATAAATACTAGTCACCAATTCTCAACGAAGAGAACTCGTACCTAGTGTTAGATACAACTCCAAGAGGATACTTGACAATTTAAAGGATGATCCTACGAATTCTGGAACTTCTGGGGTGATATTTCTATAATTTTTTGAATCTACTGGGGATGTTTCTACAATTCTGGACCTTCTGGATGGTATTTATGTAGCTTGCTGAAACTTATGGGATGATTCTGCAATTTTTTGGACCTTCTGGGGATGTTTCTGCAATTTTTTGAGGATGTTTCTGGGATGAAATCTGATAAATTTTTTTTCCTAATGCACAGCCCTTTGATTTCTGGTTTTTTTTTTTTTTTAACTGGACAGCGCGATGAACAGTGCCGATGAACAGTATTGATGTATTTTTTTTTTTGTGATTTGTACGAATCGAAGTTGGGCTCTGATACCAAATTGATGTAAATCGTAATAGCTCTGTTACCAAATTGATGTAGATCGTATTAAGGAAGAATTAGTAGGAATGAGAAGGGAAGAAGAAAGGGATGAGAAAAGAAGAAGAGGAGGATGAGAACGGAGAGAGAATTTGAGGAAGAAGGATTCAAGATCAATATCAATAATCAATAATAATCAAAGTCTACTAAAACAAATATCATATCCGCTATATAGATAGGGAGAGCACAAATCCTAAAAGAACTCTAAAAGAAATAAATAGTCAAAATGACTACTAAGCCCCTAAAAAGCAAAATGACAAATAACTCCTAATCCCTATGTCTGCGCCTACCATAGCGAAATATAATCCGATTCGAATCAGCTACGCTACCACAGCGACGAGGAACGTCGACAGCAACACCACATCACCACCACAACACCAATACCAAGATCAACTCTGCAAAGAACCACCGAAACCTGAATCGCCATACACTCTGAAGCTGCACCATGGGGAATGCACAGATTTAGTGCAAACCCATTCAACACCGGTGGAGACCCGAACCAGACTCAGTGAAGACGCGAACCAGAGAAAAGGGAAAAGAAAAGAGAAGAGAAAACGAAAAAAAAAAAAAAAAAAAGATTAATTGGAACTTTGTTCTGATACCATGTTAGAATTAGAGAGAAGCTTAATACAATACGAGAAAGGCAAAGAGAGGTTTTGGCTTAACCTACCTCTCGCTATTAATCTTGTATTTATAGTTACTGAACAACTAAACAAAAGACAAGTATATCATTTGTGTGGTATACATATTACAATAAACATAAACCCTAATTAACGCAACCCTAAATATATTATAGTAGCTTTCTCAACAATCCTCATTACTTGGGTTAAATGAAACCCATCTCACCGGTGAGTTACAAAAGCAAACGAAAAGATGACGAACCAAATTTACTGACTTACCCTTCTGGTTAACAAAACCAACAAGGCTTGCTGGTTAGTTTCAATCATTTTGCACTTCTCCTTCCTTTTATATGCTTTAGTCAGCCACTAACTATCACATTTTCTCGCCATGGGAAGGGCTTTTTGGCTTCGTTTTTTTTTTTTTGGCTTCCCGATCCTTACGCACAACTCTTCCTATTTTTTCGTCCATTGAAGGCCATGTGAGCATTGACCAACTCAGGCGACAACAAAGAAGACAACTTTCGACTTTGAGGTATAGTTGTTGCTCAGATCTACAATTATTTTGTAATTTGGTTTAGGTTAGACTATTTTTTAACAGATCTACAATTTTGTTACCTTTTTTATGTGATCTGTGGTTAGGTCTATCATTGTGAACTCATACAATGTTTCTTTAATAAGGTTTATGTCCGACAATTTTTGTAGTTTCTTTAATAAGGTTTATGTCCAACAATTTTTGGTTAGATCTACATTTTTTTTGCGACTCCACCAACAGATCTGTGATTGTGAACTCATGATCTGACCGAAAAACATTTTTCTCAGAACTAAAATTTTGTATGATTTATTTGTATTCTCCACCTACGAATCTGTCATTATTGTGAACTAACTTATTTTGTCCAAAAAAATTGTGCTCATTGTGAACCCATGCTTGTTTCTGATTTACAATTTTTTATTTTTGCTCGTTGTAACCCGTGGCCTGGTTCATGTTTGTTACCTACTACTTCGCAATTGATCTACAGTAACACGTGGGCTAATTCATGTTTGTTTACTGATTTTTTTGTGTCAATTTTTTCCATTTAAAAAGCAGTTGTTGTGCATTCTTTGTTCTATTTTGTTAATTTTGGAAGTACTATTAAATACTGATGTTGTTGTGCTTGCATTATGTTTCATTGAATATTTGCTTAAAGGTGGTAATATGTTTATGTTAAAGGCAGTAATAATGTTATGTTAAAGGTGGTAATATGTTATTAAGTTGCTTATGTTGGGTCTTTCTTTACTAGAAAATTGTATGCCTTACTATTTCACATTATTCTTTCTTTAAATTGCTACTACATTGCATTTTTTGACTTTATTCTTGTACCTAAAATGGAAGGTTGTTGCAATGAAAAAATGTCCAACACTATTGATGATATTGCTGGGTTGTTTGTTGTGTTAGATAGGATGAGGCGAGAGACGATAATTATTTTCCATATAATTGTGGTCCTAATAGTAGTGTTGTAGGAAATAGACCGACAATCAAAACCACAACCATCAAGGTTACTCTATAGAAATCAATTACAAGTTGAACACTTGCACCGTCTAATTAGTGAGAGTGCATCAACCAACTTAGGATGTATAGGTACACTTTTTGTGTTCTTTGCAATTTAGTTTAAGATGTTGAGGATTTAAATCGGACAAGATATGTAAGTGTTGAAGAAATGGTTGCAACGTTCTTAAACATATCGGGACATGATGAGAAGAATAGGCCAATGAAGTTTAATTTTCTTGGATTTGGCGAAACGGTTAGCATGCATTTCATCGCAGAACAACATCAAATTTTTGTTATTATTTTTTTCTCTTGATTGGCCGGAAAATAGTTTTTTTGGGATTTTTTTGCTTTCAATCCCCCGAAAAAAAAATTCAATAACTTGGCCAACTTGATGAGTAGAGTTCATGTACGATTTTTTTAAATTTTCTTGTAATTATTTGATGCTTCGTTCTACAAGAGTTGAAATTACATAAGTTGATTGAACATGAGAGGATTATTGAGTTTTTTGCTAACTTGAACCCTAAATTTGATCAAATTAGGATTCAAATCCTAGGGAAGAAACCTCTTCGTTCCCTATGAGAGGTTTATGCTTATGTTCATTCAAAAGAGAGTAGGCGAGGGATCATGCTTCATCTCATGCCCCAAGAGAGTTCAACCCTAGCTATAGCCGCTTCTCGGGATAGCTAGTTGGGAAGCAAGAAAGTTGAGAGAGGAACATGCAAATGATGTTGCATTTGATGATAAAGATAAGTTGTATTGTGATTATTGCTATAGGTCAAGATGTAATAAAGAGACTTGTTGGAAATTACATGGTCGTCCTCAGTTTGGAGGTAGAGGAGGACGATCAAGTGGTAGAGGAGGATCTCGGGCCCATCTTACAACTGCAGTAGAGACTTCTTCACCTGGTCCTAATCTTGCTCTACCATCTACAACAAAAACAATGGATCTTACTAAGGAAGCATCAAATAATTACATTGCCTTATGTCGAAGCTAACGGCAAAATCATTCTATCAGATCAAATGCACTTATTCAATCTAATAAGTACCTTGTATGTCGAAGCTAGAGACACCCACTGCTGCATCCATTTCTTTTGCCAATGCCGGTAACTTTTCTACAGCATTAAGTGCATCTTGTAATATTCATTCTTGCCCTTGGATCATTGATTTAGGTGCCTCTTACCATATAACTGGATTGTCTACTTTGTTCTCATCATAGACTACTTGTTCAAGAAAGCAACAAGTTAAAATAGTTGATAGTTCCTTATCATCGGTAGCTAGTAAAGGTTCTATTCTAGCCACTTCATCTCTATCTCTCTCATCTGTTTTATATGTTCCTAAACTTTCAAATAATCTTCTTTCTGTCAGTGATATTACCAAGAGATCAAACTGTAGTGTAACATTCTTTCCTTCACATTGTCTTTCAGGAAGAAGATTGCCTATGACGAGGAGAGAAATGGTCTTTACTTTATGAATTCTCATGAGGCAGGCGTTTCTACCATTATACAAGCTCATATGTCAGAGAGATGTGATACTTATGAGAAGCAGATTTGGCTACTACATCGGAGATTAGAACATCCTCCATTTATTTTGTTGCAAAAATTATTTCCTTCTTTGTTTTCTAGGATGAATTTTTTTAATTTCATTGTGATGTACAAGAAACTTGCAAAACACCATCGTGTGTCTTTCCTATTAGTTTTAATAAAAGTACTTCACCTTTTGCCATTCTTCATACGGATGTTTAGGGACCTTCCCAGGTTGCTAGCTTGTCCGATTTTCGATGGTTTGTGACATTTATTGATGATTTTTCTCATACCACTTAGGGTTTACTTGCTTGAAAGGAAAAAAATGAAGTATTCCACAAGATGGTACTTACTCAATTTAATACTCAAGTACAAATTGTTCGCTCTGATAATGGAGGTGAGAATATTTATGGGGGAGTTCGACCCTATTTTGCTAAGCATGGTATTATTCATCAAACAACTTGTATTGATACACCTCAATAGAATGGAGTTGCTAAGAGAAAGAATCGCCATTTATTAGAAGTTGTAAGGGCCTTGATGTTTTCTGTAATTGTTCCAAAGTCATATTGGGGAGATGACATCATTACATTAGCGTACCTTATCAATAGAATGATTTTACAAGTTCTAAACTTTCGATCATCAGTAGAGGTATTATCTTCATCTTCCTCTTCCCCTTCTTTCTCTATCTGTTTTTCAATTCCTCCTCGGGTGTTAGGATGTGTTTGCTTTGTTCATGTTCCTCTTCGGCTCCGAAGTAAATTAGATCCTAAAGCAATCAAATGCATATTTCTGGGTTATTCTCCTACACAAAAGGGCTATAAATGTAATCATCGTCCTTCAGGTAAAAAATTTGTTTCTATGGATGTCACCTTTTTTGAAACAGTAGCCTATTTCTCACCAGAGCCTTCTCTTCAGGAGAGAATCTAAGTGAAGATAAATATGGGTTTGTTCTCCCATCTACCTTATCATTGCCTTCTTTTTCATTGGAACAAGAGCAGGACAATAATGATGAACCACAACAACGAGAACAAAAGGAGTTATAGGTTTATTCAAGAAGACAGAAGGATAAGACCATTTCTAATCCACCACCTTGCCAAAAGGATTCCTTGGGATCACGTAACTCTAATCTTGAGTTTGAGTCAGATATTCTCATTACTCTTCGTAAAGGTGTTCAAACTTGTACTAAACATTATATATCTAACTTTGTATATTTGTATCACCTCTCACCCGCTTATCGAGCTTTTGCATCATAATTGTCCTATGTGTTTGTTCTGAATAATTTACAGGATGTACTAAATGATTCCAAATGGAAGGAAACAATGTGTGAAGAGATATACACTTTAAAAAAATAAAACATGGGAACTAGTTGAGTTACCTGATGGGAAGAAGCCAGTTGAGTATAAATGGGTGATAATTGAGAAACATAAGATTGATGGCTCGGTTGAAAGATACAGAGCTAAATTAGTCACCAAGGGCTTTACACAGACTTATGAGATTGATTGTCAGGAAACATTTGCCCCCGTGGCAAAGATGAATTCAATTCATGTCTTACTATCCCTGGCTGTAAATCGAGGTTGGTCTCTTCAACAACAAAAATGTTTCTACATGGAGACCTGGAGGAGGGAGTATATATGGATATTTCACCTGGTTTTGAACTTCCCACAGATGGTAACAATGTATGCAAGCTGAAAAAATCATTGTATGGGTTAAAACAGTCTCCAAGAGCATGGTTTGAAAGATTCACCCAGGGTATGTTGAGGTATGAATGTCATCAAAGTCATGGTGATCATACTTTGTTTGTTAAACACTCTTCCCACATAAAGGTGATTGCACCCATTGTGTATGTTGATGATATTATACTTACTAGTGATGATGTAAAGGAGATGGTGAAATTAAATGCATAATTGGCTCAAGAATTTGAGATAAAAAAATTGGGAAGTTTGAAATATTTCTTAGGCATTGAGGTTGAAAGATCTAGACTCAGCATATTCATTTCACATCGAAAGTATATGCTTAATCTACTTAAGACAAGTATGCTAGGGTGCAAACCTGTTGATACTCCAATCGAGTAGAATCAAAAGTTGGGAGAGAGTGTTAATGATACTCATGTAGATAATGGTCGATCCTAGAAGTTGGTAGGCAAGCTCATTTATTTGTATCAAACTCTTCCAAATATGGGCTATGCAGTCAGTGGGGTAAGTAAGTTTATGCACTCACCTTGTGAGTCTCATATAGAGGCGTTTCATCGAATTTTGAGGTATATTCAACTAGCACCGGGTAAAAGGCTACTTTTTCCTAAGCATGATCATCTACAGGTGAAAGTCTATTCAGATGCTGATTGGGCAAGATCTGTTGCGGATAGAAGATCAACATCTGGATACAATACTGTTGTAGGAGGAAATTTGGTATCATGGTGTAGCAAAAAATAGTCGATTGTGGGCAGATCTAGTGCAAAGACAATTTAAAGCTATGACTCATGGTATTTGTGAATTGTGGCTGAAATCCATATTAGAGGAACTTGGTTTTAATTCTAAAGAACCAATGAGATTGTACTGTAACAATAAGGCAGCAATCAACATTGTTCACAATCCAGTTCAGCATGACAAAACCAAGCATGTAGAAGTCGACCGACATTTCATCAAGGAAAAATTGAGTACTGACTTGATTCGCACTCCATTTTTGAAGACGGGGGATCAGCTTGCAGACATCTTGACAAAGGGGGTAACTAGTAAAGTGTTCCACTCAATCCTTCGCAAGCTGGTCATGTATGATATTTTTGCACCAGCTTAAGGGGGAGTATTAGAAGCTATTGAGTCTCTTATTTTTATTTCTTGCTATGAATGGTACTTTTGTCTTTTTGATAGTTGAACTAATATAAGTGACAAAGGGAAAGAATCTTAAATCTCTCTTCTCTTTTCGGTCATCTTTCTTTCTTCTCTCTTTCTTCCGTTTCACTTTACATTAATTCAATAGCTACAACTGCACGACATGCTATTCTTGCTAAGTTGTCTAAAATTGAAGGCCTTAATATGGCACACTGCCATGAAGCAGCCTACAAAATTACTTGTGACAACATCAATGTTGACATTTGTTGTAGCTTGCCTGTGGAGAAATGAGATGTCTGGGTTGATAGCCAACTTTGGCATGAAACTCACTTAGGGAAATCAAAGTGTTAGTTCAGTTCTAGTACTCTCAAGTAAGTAGCTCTACGAAAGAGTTTTCGGTTGGTTCTCACTTGGAAGGCGACTCGTAGAAACAAAACAGTTTTAGGTTTGCCGGACCTTTATTCAATGAGTCGGCTCTCTATGGTCTAAAACAGGCTCCTCGTGCCTAGTTTAAGAAGTTCATCACCACACGACCAGCATCCCTTCGCCCAGTTCCAGGTCGAATGTAAAGGAAGTGAGGACTGTCCTTGCAGTAATGTATGGGATGGTCTTTTGAGATGGTTAGGGCAATGGTACTTTTTTTAGTAATATTTTTAAACTACTTTTGCGAAAGACTTATCTTTAGGAAAAACATATTAGTTGTCATGCTTGTAATATGTATAGACGTGGACATTCATGTTTATTTTGGGTTGATCTTTTGAGTAATGTATTCTAATTGCTTTTGTGGATGGGTTGGCTTTATGACTTATTGGCGTAGGACGAAAGAAGAAAAAAATAAGAGAATAGAAAGAAGAAGGGATACTGAACTCTTGCAAGGATTAGATCAGAAAACACATAAAATTCTCCACAGAGAAACAAGTTTTTATTATATCACTCTCTAATAAAAATAGTTGAGATTACACCATTATTTATAGGTCAAGTTCCCTATCAAAATAAAAACTATTCTCCTACTAAAATTCTAAAAGAGTTTCATAATCAAACTCTTAAACTCCTATGCTACTAAAACTCTATAATAATTTCCTAATCAAATTCTAACGGCTACTCCTAGTCAAACAAATACTCATAAATCAAATAATAATAATAAAACTACTAATTACACTTCCCTTTGGACCAAAAATTCCTAGTCTTTTGCATAGGCTTCCAAGGTCGATTGTATTGATCCAACCAACCAATGGTTGCGCCATCACTTATTTCTGATGAGGTGTTGTGCTTGCTAATGTCATTATATTGGATGGTTAATATTGCTAGTTTTTGTTGTTATGTAACTAACTTGTTTTCAGTGAAATTAGTAATGCCTGGGCAACAACGCTTCTACGTTATGCTTAGTGGACAACAAATGGGTGTGTATAGGACATTGAACAAGTGTCATATGCAAGTAAATAAGTACCCTGGTGCATTGTACAAGTCATATAACTTGTATCACGCGGCTTAAAATGTTTTGCGCATGTGCATTGAGCAAGAAGATGGCGCAAGGGAAGTGTAACCCGGCTGTCCATCCGGAGCAACAATTGGGAAATCAATTTTCGGAAGATGCAATGGGCCTTTCCCAGGCTGCACCTATAGCTGTTGACGACAGTGTTATCATTACCAATGTTGTGAAAAGTAAGCCTAGACGAGAAGCGAAGCGAGCCTTCGTCGCCTTGAACAACCCAAGCGAAGCGAGGTTAAGTAAAGCGGGCAAAAAGCGAACCTAGAAGACGAAGCAAAGAAGCGAGCCGGACGAGAAAAGCGAACGCCTGATTGCCATTTTTTTATTTTCTCCTCCTCCTCCTTCTCCATCCTTAACATTAACCAAACCCTAACAGAGATTATGTTATATGCATAAAGTAAATTGATTGATTCATCTGACAGTATCATATGACAATCTGTATTGTTATGATTAGATGATGTTGAATGCTATGTTTTGTTGTCAATGCTCCTGTTAATCAATTTACTTAGTTAATCAAATTGATTAATCAATTTACTTAGTTAATCAAATTGATTAATCAATTTGTTATATGCTCTATTTGATTAACTAATTTGTGAGTGCTCTGTTTAGTGGTGATATTAATCAATCACGATGAAAGTCGAACCCTCATTTACTAGCTTTCTATTTAGATGACGTGATTATGTCAATTGATTATTTTTAAAATGTAATAATGTTCAATATTTAATATCCTGTCTATTTAAAATATGTAGATGTTTATTATTTTGGTTGCATTTAAATATTTTGTATTTGTAAATTTAAAACTTGAATATTTAAGAGTAATCAAAGTATCAAACTAAAATATTTGCTTCTTTTTTATATTGTTCGTTTTGCTTTGATAAAACGCTCACTTCGCTTCTCGCTTCTCACCTAGGGCCTCAGGAGACTGATTCACTTCGGTTCACTTTACGCCTTAAATAACACTGATCGTTACATGCCTAAAGTATGTTGTCATCCTTGTGTTGGGTATGGTGCTCACCTATAATATCTACTTCTTTTTGGGAAGAATTGCGTGAACTTCTCTTTCCTTGCATCATGTTTTTTCGCCGATTTATTACCATGTATTAATGTTGGGAGAATACTTTTATGTGGGCTACATGTCCTGATGTGTTTTGGTATTGTATGAATATTATGTTACCCCTATGGTAACGAGATGCATGAAGGTACACTATTGTATATATATTCGTTTTAGTAAATTTAAATTATTTTCTCATATATTTTACTTATTCCTTGTTTTGTATGTTACTTACCTAACAAATCGATAATGGAATTTTAGACAAGTACTTAGAAATGTTGGTTCCAAAAATTAATGAGGATAAGACTCAAGTGTTGCTTAATACACTTGTGGAGTTTAAACAACGAGGCGAAATTCCATAACGAGAAAAGTACACAAAAGAGATGTTCAATGAATTGTTAGCATTGTTGTGTAGGAGAATGCCAGAATTTAGCATGAAGCTAAAGGAACTTGTGAGGCTAGTTCTCTTCCGGAATGAGTATTATTTCACTATCACTGAATTATTGAATACAACCAAGTTTGTCAGGACCCAGACATGAAATGTATTGGGGAAGGTCCGTTCGGTGGAGATATCGACTATTTAAGGGTAAGTGTTGTGCATCAAAAATGTTATTGGCTGCCAATTTTAGCTCCTTTGCATCGCGATCGTACTTAATCATTTTTTAACTCAAATATAAAGGAAACATGTTCGCCAATAAATATTGCATCAAGTCATGCCCATTGTTTGACAACTTTAAGGAGATTTTCAACTCGATAGAACCGGTTTCTGCACAAGATTTGGTTGAAAGTGTCGGTTCCTCATCGAGAGTTATTCGTGAGAATGACGTAGATGTTATTGTCATTGACTAGTTTCTTACTACGTTGGGTGTATGCTTTATGGTAGTTCCCACAAGCCATTTTAGTATTTGTGTATGACAACTTTTGGGGGTAAAAAAATTTTAACCTCCTATGTAAAAAAACGTATTACAATGTTGCCACCATTTTGTTTACTCTTTTGAAGGCAACTTATAAACATGGGTTGGAAGTGTGACTTGTGCCTTTGATTTTGTATGTATGTAAGGCAAAAGCAAAATTGAGTAATTCAATTGGCTCATATTTTGTCTTTTATGCATGATACAATATTTGCTTACGTTATATTTGGAAATGCGTATTTTCATGTGTATAAAATATTTTATATGGAATGAAAAATGGTATTGATATTTAGGTATGTAAGTGAATTTTTATATTTTTTCAAATGGATGTTATAGTTTGGAAATGGTTGTAAGGCTAATTTGTAATCCAAACATGAGGTTGGATTGCATTGGCTAAAGGGTATAATAGTCAAAACATACCATAATAATACTCCTTACATCACCTTTGTCCATGGCTCCCACAGAAATGAAAAAGTATTTCCCAAACATTGGCTAGGATAGGAATGTCCCATAAATCTAAGCCGTATAAAGGGTTGGGTGGGTTTGGCTTAGATGGGAAAGGATAATTTTTTGATATCCTATCCATTCAAAACCCATTATCCAAACATACCCAAAGTGCATTCGATAAATTGGGAAAACTCAAAGGATATAGAAAAGAAATTTCATTTTAAACCATTCCACAATTATTGTGCACCCAAGGCAGTAAGAGCTCGTCCGAAGAAGAAAAGCAAAGCAAATGACGCAGGCCCAAAAGTAAACCAAGCCTTTGGATTCCTACCAAAAGTAAACCTTATATCTAGAAGTCATGCTTCTTGGTCCAGTCAAAATTGAATATTGTTTACAAAGGAAGTATGATATAAGGTAAGAATTAGTACCTACAATGTCTGTGCTGGAGACCCCTTCAGTGCGTTTGATCTGCTTGTAACGACCAGCATTTTTGGCCAAGGCATAAGCATCAGTTCCATCCGGAAGTAGGCAAGGATCATCACCGTGTATAATGTAGTCAATCTTATGCTCGTTGAACAGACAGTTCATAAACTCTGCCGTAATTGCATAAGGAGCATTGGCAATGACTTCATCCACCCACTTCAGGCCATTAACTAGGACCAGCCTGGAAAGGACCTCAAATTAGATCACAAGTACAAGAATCATCTGCACGGAACAGTCCCATTGAATTAAAATACTCAAATGCGTGCTCTGTCGACAAGTCAAATTGCACAAATAACTGCTAGTAAATTCTAGTCCAATTCGCTAATTTGAGTTCTGTAAGAATAACATGTTTCAAATATTGCAGCTTATACTTAAAAGGTTGTCATATTAGGATAGAAACAAGGGTATAAGTCACAAACAACCAATTATAAAGAACCTTTACAGAGAGGGGTGGACACAAAATGCAGGTGTACATTCCAAACTCAACATCACCTAAAGTCAACTAATGCAATACAATACCATTTATCCGTAAGAGTCAAGATACCAATTAGATACCCCACCACTTTAGGCCAAAGTTCATTTTGATTGTTTAAGGAAAATTCTACCTTTTGGACCTACTTGTCTTGAATAATTTAGTCAACAAAATCAATAGGTATTTAAGAGAGTAACATTATGGGCTATACATGAAGAACTATTGCCAAGGTTGGTGAAGCTGAGTAACCAATAGCAGACATTAGCTTTCACATAATCTATTGTTCTCAACTGGAGCATTGCATCATTAATCTTTTCCCTATTTCCTCACACGGCATATCAAATTGTACTTTGTACCGTAAAATACTCTCAAATTCTAAAGCATAGACAAAGGAAATAGGAATATCATACAATTGAGGGAAAGGAAAAAGGTATAGTCAGACAAAACACATCAACACAATGAAACTTAAGGCATGTTTGGGAGGAGAGACGGAAAAATGGAAAGAAGGAAAATTACAAGGCTTGTTATTCCATCCTTAGTGGAAAGAAAAATTCCTCCCATTTTAGTTTGGTAGGATGGAAGGAAAATTGGATGGATCAATTTTCTGTTGTTTAATATTAGAAGAAAAGAGGGAGGAAAAGAAAAGAATATATCTTTAAGTTACCATTTTATCCTCAAGATATACGCTGTAACATGGAATCAACATAGATCCCATATAGTGAAGACATGATACTGTCCATCCAAGTGATCATGGAATGCTTAAATAGGCTGTCACATTCTCATCCATGGGATTACAAATAGCACACATGTCACAGCATCTTGAGTCCTTGACAGCCCAAACAGTCGACAAGTGCCCACTCCCATCAACACAACAGGCTTTTGTCTGTTCCAATGTTGCACAAATCCCACAAGCTAGACACATGTTTGTCTCAAAGTTTGCAATTGTGGCTGACCACTTAGAAGTCAACAAGCTTTGCATCAATTCGTCATACCTGACTATCGCTTCCATCCAACTAACCTTTCTGTTCTGGACAGCTCTTTCTTTCTCTCCATTCTCTGCCCAAAACTGGTGGTAAACATTTTGGTGGGCAGAGCTAGAAAGATCTCCATCCATTGTCCTCTCCCTCCTATTTTCCTTTCAAACCAAACAATGAAAAATCACCCTATCTTTTATAGGAAACCAAACATTTTATTAATAATGAAAAGAAATTACACCAACAAAAAAGAGGACGGACAAGAAGTCTAAACCTCAATTAACAAAAGATGGAAAACAGTGAAACGGAAGAAGGCATCAAATGACAACCAAATAATGGTGTCCCAAAACTATAAGTCACAAACAGCCCTCCATTAGGCAAAAAAAAAAAAAGTGGTATTCCTTCAAAGTCTTTAGTGACCGAGGCCCATAACGAAGACAAGAAGGATGTACCCATAAACCTTCGACCATGTCACAATTATCTTCAAAAATCCGAGCCTTCCTCTCCAACCAAATGACCCAAACCGTTGCAACCATTGCACAATTCCATAGTGTAACTCCTTTAGGATGTTTACCAAATCCTTGAAAATCCTCCACAAACAAAGTATAAAAGGGCCAAGGAGTGACCTAGCTCAATCCTTCCGATGAAAACAACTTGTTCCACAAAGATAAAGCCATAGGGCAATGCAAGAATAAATTATAGATATTTTCACCAATCGCCACAACACATAACACATAACACAACACTATGGAGAAAGACAAATTTGAGGTCTTCTCCTTTGAAGCATATCACTAGTATTAATCTTACCATGCCCCAACAGTCCATGCACACACCTTCACCTTATTAAGGCACCTTAGCCTTTCATATCATCAATGAGGGAGAAAAAATGGAACAAGATGGATCGTTAATCAACAACTTACAAAAAGGATATGCCAAAAAATACAATCGAATACTCAAACGCCCACCTTCTTTGTCAATAGAACCATAATTAATGTGCACATTATCAAGCAAAGAAAGAAGAGACACCATGTCAAGAGTATCCCTAGCATTCAAATTTCTACAAAAACCAAAATACCAAAATAAAGAAAGTGAACTCAAACGGATCCTAGAGATGATAGGCACATTGTGAGTTTGAGATAGCTGCTAAAGTCGAGGAAACAAACATGACAAAGAAGATTCCCTTAGCCAAACATCCTCCTAAAACCGAATTCCTTCCCCATTACCAACAACAAAGTTGATTTAAAAGAAAACTGAGGTAATCCCTCATAAATAAATTTTCATGGGCATCAAAAACTCCCTTTTTCTACCCAATTAGCATCCCAACTATTAGCATGTAACCCACATTTGCTCTTGATAAACGAATGCTATAGAGAATTTTGTTCCAAAGAAAATCTTCAAAGTCATTTACCAACTAAAGCCACATTTCTTACTTTGCTTAGATCTAGAGACCCATTTTTTCCTTTCAAATTGCCAACTGCGATACCTCCTTTTTGCTTAGATCTAGAAAGCACCTCTCAACTCATCAAATAGTCTTTTTTCCCTTCTTCCCTTCCTTCTCATAAGAAACCCCTCATCATTTTTTCAATGAGCAACCTTACTTGGCATTTTGAAAAGAGATTAGAAATAGGTAAGAATGCTAGATAAAACTGATTGGATTAAAGTTAGTCTACCCTTTGGATACGAAAGATCTCATCCATCCATCTCACATTTTCCCTATTCTTTCAATGACAAGGTCCCAATAAATCATAGCTAATGGATTACCACCCAAGGAAGTCCAAGATACTTAAGGGCCCATCTCCCAACAAACACCCTAAAGTATGGTCAACCTATTTGGAATTTATACCCACAGTTAATTTTTTTTCCATATTAACCATCAATCCTGAAACAATTTTAAACACACACAATTTTTCTTAAAGTTCAAAAACTTTTCCTCTTCTCCCAATAAAAAAAAGATTGTATCATCAGCAAATTACAAATTTGATACCGAAATCCTATTTCTTCCAATCACAAATTATTCCACAAGACCACATCTCTCAGCTCTCATAACTAATCTACTTAAATCATGTGCTACTAAAGTGAAAAGCAAAGGCAATAGAGGATCACCTTATCTAAGCCCCCCTGGATGCTTTGAATCCTTCTTGGTTTACCATTAAGCATGACAGGGAATTTCATAGTCTACAAGCACCCACTAATCCATCTTCTCTACTTACCCCCAAAAAACCATCCTTTCCATCCCACTTTCTTTCCCCTCTTCTCCATCCATCCTACATCCCACTTTCTTTCCCCTCTTCTCCATCCATCCTATTTTTCTTCATACCAAATAGCTCATTAGCCAGTTTTATAAAGATTAAAGTATTTTGTAAAGCAAAAGAAACGGATAAGAATCTATAACTTTGAGTAGTAGAGGTAATAATAACAAATTCCCAAAGATGACATAATTGCATAAAAAGAGTCAAAGTAGTGGTTGAGACACTTCTTCTGTGGTCCCCGTATACGGGCCTACTGGCCCAATCTTGACATGGGTTGGTAGGCGGGCGAGACAATAACATTTCTTCACACAAAATCTACACATGATGCTGCAAATATTTCAAATCATATGTTAGTCCAAAGCCTCAAGGGGATTGGTAGATGTTATAAAGTATAAGAATGTATAGGGTATGAAGACAAGCCACATGAAGGTAATGTAATTGTCCTCCTTAATACTAGAAATTTATACCCGCCACTTGATCAGGCTGTCATTCATTTACACCCGCTACTGTGTACATCAACACATTGCCCTTTACTTACACCAATTACCCATCTGATCATCTAAATACCTAATTCCCCTATGTGCTAGTGTGTAACAATGTAAGAAAAGATGAATGAGAGCAAAAACTTCTCAAATCTCATTCTTAACCCATGACTAAAAACCTTTGGGGAGCAACTGTAAAACGAAATTTCTGCTCCCAAGTCAACACGAAATAGTTGCTAGGATTATGCATCATGGAAATTTTGGTTGTATAGGTTTTATACTATCACATGTTGATATTCTCAATTAGTCATTGGCTGACTCCCCTCAACCTTGATGGTGCAATACTTTTTGGTGCATTTTTTTGCAAGACATCTTCTCTACGATTGCAACTCCAACTGGCATATATTAATCAAACTAATAAGCATCTTATGGGCTAGCGGACGAAGTAACCAACCCAACAAAACACTAGTAGACCAGATCCACAGGTACAACACCTACCACATTTAACCAATGTGATCAGCGTAGTACAAAGAATATGTAGAATCATATAAAGCAAAAGAAGAAACCAATCAATGACTTCTTATTAAAGACGAAAAAAATGAGAGAGTATATGAAAGAAAGGTTCAAACAATTTCAATAAGTGTACCTTTCCTCCATAGATAAAACAGGGGGACCCTTATTGGCCAGTATCTCTTCATCACTCACAACTCCAACCACCAATTCATCTCCCAAAGCCTTGGCTTGCCTCAAAGCATTAGCATGGCCGTAATGCATGAGATCAAAACATCCATCCATGTAAACCCGAACACGTTTCTTCGCACGTTTCTTCTTTTGAAAAATCCTCAAATCAGGGAAGAAGTACGGCAAAGTGGGAACACTAATCCCACCAAAATAGCTTGTTGACAACCCAAGCAAGGCGGCAGTGAGCATTATACCACCAAATAGATGTGGGTGGTAATATACCCCATCCCAAATCCAACTGTTGCTCTCAAATTCCATATTCCCACCCCCTTCTATGTTTCAGGGTCCCTGAAGTCCTCTTCACTCAATTAGAGGAGACACAAACCCTGCAATTTATAACAAAGCTGAAACCAACCTAGGATTAGTTACATGAGGTTTTTCAGATCATATCAGCAGCAGCATATCATACAAATCTAGAAGAGTAAATCAATCAAAAATTAAGCAAAAGAAAAAAAAAAGAATCATTTATGAAACCCACAGCTAATATTCCACACGAGTTCCAAATTATTGGGAAAAAATTGCAGTTCTGCTGCGTTTGGAAGCTTGGTGTTGTTTTCTTCTGGGCAGGAATTAGCTCCATGCTCCCAATCACAACTAGAAAGTTTAGACAGCCAACCAAACAAGAAAACAGCGATAACACAGACCCACCCGCTTACAAGAAAGCAATTATGTTTACACACACATAGACACGTATATACATTCAATTATTTACTGGGCTGTAACGCAAATGACATAAGATCTAAATCTTGCTAAGAATTGGAGAAAGATAATACCAAATAGAGTATATACAGATAATTAAAGAAAAAGAACATGGAAGCAAGAGAAAAGAGCACATGACAAAGATGAGGATGGGATTGAGAATTCCAAGGACAATAGGGAAATGGGGATAGAGAATTCCAAGGACAATAGGGAAATGGGAATAGAGAATTCCAAGGACAATAGGGAAATGGGGATAGAGAGTTCCAAGGACAATAGGGAACTGGGCATTGAGAGAAACATGAATGATTTTTTGCATCATACGATTTGGTGAACATTAAAGTTAACGCCCAACCAGAAATCACAATTCTGCGAGAAAAAGAGTCCGAAACATGAATGAATTCTTGCATCATGTGATTTGGTGAACATCCAAGTTAACGCCCAACCGGAAATCAAAATTCTTCGAGAAAAAGCGTATTGCCAGATTGAATATTTACCTTTTTCCAAGTTGTGTTCGTGTCTCCCCTCTCTCTCTCTCTCTCGGCACATTACTGACTTGGTTTGTAAGAAAGGACCCCTAAGGTTTCGTAGGTAAAGCTGTAGTCAAAATACTAAATTTGAATAATGCTAGTAAACTTAAAAAATAGATTTAAAATATAAATTTGATAATCACTGAATAAATAATGAGTCTCTATAAATATTAAAATTTACATTGAAATCAATAATTATAATTATCAAGTCTATTTTTTAAATTTAGTTTTTAATTTCACGTAACTTTACTCTACTAATTTTTCCTCCCACCATAAAATGTGATCTGCAGTAAGATATTTTCATATGACTGTAAGAACACCCGAGATGGGTGGTCGAAGAACTGCTACCAGAGAATAAATAAGGAATCAAAACAAGTATCACTGATTGCACCATATTCTCCCACGGAAAATTGATTCAAATGCCATCTCTTAACATTTGAGAAAATAGAGTCATAAGACATCTCCAATAATAAAAATTTTGATTTAGAACAAAATATTTTAATGAATAAATTTAAATTAATAACAAAAATTAAAAGAATAGAAACCTAAATATAGAAAAATGTAAAATATTACTATTAGATTTTTAAAAGAATGTGAAATCTGACCATTAAAGATTTGAGTCTCCTTTCATTTAATATGAGTTTGAGTAAAGAATCTGATAATGGCAAAATTGGCATTAGCCGGACACGTGGGCAAGAACTTATCTCGTGAGCTTTGCAGCTCGGTAAGGCGAGCTCCGACAGATACCTCCTTGCTCAACAGCACTCTAGCCCAGTAGCTCGACTCATCTTGATTAATTTAAACTAGCTGAGATATCTACACTAACGAGGAGCCAGCTTCAGTTCCACTTTCAACGCCGCTTCATTCAAATAATTGTTAAAGATCTTCCAACGGTACAATTGCTTAACCTATAAAAAGGGCAAGTCATGCATCACCCAAGTAAGTAATACACTTAAAACCTAATACATCTTCTTCTCATTACTCTTTTTGACTTTATCATCGAAGGGTCGACCGCTTGAGTCCGTCTAGCCCTCGAGTTGTTTTGCAGGAGCATCAACCACCAGCATCCAAATCATAGTTCCAGGTGCCCAAATCATCATTCCCTCCATCATCAATAAGGAAATAGATTTTGGGATCAACAGTTGACGGCGTATGTGGAAACAACAATTATGTTTCCAATATTATAAACCCTAAATCCTATGGCCATCATGCGATCAAAAAAGCCAGTAGTAGAGCAGACTCACCCCCCATAAGGGGACGAGTTCTCATCCGATGGAACAAAGAACGAAGACACCATTAGAAAACAAATCGACGAGAGTCAAGATGTTGGAAAAAATGGTGGAAGAGTTAAAATGCCAAAATTAGCAAATCCTTCAACTCTTGGATAGGGATCAGTCCCGAGCCAAAGAGCATGAAGGAGATAGTCATAATGACGAGCAGAGTCAAAGCGAGGTCGTACGCACACAGGTTAATGACCAATGGGAACGAAAGCTCCAGGAGGTTAACGAAAAGCTCAGAAACGTTATATATACAGTGAGGGCTCGAGCTCCCGAAGTTGTTGAGGCACTGATACAGCACTTAGAGTCACCTTTCACCTAGGATGTATCTAATTATCTGCTTCTTGAGAGATTCAAAATGCCCGCAATGGTGAGCTTTGATGGGACCAAGGATCCGCTCAATCATTTAGAAACTTATAGATCTCTAATGATGCTCCATAATATCCCAGACCAAATCATGTGTCGAACTTTTGCAACAACCGTAAAGGGAAGTGCACGACATTAGTTTAACAAACTAAGGCCCAACTTAATCTACATGTTTGAGGAGCTCAACACTTCCTTTATTTCACATTTCATTAGAGGCCGAGCCCGCCAAAGACCACCTACCTATCTCCTCAATGTCAAGTAAACTAAAGGCGATTCACTAAGAACCTATGTCATGGAATCTCTTCAGATTGATAATGTGAACGACAAGGTAGCTCTTACAGCCTTTATGGGAGATCTCCAGTCATCCCATTTTCTTTTCTTCCTCTCCAAGGACCCACATTTGTCCATGATAAAGCTCTTATTAAGAGCTCAGAGCTATACGAATGCTGAAGATACCCTCCTCGCTCGAAAAAAACCTAATACAACTTCTTCTCATTACTCATTTTGACTTTATCATCGGAGGGTCGACTGCCAAAGTCCATCTGGTCCTCAATTTATTTCGTAGGAGCATCAATCGCCGGTATCCAGACCCTGCACTATGAATGAACTAACATGGAGGTATACACCGTTGATATCTCTGTAGAGTAATTCCTATACCAAATCCAAGATGAAAGGGTCCTCAAATGGCGGGGCAAGATGTGAACTTATTCCAGTAAATGATCAAGGGAGAAATATTACAGGTTCCATCGAGATCATGGGCCATAAAATTGAGGATTGCTAGGTTCTCAAGGATTAAATTATGGACCTTATCCAGACGAAGCACCTTGAAAGGTACATAGAGTGTAGGTGCCAATAGAGGGAGGAGATGCAACGTAATCAGGAGGAGGCACCACACTAGTAGACGGTAGGAGAGGTTATTGTGATCTAGAGGATTTGCCAGAGGTGGAGAAAGCAGCTCAGCCAGACGGACCCATGCTCGAAAGATGAAAGTCGAGCTGGTGCTTAGCTTGGTGAATCTTAGGAAGAAACCTCGAATGGATTGCTTGTTGAAAAACGTTGTTGTTTCCTAACCTCTAAAAACTATCCCTTAGAATGTGTAGTGTATGGATAAAGGGGAGTGTCACTCTCCCTTGGGATAGTGTCAAAAGAAAGGGCAAGGAGAAAGGAAAATGAGATGGTGGAAATGTGAATGCACAAAAAATGTGTGTGTGTGTACAAAAGTGCTCCCCAAGCGCAAGGAGACTTTCGCGGGTCGTGTTTTACTTGGTGGTATTCCAAGGTCGTTTCCACGGGGAAGGAAGTAAACCAAGAGGAAGGTGATTTTGAGTAAAAGAAAGTGTAAAATCTTTGTGGTTGAAAGTTGTTTGGTGAGTGTGTGTTGATGAAAATGAAGTGAGAAAACAAATGTTGGCTAATCCAAGAGGTCACTCCAATAGGAATACCAACTCAACTCGAATCCCTCCTTCAATAGAGTATGAATGAACGATTGATTCGTGGGAAGCTAGGTGATGCTTGATCCGAAATGTGTACACCCAAGTGCAGGCGGTCAAGCTGTAATAATAATCCGGTTTGAGTCCGGAGTCGAATCCACAAGGAACTTTTGTTGATATTTCTGAGGTGAGCAGTGGTAGAGACCTATTGATTGTAACCTTTGAAATTTGCTGTGAGATATGAGTTTTTCTGGACAGAATATAAGATTCTTTCCAGGAAGATTTTCTTAACAAAATAGGTGCTAATAAAAAAAGTCACTCTTTAGTGCAAGGATCTGGACATGTAGCTAGTTATCCGGTTTGTCATAATTGTGCTTTATAACTCAATTAACTCCCGTGTCAACGGCAAGTTAATCGGAAGATAAAGATGGATTGTGAGAATTAAGAACATGATTCCGATGTCTTTCTAGAAGTTTACAAGAATTGCCTGTGCCGAGACTTAACCCGTCTACAAACAAGCAAGTGTTTCTACAAGACATCCAATCATGATATTAATATTCCATTCTTTAAATGAAGTACAATAAGGGGGAAGATTGAGGGGTAGTCATGAGGATCTAGCCGGGGTACTTGCCTTGAACTGATGAGTCTTTCTATGCAAGAGTCATCCGTGTCATAGAAAGAACCCACAATTATACAAAGTACCCTAACTTTGCTAGATGCAATCAATCATCCAATAACAAGAAGAAATAAGCGTTAAGCATAGAAACATTGCACAAATATGATTCCCGGATAACTTATACATGCCCTTCTCCTCTTACTAAAGAGTGAATGAGAAACTACTCACTCTTCATGGCTTGGGTAAAGCTAGAAAAGTGAGTGATGCTCATCCCTCCAAGTAGAGAACTTATAAGATAAAGTAACAACAAATGCGTAGCCAATCTTTAACAAAGAATGGGTGAATCACATTCCACCTTTCACGGCTTTGGTAAAACTCTAGAAAAGTGGAAGAGTTTCACTCTTCTAAGAAAGAAAGAAGCGCAAGCAATGGAAGTGAAATGTATGAGCAATAAAAGTAGAAGAAAGCTAGTCACATTTGGAGGGTGGCTTCCTCAACCAAGAATTGGAGGGTTGTTTCCTCAACAAAAAGGTGAGCTATCTCTCTTCTATGCATGAAAAATGAAAGCATAAACATAAGCATAAACATAAAACTACTGTTATAACAAGCAAGAGATGTTGGACTAAAGCCAAACTAATCTCTAAAATAAAGACTTCATACAAGGGAAATGAGCTAAATCTACAATGAGAGTGGGAGTCTAAGCCTCCATCAACTTTCCTACTTCTTACTTGGCTCCCATAACTCTCCAACAAGGGGAGTATTTATAGGCAAGAGGAGGAGACAAGGGGGGGGGGTGAAGGAATAGTGTTTGCCGCCCAAGTCCAAGTGAACAGTCAACAACTCTACTGCCAGTCTGTGAATAAAGTTCGAACGTGATTTGGCATTCGAACGTTCTTTCTGTTTTTGCACTAAGGGC
The DNA here is from genome assembly GCA_951799425.1 of Ilex aquifolium. Classification (NCBI taxonomy): domain Eukaryota; kingdom Viridiplantae; phylum Streptophyta; class Magnoliopsida; order Aquifoliales; family Aquifoliaceae; genus Ilex; species Ilex aquifolium. The sequence continues at coordinate 21,150,616 of OX637393.1, forward strand.
GTTCGAACGTTTACTGCCGTTCGAACGTTTCTTCTGTTTTTGCACTGAGGGCGTTCGAACGCCAGATTTGCTTTGACCCTATCACTCAAGTAGTCTGGTGGTCTTCTGTGAGGTTCAGTTCCAACTCTTTGCAGTGGTCTGGTCTTCCATCAACTCAAGTGCACGTTCGAACGTGAGTTGGCGTTCGAACGTGACACTCAAGTGCTTCAGAGCTCCAGTCTTCTTTCCTAACTGCAACACGCCTTCTCTTCAGCAGTTGAGTCTGCTACAGTGAAATGTGGACGTTCGAATGTGATTTGGCGTTCGAACGTTCTGGCTGTGCTCCAAGCTTTTCCAATTTTGGCCCTAATGTGCTGGTGCTGCATCCAAGTGTGGTACTTGTTGTTCTTGGATCCTTGTTCAATTTAGGGCCTAAAATGACATCACTTAAACTCCATTAAAGTACAATTAGTCTTAAAATGTCATAATAACATGTCAATTTTAAGTACTAATCACACTCCCTAACCTAAATATTGCTAGTCTCTAGTAATATGAAAAAAAAAATCTACTCCTAATGCCATTTTCGTAGGTCATCCGGTTGCATTTAGCTTATGCAACAAGCCGTTGAACCACTAGGTTTACCCTAGCGGACGAGTGTTGTCTCGTGAGGGTTTCCAGGGAAGCTACCCACAAACTTCAGTCGAACAGATGTGCATAGAAGAGTGCTGACTAAAGTAAATTAGCATCATGGTCGTTGGGACACCAGATTCTCAATTTTGACTTATGTCTCACACGTCCTTATTTCACAGGTATTCATTCTATGCAAAAATTATCATTTGTTACATTGGTATTTGAAATTCTCAATGCAGTAGGAATGATCATTCAAGCAACAGGAATTGTTGTGTAACAAATACTCCCTTTTATCACCTTCCATGGATAGTTTCGATTTCACAAACCTCACATAGTATACCCTTAGCAAAAGTTCACTCTGATTATAGTGACTTGTTTCTCACAGATCATGTGATCAGAAGATGGCCAATCGAAAAATCACATGCACAATTTAGGAAAGGAGTGAAATTTTTAAGAAGCAACTACTTATGTTTGGCATAACCTCATGAAAGAATATTAACGCAATTAAAAGGAATGCTATTTACCATATCCCAATTGTGATTATCAACACATGCATGTAACATACTTGAGATCAAATAGGACTTTTCATAGGTTGTAGCGTGGCCAGAGGTCAGTGGCTAACGAAATGACGTCAGGGATTTTCAAAAGCTATCTTCTGTTTACGTATTGTAGCACACCTTTTTCTAACTTCTTGATATTTTGCCAAGAGATGACATTTCTTTCTTTCATTTTTCTCATTTTTCACTTTCTTGGCAAGTTCTTGCCTTTTTGCTTCTTGTTTTGTTTCAATTGTTCCAATCAACTCTTCTTGGATGATAATCTCGAATGCTTCTTTTTCTTTTTATTTTTCTGTATCACCTTACAAAGAGGATGTAAGAAAATTAGATAGCCAAGGTATGTCAAGTATGTTTTCCTGTGGATTGGTAATCATATAGGTTTATCACAAAAAAATTTATATATTGATGGCTCAAACATGGCTAACGAGGGATAAATTTTTTCAAAGAAAGGTCTAAGGCTCAATATTATATCAAAGATGGCCTAAGATCATTTCTCAAGCATGTGCACATGTATGTGTCGTATGCGATGGTTCCTTGTGGAATATGTCAATAGATCACTTTTAAGTGCGTCAATCAAAGCAAGGTTAATGAGATCATTCAAAAATTGAGAGTGGACAAAATTTACTTGAGTAAACATTGATTGTCTCTCAAAAGCATCGTTAGGTTCGAAACTCACCCTGGTGTTCTTTGTTATCTCCACTGTGTATGTCGGGTTTTCCAGGGGGTATTGGTTATATACCAATTCCATTTTCGAGTCAGATCCTCCTGTATCTTTAAAATAACAAATATCGATGTACATATGACAATTTAAGTATAGAGAGAATACCAATTTTTTTCAAGAAATGTGGTTTTAAGTCTCGGTTGATAAATGGAGGTGTCAAACCGATCATGTGCAAATTTACTCTAGCGAGCATTCTTAATATCCACATTTGTTCCATCACCTTTTAATTTTTATGCTAAATCTACAAATGCATTAAAACAAATAAAAGTGATAAATGGAACCATTCATTTCAAAATATCATCTTTTAATATCAACGGTTCGATTCATTCACAATTGCACAAAAACTTACAACTATCAAAGAAGAAATTCATAAAAAGAAGCACTTTAAACAAACATAAAAACAAGAACAAGAACATAAATCCTCTCTCTCACTCTCCTCCTTGTGCACCATCTCCTCCATGTCCACCATGTCCACTCCTCAAAAGCCTAAGGATCTCATCCTGCTTAGCTTCAATGCTAAGCATGACGTCCAATAAGGAGCGTCGGGTGCTGGTGCTAGGTACCGCCTCTGCTGGCTGATCTCCCCCTCTCTCCATCTCTCTCTCCATCTCATCAAGCTCCTCTTGTACCTCATCCACTCCGTGGGCCGGGGGCTCTTCTTGCCTTGCCACTGGGCGGCCACTATGACTTTGGCTTCTCCGGAAGGAAGCCTTGTTCAGTGGCCCCATTGGCTTTTGGATTTCCATCCGGGCTTCACCCTTACCCCATGTTCCGTGCACATTTCAGTCACCAAAGTAGCAAAAAGGAGTGCACTCCTCTTTACATCACACCCCTTCTTCATTTCATTTAGGATGAGAGAGGGGAGGTCGATGCTATGTCCTTTTCCAATGGCATACAAAAGTCAGGCCATGTCGGGTAAAATCTCATTCTTTCTTCCTACGGGAGCGAAGTTGGACACCGCAATCAAATTTATCATTTTATATTTGTCGGTGAGCTCCCCTTGCCTAAAAAATTTCCTCCCTGCCCATGAAAAGTCAGCTACCCCCGTCAATTCCTTTCCCACCACATTCATTGCTATGTCCTTCTTTGGGGGGTAGGTAGGGTTTTGCACTCAAGGTATTTCCTTTCTTATTTCAATGATGTATGCTTCATCCACGTCAATGTGGGTACCCCTAACATATGTCTGGATTGCGCCGTTGATGATCTCAGCGTTGGAGTAAAACTCCCGCACCAAGTCAACAACGGCGTCTCCACCATTCCTCAAATACCAGACCCACTCCCTCCTCTCCATTTCTTGCCTTATTCCAATCCCAGCAAAGTCATCAATTACAACATCTCTCTCACAAACAATTGCATGCTTATGGTAAAAATTTTCATACCTTTCAGCCTTTAAGGCATTGGGAAACCTGGTCCTGTCATATCTCTTTGTCCTTTGCCTTCCTTCCCTTTCTTCTATCACATCTTCTACAATGTTTGGATCTTGGTTCACTGGTGGAGCACGCCTGACAGGGAGTTTCATCCTTGGCATGGCGTTCGAACGTGGGTTTTGGTTTGAGAGGGTGCTGAAAAGTGCTGGAAACTTAGGGTTCTTGGTCTGGGATTGATGATTTTGATGTGGAGAGGAGTTAGGGAGGGTCGAATTTGGGTATTCTTGGGGAATGAGGGCGAGTTGAGGTCTGTGGAGTGAAAATGAGTTCTAGGGTTTTGAAAGAATTTGGGGATTTTGGCTGAAAACGACGAACCAGGCTTTTATAGTCTGAGTTGTATCGTTCGAATGTTGGTGACATTCGAACGTTGGTAGAAGGATTTTAAACAGACCGTTCGAACGTGGTATGGTGTTCGAACGTGGTGAGCTCCCAGTACTTTTGTGTTCTGTTAGAGGCCAAAGTACTGTAAGTTCTCTTCGTTCGAACGTTCTATTGGCGTTCGAATGTTAATCTCGTTCGAACGGTCTATTGGCGTTCGAACGGACTGAGCTCCCAGTACTTTTAAGTTCCAGCAGAAGCTTCATTAGAGGCTGAGTACTGTAAGCAGTCAACGTTCAAACGTTACCTGGCGTTCGAATGTTGAACCAAAATTAAAGTCTTTCTCTACTACACTATATACAATCAAAGAAAACAAAACACACAAATTTAAATCAAGAAAAACTAAGGCGTCTCAGGATGAACCCTTACCCACGCTTCAGGTTGGTATTTTGGGGCATTCCTTACTCGGCCCATATTTTCATTTCAGTTAAAAGAATTTATACAAAAAGATTTTTACACTTTTTACAACAAATTCGGACCTTTGGCATTCACTCCCCCAACAAAAGTACAAATTTCCTACAAAAAATTATCTAATCCGAGTCTCCCTCTATGTCTGTGTAAAATGGACAACCAGTAACTCTCCCAACTTCCTCTCTCACAAATCGGTTAAGCACAGTACCGGAATAGCATGGCGTATCAGGGTAATCCTTACTCAGCCCATTCACTATCCAGTCTAATCGATCAAGTGCGCGACCGAAAATTGGTTCAGAACACTGGTTGTACCTTTTTTCGTGAAATAATCTGCCACACTGTTTACAGGCACCAAGCTTTTTTGCACGACGGCGTTTGGCAAAGCTGCTTCTGCCACAGAGGGGTTTCGCTTGTTTTTCTTTGATTTCAGCCTTCCTTACTAATCTTGTTTTTCTCATGATCATAATATGTACATCAGATGGAAAAGTACGTAGAACTCCTAGGCTAAACCAAAAAAGATTTACATCCATGATTGCTAAATTTTAAGACTCACTATCTGGTTCTTAAACGTCTGCCAGTCACAAAGACGATTGAAGCTGATTCATAAGCATAATCATCAATTTATACAATCAATGTTCAAACATGATTAACAGCGACAATAAAAATTTAAAAATTTACGAAAATTATGAACGAAAAAGAACTGATGAACTGATCATACCCCCCAACCTAAACTGAACATTGTCCCCAATGTTTCGAATTTACCGGTTCATGGAGTGTGGAGACGAGGTTGAATGGTAGAGATCTGTTCACCGCTGAGACCTACAAACAAAAACACAAAAATTACTCATCTGTGCGCAGATCTGGGTTTCGGGTAGGCTGAAAATCCTTATGTGTGAGTGCGAACAAGAGAAGAACACCCGTGAGCAAATATAAGATTAAAATGCAAAACATGAAGCAGAAAATCGTGTTTGTGGAGTGTGTGGTCATGGGTGATTTCTCGGGTAACAGAGACTCGAAGACGAACAGAAGGAAGAAGAAAAGAAAAGAAAAAAGAAGAAGAAGAAGAAGAAGAAGAAGGGGGGGCCAACTGCGGCGGCTGGGAAAAAGTGGGTGCCTTATAAAGGCGCCCTGGTGGGTCGGGTTGGAGTAGATATTTCCTGACCCGATCCACTGGAGTGTCGGCAGGCGCGAATTTCAGAAGAGTACTCTGGTTCCATTAAAAGAATGGTTTCCACATTTCTAACACAGTCCTCCAAAAATGGTTTTAACCTCTGACCATTAACAATAAAATTATTACCGTTTGCTGGGTTTTCCACTTCAACTGCTCCATGTTCAAACACCTTTTTGACAATGTAAGGCCCAGTCCATCTTGATTTCAACTTACCAGGAAAGAGGCGGAGTCTTGAATTAAATAGCAAGACTTTTTGAGACGGCTCAAAAGATTTTCGCACAATGTGTTTGTCATGAAAAATTTTCATCCTGGTTTTAGCAATCTTAGCATTTTCATATGCTTCATTTCTCAATTCCTCCAATTCATTTATCTGAAGTTTCCTTGTTAGCCCAACCTTGTCCAAGTCAACATTCGTTGCTTTAATAGCCCAGTATGCCCTATGTTCCAATTCCACAGGCAAGTGACATGACTTTCCATAGACTAATCGATAAGGAGACATGCCTAAAATTGTTTTAAAAGCAGTACGGTATGCCCAGAGCGCATCAGTTAGTCTTAATGACCAATCTTTGCGATCTAGATTCACCGTTTTTTCCAAAATTAATTTGATCTCCCGATTAGCTAACTCAGCTTGTCCACTGGTCTGTGGGTGATAAGGTGTTGCAATTTTGTGAAAAATCAAGTATTTTTTCATTAAGTTCCAGAAGGGACGATTGCAAAAATGAGCACCTCCATCACTTATGATTGATTTCAGAATTCCAAACTGGGACAAAATATTTTCTTTCAAAAATTTGATCACTGTTTTGTGATCATTGTTTCGGCATGGAATTGCTTCAACCCATTTGGATACATAGTCTACAACCACTAAAATGTATAGATAGCCAAAGGAAGGGGGAAATGGTCCCATAAAATCGATGCCCCAACAGTCAAAAATTTCAATTACCAGAATGGGGTTTAAGGGCATCATATTTCTTTTAGAAATGTTTCCCAACCTTTGACACCTATCACAAGTTGAACAAAAGTCATGGACATCTTTGAAAAGTGTGGGCCAGTAAAATCCACACTGCAATATTTTTGCAGCTGTTTTTCTTGATGAAAAGTGGCCACCGCATGCTTCAGAATGACAAAATGTTATTACCTGGCTACTTTCATGAGCAGGGATGCAACGTCTTATGATTTGATCTTTACAGTACTTGAATACGTAAGGATCTTCCCAAAAGAAGTTACGAACTTCCCTCAGAAATTTCTTTTTGTCCAACATGGTAAAGGATGGAGGGAGTGTACCAGTAACAAGAAAGTTAGCAATGTCTGCATACCATGGTGTCCTATCAATCATGAACAGTTGTTCATCGGGGAATTTCTCATTGATTGGCAGTCCATCCTCATGGAATTCATAGGTTAGTCTGGACAGATGATCTGCCACCACATTCTCGACACCTTTCTTGTCCTTGATGACAAGATCAAACTCTTGGAGCAAAAGTATCCATCTCAAGAGTCTTGGTTTGGCATCCTTCTTTGTGAGCAAAAATTTTAGGGCTGCATGGTCAGTGAATACAGTAACAGAAGAACCAACAAGATAAGAACAAAATTTTTCCAGTGCAAAAACTACAGCAAACAATTCTTTCTCAGTTGTCGAATAATTCATTTGGGCATCATTCTAAGTTTTGCTTGCATAGTAAATCACATGGGGTTTCTTATCTTTTCTTTGTCCCAATACAGCACCTACATCAAAATCACTTGCATCACACATTAGTTCAAAGGGAAGATTCCAGTCAGGGGGTTGCATTATTGGTGCAGAAATTAACATGTCTTTTAGCTTGTCAAAGGCTTTTTGGCATGCTTCATTCCAATCAAATATTACATCCTGACTTAGGAGGTGACACATTGGTTTTGCTATGGTACTGAAATCTTTTATGAATCTCCTGTAGAACCCTGCATGTCCTAGGAATGATCGAACATCCTTTACAGTCTTAGGGGCAGACAAATTTCCAATCAAATCAATTTTTGCCTTGTTAACTTTCATACCTTCAGACGACACAATGTGACCAAGAACAATGCCCTGTGTTACCATAAAATGGCATTTTTCCCAATTGAGCACTAGGTTGGCCTCCTTACATCTGATCAGTACTTTCTCTAGATTGGTTAAACACAAATCGAAGGAATCACCATAGACAGAGAAGTCATCCATAAATACTTCCAAAATTTTTTCAACCATATCACTGAACAGGCTTAGCATACATCTTTGGAATGTTGCAGGAGCGTTACAAAGTCCAAATGACATCCTTTTGAATGCAAAGGTGCCAAAAGGGCATGTGAAGGTTGTTTTCTCCTGATCATCTAAGGCTATCTCAATTTGGTTATACCCTGAATACCCATCTAAGAAACAGTAAAATGCATGGCCTGGAATTCTCTCCAGAACTTGGTCAAGAAATGGGAGGGGAAAATGATCTTTTCTAGTGACCAAATTGAGTTTTCGATAATCAATGCACATTCGCCATCCTGTGACGACTCGAGTTGGTACTAGTTCATTTGCATCATTTTTTACCACTGTGATCCCATATTTTTTTGGCACAACTTGGGTTGGACTGACCCATTTACTATCTGAGATAGGGAAGATTATCCCTGCATCTAAGAGTTTGAGTAGCTCGATTCTCACAACTTCCTTCATGTGAGGGTTCAGTCGTCGCTGCATTTGACGAGAGGGTTTTGAATCCTATTCAAGGTATATGGCATGATTGCAGATTAACGGGCTTATACCTTTCAAGTCAGCGATGGTCCATCCAATGGTACTTTTATGACTTCGAAGAACTTCAAGCAATTTAGACTCTTGCAAGTCTGTGAGTTTAGATGAAATTACCACTGGGTATGACTCATTCTCTCCTAAAAATGCATATTTGAGGTCAGATGGGAGAGGTTTCAATTCAGGCCTTGGTGGGCTAACACTTGATGAGACTGGCTTTGTGCCACTCGGTGAAATTTCTTCGAATTTGGGTGCCCATGTCTCAACAGTATGAGTAGGGCCACTTGGTAGATTTCGGTCATCATCTGTTATTTCTGATGAGATGAGTTCTAACAGAGATGATTCATTAGGATCCTCACAGAATGTATCATCCAGATGTTCCTGTATCAAAGATTCTATGGAATTTACTTCCCTTTCTTCCTTTTCTTCTTCTGGATGTTTGGCAATATTGAAAATGTTCAGTTCGAGAGTCATATTTCCAAAAGTTAATTTCATGACTCCATTCCTACAATTGATTAAAGCATTGGAAGTTGCTAGGAATGGCCGACCAAGAATGACGGGAATTTGGTTCTCCGAATTTATTGCTGGTTGAGTATCCAGAACAATGAAATCAACAGGGAAGACAAAACTATCTACTTGGACAAGCACATCTTCAACAATCCCTCTGGGGGTTTTGACAGATCTGTCAGCCAACTGGAGCGTGATACAAGTGGGTTTAAGTTCACCCAGACCCAACTGCTGATAGACAGAGTAGGGTAGTAGATTAACGCTGGCTCCAAGGTCTAACAAGGCTTGTTCAATCCTGAATTTCCCAATGATACATGACACAGTCGGACATCCTGGGTCTTTGTATTTTAGAAGGGTTTTATGTTGGAGAAGAGCACTAGCTTGTTCCGTTAGGAAAGCTCTCTTTTGGACATTCTGGCTTCTTTTGATTGTGCACAAGTCTTTTAGAAACTTGGCATAAGACGGAACTTGTTTGATTGCATCCAGAAGTGGGATGTTGATATTTACTTGCTTAAAAAGCTCGTAAATTTCAGGCTGATTTTTCTCCTTCTGTTTGGTTTTGAGTCGATGAGGAAACGGAGCTGGAATGGGATACGAAGGTTCCCTTTTCTCAGAAGGTTCTGGCTCTTGTTCAATCACAGGCTCAGGGTATTTCTCAAGTTCAATCTCAATTGGTTCAGGTTCAGATGATGGATTGGCTGGGCTTGACTCAGGCCTTGGCTTGGGAATGAGTATGTCTCTGATTGTTTTGTCAATCACTTTGCCACTTCTTAATGTCGTGACAGCTTGGGCTTGGTCTTGGGTGTTTCCTGTTCTTGAAGGGTTCCCTACATGGAATTGGCCTTGTGGTTGCTTTGGTTGAGCAGGAAACTTTCCCTTTTCGTGTGTGACCATGGATTGAGTCAACTTTTGGATGTGGCTTTTAAGATCCTCAAAAGATTGAGCGGTCTGGGTTTTGAAATCAGTGAAAGCCTGTGTGGAATTATTGTTATAATTCATTTGGCTTTGCATGAACTGATTCAGTGTGTCCTCAAGGTTCCTCTTTTGTGGTGGTTGGTATGGTTGATATGCAGGAGGTCCTTGAGGTGGTGGGTATGGTCCTTGTTGTTGGTTCATGGGTATTGGTTGTGTTCTTCCAACTGAAGTTAGGGTGGTTTCGCCACCCTGGATTGTATGTTTTAGAATATGGGTTGGAGTAGGGCTTGTTGAAGTTGGAAACTGCATGTGTTTGTTCCAACAAGACTTCTTTGAATGCTGGGATGGTGGGACACTCCCCAGTAGGGTGTCCTGTTAGCGCACAAATTCCACACATTTGCTCGGTGGAAGGGCTAACATCAACTTGATGGACTTTCTTCATCTCTAAAGCTTCAAGCTTTCGAGATAGTGTGGACATTTTTGCTCTCAAGTCATCATCCTCTCTCAAGACATATTTTCCTCCTTGGGAATTAGATGGTCTAGCTTCTACAGTGGTAGGGGAGGCTGAGTCCCACATCTGAGAACTGTCAGATATGGTGTCGAAAAAATTGAATGCCTCCTCCGGACTTTTTCCCATGAATTCTCCTTGGGCCATCATTTCGACAAACTGACGTAGTCTAGAGGGTAAGGAGTCATAGAAAAATCCTACCAAAGTCCAATTTTCAAAAGTATGATGTGGGCAGGATTGGAGCAGATCTTTGAATCTCTCCCAACTTTGATAAAAAGTTTCTCCTTCTTTGACCGCAAAATTCATGATTTGCCTTTTTAGTGCATTTGTGCGGTGTAAAGGAAAAAACTTTCTAAAAAATTCATTTTGTAATGCTTGCCAATTGGGTATTGAAAAAGCCTTTAAAGAATTTAACCATTGTTTGGCTCTATCCCTCAAGGAAAAAGAAAACAGTTTCATTTTGGCCAATTCAGAATTGTCTTGGAATGTTCCACACACTTCCTCAAAATTTTTTATATGCAGATATGGATTTTCTGCATCCAATCCATGAAACACGGGTAATAACTGCACTGTCCCCGGCTTTACAGTAAAGAGGAGAGCATTTTCAGGAAAAATAAAACAAGAGGGGACACTATTTCTTGTGGGATTTAAGTAATCCCGCAAAGTTCGGATGTTAGGGACCTCCTCCTCTCTCATAGGGACTTCTCCATTTCTTTCATTATTTGCCATACTACCCTCACAAGAGTCTGCTACTGATCTAGGTGAATTAGGTTCAGGCTGATTCACGGACTCGCACGATTCTGCCGACAAATTTTGGAAGTGAGGAGTGCCCTCAGTCATAAAGAAAATAAAACAAAGTTATTTACAGTAAACCAAAATATACACAATGTTGAAGGTCTTTTTACCTTTCACCTTAAAATACCTTTTAAAGGTTCCCCGGCAACGGCGCCAAAAACTTGATGCTTGATCCGAAATGAGTACACCCAAGTGCAGGCGGTCAAGCTGTAGTAATAATCCGGTTTGAGTCCGGAGTCGAATCCACAGGGAACTTTTGTTGATATTTCTGAGGTGAGCAGTGGTAGAGACCTATTGATTGTAACCTTTGAGATTTGCTGTGAGATATGAGTTTTTCTGGACATAATATAAGATTCTTTCCAGGAAGATTTTCTTAACAAAATAGGTGCTAATAAAAAAAGTCACTCTTTAGTGCAAGGATCTGGACATGTAGCTAGTTATCCGGTTTGTCATAATTGTGCTTGATAACTCAATTAACTCCCGTGTCAACAACAAGTTAATCGGAAGATAAAGATGGATTGTGAGAATTAAGAACATGATTCCGATGTCTTTCTAGAAGTTTACAAGAATTGCCTGTGCCGAGACTTAACCCGTCTACAAACAAGCAAGTGTTTCTACAAGACATCCAATCATGATATTAATATTCCATTCTTTAAATGAAGTACAATAAGGGGGAAGATTGAGGGGTAGTCATGAGGATCTAGCCGGGTACTTGCCTTGAACTGATGAGTCTTTCTATGCAAGAGTCATCCGTGTCATAGAAAGAACCCACAATTATACAAAGTACCCTAGCTTTGCTAGATGCAATCAATCATCCAATAACAAGAAGAAATAAGCGTTAAGCATAGAAACATTGCACAAATATGATTCCCGGATAACTTATAGATGCCCTTCTCCTCTTACTAAAGAGTGAATGAGAAACTACTCACTCTTCATGGCTTGGGTAAAGATAGAAAAGTGAGTGATGCTCATCCCTCCAAGTAGAGAACTTATAAGATAAAGTAACAACAAATGCGTAGCCAATATTTAACAAAGAATGGATGAATCACATTCCACCCTTCACGGCTTTGGTAAAGCTCTAGAAAAGTGGAAGAGTTACACTCTTCTAAGAAAGAAAGAAGCGCAAGCAATGAAAGTGAAATGTATGAGCAATAAAAGTAGAAGAAAGCTAGTCACATTTGGAGGGTGGCTTCCTCAACCAAGAATTGGAGGGTTGCTTCCTCAACCAAAAGGTGAGCTATCTCTCTTCTATGCATGAAAAATGAAAGCATAAACATAAGCATAAACATAAAACTACTGTTATAACAAGCAAGAGATGTTGGACTAAAGCCAAACTAATCTCTAAAATAAAGACTTCATACAAGGGAAATGAGCTAAATCTACAATGAGAGTGGGAGTCTAAGCCTCCATCAACTTTCCTACTTCCTACTTGGCTCCCATAACTCTCCAACAAGGGGAGTATTTATAGGCAAGAGGAGGAGACAAGGGGGGGGGGGGGGTGAAGGAATAGTGTTTGCCGCCCAAGTCCAAGTGAACAGTTAACAACTCTGCTGCCAGTCTGTGAATAACGTTCGAACGTGATTTGGCGTTCGAACGTTCTTTCTGTTTTTGCACTAAGGGCGTTCGAACGTTTACTGCCGTTCGAACGTTTCTTCTGTTTTTGCACTGAGGGCGTTCGAACGCCAGATTTGCTTTGACCCTATCACTCGAGTAGTCTGGTGGTCTTCTGTGAGGTTCAGTTCCAACTCTTTGCAGTGGTCTGGTCTTCCATCAACTCAAGTGTACGTTCGAACGTGAGTTGGCGTTCGAACGTGACACTCAAGTGCTTCAGAGCTCCAGTCTTCTTTCCTAACTGCAACACGCCTTCTCTTCAGCAGTTGAGTCTGCTACAGTGCAATGTGGACGTTCGAACGTGATTTGGCGTTCGAACGTTCTGGCTGTGCTCCAAGCTTTTCCAATTTTGGCCCTAATGTGCTGGTGCTGCATCCAAGTGTGGTACTTGTTGTTCTTGGGTCCTTGTTCAATTTAGGGCATGAAATGACATCACTTAAACTCCATTAAAGTACAATTAGTCTTAAAATGTCATAATAACATGTCAATTTTAAGTACTAATCACTAGGGATAAGATTGATGAGTATCTAAGCATAAACCATGACTAGGCCTACGGAATATCAAAGACTCACCAACTCATCCACCCTCAATCCAGTCAAACCAAACCATTGAACTCGGAAAGAAAGGAGGAGAATGAGTTGAAATGGTATACCCAAGTGGAGGTTCCCCTTGGTTTTGCCAACTAAAAGATTTAGCTACTCATGCTTAAAATGAAATTAACTATGTAATAAGAATGCATTGCAAAGAGATGAAGTTCTTGAGTACATAAATGCAAGAAGACATAAGCTAGAAGAGAATGCATTTAAAACCCCCATTTTTCAGCTAAGAAAATGAAGAACTTTGTTGCATTAATGGTAGAAACTTAAAAGAGCATTAAACTAGCAATGAACTTGATGGAGAATAACATTAATGATATTAAATGAAGTTCTAAAGATTCATACAAGGGATTACAAGACAATGTATTGAAAGAAATGCAAAAATCTCACTTTATCTCTCTAGAATACTATTCATCATCTTCTCGCAGACTCTCTCTATATATCTCTCCCCCTCTGTTCCATCCTGAATATCTTCTTTTTTTGGACTTGGCTTCCCAAAAACGTGCTTGGAGAGGTGCCCTAGACTCCAGAAGTGACCTCCATTTGTAGGGGTGTAGGAGGAATGAGCTGGACAGAGGGGTTGCAGAGCTTGTCTGCACACCCAGCTCATATTCTCTTCTCTCTCCTCATTGATTACCTAGGCTCCAAACTTGCAATCAAGGGTGTGAAAGGGGTGAATAGTGTTGTGGGCGTGTCAGGTGATTGATAAAAAACGGTGTTATTCCTAACCCCTTAAGTACTATCCCCCAAAGTGTATGTGTGATGTATGTTCAAACGGGAAGGGAGGGTCACGCTCCCTTGGGATAGTGTCAAAAGAAAAGGCAATAGGAAAGGAAATAGGTTGGTGGAAATGTAATATGTGAATGCACAAAAATGCTCCCCAATCGCAAGGAGACTTTCGTGGGTCGTCTTTTACTTGGTGGTGTTCCAAGGTCGTTTCCACGGGGAAGGAAGTAAACCAATTTGAAAGTGATTTTGGGGAAACAAAAGTGTAAAAATTCTTGTGGTGAAAATTTGTTTGGTGAAATGTGTTTTTGATGAAAATGGAATGGGAAAACAAGTGTTGGCAATTCCAAGAGGTCACTCCAATGGGTATACTATCTCAACTCAAATTACTCCTCCGATTGAGCATGAATGAACGGTTGATTCACGGAAAGCCGAGGATGATGTCGGTGAGTATCTAAGCATAAACCGTGACTAGGCCTACAGATTATCAAAGACTCACCGAATCATCCACCTTCAATCCGGTCAAACCGAACCATTGGACTCTAAAGGGAGGGAGTAGAAAGAGTTGAAATGGTATACCCAAAAGGGGATTCCCCTTGGTCTTGCCAACAAAAGGATTTAGCTACTCATACTTGAAATGGACATGACAATGGAAAGATAATGCATTGTAGGGATATGGAGTTTTGAAGTAACTAAGTGCAAGAAATCATAGACTAGAAGTGAGCGAAATGAAGATCCATTTTATATCTATGAACATGAACAACTTGGAAGCATTAATGGTAGAACTTAAAGGAGAGCATTAAACTAGAAATGAACATAAGAGAAAATGACATTAATGACATTCAATAAAATTCTAGAGGTTCCTATCATTGATTACAAGACAATGCAGTAGAAGAAATGCAAAAATCATAACTTTCTCTCTCTAAAACTACTATTCATCATCTTCTCCTCCTGGAGCTTCTCTCTATATCCTATTCAATGCTATGGAAGAATGCTGATCATTGGAGAGCTTTCCCTCCCAAAAATCGTGCCTGGTGTGGTCCTGCAGCTCCCTGAAGTGACATCCATCAGTAGGGGTGCAGGGAAAATAGCCTGGACAGGGGAAGTGCAGGGGCTGTCTGCACACCCAGCTCCACAACTCTTCTTTCTCTTCATTTAAAGCTGTAGCTCTAGAGTTCAGAGGAAGGTGTGGGCATGATGAACAGTGTTGTGGGCGTGTCAGAGGAGTGGGGGAGAATTTATGGTGGGACCCTCGAGGTAGCTGAGCAGATCTGCAGAATCTGGGCTCGTTAGGCAAATCGTACCGGTACTGCGTACCGGTACCATACCGTACCGGTACTGAGTACCGGTACTTCGTACTCCAGTAGGTTTGGCGTACCGGTACTGAGTACCGGTACCATACCGTACCGGTACTGCGTACCGGTACTGTTCTGCATCCTTGTCTGAATCTTCTGATTTCTTTGCTCCTGAGCTATCCCCAAGTTATCTTTTCATCTCCTTTCATCCCAAGTGGTATGGGTAGGCCTTAAAA
The DNA here is from genome assembly GCA_951799425.1 of Ilex aquifolium. Classification (NCBI taxonomy): domain Eukaryota; kingdom Viridiplantae; phylum Streptophyta; class Magnoliopsida; order Aquifoliales; family Aquifoliaceae; genus Ilex; species Ilex aquifolium. Next base: position 21,165,816 of record OX637393.1, read on the forward strand.
AACCATATTTAGCTCCTTTCAACTGCAAACACAAAATATCGACGTTAAGACTTCAATCATCATAACTCATATCATTTAATCTTCAAAAATAAGTGAACTGAGCTGATTAGCACCTTAAAATATACAAAGTTTTGTGCTAATCACACTCCCCAACTTAGGTTTTGCTAGTCCCTTAGCAAAAGATTCACTCCCCAGCACAACAAAATGAATATAGCAACACATTCAATCAAATTCAACGACCATTCATTCAATCAATCAAAATGAAATTAACAACATGAAAATGAGTAAGATGGAACAACTATGAGTTTATATTAATGTGAACGAAGTTGGAGTACAAAATGGAGTAGGTCATCAAAAAGAACAAAATAGCCTAATCTCCCATCCCAACTACACAAAATCCCACACTAACACAAGCACTCCTTACTCTCCATCACTCTCTTCATCATTACCCTCAGATTCTTCCTCTTCCTCAGACTCCTCATCATCTTCAGCTTCCTCATTTACCTTGGAGGTTGAAGGTGCAGTACGAACTTCTGGGATGGGTCTCCCAGGGAATGTGTGCATGTACATCTCTTTCATCATCGCCATCATTCCCTGAACCGAGACCTCAATCCTATGCACTGTCGTTTCTAGTGCATCAAGTCTCCTAGAGACTGAGCGTGCTGAAACAGGCTTGAATGGCATGGTGGGTGTAGTCGGTACAAAGTCCTCATCAGAATCAAGCTGAGCTCGCTCCCCACGACCCATAGCCTTCCTCTTCTGGCTACTGGCCCTGCCTATGGCCCCAGTCTCGGGGGGAGTGAGCTTTTCTGATGCGTAGCCCTTAACCTTAAAATGGTCACACAGTCGGGTAACCAAGCTTCCATATGGCAGGTTGGTCAATGGCTTTTCTGTGATGGCAAAGTCCTTCATAACTTCCCAAATAACAAGGGCAAAATCAATTGTTTTGCCCGACACAACAGCATCCAGGATGGCCAGCTTTTCCATGTTTGGTTTCTTTTCTGCGGCCCTTGGGAGTAGGTTATAGTGAAAAAGTTTGTTGAGAAGCCCATAAACATGCTTCAACCCACCACTATGAACAATTCCCTTGAACTCAGCCGGATCCTCATACATCAAATCGACAAACTCCGCCTTAGTCTTAGCTCTACCAATGTTGTAGGGATAGACAGGTGGGGAAGATGGAGGTCTCTGATAATTTCCAAGAAGGGTGGCTATGACGTCAGGGGTCACCGTGAATACCTTTCCCCTAACATTCGCTCTCAGAACCTCCCCAACAGCAACCTCAACCAATTTCAGCGAACGATAGAACTCCCTCACTAATGCCAAGTTGTAACCCTCAACCTCCTTGAACCAGAAATGCATCCCATGCCCCTCAATGATTTTCACAACGGGATGAATGGGGGAAAGGGACATTCTATCCAAAAAACGTTCGCAGGTCACACCCTTACCTTGGATCAACTGGCGTCGAGCATCCCTCTTAGCCTTCTTCCTCTGCTCCTCTAGGCCCTCACTTGACCCTTCGCCGCCTCTCTTGCGGCTAGAGGAGACCCTAGCAGGAGGGGAACTGGGCTCGGGTCCTGGTCCTGGCCTCTTAGTGCGAGCCATTGAGATCCCTTGAAGTGACTGGAGGAGATGAAGGACTTTGAGGAATTTCGGCTCCAAGGATAGGGTTTATCATATGAGGGCTGTCCAAAGCAAGCAAAATCAAGGGAGGTTTTATGGATTGAGAGGGAAGTAGAGAGAGTTTTGGAACCTTGGAGTGTTTTCGAGTGAGGGGGAGAGAGATAGGGCAGGAATAGAAGTGGGGAAATGAAGGGTTTAACGAGGGGTTTAAATTAAAAGCCCCAAAATTTTTTTCGTGTCAGGCAAATCGTACCGGTACTGAGTACTGGTACCATACCGTACCGGTACTGCGTACCGGTACTTCGTACTCCAGTAGGTTTGGCGTACCGATACTTAGTACCGGTACCATACCGTACCGGTACTGTTCTGCTTTGTCTGCCAAACTCCTCCTGCTGAGCATACCACCACTCCAATCCAGCTTAGGGCCTTCCTAGACATTTCATCACATTACTTGTGACTCCAACTCCCTTCAAAGATGTACTCCACTTATTATCCACAATTTGATCCATCATGCCCGAGTTATTATCAAAATTGCAAAGTGATTTAAAACTTTGATGCATTCAACATACAGGGAATGGATTTCTATTCTTAATTATCAAAATGAATATCCCAAAATGCAAGTACGGATTCAAAAACTTGAGCAATATTCCCTCATTCTTGCAAGCATGGAGTTATTTAACAAATTTCTCAAATGATTGAACTAGGCTAACATGAGCAAACCCATAGTTTTAGATACTAGTCTAAAGTATGCACCTACACATTCATTTTCAACTTGCGTGTGTGTGAATTAAACAAGTAATTTGAACAGTTACACAACAGGATTCACATTCGAATAGCTGGACAAGTTCAGCTTCAATGCAAAAACTCACCAAGGGACACTCTTAGCAATGAAATACACTCAAGTTATCCTGGTATGCACTCCATGTGTACATGTGAGATAGAGTCTTGTGTTCAAAACAAAGTGTGCTCACATGTAATCCAAAAATGAAGTTAATAAATGAAAATGAAGCGAACTTGGCATAGTCTCATGAACAGAATATTAGGGCATTAGGTAGTAAGACTAAACTCATCATTCCCTTTGAAATTATGCACCTCCCAACTTCTTTAGATCACTTAGGGCTTTAAGGGTTATAATGGGGCCTTGGGGTGGTATCTAGGAAAATGAAATGAAGGATATAGGGTAACAAAGAGGGTTGTTCCGAGTGAGAGACTTTTATTCTAGAAAAACACTTCCGTTTTCATGGGATCTTGATTCTCACCCCGTCACCACATTCTTCGTTTCTTTTTCTTCTTATCCTTAACATTTTTCTTTTCTTATTCTCACCCTTTTTTTTTTTCTTCTTTTCTTGGATTTTCATTCTTTTTCCATTGAACTCTTTGAGTTTCAACATCATTTATCCCTTTTGTTTGGGTTTCCACACCACACTTCCTTTGCTTTTGCAATCACTCATTTCTGCTTTTAGGAACAACCAAGGTAAGGTATATCTTTCTTATTTTCATAGGCTTTGTCAACTGTGTGGCATAGAAACGAATTTCAAATAAGCTCAATCACGGCACTAGGGATAATATTTGCACAAGAAAAAAGTTAAAGGCTCAAAATATTCAATGATGGCCTAAGATCACTTCCAGGTCCGCATGGGAGGGCATTATATGTTCAAGACAAATCAGTCTACTATCCAAATGCACTAACCAACACAAACATAATGAGACTATTGAACAACTTGACAAAAAAAAAAAAAAATTGTTTTTTGAGTAATTGTAAATTCCCTCCAAAAAGGATTTGGCACTAAAGCTCTCAAGGATCTTTACTCATCTCCACTACTTATGTCAAGCTTAAAAACATGAATCCAATCCGTAAATTGCCAAAATTACACATTCAAGAGTCACATACAGTTGAGTTCAAAAATCAATACATAAATGATACTCATGCATAGGATCAACTTCCATAGAATACTCATGTGCACAAAGTTCACAACAAAGATCAACATGTCATCAAACTCACACACACTCATCATGAAGGAATACAGATCAACAATTAGATATTTTTTTCATCAAAAATTTCACCTATTTTTCACTAATGCAAGCAAAGATAAAAAATTTCCAAACAACCTTGGTGTATCATACAAATGGTGCACCTCACCCCCCAACTAGAATCATGCATTGTCCTCAATGCAACAAAAAGATATAGTATGCAATGGAAGAAAATAAAAAGATAAGTAGGGTAAGAGAACACCTCGCAATTGCGCTTTCGACAAAAACACCAAGATCTGGATCTAAGAGAACCCAATACAACCACATCAAGTGAGTGACATAAAATAAAATTGACATAAATAAGTAAAAGTAACTGTATAGTAGAAGGAATAAACCCTAGCTAACCCTCCATCAATTCCGAGTATACCGGGTCAACTAAATCCTCCTCCACCACTTGTCCCTCAAAACCCTCAAAGAATGACTTGAGTCTTTGGCCATTGACCTTGAATGTTTGGCCATCTTTAGGGTTTGTGATATCTACCGCTCCGTTGGGGTAGGCCGCCTCGACAAAATAGGGGCCATCCCAACGGGATCTTAGTTTTCCTTGGAACACGGAGAGACGAGAATTATACAAGAGTACTTTTTGCTCGGGCTCAAATGATTTCTGTGTGATGGAATTATCATGAAAAACTTTAGCCCGTTCTTTTGAAATTTTGGAACTCTCATATGCATCTCTTCGGATCTCTTCCAATTCATTCAGTTCCAACTTTCTCTGCTCCCCGGCCATTCTCAAGTTAAAATTCAAGGTCTTTATGGCCCAGTAGGCCTTGTGCTCCATTTCAACCGGCAAATGGCAAGCTTTTCCATAAACCAGCCGGTAGGGAGATATACCCAAAACAGTCTTATAGGCAGTATGGTACGCCCATAAGGCATCGGTCAATCTGACTGACCAATCCTTCCTGTTTGGGTTTACTATTTTTTCCAAGATATTCTTAATCTCCCTATTGGCTAATTCAGCTTGGCCATTGGTTTGTGGGTGGTATGCAGTGGATACTTTGTGTGTAACGCCATATTTAAACATTAATGATGCAAATGGCCTGTTACAGAAGTGGGATCCACCGTCACTGATCATTGCACGAGGCATCCCAAACCTCAAAAAAATGTTCTCTTTGAGGAACTTGACTACGACCCGGTGGTCATTAGTCTTGGTTGGGATAGCCTCTACCCACTTGGACACGTAGTCCACTGCCAGAAGAATGTACAGATAACCAAAAGACATGGGGAATGGACCCATGAAATCGATGCCCCAACAGTCAAATATTTCTATGATAAGGACGGGGGACAGGGGCATCATATTTCTGCGGGTCACACTACCTAATCGTTGGCATCTATCGCATGCCTTACAATATGAAACACAGTCTTTAATGAGAGAGGGCCAATAGAAACCTGACTGCAAAATTTTGGCCGAAGTTTTCTTTGCCGAGAAATGTCCGCCACAAACTTGGGAATGGCAGAATGCAAGGACGTTCCGTTGTTCATTTTCGGGCATGCATTTCCTCATGACCTGGTCTGGGCAATATTTGAACAAATACGGATTGTCGAAGTAAAAATACTTCACGTCTGCCATGAATCGTCTTTTATCCTTCAGGCTCCATTGTGGCGGTATTTTTCCTGTTGCAAGGTAATTACAAATGTCAGCATACCAAGGACAAACTGAATGGATTGAGAGTAAATGTTCATCAGGAAAAGAGTCGGGAATAGGAATATGCTCATTAGTCTCCTGCACCACCAGCCGGGATAAGTGATCCGGCACAACATTCTCAACTCCTTTTTTGTCTTTAATTGTCAAATCAAATTCTTGTAGGAGGAGGATCCACCTAATGAGTCTTGGTTTCGCATCCTGCTTAGATAACAAGTACTTCAAGGCAGAATGGTCAGTAAAGACAACAATAGGCGAACCAATGATATATGAACGGAATTTATCTAGAGCAAACACTACAGCTAGCAATTCTTTCTCAGTGGTAGTGTAATTCATTTGAGCCTCATTAAGTGTTTTACTAGCGTAGTGTATAACATGCGGTCGATTGTCCTTCCTCTGACCAAGCACTGCGCCAACCGCGTAGTCACTCGCGTCGCACATGAGCTCGAAAGGTAGATCCCAATTGGGTGGTCGCATGATAGGAGGCGTGACAAGCATGCTTTTTAGTTTTTTAAACGATGCCTCACACTCATCCGACCACTCAAAGGGAATCTCCTTAGACAGTAAATTGGTCAGGGGTCGGGCCAATGCGCTAAAATTTTGAATGAATCGGCGATAAAAACCTGCATGGCCCAAAAATGACCGGATTCCCTTGATGGTTGTCGGCGTGGGAAGGTTGGAGATGGCCTCCACCTTGGATTTGTCAACTTCAATGCCCCTTGCCGATACTATGTGGCCCAATACGATTCCTTCCGTCATCATAAAGTGACACTTTTCCCAATTAAGCACAAGATCCTTTTCTTCACATCTCTCCAATACTCTCTCCAAGTTCTCTAAGCATCCATCAAAGGAATCACCAAACACGAAAAAATCGTCCATGAAGACCTCCAAAATTTTCTCCACCATATCGCTAAAAATCCCCATCATGCACCGTTGAAAGGTCCCCGGGGCATTGCATAATCCGAATGGCATACGGCGATAGGCAAAGGTACCATATGGGCAGGTGAAGGTAGTCTTCTCTTGGTCCTCCAATGCGATCTCAATTTGGTTGTAGCCAGAGTACCCGTCTAGGTAACAATAAAATAGGTGCCCTGCTACCCTTTCCAAGACTTGATCGAGAAACGGCATTGGGAAATGATCTTTCCGTGTGCAAGCGTTAAGCTTCCGGTAGTCGATGCAAACTCTCCATCCGGTAATGACTCTTGTAGGTATGAGTTTATTTTCCTCATTTTCAATCACTGTGACTCCGGATTTCTTTGGGACGACTTGTGTGGGGCTTACCCATTTGCTATCCGCAATTGGAAAGATAATGCCCACATCGAGTAGCTTTAACACCTCATCCTTCACTACTTCTTTCATGCTCGGATTCAATCTCCTTTGAGGTTGTCGGGAGGTTTTAGCATCTTCCTCAAGATAGATGCGATGGGTGCAAATTATAGGGCTTATTCCCTTGATATCTGCAATAGTCCACCCGATCACTCCCTTATGCTTTCTCAATACCCCCAAAAGCTTTTCTTCTTGTTCCATGGTTAGGGTAGAGCTAATGACTACCGGGAAAGTCTCATCATCGCCAAGATAAGCGTATTTCAAATGTGCGGGCAATGGCTTCAATTCCAATTTTGGATTTTTCTCATCCGAAGGGAAAATTTTCCTCTCTTGTTTAGGTAGCTCTTCAAATGTGGGGATCCACCTTTCCATCCCTTTCAACTCTTCCACCTTTTCTTGATCCTCCAACTTCTCCAATTCAACCAATTCTTCCTCCTTGAGTTTCAACATCCCTTCTAACTCCAAGTGCTCCTCAATCAACGTGTCAATTCTATTGACCTCATTTGCCTCCTCGTCATCCCTTAGTTGCCTTGCCAAATTGAAAACGTTAAGTTCCATTGTCATGTTCCCAAATGCCAATTTCATCAGACCATTCCTGTAATTTATCACTGCATTAGATGTAGCAAGGAAAGGTCGTCCAAGTATCACGGGGATTTGGGAACTAAGATTAGCAACAGGATGAGTGTCCAATACAATAAAATCGACTGGAAAATAAAACTTATCAACTTGAACCAACACATCTTCCACTACTCCCCTTGGTGTGCAGATGCTACGATCCGTAAGTTGAAGTGTGATTGAAGTAGGTTTCAACTCCTCGAGCTTGAGTTGTTGATACACGGAGTAGGGAAGGAGATTGACACTTGCTCCCAGATCAAGCAATGCTTGTTCAACCCGAAAATTTCCTATAGTGATGGCAATTGTTGGACAACCGGGATCTTTGAATTTGGGAGGAGTGTTGGTCCTCAGAATGGAGCTCACTTGTTCCGTCAAGAATGCCTTCTTCCGGATATTTAGCCTCCACTTTACCGTGCATAGGTCTTTCAAAATTTTGGCACATGACGGTATTTGCTTGATGGCATCGAGGAGCGGGATATTGATTTTTACCTGCTTAAACATGTCTAAAATATCAGAATAATTAGCCACCTTGACAGGTGACTTCAAACGATGGGGGAAGGGGACAAGCATAGGAGGAAAACACAAGCTATCATCAATCACATGTTCATTTTCAATTTGCTCATTTTCTTTGTCTTTACTCATTTCACCTTTTTCGGCCACACGTTCCTTGGCCTCACCCTCAATGGACTCACCCTCGATGGACTCTTCTATTGGCAATGGTGCCTTGGGTGGAACCTTTGGCACTATGGTCTTTTCAATTTGTTTGCCACTACGAAGAGTGGTGACCGCCTTGAGGTGCTCACAACTCTCTTGGGTGGGCTCAACTGATTCAATCACATTTTGGCCCTTGGGATTTTGTTGTGGTTGAGAGGGGAATTTCCCCTTCTCTTGTTGAGACAAGCCTATGTGATTGGTGATCTTTGTGAGTTGAGCTGAAATGTCTTTATTGAATGTAGTTTGGCTTTGAATGAAGGCGTGGACCACATCTTCCAGACTCCTTTTATGAGGTGGTTGGTAGCTGGAAGAACTAGATGGGCCTTGTTGGGAGAAATTCTGTGGGGGAGGATTGGATTGGTACCCTTGCGGATTGGACCGTGGGTATTGGGAGCTAGAAGCTTGCCCCTGGCCTTGATATTGGGATTGGTACTGACCTTGCTTGGGAGGTGTAGGAGATGTGTATGTATTTGAACCATAGGGGATGGGGTTCTCATTCCTCCAACTGAAATTAGGGTGATCACGATACCCCGAATTGTAAGTGTTGGAATTTGAAGGAAATGATTGCCTTGGTTGGTTGAAGGCATTGACTTGTTCATGGTATGCTTCTTTAAGTGCCGGAATACTCGGACACTCCAATGTGGAATGCTCGACACCACCACAAATAGAACAAGCCTCCTCGGTTCTTGACACATGAGACACCTCTCGTCTCCTTTCCACCTCAAGGCTATCTACTTTCCTAGACAATTTGGCAATTTGTGAAAGTAGATCCTCCCGGTCTTTCAAGTCATATATCCCTCCCCTTTGAGATTGACTACTCACTGGCAATGTCCTAGGTACATCAATTGGATCCCTAACATCCCAAGATTGTGCATTTTCAGCCAAGGTACCAAAGTAGTCGAGGGCCTCGTCAGGGTCCTTGTTCAAGAATTCACCATTGCACATCATGTCAATGAATTGTCTATGGTTTGGTGTGATTCCTTCGTAGAAGAAACTCACCAATTGCCACGATTTAAAACCATGATGTGGTATGGATTGAATCAAATCTTTGTAGCGATCCCAACACTAATAGAATTGTTCATTGGGTTTTTTTAGAAAAGTTTTGAATTTCTTTTTTCAAAGAAGTGGTTCTATGAATCGGAATTTTTTTTTTTAAAAAGAATGAAACTATAAGGTCCCAAGATAACATGGTCCGAGGCCCCATGGAATCAAACCAAATTCTTGCCTTACCATCCAAGGAAAAGAGAACAATTTCATCCTCGCTATCTCTTCCATGTTGTAATTTGGGATAAAGGTTGCAACCATTTCCTCATAAGACTTTATATGACTATACGGGTTTTCCTTCTCGATCCCATGAAATTTAGGGAGTAGTTGCAACATCCATGGTTTGATTACAAAGAGATGAACTTGGACGGGAAGAACGAGGCATGATGGTGTGGCGCTACGGGTTGGTTGAAGGAACTCCCGCATTGTCCTTGGTGGAGGGTCAAGTTGGATGTTCCCTTCATTCCTAGGTGGGGGAAATTGCACTCGTGGGTTGGGCATCCTAGGTGGTTACAATCCCCCACCCCTTTGCATATTCGGGTTAGCATCCTCATTATCAAAAGCATCGGGAGGGGGATATTGCATTCTTGGTTTAGGCATCCTAGGTTCGGGTAATCCCCCACCCCTTTGAGCATTTGGATTTGCACCAACATTATCAAAGTTTCCACCCCTTTGCATGTTTGGGTTGACATCCATATTTTCAAAATTGTCACCCGCATCCTCGGGTGGGTCTTGGTTGATGTTCATGTTGGGGCCTAAGGGTTGTCTAACTAATCGGTGATAGTCGTCCCTTTCCCACATGCAACAAGATATATATACAAATGAAATTATACACAAACAAGAATATGTACACAAGACAACGTACCTCAGCCCGTGATGAAGATCACGGGACTTACCTCCGTTGTTCAGAAATCACCTCCTTGGTTTGACACTTGCCTTCCCCGGCAACGGCGCCAAAATGATTGATCAAAAATGGTGTTATTCCTAACCCCTTAAGTACTATCCCCCAAAGTGTATGTGTGATGTATGTTCAAACGGGAAGGGAGGGTCACGCTCCCTTGGGATAGTGTCAAAAGAAAGGGCAATAGGAAAGGAAATAGGTTGGTGGAAATGTAATATGTGAATGCACAAAAATGCTCCCCAATCACAAGGAGACTTTCGTGGGTCGTCTTTTACTTGGTGGTGTTCCAAGGTCGTTTCCACGGGGAAGGAAGTAAACCAATTTGAAAGTGATTTTGGGGAAACAAAAGTGTAAAAATTCTTGTGGTGAAAATTTGTTTGGTGAAATGTGTTTTTGATGAAAATGGAATGGGAAAACAAGTGTTGGCAATTCCAAGAGGTCACTCCAATGGGTATACTATCTCAACTCAAATTACTCCTCCGATTGAGCATGAATGAACGGTTGATTCACGGAAAACCGAGGATGATGTCGGTGAGTATCTAAGCATAAACCGTGACTAGGCCTACGGATTATCAAAGACTCACCGAATCATCCACCTTCAATCCGGTCAAACCGAACCATTGGACTCTAAAGGGAGGGAGTAGAAAGAGTTGAAATGGTATACCCAAAGAGGGATTCCCCTTGGTCTTGCCAACAAAAGGATTTAGCTACTCATACTTGAAATGGACATGACAATGGAAAGATAATGCATTGTAGGGATATGGAGTTTTGAAGTAACTACGTGCAAGAAATCATAGACTAGAAGTGAGCGAAATGAAGATCCATTTTATATCTATGAACATGAACAACTTGGAAGCATTAATGGTAGAACTTAAAGGAGAGCATTAAACTAGCAATGAACATAAGAGAAAATGACATTAATGACATTCAATGAAATTCTAGAGGTTCCTATCATTGATTACAAGACAATGCAGTAGAAGAAATGCAAAAATCATAACTTTCTCTCTAAAACTACTATTCATCATCTTCTCCGCCTAGAGCTTCTCTCTCTATATCCTATTCAATGCTATGGAAGAATGCTGATCATTGGAGAGCTTTCCCTCCCAAAAACCGTGCCTGGTGTGGTCCTGCAGCTCCCTGAAGTGACACCCATCAGTAGGGGTGCAGGGAAAGTAGCCTGGACAGGGGAAGTGCAAGGGCTGTCTATACACCCAGCTCCACAACTCTTCTCTCTCTTCATTTAAAGCTGTAGCTCTAGAGTTCAGAGGAAGGTGTGGGCATGATGAACAGTGTTGTGGGCGTATCAGAGGAGTGGGGGAGAATTTATGGTGGGATCCTCGAGGTAGCTGAGCAGATCTGCAGAATCTGGGCTCGTCAGGCAAATTGTACCGGTACTTCGTACTCCAGTAGGTTTGGCGTACCGGTACTGAGTACCGGTACCATACCGTACCGGTACTGCGTACCGGTACTGTTCTGCATCCTGTCTGAATCTTCTGATTTCTTTGCTCCTGAGCTATCCCCAAGTTATCTTTTCATCTCCTTTCATCCCAAGTGGTATGGGTAGGCCTTAAAAAACCATATTTAGCTCCTTTCAACTGCAAACACAAAATATCGACGTTAAGACTTCAATCATCATAACTCATATCATTTAATCTTCAAAAACAAGTGAACTGAGCTGATTAGCACCTTAAAATATACAAAGTTTTGTGCTAATCATCAGGGGAGCATGGGAGGTCTGTTGGTGAGACCCTCAAAGCAGCAGACATGAGTTGCAGAGCATTTGGGCAAGCAAAGCGTACCGGTACGCGTACCGGTACATCGAACTCCAGTGGCTTCAACGTACCGGTACGCTGAACTCCAGTAGCCTTAGCGTACCGGTACGGTTTGGCTAACTTCCTAATTTTCTGATTTCGTCCTCTCCTGAGCTAGCCCCAAGCTACCTTTTCATCCTTATTTGTCTCAATTGGTTTGGGAAGGCCTTAAGAAGCCTCATTTAGCACCTTTTAACTGCAAACACCAAATATCATCGTGAAGAACTCAATTAACCCAACTCCCATCATTTAATCTCCAAAAGCAATTAAAATAAGATGATTAGCACATAAAAATATATAAAGTTTTGTGCTAATCATAGATCCCCCAATCACTTTTTTAGATGAGGACTTCTGGGGAGTTCAGCACCCCCATGACGACCCTTGGGTAATTACACTAACCATAGCTAACTAGGAGGGTCTTAATTGATAGTGGCAACTCGACATACATCATTTTTTCCCTTGTAATTGACAAGTTGAACATTGGAAGGGAGACACTGATGTTTGTCATTACTCTGCTCGTTGATTTTTTTGGCGAGAAGGCTTATCCGCTAGGAGCCATAGTCGTACCAGTCACAGTTGGGCAGGCCCTATGCCAAACCACCGTGATGACTAACTTCAAGTTGTTGGATTGCCCCTCGGTGTACAATGTCATTATTTGCCACTTTAGCCTCAATTCCATGAGGGTCATGCCATCAACATATCACCTCCTACTCCATTTTCCTACAAAGGTAGGGGTTGGAGAAGTACGAGGAGACCAAGTGGCAGCCCGAGAATGTTATGTAGTCTCCATGAGGGGGAAAACAACAACAAAAGGCTCTATAGATAGAGTCCTTGGATCATAGGGAGGAGGAGGAATGTGTATGACCAGTGGAGGACCTCGAACCTATTCAAATCGGAGATCACATTTGAATATGGGTGGGATAGACCCAACTTTAGTTGTTCATAAATTGAATGTCGACCCGAACTATAAACTGGTATGGAAAAAGTGAAGAAGCTTCACCCTAGAGTGAAACCGAGCTATAAAGGAAGAGGTAATGAAGCTCCTCCATGCGAAATCCATCAGAGAAATACAATACCCATTGTGGCTGGAAAATGTGGTATTGGTGAAAAAGACAAGCAGAAATTGACGACTATGTATTGGTTTCATTGACTTGAATAAGGTATGCCCAAAGGATTGCTTTTCACTACCTAGAATTGATATCCTGGTAGACACAACAGCAGGGTACGAGTTGCTCACTTTAATAGATGCATTCTCTAGCTACAACCAGATCAACTAGCCTGATCAGGAGAAGACTTCATTCATAACCGAGGAAGGAACATAATGTTACAATGTCATGCCCTTTGATTTGAAGAATTCTGGAGCGACCTATTAGAGGTTGGTTAACCACATGTTCAAGAATTTTATAGGCGATTCCATGGAAGTGTACGTGGATGACATGCTCATCAAAAACCTTTGTATCATGGAGCATATTGAGCACTTCAAGGGAGCTTTCGAGGTACTCCAGAGGTATAACATGAAGCTTAACCCAGCTAGGTGGACCTTCGAGGTCTCTTCAGAAAAGTTTCTGGGCTTCATGGTCACCTAGAGTGACATAGAGGCCAATCTAGGAAAGATCAAGGCTCTCGTTGATATGATATCCCCATAGAGTACAAAAGAAGTGAAAATACTCACAGGAAGAGTGGTGGCTGATTAGTAGTTAAAATTAGCATATTACTATGCCCTTTTAAGACTAATTATACTTTGATAGAGTTTAAATGATGACATTTCAGGGCATCAAGGGACCAAAGGCGATGGATATCCGACTTTCATGCAACACCAGCATATTCTGGAGCAAAATTGGAAAAGCTTGGACCAAGGCAAGAACGTTCGAACGTTACCTTCAATCATGTGAAAACCATACTGCTGAGACATGGCGTGTTGCAGCCAAGAAGGAAGACCCTGAGGTACTTGAGTACCACGTTCGAACACTAATCAACGTTTGAACGTCCCCTGGAATTATTTGTGGACCATGATGCTGCATAGAGTGTGGAAATGAACTTCGCACAAGACCACAGGCCACTTGAGTGGGAAGGTCAGACCTCATCTGGCGTTCGAACGCCCATCAAGCAAAGACAGAAACAACGTTCGAACGTTGTCTGCAGACTGGCTGCAGAGTGTTTAGCTTTCACTTGGATTTGGGCGGCCATGCACACTATTCCTTCACCCCCTCTTGTCTCCTCCTCCTTGCCTATAAATACTCCCATTTTGGGAGAGTAAGGAGAAGAGTAGAGAGCTTGATGGAGGCTTAGAATCCCACTCATATAGTTGTCTCATATTTACTTGTATCAAGGGAGATAGTTCATCTTTTGGTTGCGGATCACCCTCAAAAAATGACTAGCTTTCTTCTACTTTTAATATATGTTTCATTCACTTCCATTGCTTGAGCTTCTTTCTTCCCTTAGAGGAGTGAAACTCTTCCACTTTTCTAGAGCTTGGCCAAAGCCGTGAAGGGTGGAACGTGATTCACTCATTCTTCGTCGAAGATCGGCTCTTTGTTTATTGTGCTTTACCTTGTGAACCCTCTACTTGGAGGGATGAGCATCACTCACTTTTCTAGCTTTACCAAAGCCATGAAGAGTGAGTAGTTTCTCATTCACTCTTTAGTAAGAGGTGAAGGGCATGTATAAATTATCCAAAAGTTATATTTGTGCATTTTATTTATGCTTACATGCTTTATATTCCCCTTGCTTATTGAATGATTGATTGCATCTAGCAAAGCTAAGGTACTTTGTATAACTATGAGCACTTTCTATAACATAGATAACTCTTGCATAGAAAGACTCATCAGTTCAAAGCAAGTACCCCGGCTAGATCTTCATGACTACCCTTCAATCTTCACCATTATTGTGCTTCATTTAAAAAATGGAATATTAATGTCATGGTTGGATGTCTTGTAGAAACACTTGCTTGTTTGTAGACGAGTTGAGTCTCGGCACAGACAATTCTTGTAAACTTCTAGAAAGACATCGGAACCATGTTCTTAATTATCACAGTCCATCTTTATCTTCTAATTAACTTGTTGTTGACACGGGAGTTAATTGAATTATCAAACACAAGTATAATAAAACGGATGATTAACTACATGTCCAGATCCTCGAACTAAAGAGTGACCTTTTTACATTTGAGCTTATCTTATATTCTGTCTAGAAAACCTTCTTGGAAAGAATCTTATATTCTGTCCAGGATATCCCATACATCACACAACTTCAAATCTCAAGGGTTACAATCACTAGGTCTCCACCACTGCTTACTTTGAAACACCAATAAGAGTTCCCTGTGGATTCGACTTTGGACTTAAACCGGATTATTACTACAACTTGACCACCTGCACTTGGGTGTACACATTTCAGATCAAGTCAAGTGATGAGCGCATAATATTGCATATTTGAAGGGCTCATTACATGCATTATAACTCAACTTTTGCATTTAAATACTTAGTGTTAGCCAAAATTGTTAATAATGTTGATATTTTGATGTTGCATGTTTTTATACCTTAAATCATGTATTTTATAACCTTGCAACTATGATGGATGTGTGGTGAAGGCATAGAAACAATACATGAAGAATTGGAGGCTTAAAAGTGAAGAAATCAATAAGGCATTGGTGCTTAGGAACAAGGGCATCAGCAGCCACATCATTTGGAAGCACTGCCTTGGTTTTTCTCCATTTTGGCCATGATATACTCAGAATCAGGAAAATTTCAAAACATGAAAGTTGTAGATCTGGATGTCTTATATATTGTGTCCAAATTTCAGCTCAATCGGATGGTTGGATCAAAAGTTATGCCAATTCTACGACAACTGGTCCAGAGCAGACAACTACCGGAAAGACCTACCGGTAGTTAGCACTCCAGTAGCAAATGACTACCGGTAGTTATCACTCCAGTAGCCAATAACTACCGGTAGTCACTACCGGTAGGTCGTCCATAAGTGCCCAGAACGACTTCTTTCTTGCTCCACTTGCTTGGGGGTCCCACCTACACTTCTCCCACGCCTAGCCCAACATTTCCTTACACACTTACATGCATCTCTTACACATTTTGAAGACTTGGCATTGAATGAAAGAGAGAGGGAAGTGGGCTGCCAGGGGAGTTGCAGGCTAGCCTGCCAATGCTTTCAACTCAGCCCCCTATGATGGGAGGTCTGCACACAGCTAGGGGGGAGCCTCATGCACGAAATTGGAAGTCTCCCACACACCATTATATTCAGCATTACAAGCTTGTATAGGAGTTGGCTACCTAAGCTTAGGATTAGATATAGAAAGCTCCAAGGGGGAAGATGATGAATAGTGCTCAAAGTGACGTTTTTGCATTTTTCTTCCACTCTTTCACTTGTAGTTTAATGTAAGAACCTTGTAAGCTTCATTTATTGTCTTTAATGTCATTCCTTTCAAGTTTATTGCAAGCTTACTTTCATGTTCTTCATTTCACCATTGTTATTTAAGTTTTCTTCATTTCAAGCTTTTATATTGGGTATTGCATATTTTTCCTTCATAGCTTTAGATTTCTTGTTGTAAGTTAAGTTCCATGCTCCATTTCCCTTCCATGTCCATTTCCTTTATGCTTGTCTTGCATTGTTAATATGAGTAGCTAGGATTTAAGTTGGTTAATCCAAGGGAAAATTCCTCTTGGGAATACCATTTTCAACTCTTCTTCATTCCTCCCTTTAGAGTCAAATGGTTCTGTTTGACGGGGTTGTGAGTGGATGAGTTGGTGAGCCTTTGATATTCCGTAGGCCTAGTCACGGTTTATGCTTAGATACTCACCAATCTCGTCCCTAACTTCCCCCGAATCAATCGTTCATTCATGCTCAATCGGAGGAAAGCTTTGAGTTGATTTGGTATTCCCATTGGAATGAACCCTTTGGATTAGCCAACACTTGCTTTCTTGCATTTTCATTTTGAACAAAACTCACCAAAACACAAATACAAGATTTTACACTTTCTTTTCACTTTTTTAAAATCACTTTCACAAAACTCCATTTCCTTCCCTGAGGAGACGACCTTGGAATACTCTTCCAAGTAAAACACCGACAACGAAAGACTCCTTGCGATTGGGGAGCACTTTTGTTCACCACACACGCATTTCATTTCATACATTTTGTTCATCACATTTCCATTCACATCCATTTTGTTGTTGTTTCCTATCTTCTTGCATCATCCGGAGGGAGAGTGACACTCCCCCATTCCTATAAGCCACACACATTGAGGGTGAGGGTGATGTTTAGAGGTTAGGAAACAACAACATTTTCCAATCAATCATCAAGTTTTTGGCGCCGTTGCCAGAGAGCCATAAAAGGTGTTTTAAGGTAAAAGGTGAAAAGACCTTTATTTTTGTATATATTCTTTGGTTTACTGTGAATAATTTTGTTTTGTTTTATTTTCTTTATTTTTATGTCTGAGGGCACTCCTCACTATCAAAATTTGCCGGCAGAATCTTGTGAGTCTGTGAATCAGCCTGAACCAAATTCACCTAGATCAGTAGCAGACTCTTGTGAGAGTAATATGACAAATAATGACAGACAAGGAGAAGTCCCTATGAGGGAGGGGGAAGTGCCCAACATTTGAACTTTGCAGGATTACTTAAATCCCATAAGAAATAGTGTCCTCTCTTGTTTTGTATTCCTTGAAAATGCTCCCATTTTTACTGTAAAGTCGGGGATAGTGCAGCTATTACCTGTTTTTCATGGATTGGATGCAGAAAATCCATATCTGCATATAAAAGATTTTGAGGAAGTGTGTGGAACATTTC
The DNA here is from genome assembly GCA_951799425.1 of Ilex aquifolium. NCBI lineage: Eukaryota > Viridiplantae > Streptophyta > Magnoliopsida > Aquifoliales > Aquifoliaceae > Ilex > Ilex aquifolium. Next base: position 21,183,309 of record OX637393.1, read on the forward strand.
AAGACAATTTTGAACTAGCCAAGATGAAACTTTTTCCTTTCTCTTTAAGGGACAAAGCTAAACAATGACTAAATTCTTTAAAAGCTCTTTCAATACCTAACTGGCAGGCATTACAAAATGAATTTTTCAGAAATTTTTTTCCTCTACACCGCACGAATGCACTTAAAAGGCAAATCATGAATTTTTCGGTTAAAGAAGGAGAAAATTTTTACCAAAGTTGGGAGAGATTCAAAGATCTGCTCCAATCCTGCCCACATCATGCTTTTGAGAATTGGACTTTGGTAGGATTTTTCTATGACTCCTTACCCTCTAGACTATGCCAGTTTGTCGAAATGATGGCCCAAGGAGAGTTTATGGAAAAAAGTCCGGAAGAGGCTTTCAATTTTTTTTGACACTATCTCTAATAGTTCTCAGATGTGGGACTCAGCCTCTCTTACCACTGTAGAAGCCAGACCATCTACTACTGATTAGCACAATATATTGTATGATTCACATGTGCAAATCAATGTTAATTGAATGGTTTTTATAATTAAAAGATGGAGTTTTACTTCATAATTTCTCAATTTAGCATTTGATGATTGCAGGGTAAAAGTGCGCAACATAACCATCTTGAGGCTTCTCAAATACATCAAGATGAATAAGGGTGAAGGAAAACCAAAGGCAAGCTCAACAGGGGAGGACAGGAAGAAATTCAGGAAAAAAAGGCTAGCGTACCGGTACGCCCGAAGGAATTTTGCCCAAATTCTGCGAACTTGTCTCAGCCGATTTTTGTGGACCCCACCATGTCTTCTCCCACCTGCCTCCTGCAAGCCCACAACACTATTCATTGTGTTCACACCTCTTTTGGACTATTGATTGCAAGAGAGCATTAATGAGAGGAGTGAGAAGTTGAGCTGCTGGGTCTTGAGGAGTGCCCTGCCATGCCCTGTCCAAGCCATCACCTGCAACCTTTTGATGGAGATCACATCTCCAGGGCTACCCCTGTCCCTTGGCACGTTTTGATGTAGAGGGTTCTCCATTGCTGATGGAATATGTATTACATGGGAGAGTTTTTAGAGGGGAGTTGGCTACCTAAGCTTAGGAGTAGATGTAGAAAGCTCCAATGTTGAAGATGATGAATAGTAATTTCGTTTTTGCATTTTCTTCATCCATGTCATTGCTGTAAGCTACATTCCTCTTGTAATCTTCATTTCTTACATTGTAATCTCCTTTATTTCAAGTATATTGCAAGTTAATTACATGTTCTTCATTTCACCATTTATGCTTTCAAGTTCTTCATTTTTAGCTTAAAATGAGTATTGAATGTTTTTGTTCATAGCTTTAGATTTCTTGCTTCAAGTTTAGTTTCATGCTTTAAAGCTTCATTTCTATACAATGTCTTTCATTTACATTATGCTTGTCTTGCATTTTTAATATGAGTAGCTAGGATTTAAGTTGGTTAATCCAAGGGAAAATTCCTCTTGGGAATACCATTTTCAACTCTTCTTCATTCCTCCCTTTAGAGTCAAATGGTTCGGTTTGACGGGGTTGAGAGTGGATGAGTTGGTGAGCCTTTGATATTCCGTAGGCCTAGTCACGGTTTATGCTTAGATACTCACCAATCTCGTCCCTAACTTCCCCCGAATCAATCGTTCATTCATGCTCAATCGGAGGAAGGCTTTGAGTTGATTTGGTATTCCCATTGGAATGAACCCTTTGGATTAGCCAACACTTGCTTTCTTGCATTTTCATTTTGAACAAAACTCACCAAAACACAAATACAAGATTTTACACTTTCTTTTCACTTTTTCAAAATCACTTTCACAAAACTCCCTTTCCTTCCCTGAGGAGACGACCTTGGAATATTTTCCAAGTAAAACACACGACCACAAAAGATTCCTTTCGATTGGGGAGCATTTTTGTGCACACCGCATCTCATTTCCATCTATTTTGTTCATCACATTTCCATTCACATTCATTTTGTTGTTGTTTCCTAACCTCTAAACATCACCCTCACCCTCAATGTGTGTATGTGGCTTATAGTGATGGGGGAGTGTCACTCTCCCTCCGGATGATGCAAGAAGATAAAACTATACTAATTCCGATATTGCATTTAGCACATGCAACAAGCCTTTAAACCCCTAGGTGATCCCTAGTGGACGAGTTTTGTCTCGTGAAGGTTTCCAGTGAAGGTACCTACAAACTTCTTTTCATAGTATCCAATATTTAAAATATATTCCCTTATCTTAATTAACAATGGGATACTAAAAAAAACTTGGTTCAAACACCCGAACAAATCACACATGAGACATATCATAACCGAAAATGCTATTCTAGAGTATCCACATACACATTTCCTTTCAAAACTCGTGTGTGTGTGAAATGAACATGTAATTTAAACATTTACACAATGGAGTTCACATTTACTTTGGCCATCCACATTAAGCTTCGATGCAAAAACTCACCAAGGGTGTTCTCTCAAAATGAATAACACTATGATTATCCGGGCATGCTCTCCATGTGTATATGTGAGATGGAATCTTGTGCACAAAACAAAGTATGCTCACATATAATCCAAAAATGAAGTATGCATAAAAATGAACACAACCTTGACATAATCTCATGAAAGGAATGCTAGGGCATTAGATAGCAAAATCAACTTCTCTTGTTCTTTTAAAAGTATGCATCCCCATGCTTCTCTAGATCATTTAGGACTTTCAAGGGTTGTAATGAGGCCTTGGGGTGATAATGAGGTAAGTGAAATGAAGGATATAGGATAACAAAGAGGGTTGTTCCGAGTGAATGACCTTTATTTCAAAAAGATCTCCCTTTTTATGGGATTTCTAGGCCAATACCATCACCACACTCTTTTTTTTTCTTTTCTTTCTTTTCCTTAACATTTTCCTTTTTTCTATGATCGTTCTTTCTTCTTTCACCCCTTTCTCTTCCTTTTCTTGAGTTTTCATTCTTTTTCATTCAACATTTAAACTCCACAACATCCATCCCTTTTGTTTGAATTTCCACACCATACTTCCTTCGCTTTAACGATCACTCAAATTTAGCTCTAGGAACAACCAAGGTAAGATAAGTATTTATCATTTTGCATTGGCTTGGTCAAATGTATGGCATAGAAACGAATTCAAGTAAGGCTCAATCATGGCACTAGGGATAAATTTTTCCAAGAAAAAGGCTAAGGCTCAAAGCATTCAAAAATGGCCTAAGATCATCTCTAGATAGGCATAGGGGAGCATTGTACATATCAAGACAAAGTCAATTAACTACCCAAATGCACCTAACCAAAGCAAGCAAAATGAGATTATTGAACAAATGTGGAGTTTGAAAAATTGTTGCTTGAGTAATTGTAAGTTCCCTCAAACAAGGATTGGCACTAAAGCTCACATGGGTTCTTACTCATCTCCACTATTCATGTCAAGCACTAAAATGTGAACTCAATCCGTAAATTGCCAAAATTACAAGTTCATGGTGCACTTATGGTTGAGTTCAAAAATAAACAAGTATGTGATACTCTTGACAATAGGATAAATTTCTATAATGTGCTCATGTATTCAAAGTTCATAATGAAGATCAAGCAATCACAAATTCCACAATAATTAGGATAGGGGAATATAGTTCAATATTAGAACCAAAATTTTCAAAATTTTCACATTTTCCATTATTCTATACAAAAAGTGGTGGAACATGTGAATGGTGCACCTCACCCCCCAACTTAAACCATGCATTGTCCTCAATGCACAAGGAATCATGCAATGAGAACAATGAAAGTAAAATGGGAAATGAGATACCCCCCTCTCTCTCTCTCTCTCTTTCTTTTTTTTTTTTTTATATATATATACACATTAAAAGGAAAACAACAAAGTTTGGTTACACCCCCCCAACTTAAACTCGGACATGATATTCAATAAGATTCGCTATGATGATGCTCAAAATGATATGAGTCCAAATTAGGAAGAGGTAAACAACTTCTACACTACAACATTATGAAAATAAAAATATAACAATATTCAACACTATACTACAATGACAAGAAAAGGAAAATATGACAATTAAAAGAAATCTAACTACTATATACATGGAAATAAAACAACAAGGGCTCATGTTAATCCGGCTTCAATTCGGATATGAGCTTGCGCCCATGGATTTTTTTGGTTTTAAAATTTTTTTGTTGTATAAATGCCCTTCTTAAACCATCTATCCAAACATATAAAGGATGTTGATTCAAAATTCTCAACCAAAAAGATGTGTAGGCAAGTTTATGCAATCCCAACAATGGAGTATACAATTTTTCTTTAATAATTTCTACACTTGACTCCATCTCAATGCCCTCCCCAAATTGAAAAATGTGAATCTCAACACCACTCATAGATGGCAAAATGACCTTGGGCTCATTAGCCTCATGTGAGATAATAACTTCATTAAATGTTTCACAATCTAGAGTGGTGGGAGATTCAACATCAATATGCATTTCATTGGGGGGATCAACCTCAATACATTGACTATGCTCAAGGTGTTGTTCTTCATCCATAACAATTATAGCATGAGTCAATGTATTAAGTTGATCTCCAATTTCAGAAATTTGTTGGGCTACTTGGGCATTGAATTCCATTTGGTATTGCATAAAATCGCACAAAACATTTTCCAATTCTTCTTCGGTTGAGTTCCCATATGTTGGATAGTGGGAGAATTCATTTGGTGGTGTGAGATTGGATGAAAAATCATGAGGTTCATTCTCCCAACCATAACTCGGATAACTCGGTGAAACATAATGGTTGGGGTAAAAGTTTTCGCATGCAAAGTCTTGAACCGGATCATTTATTGGGCATTCACTAGTGAGGTGTCCATTCTCACCACAAATTTCGCAAACGTATTCAAAATAAGGGGCATTTATTGGGCACTCACTAGTGATGTGTCCATACTCACCACAAATCTTGCATACGTTTTCAAAATAAGAGGCCATTCTTGGGCACTCACTAGTAAAATGCCCATACTCATCACAAATCTTACACACATTTTGAAAATGTGGGGCACTATATACATTTTTATAAAAATTATAAGACATAATACAAAACACAAACTAAAACAAAAATATTTACAAGTTAGACGACATACCTTGGCCCGTGATGAAAATCACAAGACTTACCTTATGCCGTCCCAAAATCACCTCTTGAACTCGACGCTTAACCTTCCCCGGCAACGGCGCCAAAATGATTGGTGGAAACCCAAGGAGGTAAGTATGTCTTAAGAGATGATGATGACCTGAGAGCAAAAATGTCTACTTTGTCTTGAAAGCTTGAAGCTTTAGAGATGAAAAAGGTCCATCAAGTTGATGTTAGCCCTTCCACAGAACAAGTATGTGGAATCTGTGCGCTAACAGGACACCCTACTGGGGAGTGTCCTACCATCCCAACGTTCAAGGAGGTCTTGTTGGAACAAACAAATGCAGTTTCCAACTTCAACAAGCCTTACTCCAACCCCTATTCTGAAACATACAATCCAGGGTGGCGAAACCACCCGAATTTCAGTTGGAGGAACACACAACCGACTCCCATGAACCAACAACAAGGTTCATACCCACCACCTCAAGAAGGACCTCCCGCATATCAACCAGACCAACCACCACAAAAGAGGAGCCTTGAGGACACACTGAATCAGTTCCTGTAAAGCCAAATGAACTACAACAATAATTCCACACAGGATTTCACTGATTTCAAAACCCAGACCACTCAATCTTTCGAGGATCTTAAAAGCCACATCCAAAAGTTGACCCAATCCATGGCCACACATGAAAAGGGCAAATTTCCTGCCCAACCAAAACCTCCACATGCCAATTTCATGTGGGAAATCCTTCGATCATGGGAAACCCACAAGATCAAGCCCAAGTTGTTACTACACTGAGAAGTGGTAAGGTGATTGAAAAGACCATCAGAGATATGCTAATTCCAAAGCCAAAAACCTGAGTCAATCCCAGTCAACTCATCATTTGAGCCTGAACCAATTGAGCCTGAACTTGAAGAAGAACCTGAGCCTATGATTGAACAAGAGCCAGAACCTTCTGAGGAAAGAGAACCTTCATGTTCCATTCCTGCTCCTTTTCCTTATAGACTCAAAACCATACAGAAGTTGAAAAATTAGCCTGAAATTTATGAGCTTTTTAAGCAAGTAAAGATCAACATCCCACTTGTGGATGCAATCAAACAAGTTCCGTCTTATGCCAAGTTTTTAAAAGACTTGTACACAGTCAAGAGAAGCCAGAATGTCAAAAAAAGAGCCTTCCTGATAGAACAAGCCAGTGCCCTGTTTCAACACAAAACCCCTCCAAAATACAAGGATCCGGGGTGTCAGACTGTGTCATGTGTCATTGGAAACTTCAGAATAGGACAAGAAATGTTAGACCTTGGGGCCAGTGTTAATTTGCTACCCTACTCTGTCAGTGTCACACTCCAATTGGTCGATAGATCTGTCAAAATCCCTAGGGGCATTGTTGAAGATGTACTTGTCCAAGTGGACAACTTTGTCTTCCCTGTTGATTTCATTGTTCTGGATACTCAGCTAGCAATATATTCGGAGAACCAAATTCCCATCATTCTTGGTTGACCCTTCCTAGCAACTTCCAATGCACTAATCAATTGCAAGAATGGAGTCATGAAATTAACATTTGGGAATATGAATCTCGAGCTGAATATTTTCAATATTGCCAAAAACATAGGAGAGGACAAGGAAGAAGGGGAAATAAACTCCATTGAATCTTTAATACAGGAACATCTAAATGACACATTCTGTGAGAACCCTATTGAATCTTCTCTGCTAGAGTCTATCTCATATGAGACAATAGATGATCACCCAAACTCAAAGACATGCCCCACTCATATTATTGGGACATGGGCCCCCAAATTCAAAAAGATTTCACCAAGTGGCACAAAGCCACTCTCATCAAGTGTTAGGCCACCAAAGCCTGAATTGAAACCTCTCCCATCTAACCTCAAATATGCATTCTTAGGAGAGGACAAGTCATACCCAGTGGTAATTTCATCTAAGCTCACAGACTTGCAAGAGTCTAAACTGATTGAAGTTCTTAAAAGCCATAAAAGCACCATTGGGTGGACCGTCACTGACTTGAAAGGCATAAGCCCGTTAATCTGCAATCATGCTATATACCTTGAAGAGAATTCAAAACCCTCTTGTCAAATGCAGCGACGATTGAACCCTCATATGAAGGAAGTCGTGAGAACTGAGGTGCTTAAGCTATTAGATGCAAGGATAATCTTTCCCATCTCCGATAGCAAATGGGTTAGTCCAACCCAAGTTGTGCCCAAAAAGTCTGGGGTCACAGTGGTAAAAAATGATGCGAATGAACTAGTTCCAACTCGAGTCATCACAGGATGGCGGATGTGTATCGACTACCGAAAACTCAATTTGGTAACTAGGAAAGACCATTTCCCTCTTCCATTTCTTGATCAGGTTCTAGAGAGAATTGCAGGCCATGAATTTTATTGTTTCTTGGATGGGTATTTCGGGTACAATCAAATTGAGATAACATTAAATGATCAGGAGAAAACCACATTCACATGCCCCTTTGGCAACTTTGCATTCAAAAGGATGTCATTTGGACTTTGTAACGCTCCTGCAATATTCCAAAGATGCATGTTAAGTTTGTTCAGTGACATGGTTGAGAAATTTTTGGAAGTATTCATGGATGACTTCTCTGTCTATGGTGACTCATTTGATTTGTGTCTAGCCAACCTAGAAAAGGTGTTGATAAGGTGCAAAGAAGTCAATCTAGTGCTCAATTGGGAAAAATGCCATTTCATGGTAACACAAGGCATTGTCTTAGGTCACATTGTGTCGTCTGAGGGCATGAAAGTTGACAAGACAAAAATAGATCTGATTGGAAATTTGCCCACCCCTAAGACTGTAAAGGATATCCGATCATTCCTAGGGCATGCAGGTTTTTACAAGAGATTCATAAAAGATTTCAGTACCATAGCTAAGCCCATGTGTCATCTTCTGAGTCAGGACGTAATTTTTGTGTGGAATGAAACATGCCAGAAAGCTTTTGAAAAGCTTAAGGGTATGTTAATTTCTGCTCCAATAATGCAATCCCCTGACTGGACTCTACCCTTTGAACTAGTGTGTGATTCAGGTGATTATGCTGTAGGTGCTGTGTTGGGACAAATAAAGAATAAGAAACCACATGTGATTTACTATGCAAACAAAACTTTGAATGATACTCAAATGAATTATTCAATAACTGAAAAAGAATTGTTTGTTGTAGTTTTTGCTCTGGAAAAATTTCGTTCTTGTCTTGTTGGTTTTTCTGTTACTGTATTCACTGACCATGCAGCCCTAAAATTCTTGCTCACAAAGAAGGATGCCAAGCCAAGGCTCTTAAGATGGATACTCTTGCTCCAAGAGTTTGATCTGATCATTAAAGACAAAAAGGGTGTTGAGAATGTGGTGGCAGATCATCTGTCCAGATTAACATATGAATTTCATGAAGATGGATTGCCAATTAATGAGAAATTTCCCGATGAACAACTGTTCACGATTGATGAGACACCATGGTACGTTGATATTGCTAACTTCCTTGCTACTGGTATGCTCCCTCCGTCCTTTACCATGATGGACAAAAAGAAATTTCTGAGGGAGGTTCGTAACTTATTTTACGAGGATCCCTACGTATTTAAGCACTGTAAGGATCAAATCATAAGGTGTTGCATCCCCGCTCATGAAAGCAACCTGGTAATAACATTTTGTCATTCTGAAGCAAGCGGTGGCCATTTTTCATCAAGGAAAACCGCTGTAAAAATCTTGCAGTGTGGATTTTACTGGCCCACACTTTTCAAAGATGTCCATGTCTTTTGTTTAACTTGCGATAGATGCTAAAGGTTGGGAAGCATTTCTAAAAGAAACATGATGCCCTTAAACCCCATTCTGGTGATTGAAATTTTTGACTGTTGGGGCATCGATTTTATGGGACCGTTTCCCCCTTCCTTTGGCTATCTATACATTTTAGTGGCCGTAGACTATGTATCCAAATGGGTTGAAGCAATTCCATGCTGAAACAATGATCACTGCACAGTGATCAAGTTTTTAAAAGAAAATATTTTGTCCCGGTTTGGAATTCTGAAATCAATCATAAGTTATGGGGGTGCTCATTTTTGTAATTGACCCTTCGGGAATTTGATGAGAAATACTTGATCTTTCACAAAATTACAACCCCTTAAAACCCACAGACTAGTGGACAGGCTGAATTAGCTAATCGAGAGATCAAATTAATTTTAAAAAAAACGGTAAATCCAGGCCGCAAAGATTGGTCGTCAAGACTAACTGATGCACTCTGGGCTTATCACACTGCTTTCAAAATAATTTTGCGCATGTCTCCTTATCGATTAGTCTATGGAAAGCCGTGTCACCTACCTTTGGAATTGGAACATAGGGCATACTGGGCCATTAAAGCAATAAACTTTGACCTGGACAAGGCCGGACTAGCAAGGAAACTTCAGATAAATGAATTGGAGGAATTGAGAAATGAAGCATATGAGAATGCTATGATTGCTAAAACCAGGATGAAAATTTTTCATGACAAGAACATTGTGCGGAAGTATTTTGAACCTTCTCAAAAATTTCAGTTGTTTAATTCAAGACTCCGCCTCTTTCCTGGTAAGTTGAAGTCAAGATGGATTGTGCCTTACATTGTCAAAAAGGTGTTTGGACATGGAGCATTTGAAGTGGAAAACCCATCGAACGGTAATATCTTTATTGTTAATGGTCAGCTGTTGGAACCATTTTTGGAGGACTTTGTTAAAAATGTGGAAACTATTCTTTTAATGGAACCAGAATACTCCTGTAACGCCCCAAAACACACCCTGGACGACAGTACATACTAAAACCATTTACATCATGAGAGCACTAATATCATCCATAAATAAATTAAACTTCATTCATCATCCATAAAATATTTACATCATTATCCAAAAGAATATGCCCAACCATGACATTTACATCTCAAAAATTAATTAAAGTAGCACAGCGGAATAGCAAAAGAAACTAGACCTTACAGTGTCCAAAATAATAACCTAGTCTAGTACAAAAGAAGCTACATCTCTACATATCCACCTCGGGATCTAGGTTCCCCTCGAGTGGAGCCTCCCAATGCCCTGATTCGTCGATGCCGAGATCCTCCTCTAGCACCAAATCTGAAAAATGTAATTTGTAGGGGATGAGCACGAAGCTCTGTAGCAAAATCTTCCCAAACTCAAACAAGGTTTAGAAAAGCATATAAAACGGTTGGTCTCATTTTCACAAATAGCATATATACCATTTTGAAGGAAAAGCAGGATATTTTAAATAGATCTCAAGTTTAGATGTTCGCAATAATTTAAATGAACCGTAAAACTCAGTCACAATTATAACCATAACCATTTCCAACAGGTTCTTGGGGAGTCCCATACCTCCACAAGCACTTGTTGGAAACCATTCCGCAACAATAATAATAATCTCATGTTCTCATGTATATTGGTTCATCCCCGTACCATGTATGTTGATTGTTTCTCATGAATCTACCCAACGATTATACCTAGTCCACCAATCACAACCACATTCACAAGCATTTTAGGAAAGGGCGTCTACCATCCCAATGGCAGTGACGAGTCCCTTCCCAGGAAAAGTATACTATCCCTTGTTCGAACTCCAGTGAACGATAGTGGTTTCATTACCAAATAACAACCCACTACAAGTGCTAGGAAACCATCTCACCCCCACTGGGGTAGACTAACCTCTAACACTCTACGACATCTCTCGAAGGCAATCCAAGTCCCTCACAACAACCATACAATTGAGGAAACCAAAATATTCTCAATTCATCAACATTTCAAGGAATTACCAAATTCCACAATTTCTCATTTATAATTCAAGTATCACAATTGTACCACTCTCAATATACTACAAGAATAAGGGATTAAAATATGCAAGAGATCATATCAATAAAACCTTCACAATCTTGATATCAAAATTCTAGGGTTTTCCAAACAAAACATAATTTCTTGGAACTAGAACAAGGATTTGATGAAAACATGATTTAATCAACTATAGGCATTTAGAAATCAATAATCCATGTATTTTGCATAACCCAAATAGGTAATTTCTAAAACTACTATTTTGGAAATTCAAGAACAAGGTCTCTTGAACCCAAACATACATTTTGTTCAAAATCATGTTTCAATAAACAAGGAACCAAGAATTCTTAACTATTTATCATATAACTATCAAGAATATGGAAAACATACATATATAATAACCCTAGCCTCAATGTAAGAGAAAGAGAAGAAATCCCCTACCTTATGCTCTTGAAGAAACCTAGGGTTTGAGTCTTGGATCACTTGTGAACCCTTTGTCTTTCCTTTTGATCTTGAGTTTTCTCTCTCTCTCTTTCTCTCTAAGGGTTTCTAGGAGGGTTAGGGTAAGAGGGAGATGAAGAAATGGGGCAAATGGGATGTGGGATGGGTTTTATAACACCAAAAATCCCGACTTTTAACTGTTTAGCGGCGTCAGACGGATGGTACCGGTACCCAGTACCGGTACCATTCAGTACCGGTACCCAGTACCGGTACAAGAAACCTTCTGGAATCGGGGTACCGGTACTCAGTACCGGTACCATTCAGTACCGGTACCAAGTACCGGTACCGATTACCCAGTTTTGCCTATTTCTTTTGTTTTCCATTTCCAATCCATTCCAAAACTAACCAAATCCATCACAAACCTCTCCAACACATATTTCTACCTCAAACCTATTTAGTACAAGTTCTAGGACATAAAATTTCATATTTTCACATACTAAAACTAAATTTCAAATATTATTTCCTCGAGTTATACTATATCAACATTTTTACAACTATTATTTAGTATATATCTATATACATATATAAACGAAAATGCGGGGTGTTACAACTCCTCCGAGATTCGCGCCTACCGACACTCAAATGGATCGGGTTAGGAAAAATCCAACCCAACCCGACCCGAGATGACGCCTTTATAAGGCCCTCACCTTTTTCTCTCTTTCCCATTCACCGCTGTTGGCCCCCCCTTTTTCTTTTTCTTCTTCTTCTTTGCTGTTCGCTGTTTTTTGCAACACGACCCAACTCCCAACAAACCTTGCAAACCAATGACTACACACTCCACAAACACAATCCTTTGCTTCATGCTTTGCATTTTAATCTTGTATTTACTCATGGGTGTTCTACTCTTGTTCGCACTCACACACAAGGATTTTCATCCTACCCGAAACCCAAATCTGCTCAAAGATGAGTAATTTGTGTATTTTTATTTGTAGGGCTCGACAGATGAACATATCTCTATCATTCAACCTCATCTCCAAGATCCATACACTGGTAAGTTCGAAACGTTGGGGACAATGTTCAGTTTAGGCTGGGGGGTGACAACTACAGTTCATATTTTGTGCCCGTAATTTTTTTTATTTTTGTTGTTGTTATTGCTGTTTTTGATCATATTGTGTATCGTGCCTCATGTTTTGTATAAATTGATGATCATTTTTGTGAGTCAGTTCCAATTCTCTTTGTGACTGACGGATGTTAGAGAATCAGATAGTGAGTCTTAAAGCTTAGAAAGCATGGATGTTAAACTTTTTTGGTTTAGTTTGGGAGTTCTACGCACTTTTCCATCTGATGTGTATACTGTGATCATGAGAAAAGCAAGACTGGTAAGGAAAGCTGAAATTCGAGAAGAACAAGCGAAACCCCTCTGTGGCAGAAGCACTTTTGCTAAACGCCGACGTGCCAAAAGGCTTGGTGCCTGTAAACAGTGTGGCAGAGTCTTTCACAAGAAAAGATATAATCAGTGTTCTGAACCAATTTCCGGTCGTGCACTCGATCGATTAGACTGGTTAGTGAATGAGTTGAGTAAGGATTACCCTGAGACGCCATCCTATTCCGGTACTTTGCTTAACCAGTTTGTGTGACAGAAAATTAGAAGAGTCACTGATGGTTCGAATGACACAGAGATAGAGGATGACTCAGATTAGACTGTTTTCTAACAAAACTGTGGAAAATGTGTTTTGAGGATGAAAGCCAAAGGTCCGAATTTTTAAAAAGTGTAAAAATCTTCTTGTACAAACTCTTTTGACTGAAATGAAAATATGGGCCGAGTAAGGAATGTCCAAAAATACTAACCTAAAGCGTGGGTAGAGACTTATCCTGAGACGCCATGAATTTTTGATTCAACTTTTTGTGTATAAACCTCTTTGATTATGAATATTAATGTACATAGAAATTTTTAATTTTTGCTTTGACGTTCAAACGTCAATAGAACGTTCGAATGTCACCTGCTTGCAGTACTCAGCCTCTGATGAAGTCTCTGATGGGAACAAAAAGTACTAGGAGCTTAGCCCGTTCGAACGAGAGTTATCATTCGAACACCAATAGTACGTTCGAAAGAGAAGAACTTACAATACTTTGGTCTTTAACAGAACTCAAAAGTACTGGGAGCTCACCACGTTCAAACGACTTTAACGTTCGAACGTTCTTTTTAAAATTTTACTACATACGTTCGAACGTATTTAATGTTCAAACGTCAACTCCCAGGCTATAAAAGCCTGGATCGTCTTCCCCATTCCAAAACCCCCAAAACCCTTCAAAAACCTCCAAACCCTAGAGTCCCTTTTCATTACCCAGACCTCAAAACACCACACATTCTCCATTTCTACCTAAAATCAACCACCCCAAAGCCATTCCCACGTCAAAAACCCTCATTTTCATAAGAAAATCAAGACTTTCAAAGCCCTCACAACCTCACAACCGAAACACCATGCCTCCAAGAGTCAAACTGCCAGCTAGGTGCCACCTAATAAACCAGGAGCCCAATATGGTGGAGGAAATCATCGAAGTGAGAGAGGGGAGGCCACCCATTATGCGAAGATATGACAAGACCCGATTCCCCATGGCTCTAAAAGCTGACAGGTATGATAATTTCTACCAAAACCACGCTGTTGTTTGTGAGCGAGATGTGGTATTGAATGATTTTGCTGAGTTGGGTATATTGACGGATATGGAGAGGAGAGATTGGGTATTGTATTTGCGAAACGACGGAGAGGCCGTAATTGACTTGGTGCGGGAGTTTTACTCCAACACCGAAATAGTCAATGGGGCGATGAAGAGTTATGTAAGGGGAACTCATGTTGATGTTGGTGAGAACTATATTCGGGAAATGAGACAAGAGGTACCTGGGGTACCCAAGCCTACCTACCCCCCGAAGAAGAATGTGGCTATGAATGTCGTTGGAGTGGAGCTAACGGGAGTGCCTAACTTTTATTGGCCAGGGAAGAGATTTTTTAGACAAGGGGAGCTCGCTGATAAATACAAAATGTTAAATTTGATTGCAGTGTCGAATTTTGCTCCGATAAGAAGAAAAAATGAAATTCTCCCCGACATGGCCCGGTTGCTTTACGCACTTGGGAAGGGCCAAAACATCGACCTCCCCTCCCTAATTTTGACAAAAATGAAGAAGGGCTGCGATGTGAAGCGAAACTCGCTCCCGTTTGGCACCCTAGTCATGGAGATATGCACAGACCATGGGATCAGGGTGAGGCCTGAGATGACAATCCAAAAGCCAATGGGGCCATTGAACAAGCCTCCTTCAGGAGGAGTTAAGGTCATAGTAGTCGCCCGGCGGCAAGACATGAGATGCCCCTTACCCGAGGAGTTGATGAGGTGCATGAGGAGATCGATGAGGAGGAGGAGAGAGAGCTAGAGACTGAGAGAGCCCAGGAGCAGCCACAGGAGGCAGGACCCAGCTCCAGCACCTGGAGATTACTGAGAGATATCATGTTTGGCATTGAGACCAAGCAAGCTGAGATTCTCCGACAGCAGGAGGAGATTCTCCGACAGCAGGAGGAGATTCTCGGCTACTTGAGAGGTGGAACTAGTGGAGCTGGTCGAGCTGGTAGATCTGGAGGAGAGTGAGGAGGAGTTATTTCTATTCTTGATAGTTGTTTGTTTGTTTCTTCTTTGGTGGATGCATTTCTTCTTTGATAGGATATTGTGGATATTTGAAGTTTCTGTGTTTGGTCACTTCTTTTGTGGATAAATTGAATCTATAGTGTTGTTGTAAACGATCATATTATGTGAAATGAATGATTCAGTTTATCACTTTTATCTGTTTAAATGCATATGTAGAATTAACACTTTAGTAATTCTGGTTAATGAATGATGAAACGAATGTGGATTCTAAGGCTGCTTGTTAAAATTACTAAGCATATGATCGGTTTGACACCTCAACTTAGCAACCTAGACTTAAAACCACATTTCTTGAAAAAATGGTATTTTCTCTATGCTTAAATTGTCAAATGTACATTAGTAGTTGTTATTCTTAAGGTACAAGATGATCAGACTTGAAAGTGGAATCAATATATAACCGCCATTCCCTGAAACACCCGACATAACCATTGGACATGACAAAGAATACCATGATAAGTTTTGAGCTTTACGATGCTTCTGAGAGGATATCAACATTTACTCAAGTGAGCTCTTTCACTTCATTTTTTTTAATAATCTCATTAACCTTACTTTGATTGACGCAACTAAAGTGATCTGTTGACATATCCCCCAAGAGATCTGTTAAGACGACACCTATGAAGCACGGATACTTCGTTAAGGTCGACGTATCCGTATCGGATACGATACTCGTCGGATACTTGATGATACATATCGGATACGCATCATCTGTATCTGACAATTAATAAAATATGTGGATACTTCACGGATACTTCAAAACATGGAGCAAGATGTACAATTTTCAATTTTAAGCTATACCCCTTCTTTGAAGTTCACATATAATATAAAACATCAACAAAATTTCATCTAATTTTAAAGACATGAGTATTTTTTAAGTATTATCTATTATTACATGTTAAAAGAGTATAAAAAAATGAGTCACTTATACTATGCTTTTAAAAATAAATACTTGTAAAACCAACTAGTTAAATGTGGTTATGATTCCTTCAATTAGTCATGCTCATTTTATGAAAATATCATAATGAGACAATATTACATTTTTTTAATGGTAAAAATTCATAATTTTACTTACTAATGTTAAAGAATTATTGAAAAATTATAATTTTTAAGTCCTTAAATAATAGTAAAATATAAAATTTATTTTATTATAGACGTATCATGGCAGTACCCGTATCCTATTTTTTTAAGTTTTGTCGTATCGCCGTATCCGTATCATATCATACCCGTGTCACGTATCCGTATCCGTGCTTCCTAGGACGACACATACATGTGCACATACTTGAGAAAGGATCTTAGGCCATCTTTGACTTAATTTTGAACCTTAAGCCATTTCTTTTACAACATTATATCCCTAGTTAACCGTGATTGAGCCTTCAATGTACGATCTTTTTCCCAATAGCTCGTATGATTACCAAGCCACAAGAGAATATACTTGACATACCTTTGCTATCTAATTTTCTTACACCCTCTTATAAATCAATATGATACAGAAATGCAAGGAAAGGGGAAAAGGCTATGGAGGCTACTATTCAATGAAAAGAAGAATCGATGGGAACAATTGAAACAGAAAAGAAACAGAAAGGCAAGAAATTGCAAAGAAAGTGAAAAATGAGAAAAATGAAAGAAAGAAATACAATTTCTGGGCAAAATGTCGAAAAGTTAGAAAGAAGTGTGCTACATTACAGAATGAAAGGATAGTTTTTGAATACCATTGACGTCTTTTCGTTAGCCACTGACCTTTGGCCACATTACAACCTATAAAAGCCCTAATTGATCTCAAGTCTGTTGCATGCATGTGTCGTCAACCAAAAGTGGGGTATGATAAATAGTATTTCTTTAAATTGCATCAATATTCTTCCATGAGATTATGCCAAACATGATTAGTTTGTTTCCTTAAACTTCACTCCCTTACTAAATTGTGCATGTGATTTTTCGATTGGCCATCTTCTGATCACATGTCCCTTAAGAGACAAGTCAGCATAATCGGAGCGAATTTTTGCTGAGAGCATTCTAAGAGAGGTTTGTGAAATCAAAGCTATCCATGAAAAGTGGTAGAATGGAATGTTTGTTATGTAAAATTCTTGTTTCTAGAATGACCATTCCTACTACACAGGGACTTTCAAATACCAATGTGACAGATGCTAATTTTTGCATAGAATGAAGACCTATGGAAAAGAAATGTGCAGGATATAAGTCGAAATTGAGGGTTGGGTGTCCCAACGACCATGATGTTAATTTACTTTAATCAGAAATCCTACATACACATCTGTTCGACTGAATTTTGTGGGTAGCTTCACTGAAAACCCTCACGAGACAACACTCGTCCATTAGGGTAAACCTAGTGGTTCAACGGCTTGTTGCATAAGCTAAATGCAACCAGATGACCTACGAAAATGGCATTAGAAATAGATTTTCATTCAAATTGTTGTATTACTAAAGACTAGCAATATTTAGGTTGGGGGTGTGATTAGTATTTAAAATTAGCATATTACTATGCCCTTTTAAGACTAATTATACTTTGATGGAGTTTAAATGATGACATTTCAGGGCATAAATTGTACAAGGGACCAAAGGCGATGGAGATCAGACTTTCATGCAACACCAACATATTCTAGAGCAAAATTGGAAAAGCTTGGACCAAGGCAAGAACGTTCGAACGCCAATCAATGTTCGAACGTTACCTTCAATCATGTGAAAACCAGACTGTTGAGACATGGCGTGTTGCAGCCAAGAAGGAAGATCCTGAGGTATTTGAGTACCACGTTCGAACGCTAATCAATGTTCTAACGCTAATCAACGTTCGAACGTCCCTTGAAATTATTTGAGGACCATGATGCTGCATGGAGTGTGGAAATCAACTTCACAGAAGACCACATGCCACTTGAGTGGAAAGGTCATACCTCATCTGGCGTTCGAACGCCCATCAAGCAAAGATAGAAACAACGTTCGAACACCAGACAACGTTCGAACATTGTCTGCAGACTGGATGCAGAGTGGTTAGCTTTCACTTGGATTTGGGCGGCCATGCACTATTCCTTCACCCCCTATTGTCTCCTCCTCCTTGCTTATAAATACTCCCATTTTGGGAGAGTAAGGAGAAGAGTAGAGAGCTTGATGGAGGCTTAGACTCCCACTCATATAGTTGTCTTATATTTACTTGTATCAAGGGAGATAGTTCATCTTTTGGTTGTGGATCACCCTCCAAAAATGACTAGCTTGTGAACCCTCTACTTGGAGGGATGAGCATCACTCACTTTTCTAGCTTTACCAAAGCCATGAAGAGTGAGTAGTTTCTCATTCACTCTTTAGTAAGAGGTGAAGGGCATGTATAAATTATCCAAAAGTCATATTTGTGCATTTTATTTATGCTTACATGCTTTATATTTCCCTTGCTTATTGAATGATTGATTGCATCTAGCAAAGCCAAGGTACTTTGTATAACTATGAGCACTTTCTATAACATAGATAACTCTTGCATAGAAAGACTCATCAGTTCAAGGCAAGTACCCTGGCTAGATCTTCATGACTACCCTTCAATCTTCACCATTATTGTGCTTCATTTAAAGAATGGAATATTAATGTCATGGTTGAATGTCTTGTAGAAACACTTGCTTGTTTGTAGATGGGTTGAGTCTCGGCACAGAAAATTCTTGTAAACTTTTAGAAAGACATCGGAACCATGTTCTTAATTATCACAGTCCATCTTTATCTTCCGATTAACTTGCTGTTGACACGGGAGTTAATTGAGTTATCAAGCACAAGTATAATAAACCGGATGATTAACTACATGTCCAGATCCTCGAACTAAAGAGTGACCTTTTTACATTTGAGCTTATCTTATATTCTGTCCAGGATATCCCATACATCGCACATCTTCAAATCTCAAGGGTTACAATTACTAGGTCTCCACCACTGCTTACTTTGAAACATCAATAAGAGTTCCTTGTGGATTCGACTCTGGACTCAAACCGGATTATTACTACAGCTTGACCGCCTGCACTTGGGTGTACACATTTCAGATCAAGTTAGTGGCCTTGAACAAAATTATTTCAAGGTCTAGTGACAAATGTCTCCCTTTTTTTAAGGTATTGAGGAAATCATTCGAACGGACCCTAGAATATGAGATTGCCTTCTAGGTTTTAAAGGAATATATTAGCCGACCTCCACTCCTAATAAGACCAGAAGAGGGGGGAGCTGTTGTACCCATATCTTGTTGTGTCCTCAGAAGCTACAAGTGCAGTGCTTGTTTGTCAAAGGGAAATGGCCCAACATCCGGTTTATTATGTAAACCAAATATTAAGAGGTTCTGAAATCAGGTACCTGATGGTAGAGAAAGTGGCCTTTGCCTTGGTGATTGCATCTAGAAAATTGAGGCCATATTTTCAGGCGTATTCGATAGTGTTGCTAATAGATGCCCCACTTCGACAAATCTTCCAAAATCCTGAAGTGTTTGGGAGGGTGGCGAAATGGTCCATAGATCCTAGCAAATTCAATCTCCAGTACGTATCATGAACCTTTGTAAAGGGGAAAGTGATGGCCGACTTAATAGCAGAGCTAGTTGAAATTACCCCATAGCCAGGAGAATGGCAAGTGTAGGAGAATGTCGATGGATCCTCAAACTCAACTAGGGAAGGTGGTGGTTTGATCCTTATATCTCTGACTGGGGAGAAAATCAAGTATGCCCTTCAATTTAGATTCAAGGCATCAAATAACGAGGCAAAATATAAGGCCCTTGTAGTAGGGTTGCAACTTGCTAAAGCCCTTGAGGTAAAGAGCCTGAAGACGTACAATGACTCGCAATTGGTGGTGAGGCAGTTACAAGGAGATTATGAAGCAAGAGAGCCACAAATGAGCTCGCACCTTGCCATGGCAGCAAAAATGGTAACTCTCTTCGACCATTTCGAGATCACGTAGGTCCCACGGTCGCAAAACTCTCAAGCAGATTCACTAGCACGACTAACCTCAACACTTTTTGATAGCTCGACCAGAATAATATTAGTGCAATTTCTACCAAAACCTAGCACCCAATATGCTAACGTCTAGCTAGTTACCCAAGAACCAAACTAGATGGATGAGATATCAACATACCTATAGCACAAGACACTCCCATAGGGAACTCAGGAAGCCAGATGACTCCGTAGAGGGGCATCAAGATATGCAATCCTAAACTAGGTGCTTTACAAAAGGGGCAACTCGCTCCTATACATGAGATGCCTAGATCCTACTAAAGCAACGTATGTGCTAGAAGAGGTACATGAAAGGGTATATGGAAACCACCTAGGGTGATATTCCTTGGGGCAGAAAGTATTAAGGCAGGGCTACTTCTGGCCCACCATGAAGAAAGATGTGGTGTACTATGTTCGAAAGTGTGAGAAGTGTCAAAAATTTACTTTAGTGCCAAAACTCCCTCCATGGGAGCTCTCGATTCCATAACCTGACTTTCGAAAGCCCCCCAATTGTAAGCCCATGACCATTCACCCAATAGGGAATCAACATTGTGGGGCCTCTCCCAATGGGAAAAGGATAAAATAAGTTCATAATGGTTGCCATTGATTATTTCACTAACTGGGTGGTGACTTGATCTGAAATGTGTACACCCAAGTGCAGGCGGTCAAGTTGTAGTAATAATTCGGTTTGAGTCTGGAGTCAAATCCACATGGAACTATTGTTGGTGTTTCAAAGTAAGCAGTGGTGGAGACCAAATGATTGTAAATCTTGAGTTTTGAAGTTGTGTGGTGTATGAGATTTCCTAGACATAATATAGGATTCCTTTCAAGAAGGTTTTTTAGACAAAATATAAGACAAGCTCAAATGTAAAAGGGTCACTCTTTAGTTCAAGGATCTAGACATGTAGTTAATCATCCGGTTTATTATACTTGTGCTTGATAACTCAATTAATCCCCGTGTCAACAACAAGTTAATCGGAAGATAAAGGTGGATTTTGAGAATTAAGAACATGATTCCGATGTCCTTCTAGAAGTTTACAAGAATTGTCTGTGCCGATACTCAACTCGTCTACAAACAAGCAAGTGTTTCTACAAGGCATCCAACCATGACATTAATGCTCCATTTCCATTCTTTAATTGAAGCACAATAACGGTGAAGATTGAAGGGTAGTCATGAAGATCTAGCTGGGGTACATGCCTTGAACCGATGAGTTTTTCTATGCAAGAGTTATCTATGTTATAGAAAGTACTCACGGTTATACAAAGTACCTTAGCTTTGCTAGATGCAATCAATCATTAAATAAGCAAGGGGAATATAAAGCATTAAGCATAATCGAAAATGCACAGATATAACTTCCAGATAATTTATACATGCCCATCACCTCTTACTAAAGAGTGAATGAGAAACTACTCACTCTTCATGGCTTTGGTAAAGCTAGAAAAGTGAGTGATGCTCATTCCTCCAAGTAGAGGAGTTACAAGGTAAGACACAATAAACAAGGAGCCGATCTTCGACAAAGAATGAGTGAATGACGTTTCACCCTTCACGGCTTTGGCGAAGCTCTAGAAAAGTGGAAGAGTTTCACTCCTCTAAGGAAAGAAGCTCAAGCAATGGAAGTGAATGAGACAAGTATTGAAAGTAGATGAAAGCTAGTCACTTTTGGAGGGTTTCTTCCTCAACCAAAAGTAATCTATCTCCCTCTATGCATGTAATGAAAAAACTAAATTTAAGACTAATAACAAACCAAGAAAATGTTGGTCTAGTACCAATCCAACTCTAAGCTCCCTTAAAGCTTCCACAATGGGAGTATTTATAGGCAAGGAGGAAGGGGTGGCAAGGTAGTATGGAGGAAGAGTACAAGGCCTTGAAAATCTAAGTGAAAGTCCCAATGTCCGGAGAGAAGATCAACCACTCTGCAGCCTGTCTGGAGACAACGTTTGAACGTTGTCTGACATTCGAACGTTGTTTTTGTCTTTGCTAGATGGGCGTTCAAATGCTAGATGGGGTCTGATCCTCCCACTCAAGTAGCTTGTGGTCTTCTGGAGATCTACTTCCACACGCTTTAAACCACTACCTGTGCACTTATTAGCCTGGTCCTTAATAGTGGAGGAGAACATTCGAACGTGAGTGGCGTTCGAATGTGGTACTCAGGTACTTCATTCTTTTTCTTCTCATCTGCAACATTCCATGTCTCAGCAGTATGGTCTTCAAATAATTCAAGGGAACGTTCGAACGTGAGTTGGCGATCAAACGTTCTTGCTTTGTTCCAAGCTTTTCCAATTTTGTCCCCCAATATGCTGGTGTTACATTCAAGTTTGATATTTTGTTGCCCTTGAGCCCTTGTTCACTTTGGGACCTGAAATGTCATCATTTAAACTCAATCAAAGTATAATTAGTCTTAAAAAGGCTTAGTGATACGATAATTTTAGCTACTAATCACACCCCCAACCTAAATATTGCTAGTCTCTAGTAATACAACAACAATTGAATAAAAATTTATTTATAATTCCTTTTTCGTAGGTCATCCGGTTGCATTTAGCGTATGCAACAAGCTGTTAAACTACTAGGTTTACCCTAGCGGATGAGTGTTGTCTCGTGAGGGTTTTCAGTGAAGCTACCCACAAACTTCAGTTGAACAAATGTGTATATGGTATTGCTAGTTAAAGTAAGGTAGCATCATGGTCGTTGGGACACCCAACTCTCAATTTCAACTTATATCCTGCACATTTCTTTTCCATAGGTATTTATTCTATGCAAAAATTAACATCTGTCACATTGGTATTTGAAATTCCTTGTGTAGCATGAATGATCATTCTAGCAACAAGAATTGTTATATAACAAACATTCCACGTTACCACCTTTCATGGATAGCTTTGATTTCACAAACCTCTCTTAGAATGTTCTCAGCAAAAATTCGCTCCGATTATAGTGACTTGTCTCTCATGGGACATGTGATCAGAAGATGGCCAATCGAAAAATCACATGCACAATTAGTAAGGGAGTGAAGTTTAAGGAAACAAACTAGTCATGTTTTGGCATAATCTCATGGAGGAATATTGATGCAAATAAAGAAATACTACTTACCATACCCCACTTTTAGTTGACGACACATACATGCATCAGACTTGAGATCAATTAGGGCTTTTTATAGGTTGTAATGTGGCCAGAGGTCAGTGGCTAACGAAATGATGTCAATGGTATTCAAAAGCTATCCTTTCATTATGTAATATAGCACACCTCACTTTTCGACATTTTGCCCAGAAATGGTATTTCTTTCTTTTATTTTTCTCATTTTTCACTTTCTTGGCAATTTCCTACCTTTATGTTTCTTTTCTTTTTCAATTGTTTCCACCAATTTTTCTTTTCATTGAATAGTAGCCACCATAGTCTTTTTCCTTTCCCTTGCATTTCTATATCATATTGATTTATAAGAGGGTGTAAGGAAATTAGATAGCAAAGGTATGTCAAGTACATTATCTTGTGGCTTGGTTATCATACGGGCTATTTGGAAAAAAAATCGTACATTAAAGGCTCAATCACAATTAACTAGGGATATAATTTTGTAAAAGAAATGGCTTAAGGCTAAAAAATTAAATCAAATATGGCCTAAGATCCTTTCTCAAATATGTGCATATGTGTCGTATGAACAGATTTCTTGTGGGATATGTCAATAGATCACCTTAGTTGCGTCAATCAAAGCAATTTTAATGAGATTATTCAAAATTTGGAAGTGAAAGACCTTACTTGAGTAAATGTTGATTATCTCTCAGAAGTATCGCAAGACTCGAAACTTACCATGATACTTTTCGTCATCTCTACTGGTTATGTCAGGTTTCTCAAGGGATGTCGGTTATATATCAATTTCTTTTTCAAGTTTGGCCATCTTGTACCTTAAGAATAACAAATATCAATGTACATTTTATATTTTAAGCATATTATGAAAATACCATTTTTCAAGGATCTGTGGTTTTAAGTCTAGATTGCTAAGTTACGTGTCAAACCCGATCATGTGATTAGTTACTTTAACAAACAGTCTCAAAATCCACATTTGTTCCATCATTTATTAACAAATAAAAATATCATGCTAATTCTATACATGCATTTACAAAGATAAAAGTGATAAACTGAACCATTCGTTTCACAAAATATGATTGTTTAACACAAACACCAAGGATTCAATTCATCCAACCAAAGAAGTAACAAAACACACAAAAACTTTTAAACATCCACAACAACCCACAACAGAGGAAGCTCATCCCTGAAAAGAAGAAACAAATACACCACTCCAGAATAGAAATCTCTCTCTCACTCTCCTCCAGCTCCACCTCTTAGAAGGCGAAGAATTTCATCCTGCTTAGCTTCGATGCTAAGCATGATATCTCTAAGTGAGCGCCGGGTGTTGGGTCCTGGGTCCTGCCTCCTCCTCTGGCTACCCCTGGGCTCTCTCAACATCTAACTCTCTCTCCTCCTCCTCATCGAGCTCATCCTGCACCTCGTCGACTCCTCGGGTAGGGGGCTCCTCCTGTCTAGCCGCTGGGGCACCACTATGTCCTTGGCTCCTCCGAAAGGAAGCCTTGTTTAGTGGTCCCATTGGCTTTTGGACAGTCATCTCAGGCCTCACCCTGATCCCATGGTCCTTGCACATCTTTGTGACTAAGGTACCGAAGGGTAGCGAACTCCTCTTCACGTCGCATCCTTTCTTCATCTCGGTCAAAATCAGAGAGGGGAGGTCTATGCTTTGGCCCTTCCCAAGTGCGTAAAGCAACCAAGCCATCTCAGGGAGGATTTCGTTCTTTCGTCCAATTGGGGTGAAGTTTGAAACCGCAATTAAATTCAACATTTTATATTTATCGGTTAGCTCCTCTTGTCGGAGAAATCTCCGCCTTGCCCAAGCAAAATTAGCGATCCCCGTTAGCTCTGCCCCAACTACATTCATTGCCACGTTTTTCCTCTGGGGATATGTTGGCCTTGGCACCCGAGGCATCTCCTGTCTCAACTCCCGAATATACTCTTCATACACATCAATATGGGCTCCCCTTATATACGTTCTAATTGTCCCATTGATGATCTCGGCGTTGGAGTAGAACTCCTGCACCAAGTCAACCACGGCTTCTTTGCCGTTTCTTATGTATAATATCCACCCCCTTCTCTCAAAATTCTCCAAAATACCTAATTCAGCAAAGTCAACCAATACCACATCACGTTTGCACACTACAGCTTGGTTTTGGTAAAAATTCTCATACCTGTCTGCCTTGAGCGCGATGGGGAAGCGGGTTTGATCATATCTCCGCGTAATGGGCCTCCCCTCTCTCTCCTCGATGACTTCTTCCACCATATTAGGATCTTAACTCAGTGGATTGCGCCTAGCAGGGAGCTTGACTCTTGGAGGCATGGTTTTTCGGGTTTGGGAATGTTAGGGCTTGAAAGACTTGATTTTCTTGTGAGAATGAGGATTTTTGATGTGGGAATGGCTTTGGGATGGTTGATTTTAGGCAGAAATGGAGAATGGGTGGTGTTTTGAGGGTTGAGTAGTGAAGAATCGCCCTAGGGTTTTGAGTTTTCTCAAGGGTTTTGGGGTTTTTGAAATGGAGAAGACGAACCAGGCTTTTATAGCCTGAGAGTTGACGTCCGAACGACAATGACATTCGAACGTGTGTAGAAGGATTTTAAACAGATTGTTCGAACGTTAGTAACGTTTGAACGTGGTGAGCTCCCAGTACTTTTGAGTTTTGTCAGAGACCAAAGTACTGTAAGCTCTTCTCGTTCGAACGTTCTATTGGCGTTCGAACATGATGAGCTCCCAGTACTTTTTGTTCGATCAGAGGCTTCATCAGAGACTGAGTACTGCAAGTAGGCAACGTTCGAACATCACTTGGCGTTCGAACATCAGATCAACAATCAAAAGTTTTTCTGCACATTAATATACACAATAAGAGAGGGCTATATACACAAGTTTGAACCAAAAATTCATGGCGTCTCAGGATAAGCCCCTACCCACGCTTTAGGTTGGTATTCTGGGACATTCCTTACTTGGCCCATGTTTTTATTTCAGTCAAAAGAGTTTGTACTATTAAAAAAAAAGGATTTTTACACTTTTTACAGAAATTTGGACCCTTGGCTTTCATCCCCAAAACACAATTTTCCACAGTTTTGTTAGAAAACAATCTAATCCGAGTCATCCTCTGTCTCCGTGTCATTTGAACCATCAGTGACTCTTCTAATTTTTTGTCACACAAACCGGTTTAGCAAAGTACCGAAATAGGATGGCGTGTCAGGATAATCCTTACTCTGTCCATTCACTATCCAGTCTAATCGATCGAGTGTGCGATCGAAAATTGGTTCAGAACATTGATTATATCTTTTCTCGTGAAAGTCTCTGCCACATTGTTTACAAGCACCAAGCCTTTTGGCACGATGACGTTTAGCAAAGGTGCTTCTGCCACACAGTGGTTTCGCTTGCTGTTCTCGGATTTCGGTTTTCCTTACCAGTCTTGCTTTTCTCATGATCACAGTATGTACATCAGATGGAAAAGTGCGTAAAACTCCCAAACTAAACCAAAAAAGTTTTACGTCCATGCTTTCAAAGCTGTTAAGACTCACTATCTGGTTCTTTAACATCTGCCAGTCACAAAGACAATTGAAGCTGACTCACAGACATAATTATAAATTTATACAAAATACGAGGCAAGGTACACAATATGATCAGAAACAACAACAACAAAACAAAAAATTTTACGGGCACAAAATATAAACTGTAGTTCTCACCCCCAACCTAAACTGAACATTGTCCCCAATGTTTCGAATTTACCAGTGTATGGATCTTGGAGATGAGGTTGAAAGGTAGAGATCTGTTTATCTGCCGAAACCAGTAGCAAGGAAATTAGCAATATCAGTGTACCATGGTGTTTCTATGACTGTGAACAGTTGTTCATCAGGGAAATTCTCATTGATTGACAGTCCATCCTTATGAAATTCATACGTTAACCTGGATAGATGGTCTGCCACCACATTTTCGACACCTTTCTTGTCCTTAATGATCAGATCAAATTCTTGGAGCAAGAGTATCCATCTTAAGAGCCTTGGCTTGACATCCTTTTTCGTGAGCAAAAATTTTAACGCTGCATGGTCAGTGAATACAATAACAGAAGAACCAACAAGATAAGATCAAAATTTTTCCAGAGTAAAAACTACAGCAATCAATTCTTTTTCAGTTGTTGAATAATTCATTTGAGCATCATTTAAAGTCTTGCTTGTATAGTAAATCACATATGGTTTCTTATATTTTCTTTGTCCCAACACAACTCCTACAACATAATCACTTGCATCACACATTAACTCAAATGGCAGAGTCCAGTCAGGGGGTTGCATGATTGGAACTGAAATTAACATGCCTTTAAGCTTGTCAAAAGCTTTCTGGTATGCTTCACTCCACACAAAAATTACGTCCTAACTTAGGAGATGACACATATGTTTAGCTATGGTACTAAAGTCTTTTATGAATCTCCTGTAAAACCCTGCATGTCCTAGGAATGATCGGACATCCTTTACAGTCTTGGGAGCGGGCAAATTTTTAATAAGATCTATTTTTGCCTGGTCAACTTTCATGCCCTCAGACGACACAATGTGACCAAGGACAATGCCTTGTGTTAACATGAAATGACATTTCTCCCAATTGAGTACCAGATTGGCTTCCTTACATCTTATCAATACCTTTTCTAGGTTGGCCAGACATAAATCAAACGAGTCACCATATACAGAGAAATCATCCATGAACACTTCCAAATTTTTTTCAACCATGTCACTGAACAAGCTTAGCATGCATCTTTGGAATGTTGCAGGAGCGTTACAAAGTCCAAATGGCATCCTTTTGAATGCAAAGGTGCCAAAGGGGCATGTGAACGTTGTCTTTTCCTGGTCATTTAGTGCTATCTCGATTTGATTGTACCCAGAATACCCATCTAGGAAATAGTAGAATGCATGACCTGCAATTCTCTCTAGGACTTGGCCAAGAAATGGAAGAGGGAAATGGTCTTTTCTAGTTACCAGATTGAGTTTTCGATAGTCTATACACATCCGCCATCCTGTGACGACTCTAGTTGATACTAGTTCATTGGCATCATTTTTGACCAATGTGACCCCAGACTTCTTATGCACAACTTGGGTTGGACTAACCCACTTGTTATCAGAGATGGGAAAGATTATCCCTGCATCTAATAGCTTAAGCACCTCAGTTCTCACAACTTCCTTCATGTAAGGGTTTAGTCATCGCTGCATTTGACGAGAGGGTTTTGAATCCTCTTTAAGGTATATAACATGATTGCAGATTAACGGGCTTATACCTTTCAAGTCAGCGATGGTCCACCCAATGGTGCTTTTATGGCTTTTAAGAACTTCAATTAGTTTAGACTCTTACAAGTCTGTGAGCTTAGATGAAATTACCACTGGATATGACTTGTCCTCTCCTAAGAATGCATATTTGAGGTCGGATGAGAGAGATTTCAATTCAGGCCTTGGTGGCCTGACACTTGATGAGAATGGCTTTGTACCACTCGATGAAAGTTCCTCAAATTTGGGTGCCCATGTCTCAACAACATGAGTAGCGCAACTTTGTGGATTTGGGTCATCATCTGTTGACTCAGATGTGCTAGGTTCCAACAGATATGATTTAACAGAGGTTTTGCAAAAGGTATCATTCACATGTTCGTGAACCAATGACTCAATGGAATTTATTTCTCTCACTTCTTTGTCCTCTATTGGGTGTTTAGCAATATTGAAAATATTCAGCTCAAGATTCATATTCCCAAAAGTCAATTTCATAACTCCATTCCTGCAATTGATCAATGCATTGAAACTTGCTAGGAAGGGTCGACCAAGAATAACAGGAATTTGGTTCTCTGAATGCATTGTTGGCTGAGTGTCTAGAACAATGAAGTCCACAGGGAAGAAAAAGTTGTCCACTTGGACAAGTACATCTTCAACAATGCCCCTAGAAATTTTGACAGATCTGTCTGCCAATTGGAATGTGACACAAGTGGGTTTGAGTTCACTCAGACCCAATTGCTGGTAGACAGAGAAAGGAAGTAAATTGACACTTGCTCGAAGGTCAAGCAAAGCTTGTTCTATTCTGAAGTCTCCAATGACACACGACACGGTTGGACATCTAGGGTCCTTGTATTTTGGAGGGGTTTTGTGTTGAAGTAAGGCATTGGCTTGTTCCGTCAAGAAGGCTCTTTTTTGGACATTTTGGCTTCTCTTGATCGTGCACAAGTCTTTCAGAAACTTGGCATAAGACGGAACTTGTTTGATTGCATCCAAAAGTTGGATGTTGATCTTTATTTGCTTAAAAAGCTCGTAAATTTCTGGCTGGTTGCTCATTTTCTGGACCGTTTTGAGTCTATGAGGGAAAGAAGCAGGAATAGGGCATGAAGGTTCTTTTTCTTTGATGATTCTAGGTCTTGTTCAATCATAGGCTCAGGCTTAACTGGTTTAGGCTCAACCGGTTCAGGGCATGGAATTAACTCAGGTCTTGGCCTTGGAATCAACATGTTTTTGATTGTTTTGTCAATCACCTTGCCACTTCTTAGTGTAGTGATGACTTGGGCTTGGTCTTGCGGGGTTTCCATGATTGAAGGATTTCCCACATGAAATTGGCCTTGTGGAGGTTTTGGTTGGGCAGGAAATTTGCCCTTCTCGTGTGTGCTCATGGATTGGGTCAATTTTTGAATGTGACTTTTGATATCCTCGAAAGACTGGGTGGTCTGTGCTTTGAAATCGGTGAAAGCCTATGTGGAATGGGTGTTGTAGTTCATTTGGGTATGCATGAACTGGTTCAATGTCTCCTCAAGGCTCCTTTTGTGTGGTGGTTGGTATGGTTGATACGCAGGAGGTCCTTGAGGTGGTGGTTGTGAACTTTGTTTTTGGTTCATGGGAGTTGGTTGTGTGTTCCTCCAATTGAAGTTCGGGTGATTCTGCCACCCTGGATTGTATGTTTCAGAATATGGGTTGGAGTAGGGCTTGTTGAAGTTGGAAATTGCATTTGTTTGTTCCAACAAGACTTCTTTGAACGCCAGAATGGTAGGACACTCCCCAATAGGGTGTCTTGTCAGGGCACAAATCCCATACACTTGTTTTGTGGGAGGGCCAACATCAACTTGATGGATATTTTTCATCTCTAAAGCTTCAAATTTTCAAGATAGTGTGGACATTTTTGCTCTTAGGTCATCATCTTCTTTCAAGATATACTTACCCCCTTGGGAAGTAGGTGGTCTGGCTTCAATAGTGGTAGGAGATACTGAGTCCCACATCTGAGAACTATCAGATATGGTGTCAAAAAAATTGAATGTCTCCTTTGGACTCTCACCCATAAACTCTCATTGGGCCATCATTTCGACAAACTGACGTAGTCTAGTGGGCAAGGAGTCATAGAAAAATCCTACCAAAGTCCAATTCTCAAAAGCATGGTGTGGGCAGGATTGGAGCAGATCTTTAAATCTCTCCCAACTTTGGTAAAAGGTTTCTCCTTCTTTGACCGAAAAATTCATGATTTATCTTTTGAGTGCATTAGTGCTGTGTAGAGGAAAAAACTTTCTGAAAAATTCATTCTGTAATTCCTGCCAATCAGGTATTGAAAGAGCTTTTAAAGAATTTCGCCATTGTTTAGCTTTGTCCTTTATAGAGAAATGAAAAAGTTTCATCTTGGCCAGTTCAGAATTGTCTTGAATTGTTCCACATACTTCCTCAAAATCTTTTATGTGCAGATATGAATTTTCAGATTCGAGTCCATGAAATTGAGGAAGTAGTTGAACTGTCCCCGCCTTTACGTTAAAGAGGGGTGTATTTGCAGGAAAGATAAAACAAGAGGGGACACTATTTCTTGTGGGATGTAAGTAATCCCGCAACGTTCGAATGTTAGGCACTTTCCCCTCTCTCACAGGGACATCTCCTTGTCTCTCATTATTTGCCATACTATTTTCATAAGAGTCTGCTACTGATCTAGGTGAAGATGGTTCAGGCTGATTCATAGACCCAAAAGATTCTGCCGGCAAATTTTGATAGTGAGGAGCATCCTCAGACATAAAAACAAAGAAAATAAAATAAAATAAAATAATTCACAGTAAACCAAAGAATATATACAAAAAGGAAGGTCTTTTTACTTTTTACCTTAAAATACCTTTTATGGCTCCCCGACAACGGCGCCAAAAACTTGACTTGATCCGAAATGTGTACACCTATGTGCAGGCGGTCAAGTTGTAGTAATAATCTGGTTTGAGTCTGGAGTCGAATCCATAGGGAACTATTGTTGGTGTTTCAAAGTAAGCAGTGGTGGAGACCAAATGATAGTAAATCTTGAGTTTTGAAGTTGTGTGGTGTATGAGATTTCATGGACAGAATATAGGATTCCTTCCAAGAAGGTTTTCTACACAAAATATGAGATAGGCTCAAATGTAAAAGAGTCACTCTTTAGTTCAAGGATCTAGACATGTAGTTAATCATCCAGTTTATTATACTTGTGCTTGATAACTCAATTAACCCCCGTGTCAACAGCAAGTTAATCGGAAGATAAAGGTGGATTGTGAGAATTAAGAACATGATTCCGATGTCTTTCTAGAAGTTTACAAGAATTGTCTGTGCCGAGACTCAACCCGTCTACAAACAAGCAAGTGTTTCTACAAGGCATCCAACCATGACATTAATGTCCCATTTCCATTCTTTAATTGAAGCACAATAATGGTGAAGATTGAAGGGTACTCATGAAGATCTAGCCGGGGTACATGCCTTGAACCGATGAGTCTTTCTATGCAAGAGTTATCTATGTTATAGAAAGTACTCACGGTTATACAAAGTACCTTAGCTTTACTAGATGAAATCAATCATTAAATAAGCAAGGGGAATATAAAGCATTAAGCATAATCGAAAATGCACAGATATAACTTCTGGATAATTTATACATGCCCATCACCTCTTACTAAAGAGTGAATGAGAAACTACTCACTCTTCATGGCTTTGGTAAAGCTAGAAAAGTGAGTGATGCTCATTCCTCCAAGTAAAGGAGTTACGAGGTAAGGTACAATAAACAAGGAGCCGATCTTCGACAAAAAATGAGTGAATCATGTTCCACCCTTCATGGCTTTGGCGAAGTTCTAGAAAAGTGGAAGAGTTTCACTCCTCTAAGGAAAGAAGCTCAAGCAATGGAAGTGAATGAGACAAGTATTGAAAGTAGAAGAAAGCTAGTCACTTTTGGAGGGTTTCTTCCTCAACCAAAAGTAATCTATCTCCATCTATGCATGTAATTAAAAACCTAAGTCTAAGACTAATAACAAACCAAGAAAATGTTGGTCTAGTACCAATCCAACTCTAAGCTCCCTTGAAGCTTCCACAATGGGAGTATTTATAGGCAAGGAGGAAGGGGGGTAAGGTGGTGTGGAGGAATAGTACAAGGCCTTGAAAATCTAAGTGAAAGTCCCAATGTCCAGAGAGAAGATCAACCACTCTGCAGCCTGTCTGGGGACAATGTTCGAACGTTATTTGAGGTTCGAACGTTGTTTCTGTCTTTGCTAGATGGGCGTTCGAACGCCAGATGGGGTCTGATCCTCCCACTCAAGTAGCCTATGGTCTTATGGAGATCTACTTCCACACGCTTTGAACCACTGCCTATGCACTCATTAGCCTGGTCCTTAATAGTGGAGGAGAGCGTTCGAACGTGAGTGGGCGTTCGAACTTGGTACTCAAGTACTTCAATGTTTTTCTTCTCATCTGCAACACGCCATGTCTCAGTAGTATGGTCTTCAAATAATTCAAGGGAACGTTCGAACGTGAGTTGGCGTTTGAACGTTCTTGCTTTGTACCAAGCTTTTCCAATTTTGTCCCCCAATATGCTGGTGTTACATTCAAGTTTGATATTTTGTTGCCCTTGAGCCCTTGTTCACTTTAGGACCTGAAATGTCATCATTTAAACTCCATCAAAGTATAATTAGTCTTAAAAAGGCATAGTGATATGCTAATTTTAACTACTAATCAGGTGGAGGAAAAGCCACTGACAACAATCATCGAACAAAAACATTTTTAGGTTTGGTATCCTAGCAGTAATCATCAATGACAATGGCAAAATAATTTGACAACAATAACTTTAGAGAATTCTATTCTGAGCTAGGAATCCATAATCATTACTTGTCACCAAGTCATCCGCAAGTGAATGGGCAAGTAGAGGTAACCATCTGAACCCTGCTTAAAAGCATAAAGACCAGACTAGAACAATCCAAAGGCTTATGGGTAGAACAACTTCCAAGAATCTTATGGGCTTGTAGGACCACTATTCGAACGCCCACTAAGGAAACCCCATTCTCCCTTGCCTTTGGAAGTGAAACAGTAGTCCTAGTGGAAATTGAGATGGCCACTTATTGAATTAAGGAATTCGATCCCGCATCAAATGATCGACATCTGGCCAATAACCAAGACTGTCCGAAAGGAAAAAGGGAGGAATCCCAAATGAGGGTGGTAGCTTATCAAAGCAAAGTGTCCAGGTACTATAATACATGAGCGAGGCCTCAAGAGTTCTTGATAAATGACCTTGTCCTCAAGAAACTGACACAAGCCACTAAGGATCCTAGAGAAGGAAAGCTAAGGGCAATATGGGAGGCCCTCTACCAAATAGTAAAGATCCTAAGGCCAAGAACTTACCACTTGGAAAATTTGGGGGGAGTTAATATTTCGCATCCATGGAATGTGGAACATCTAAAAAATTTATACTAGTAGCCAGTTAGCGGGACCCTAGCCAGTAGGAAATTCAATTTTAATATAGCCCGCTTCAAATAAAAACGTGTATTTCGCAGCCTTCTTAATAAAGAATGTGCTTGATCAAAACCGTTGTAGTTCCTAACCTCCTAATATCATCCCTCAATGTGTATATGGTGTATGTGTGAAGGGAGTGTCACTCTCCCTCTGAATGATGTGGGAAATAGGACAACAGAATGGTGGTAATGAAAATGGAATGAAATGTACAAAATGTGTGTGTGGTGAACAAAAGTGCTCCCCAAGCGCAAGGAGTCTTTTGACTGTCGTGTTTTACTTGAAAAAGTATTCCAAGGTCGTCTCCTCAGGGAATGAAAGTTCAAGTGTGTGAATGTGATTTTGTCAAAAAGGAAAAGTGTAAAATCTTTTGGTTTTGAGTTGTTGTGATTTTGTGTTCTTTATGAAAATGAAATAAAACAAGTGTTGGCTAATCCGAAGGGCTCATTCCAATGGGAATCCCAAATCAACTCGAAACCTTCCTCGAATAGAGCTTAGATGAACGATTGATTCGTGGGAAGTTAGGGACGAAATGGAGGTGAGGATCCAAGCATAACCCGTGACCAGGTCTACGGGATATCAAAGACTCACAACCGCATCCACTCTCAACCCAGTCAAATCAAACCATTATACTCTGAGAGGAGGAAAGAAAATGAGTTGAAATGGCACACCCAAGAGGAGGTCTTCCTTGGATTAGCCAACTTAGAATCTAGCTACTCATGAAAGCAAGAAAGAAATGCATAATGTAAAGAGACATAATGAAGAAATGAAGATTGAAACTTAACTTAAAGCAAGGAAACTTAAACTAAGAAGAAAAATATTCAATACCCAATTTAAAACTTGAAATGAAGAAAACTTAAATACAACAATGGTAAAATCTAGAACATGTAACTAAACTTGCAAAGTACTTGTAATAAATGACATTAAGGACATTAAATGAAGGTTACAAGAGTCTTACAATAAATTACAAGTGAAAGGATGGAAGAAAATGCAAAAATCTAAGTTTTCTATCTACTATTCATCATCTTCTTCCTTGGACTACTCCTAAGCTTAGGTAGCCACCCTTGAAATGCTTGTGTGAATGCTGAATATATGGAGAAGAACTCTGCATTTTCGTCCATGGAGGGTCCCCCTAGCCTGTGTGCAGGCCTCCCATCAATGGGAGATGAGTTGATAGCCTTGGACAGGCTAGCCTGTAACCCACCATGGCAGCCCCCTTCTCTCCCATCCCCATTAATGCCAATGTCTCCAAAGTCCAAGTATGGGTGATGGGAGGCATGTAAATGTTTAAGGGAAGTCAGGGGACAAGTGGAAGAAGTGTAGGTGGGACCCCCAAGCAAGTTGGAGAAGACTTGCAGGCATTATGGGCATTTTGGGCTGTTTCAGAAGAGCGTACCGGTACAGCGTACCGGTATGTCGAACTCCAGTAGGTAAATCGTACCGGTATGGCATACCGGTACGCTTCTGCTCCGGACCAGTTTTCGTAGAATTGTCATAACTTTTGATCCAACCGTCCGATTGAGCTGAAATTTTGACACAATACAGAAGACATCCAGATATATAACTTTTATGTTTTGCACTTTTTCAGATTCAAGTAGATCATGGTCAAAATGGAGGAAAACCGAGGTTCTGCCATCAAATGGTGCGGGTGCTGGTGCCTATGCTACCAAACACCAATACCTCCTTGATTTCTTTCACTTTTAAGCCTGCAAATCCTCAAGTAATGTGTCCATGCCTTCACCACACATCCACACTTAGTTGCAAGGTTCTAAAATCCATCATTTAAGCTATAATTACCTGCAACCACAAGATTTCAACATTATTTACAACTTTGGCGAACTCTAAGTAATTAATTACAAAGTTGAGTTAAAATGCATGTAATGAGGCCATCAAATATGCAATATTTTGTGCTCATCAGAATGTTATTCACAGTTATATATGTTGTTATTTGAACTTTGAAATGCGTTCTCAGAAGTAAATTAGAGCTTCCATGCTCTTCACTTGGCTATGATTGAGTCTACTTGACTCAACAGAAGCAAGTTAGAACAAACATGCTTTTCACTTAGCTCAGATTAAGTCTAATTGGCTCAACAAAAGTAAATTAGAGCTTCCATGATCTTCACCTAGCTACGATTGAGTCTACTTGACTCAAAAGAAGCAAGTTAGAGTTACCATGCTCCTCACTTAGCTCGGATTAAGTCTAATTGGCTCACTAAAAGCAAATTAGAGCTTCCACGCTCTTCACCTAGCTACGATTGAGTCTACTTGACTCAACAAGAGCAAGTTAGAGCTACCATGCTCCTCACTTAACTCAAATTGAGTCTAATTGGCTCAACAAAAGCAAATTAAAGCTTCCATGCTCTTCACCTAGCTACAATTGAGTCTACTTGGCTCAACAGAGCTTCAATGCTCTTCACTTAGCTACGATTGAGTCTACCTGACTTAACAGAAAAAAGTTAGAGCTTACATGCTCCTCACTTAGCTTTGATTGAGTGTAATTCGCTTAACAGGAGCAAATAGAGCTTCCATGATCTTCACCTAGCTACAATTGAGTCTACTTGGCTCAGTAGAAGCAAGTTAGAGCTTCCATGCTCCTCACTTAGCTACGATTGAATCTACTTGACTCAACATAAGCAAATTGAGCTTCCATGCTATTCACTTAGCTACGTTTGAGTCTACTTGACTCAACAGAAGCAAGTTAGCGCTTCTATTCTCTTCACCTAGCTACGATTGAGTCTACTTGACTCAACATAAGCAAATTAGAGCTTCGATGTTCTTCACCTAGCTACGGTTGAGTCTACTTGACTCAAGAAAAGAAAATTGAGCATCCATACACTCCACTTAGCTACGATTGAGTCTAATTGACTCAACATAAGTAAGTTAGAGCTACTATATTCCTCACTTAGCTTGAATTGAGTCTAATTGACCCAACGTAAGCAAGTTAGAACTTTTATGCTTCTCACTTAGCTCGGATTGAGTCTAATTGACCCAACAGAAGCAAGTTAGACCCTCCATGCTCATCACTTAGCTTAGATTGAGTCTAATTGGCTCAATAGAAGCAAATTAGATCTTCCGAGCTCCTTACCAAGCTATGATTGAGTCTACTTAACTCAACAGAAGCACAATAAAGACAACTTAGTTTGAACTAGGTCCAAGGGACCTAAGAGTAGAATCAATAGTCTATAAATTCTACAAGGCTACAATCCTTACACAAGTCAGAGGGAGAGGATATAAATAGAGCAGTAGTGAAAAAAGAAGAAGGCCAAGTCATAATAGCCAAAAAAGTTTTCTATTAATAGGGAACATTTTTATTTTCATTTTTCAAAATAAAAAAATGGCTAAAGCTCAACCGCATCAGGAGAACCAAGTCTTCTTGGCCGTTTTCTAGATGTCCCTAATGAAGAAGATCATTCTTTTCATCTCTGTTTACGAGTAACGAGCCTTGGACCACCAGCTCATCGTCATCATTTGAAGCAGATGTTGGCCCTTCTTAGTTTTCAAGAACCTTCTACGTTATGGGAAAAGGGGGACCACAACCTAAGAAGGCAAGCCTTTTAAGAGTGATCAAAATCCTAAAAGGCCTTGACCCACCCTTCGTGACTACTACTATCCACGTCCGGCTAATCATGCTTGGTGGGGGCTCTTCCCCTACAAAGATAACAAGGATATCTTCTAGGAAAATAGAAAAAAAGGCTTCCATCGTAAATTCAAAGTGACATTCTTACTTACTCATATTGCCCGGAACATCCCAAAACCAGGGGACACGAGGTCCAGCTCTTACTGCCCCTTCAAACTCCCAACCGTCTCCAGAAACAAGGAATAAATGAATTTTCGCACCAAGGATAGGACTGAGGAGGTTAGAAATTAGCTCCGACATACCATCCCTCATAAGGAACCAATAGAAGTCGTGGTAAGCAAGAGCCAGGCGAAAAAGGTTGGAGAACTTAACCACCGAAGGGGAATGACTCAGCCTTGCCAAGTGCTAGGTGGCCATTATGCCAACCAAAATGCTCCATCCCTCCATTGAAAGACGGACAAGGCATAGGTTGAAGTAATGGAGCACTGCCCTGATAAAGAGGGACATGGGAAAACGAAGATTGGCCTCGAAGGTGTATTCAGAAAAAAATATCCTCCTTGTGAAAAGAGTGTTACAAGGAGAGTCAACATCAGGGACATGAACCCGAATATCGATAGGAAAGTAGTATTGACCCCTAATGTCCTCCAGTTGGGCCCTAGTCACCTCATTGGCATTAGATAATCTACCTAAGCAGGTTCCATGTTGAAAAAGGCTCACCTCCTAAAAGCAAGGCTTCATTATTGTTGAGCAGTAGGATCCATGAAGAAAAAATGGCTAGCTAAGTACAAAGTAATGTTTAATGGAAAAATGAAAATGATAAAGAAGACTAGAGAATGTTGGTTTAAATAAGGACATTTCTCTAACAGTTAATGACAAGTGCGGGCCACAAAAATGCTTGAACTCCCAGGTTCAAGGCATTACTGAGAATGAAACGATAATAGCCATATTGCCAGATGGTGTGATTGCGCTAACAAAACATAGCTATCACATTCACGTTCCTTTAAACATCATTAAGGATGTAACTCAATCAAGGTAGATTCCTTTACATCCACGAGCCTTTTAGCTTCCTATAAACCCAGCATGGACTAGGCCCAAAAAGGTGGGACCCTAAACCTAGCCTAGTACAGATCCAAAAAGGCAACCCAAGACCAGCTTGTGTTAGACTCAACGAGTGCCAATTGCAAAGCTTAGCCCATATGGGGCTTAGTAACAACTACACCAAAAGGAAAAAAATTATGTACGTACTTAAGCAGATCCAAGATCAGTCCACAGAATTAAGCATAAATCCATGAAGTACAAAAAAGAGTTTGTTCGTTCAGAAATTATTCATTGAAAGACAATCAAAAAATGACAAAAACAATAGCTCTATACGAAAAAACACCTTTGTAGTTTGCCTTACTAGGGCATTAGCAGCAACTACCTCTTTAGAAGAACCTATGGTGCCCACTGCAACCTCTGCTAGGGCAAGCGGCTCATCGGCTATGACCTAGACAAGATTCTCCTTCTCCTTTTCCATTAAGGGCACACTATTTACCTTTTCTCCATCATCTGCCCTCTAATTTCCTCCAGCTATGGATGTGGCATCATCACTAGGGGTGAATTTGATAAAATCCAAGTCCAAAAACTTCTTCTAGGCCCATTTCCTAAAGTCCTCATAACCATCCACATAGTACTCCAAAACTTCCTCTTTAAACACTTTCGAGTCTTGGAACTTTGACACAACCGCTTTGCCAGTAGACTTGATCTTGGACTCTTTCTACTCCAATCGGGAAGCCTCCTCTAAGACCTTGTTCCCCACAAAGAGTTCAAAGGATTCAGCTATGACATTATTCAGCTTGGTTAGGAGCTCGTTCTTGGTTTTCAATGCCTTATCCTGGTCTTTCTCAATAGTAGAAAGATGGGTAGAGGTCTCTTCATATTTTTTAAGAGCCAGAGAATATCCTTTCGGGTAGTCATAAGCTCCTTGTCCCTAGTCTCTAACTGAGAGTGCAAGGATTGAAATTCTACCTCGTGAGCTCTCTTCTCAGTTAGAGCCTTGTAAGAAAGATTGGTGGTCAGGATGGCAAACTACAAGGAAAAAATAGAAAAGGAGATAAAAAGGGTTAGGAAAAAAAGAAGAAAGGAAACCGATCTCAAATTGTTGAAGGCTTTACCTTCCCATAAGAGCCAAGTTCTAGGTCACTAAGATGGCTCGAGGTCAAAGGTGGTTCGCAACTCATCCTCATGCACAAACTGGTGAAGTCACACCATAACTCCTACATTATCCCACATTGAAGGTGGGGTAGCTGCCAAGACCACATGAGAGTTCATGTGAGACCCGATCATGCATACCTTACATTTTATACAATGTTGGGTATTTAAATGAAAACATTGATTTTAGTCATGGGGCAAATTAAGAATCTTTAGAAACACGAGGGTGTAAACTATGATCTTTGATTATAAGATTTAGGGTTTAATTAAGGGAATTGTAAAAATATAGAGTTCAACTGGTTAGTTAGTGGATGTGAAAATATGGAATTATGGTTTAAGGGAAATTAGGTGGGGGATGGTGTAATTAGTCCATAGTGGAGGTCATGCAAGGCAACCACTTGTCTTGACCAAGGACCCTAGTCTAAACAAGTGGAGACATAAAAACATTGAGGGGGAAGTCTTCCTTTTCATGTGTTGTTCTTGGCTTTGGAGGAGAGCTAAGAAGGGAAGTCTTCAAACCTCCGGTGGAAAGCTTTGGCATAGGAGGGAAGAGAATTCTTGTCCAACTAAGGTAAGTCAACCTCTTTTTCTTCTCCCCATAATCTCCATACCTCCAAGTTAGACAAAATCATTGGGCGGTGTTGGGTAGAGTTGGAATCTTTAAGGTGATCTAGGTGGGTCACCTAGAAGTTTTTGATGGAATTCTGGCAAGGAAAGCTTATATGTGGATAACCTCTAAATCATGCAATTCATATGTTTTGAATCTCAATCTATGTGTTTTGAATCCTTAGATGCGGGGGTAAGGGTGGTGTAATGATAATAGGTGTTGGGTGTGGAAGGAAGATGGAAGGAAGCATTAAAACCCAAGTTGTTAAGTTTTGGTACAACCATGGTTCTACCGGTAGGAACTATGGTTCTACTGGTAGGAAGTTGCTCTATTTGTATTCTACTGGTAGGAACTATAGTTCTATTGGTAGAAGAGTATTCTGGTTGGTGAGGTATCGGTAGGACTTGTATGGGTACAACATGGCATAATTTCTACTTTGTCGTGAAAACCTCTAATGCTCTATGCGTTCACTCCTTAGGATTTCCAAAACATTCAATGGGGCCTAAAACTAATCCAAAAAAGGGTTAACTTGACTTCAACTACACAATTAACACATATATACAAATATAGCGTTAAAGGATACAGATTAGCAAGGGAAAACCTAAACTCTAAGTGAAGGAATTTGCAATGCATTAATTTACGCATATGAAAGTACACATATATGAGCACTTAGAATTTAATGTTGGTATATGGAATATTTAAATTCAATTGTGATAACACGTGTGTTAGGTACAGAGGCATTTACATCATCGATATTCCATCTAAAGCTCCAACAGGAGATCAAACTTGAGGTAGATACCAATACAAGGTGAGTGTACTAACTCACATGTCTTTGTTTGTTTTAAGGAAGCTATTACTTATGAATGAGAACATGGAAGTGTTGGCTTATGATGGTATGATGACAATGTTCATAGCCTTAGCGAAAATTGTGAGATGGCCATAAGGGTGGACTCGTTATCTATGAGATGGCCATAATGACTGACTCATTATAGCCTTAGCAGCAACAGTAAGATGACCATAAGGGAGGACTCATTATATGAGATATCCATAAGGGCGGATTCATTAACTGTGAGATGGCCAAAATGACGGACTTGTTATAGCCTTAACGACAACTATGAGATGACCATAATGGCGGACTTGTTATAACCTTATCGGCAACTGTGAGATGGCTATAGTGGTGGACTCGCTATGGACTTAGTGACAAGTGATAATATTCCTATATGTTGTTACGAGCAAGAGTGACAGTAATAAGGCGATTTCACTTTCTTTATATTTGAGTTAGTATAATGTTGTTTAAAATTTGTTACTTGTGTATATTCACTGAGTGCATGAACTCACCCCCATAGTTTGTGTTTTAGGTAGTTAAAGAGGAAGGGATGTCCACTATTGAGTTTAGACGGTTAAGAGAGAAACAGGCTACGGAGTCCTGTTGCATCTTTTGTTAGCTTTAAGTCTTGTAATAATATAAGGTTTAAGTTTTTGAAAGACGTGGGTTAGCAAGAATGATTTGTATGTGTAATATGCTGACATGTTGGGGAACTTAACTAAATTTTGTTGCAACTGGTCAGGGTTTGTTAATTGAGTCTTTAAGTATTTACTAGAATATGATACATGATATGCTAAAGAGAGCAGTCCACTCTACTGGGATTGGTCATAATGAACCAACTCTGAGTGGGGGAGTTTCAATTTAGGGTAGGTTTCTTCTTAGCACCCTCTAAAAAATTTTCCTTGCCTTCATTTAGTGAAGGGGCAAGAGGAGGATCAAGTAGAGGAACCTCAGGAAGAGTGTGCAGCGGGCCAATTGTAGTAGCATGATGGGCATCATCCTATGGAGTAACATTGGAGCTCGAAGGGGAAGATATCTGTAGGGCGGTAGATCTTGGAGATAACCCTCTATTCTTGGAAAAAGATACCCTAGGTCACTTGCAAAGAGGAGCGTTACCTTTGGAAGCTCTTCTAGCTACAACCTCTTGAAGAGGCTTCTTATCAACTACCTTGGGTGCCATGGCTAAAAGGAAAATAGGGATGCAAGTTAAAAGCGTGCCCAGATTCTAAGCATGATAGAGTAAAATCTTACCTTTGGAAGAGGGAGCTACAACAATAGAAGATTGGGGATAGTCGGAGAAGGACCCAATAGACACTTAAAAAGTGTCTGGTCATTCTGTTGCGCACATAATATTTCATATTTAACAGCCTCATTACATGCATTTTAACTCAAATTTGCACTTAATTACTTATATTTAGTCGAATTTATGAATAATGTGGAAATTTTGATGTCGAAGGTAATTATAGGGTAAATGATGAATTTTGGAACCCTACAACTAAGTGTGGATGAGTGGTGAAGAGATAAATACATTAGATACATTACATGAGGATTAGGAGGCTTTAAAGTGAAAGAAATCAAGGAGTTAGTGGTACTAGGTATCATAGGTACTGGTATCTAAGCCTACTGGAATTTTGGTACTGGCACCTGCACTAATTGGTAGTAGTACCCTGGTATTTTTCATTTTTTTACCATGATTCACTTCGAATCTGAAAAAGTACAAAACATGAAAGTTGTATATCTGGATGTCATCTATCTTGTGTCAACATTTCAGCTCAATCAGACAGTAGGATCAAAAGTTATGATAAATTTATGAAAAATGGTCCTAAGCAAGCATCCCCCTTACGACCTACTGGTAGAAGGCAACCAAAAACTACTGGTAGAAGACCCTACTAGAAGTTATCTACCGGTAGAAGTCCCACAATCTACCAGTAGAACTTGCCCAGAAAGCCCAGACACTTCCCAACACGACTCCACCAACCACAGGGGTCCACCTTTTGTCCTCTAAACCATGCCCTGACATTTTTGACACCCCATGATAATCTCCTAACCCCAAAAACTCAGATTTGAAGCATGAGGGAGTGGGGAGGAAGGGAGAGAGAGGGGGTGGTTGGAAAAGCATGGGAGGACCATGCTTTGACTGAATTTACTTCTTTGAGTTGACAACCTCTCTCCAATCAATCCAAGTCAGTTCACTCATGCTTAGGGAAAGGGTATGTACGAAATTCAAGAAGTCTTACACCATTTTCAGTTTTTACATGCTTTTAGAGAGAAAAGCTCCAAGGTAGAAGATGAAGTTATAGAGAGAGAAAGTTGGGTTTTCACATTTCCTTCACCATTTTCAGTGTAGTAAGCTTTATATTACTTGTAATCTTTCCCCCTTTCACTTTAAACTCTTTTATTCAAGTTGTAATTAAGCTTAGTGAAGTATTTTAGCACTTCCATTTCTACATTCGGATATTTTTCTCTTCAAGCTTTGTAATTTGGGTATGAATGATTTTGTTATTGTAGCTTAAACCTTTTCTTGCATTAATGCAAGTTCCATGTTCCATTTCACTACCATGTCTCTTTGCTTTATGTTTGTGCTTGCTTTTACTATGAGTAGCTAGACTTTTAGTTGGCTAATCCAAGGGGAATTTCATCTTGGGTATGTGAAATCTAATCCCTGTCATTCTTCCTCGTAGTGTAAAGTGTTTGGTTTGACTAGGTTGAGTGCGGACATGGGCTCTTGATACACCGTAGACTTGTCACGGGGTATGCTTGTGCCCAACACACCCACATTAGTCCCTCACTTCCTACGAATCAATTAAACACCGAGACACCATTGGATGAATGAATTTAGTCAATTTTTCATTCCCATTGGAATGACCTCTATAGATTAACCAACCTTACTTTCTTGCATTTTTATCAAAACAAAACTCACCAAAACATCAATTACAAGATTTTCCCAATTTTCATTTCTTTCACAAATCACCTTTCAAAAATATTTGACCTTTCCTTCCCTGAGGAGACGTCCTCTAAGGGCCTAAATTCCCAACTAGGCCTGGAGATGAAGAAGAATTTATCCTTCCACTCTTTCACATTTGAAGAATAGCCCGTCAATAGGGTCAACCTTTCTCTCTTTTAAAGATAAAACTAACCAAAGCCTTGCCCAGGGAAGAGGTGATTTTATAGCAAGGGGGGATTTTCAAGTTTGAATCGATCAACCTCTAGTTTTTCCCACAAAACTAAGGAAGCAATGTAGGGGTTTCTTCTCACTCTTGTTCATTGAGGCTAGAATTTATATATATGTATGTTTTGACACTCAATCATAGATATTTGTTATGAAATCCTTGTTTCTTGATGTTCATGCAAACCTTACCATGTTT
Source organism: Ilex aquifolium (assembly GCA_951799425.1). Taxonomy (NCBI): domain Eukaryota; kingdom Viridiplantae; phylum Streptophyta; class Magnoliopsida; order Aquifoliales; family Aquifoliaceae; genus Ilex; species Ilex aquifolium. Next base: position 21,227,626 of record OX637393.1, read on the forward strand.
TGAATGAAGTTATGGTTTAATAGCCATAAAATTCTTGTTCTTGATACCAAAACCCTAGTTTTTGAGAAATATGGATTTTTCTTCTTGATATTCCTTTGTTCTAGACTTCAAAACTCTAGTGCCTTGTTTGACACTAAAAAAATGTATGTTTGATGATCTTTTGAATATTTTTTGAATTGCTCCATTGGAAAAATACCTATAGAATTGGGGATTTTTGATTTACTTGTGATTTGAGAAATTGGCTGGTATTGTATCTCTTGTGTAGATGTTTGGATGAACATGGGTGGCCGTTGACTGGGTGTCGTAGAGTGGGTAGATGCGTTTCTTACTCCATGTGGGTTTGAAGGTTCAATTCCACTCGTAGTGGGGTTGGTGTCTTGCAATAACCAAACCACTATTCGCTCATGTGGTATCGAAGTTGAGGGTTAGTATACTATTCCTGGGTTGGATCGTCCCTGCCGATGCGTCTGTATACGCCCTTCCTAAAGTTGTGTATCCTTGCGAGGATTGAGTGTGTATGTGTGGGCCAAGATATTCTCAATATGTGTATTCATGCGAAGTCTTACTTCCTACCTAAGATACAGATACAAATGTGGGCGAAATGGTTTGTTGTGGAAATGGTTTAATGTTGGAATGGTTTATTGTTTGGAAATTGGTTTTACTTCTTCATTCTATATATTGGTATTGCGTAAACTTGAGATCGGATGAACTGTCACTATTTTTTTTCAAAAGTCATATATGATATTTGTAAAATGAGACCGACGGGTTTTATATGTTTTCTAAACCTTGTTCAAGTTTGGGAGGATTTTCCTATAGAGCTTAGTGCTCTCCCCCTACAAAGAATATTTATTTTCAGATTTCGGTTTAGAGGAAGAGCTCGAAGTTGATGAGCAGGTAGCTTGGGAAGCTCAATTGGATAGAAGCATGGATCCCGAGGGGAATGTCTAGAGTTGATCTCTTTATGTCCTAGCCTAGGAGATGCATTTTGAGACAATGTATGTATGATATTTTTTTTATTCCGCTGCAAGATAAAATTTGGTTTTTGGATGTAATGGCCATGGTTTGGCATATTCTTTTGGATTATGCTGCAGCTATTATGTATGATGAATGTAATTTTCTTTATTTGTGGATTTTATTAGTTGCTCTCATGATGTGAATGGTTTTAGATAGTAATTTTGTCCATGGTATTAGTTACTTAATGTTCTTGTTGTTAATAGGTGGAAGATGATTGAGGCTTTAGAGGAATTTGATCTACGGGTGGATAGACAAAAGGCTCGATCATGCTTATTTAATCTTGTAGCTCAACCAGTTGTCTGAAAAAAGTTTGTGGAGTTACAAAGATTAGATACAGAGTTAGGAACTATCCGGGGTAGATTGGAGAGGAATGAGGCTGTTGAGAACTAGTCTATACATGATGATGAGTTACAGTTTCGTGATAAACTATCTGTACCAAACAATGGCCAAGTAAGGGAAGAAGTGTCGGGTGAGTGTCATTGTTCAAAATTCTCCATACATCCAGGTAGTACTAAGATGTATGGAGACATAAAGTGTCAATATTGGTGGAAAGGGATAAAACAAAACGTGACTAAGTACGTTCCAAAGTGTGTGGTGTGTCAGCAGGTGAAGGTGGATCATCAAAAACCCGGAGGATTACTACAGTCCTTACCTATCCCAGAGTGGAAGTGGGATCACATCATTATGGATTTCATGTCTAGATTTCCACGGACGTCATGAGGGAATAATGTCGTATGAGTTATTGTAGATAGACTCACCAAGTCCGCTCATTTCTTGAGTATGAAGACCACTGACACTTTAGAGACCTTGAGCAAGCTTTATATTCGTGAGATTGTTAGATTACATGGAGTTCCATTCTCTATTGTGTTGGATCGTGATTCTCATTTTGTGGCGCTATTTTTGGCAAAGTCTACAACGAGCTATGGGGACAGAGTTGCACTTTAGCACCGCCTTTCATCCTCAAACGGATGGCCAATCCGATAGGGAGATACAAATTTTGGAGGACATGTTACAAGCTTGTGTGTTGGACTTCAAGGGAAGTTGGAGTAATCATTTGTCGTTGGTGGAATTTGCATATAACAATAGTTTTCAATCTAGCATTAGCATGACACCTTATGAGGCATTGTATGGGAGGCCATGTAGGTCCCCGACTTGTTGGTTAGAAGCTAGAGATAATAGCTTTTTTGGGCCAGAAATTGTTCGGGAGACTACTGAGAAGATTTAACTAATTAGGGAAAGACTACGGATGGCTCAAAGTAGACAGAAAAGCTATGCGGATAGAAGAAGAAGACCATTGGAATTCCAAGAAGGGGACTATGTGTTCCTCAAGGTGTCACCCAAGAAGGGAGTGTTTAGATTTGTAAAGAAGGGGAAACTAGCCCCAAGATATACCGGACCATTTGAAGTGATCAAAGCAGTAGGCAAAGTGGCGTATCAACTTCGGTTACCAGCCCAGTTGTCAGGGGTACATAACGTGTTCCATGTGTCAATGTTACGAAAGTGTCAATCGGATACAACACATGTCGTGGATTTGGAGGAAATTGAAATTCAAGATGGAGCAACATATGAAGAACAACCGGTGGAGATTCTCGATACCAAGGAGAAGGTGTTTCGCAATAAAGTAATCCAACTGGTGAAAGTCTTATAGCAACATCATGGGGTGGAGGAAGCCACCTAGGAACCAAAGCTGGAGATGCGAGAGAAGTACCCTCATTTGTTCTCTACTTAAGGTAAGTTTTGAGGATGAAATTTTCTTTAAGGGAGGTGGAGTATAAACCCCCACATTATTGTCTTTATATAATAATATAATTATTTTGAAATGCTCATATATGTAGTGAGGGAAACATGAACTATATAGGTTGTAAAAATAGAAGTTAGGAAGTGTTCCGGAGTTAAAACACATTTTTTGATAGAACTTGGGTAGAAAGAATTTTTGGACACTGCCTAGTATTTGGACCATAACTTTTTACCTTGAGGTCCGTTTGATCTGAAATTTTTACCGTAGATACTACACTTCCAGGGCTACAAAATTGTTTGCATGAAAATTTTCCAAATTAATCTCTAAATAGGTCAAAACATCACTGGAAGTTTCAAAAAAAAAACTAGGAGTCTGTTCGAACATGAATGGACGTTCGAACGACAGTTCGTCGCAGTACTTTTGTGTCTAATGGAGCTCTGCTGGAAATTTAAAAGTACTGAAAGCAACTAACGTTCGAATGCCAAATGACATTAAAACGTGAGGTAGTAATTTGCACTACTGACGTTCGAACGCCATAGTGACGTTCAAACGTGAGTTACGATTCTAAGTTTCAGATTCACGCACAGAGGACTATTTCTCCTACTATAAATACTTAAGAACACTTCCTTTAGCCTCATTTCAACATTTCTAACCCTAGAAAGTCTTAGAGAGCAAGGAAGAAGGGGAGAAACAAGAGATTACGGGGGGATTTTCAAGTTGGAACCGATCAAACCTCTAGTTTTTTCCCACAAAACTAAGGAACCAAGGTAGGGGTTTCTTCTCACTCTTGTTCATTGAGGCTAGGGTTTATATATATATATATATGTATTTTTGACTCTCAATCATATATATTTGTTATGAAATCCTTGTTTTTTGATGTTCTTGCAAACCTTACCATATTTTGAATGAAGTTATGGTTTAATAGCCATAAAATTCTTGTTCTTGATACCAAAACCCTAGTTTTTGAGAAATATGAATTTTTCTTCTTGATATTCCTTTATTCTAGACTGCAAAACTCTAGTGCCTTGTTTAAACACTAAAAAAATGTATGTTTGATGATCTCTTGAATATTTTCTTGAATTGCTCTATTGGAAAAATACCTATGGAATTGGGGGTTTTTGATTTACTTGTGATTTGAGAAATTGGTTGGTATTGTATCTCTTATGTGGATGTTTGGATGAACATGGGTGATTGATGAAAATCGTTGTTATTCCTAACCCCTAAACATCACCATTTGACATGTGTATGACTTATAGGACTAAGGGAGTGTCACTCTCCCTCGGAATGATGCAAGAGATTAGGCAACAACGGATTGGTGGGAAATGGAATGAACAAAATGTAAATGAAATGCGGGTGTGTGAACAAAAGTGCTCCCCAATCGCAAGGAGTCTTTCGCGTGTCGTGTTTTACTTGGAATGAGTATTCCAAGGTCGTCTCCTCAGGGAAGGAAATGTCAAGTTGTGTGAAAGTGATTTTGGTGAACAAAAGGGAAAATGTAAAATCTTGTGTTTGTGTTTTGTGAGTGAAGTTTTTGAATGAAAATGCAATGAAAACAAATGTTGGCTAATCCAAAGGGTCATTCCAATGGGAATACCAACTCAACTCAAAACCTTCCTCCAAGGGTTTATAGATGAACGATTGATTCGTGGGAAGCTCGGGACAAATGGAAATGAGGATCTAATCATAAACCGTGACAAGTCTACGGAATATCAAAGCCTCACAACCAAATGGAGGTGAGGATCCAAGCATACCCCGTGACAAATGCCTACGGGATATCAAGGACTCACCACCACGTCCACACTCAACCCAGTCAAACCGAACCATCGTACACCGGGGAGGAAAGAAAATAAGTTGAAATGGAGGGCCCAAGAGGAATTCTCCCTTGAATTAGCCAACTAAAAATCTAGCTAGTCATGCATAAAGGAAAGACAAGCATAAAGTAAATGGACATAATGAAATGGAGCATGAAACTTGAACTAATACAAGAAAACTTAAACTAAGAAGACAAATATGAAAAACCCAATTTAAAAGCTTGAAATGAAGAGAACTTAAATAACAATGGTGAAATCTAGAATATTCAACTAAACTTGCAAAACACTTGAAGTAAATGACATTAAAAGTAATTCATGAAGCTTACAAAAGTATTCAAGAAGATTACAAGTGAAAAGATGGAAGAAAATGCAAAAACATAAATTTCTTACACTATGGCACTATTCATTGTCTTCTTCATGGGATTTTCTAAGCTTAGGTAGCCACCTCTTTACAATGCTGAATAATGCTGAATATATGGTGTGTTTGCCTTCCAATTTCGTGCATGGTGGTCCCCCTAGCCTGTGTGCAGGCCTCCCATCAATGGGAAGCTGAGTTATGGCTCTTGACAGGCTAAGGAAGAGCTAGCCTGCAACCCACATGGCAGCCCCCTTCTCTCTCTCTTCCATTAATGCCCAAGCCTTCCAATGTCTTCAAGTAGGGTGTAGGAGGCATGGTTGTAGGGATAAAATGTCGGCCTAGGTGTGGGAGAATCAATGGTAGGACCCCCAAGCAAGTGGAGAAGAGTTCTGGGGTGTTCTGGGAGCGTACCGGTACTGTGTACCTGTACTCTAAACCTTCTGGAGTTCGAAGTACCGGTACGCAGTACCGGAATGGTATAGTACCGGTACTGTGTACCGGTACTGTTTTCTGCTCCGGACCAGTCTTGGTAGAATAGGCATAACTTTTGATCCAACCATTGGATTGAGCTGCAATGTTGACACAATATAGAAGACATCCAGATCTACAACTTTAATGTTTTGAACTTTTTCAGATTCGAAGCGGATCATGGTCAAAATGGAGGAATACCGAGTCTCTGTTTCCAGATGGTGTGGCTGCTGGTGCTTTTGTTCCCAAACACCAATACCTCCTTGATTTCTTCACTTTTAAGCCTCCAAATCTTCATTTAATGTGTCCATGCCCTCACCACACATCCATCATAGTTGCAAGGTCCTAAAATCAATCATTTAAGCTATAAAAACTTGCAACAACGAAAATTCAACATTATTCATAAAATCGGCTAACTCTAAGTACTTAGATGCAAAAGTTGAGTTAAAATGCATGTAATGAGGCCTTGAAATATACAATATTTTGTGCTCATCAATGGGTGGCCGTTGACCGGGTATCGTAGAGTGGGTAGATGTGTTTCTTACTCCGTGTGTGTTTGAAGGTTCCCTACCACTCGTCGTGGGGTTGGTGCCTTGCAAGGACCAAACCAGTATTCGCTTACGTGGTATCAAGCCTGAGGGTTAGTATACTATTCCTGGGTTGGATCGTCCCTGCCGATGCGCTGGTATACGCCATTCCTGAAGTTGTGTATCCTTGCGAGGATTGAGTGTGTGTGTGTGGGCCAGGATATTCTCAATGTGTGTATTCATGCGAAGTCTTACTTCCTACCTTAGATACATATACAAATGTGGGCGAAATGGTTTGTTGTGGAAATGGTTTAATGTTGGAATGGTTTATTGTTTGGAAATTGGTTTTACTTCTTCGTTCTATATATTGATATTGCGTAAACTTGGGATCGGATGAACTGTCATTGTTTTTTTTCAAAATTCATATATGATATTTGTAAAATGAGACCGACGGGTTTTATATGTTTTCTAAACCTTGTTCGAGGTTGGGAGGATTTTCCTACAGAGCTTAGTGCTCACCCCCTACAAACAATATTTATTTTCAGATTTCGGTTTAGAGGAAGAGCTCGGAGTTGATGAGTAGGTAGCTTAGGAAGCTCAATTGGATGGAAGCATGGATCCGGAGGGGAATGTCTAGAGTTGATCTCTTTATGTCCTAGACTAGGAGATGCATTTTGAGACAATGTATGGATGATCTTTTTTTTATTCCGCTGCAAGATAAAATTTGATTTTTGGATGTAATGGTCATGGTTTGACATATTCTTTTGGATTATGTTGTAGATATTATGTATGATGAATGAAATTTTCTTTATTTGTGGATGTTATTAGTTGCTCTCATGATGTGAATGGTTTAGATAGTAATGTCGTAAAATGTGGATTTTGGGGCGTTGTAAGAAACACACCAATTTTCATGGTTCGAATCCAAGATGTGGAATGGAGTGTAACAAGCCCTTGTATCTATCCCAACACTGATAGAACTGCTCATTTTGTTTTTTCGAAAAATTTTGAATTTGTTTCTTCAGAGAAGTCGTCTTGGGCATGGGAACAAATTTATTTAGAAATTCAGATAACATTTGTGCCCAAGAACTTATCGAGCAGGGTTTCAACGAGTTCAACCAAGTTTTTGCTTTGTCCTTAAGGGAGAAGGGAAATAATTTCATGCGTGTCATGTCCTCCATGGCATGATTTGTAATGAATGTTCCAACTATTTCCTTAAATTCCTTTATGTGTAGGTAAAGATTTTCTCGTTCTACTCCATGGAATTGAGGAAGTAATTGTGACATACCCGGTTTAACTAGGAAGCCATGCGCTTGCACGGGTAGAAGTATGCATAAGGGGGTGGTGCTTCGAGTAGGTTGGAGATAATCTCGCATTGATCTCGATGGAGGATCACTAGGGAGATTATTTCCTTCATTTGTCGGAGGGGGAAAATGCATTCGGGGGTTTGGCACTCAAGGGTTTTGCACTCCCGCGCCCCTTGGATTATTGGCACTATCATCCCCAAAATTGTCTCCGGCATCCTCAGGTGGGCCTCGGTCTATATTCATTATTGGTCCTAGGGCACGTCTCACTACTCTATTTTCACTATCACATCCCCACAAGCAAAAAACTACTTACAATTTCAAAAACAAAAAGTATACACAAATATGTACAAAGGAGCAACGTACATCGGCCTGTGATGAGAATCACGGGAATTACCTCCGTTGTCCCCAAATCACCTTCAAATTTGACGCTTAGCCTTCCCCGACAACAATGCCAAAAATGCTTGATCGTTTTCCCTAATCTCCAACTCTCGAACCCGAAGTATGTGTATATATGGCTTTGGATGATTGGTGAGTGTCACTCTCCCTCGAGTTCGATGCAAGAAATGGGAAAAATCGTGTGTGGAAGAACAAAAATGTGTGTGTGTGTGTGTGTGTGTGCAAAAGTGCTCCCCAAGCGTAGAGAGACTTGCAATGTCGTGTTTTACTTGGAATGGGTATTCCAAGGTCGTCTCGTCAAGGAAGGAAAGGTCAAATTCTTTTGAAGGGTGATTTGTAAAGAAATGAAAATTGAAAAATCTTGTGGTTTGTGTTTTGGTGAGTTGTGTTTTGAGAAATATGCAAGGAAGCAAGGTTGGCTAATCTATAGAGGTCATTCCAATGGGAATGTCAAATCGACTCACTCCATTCAACCAATGGTGTCTTGGTGTTCGATTGATTGTAGGAAGTGAGGGACTAATGTGGTTGTGTTGGACAAAAGTATACCCCGTGACAAGTCTATAGTGTATCAAGAGCCCACAACCACGTCCGCACTCAACCTAGTCAAACCAAAGACTTTAAACTACGAGGAAGAATGAAAGAGAGTTGATTTCACATACCCAAGAAGAAATTCCTCTTGGATTAGCCAACTAAAAGTTTAGCTACTCATAATAAAGGCAAGAACAAACTTGATGTAAAGAAACATGGTAGTGAAAGCAACTATGAAACTTATATTAATGTGAGAAAATGTTTAAACTACAAGAGCAAAGTCAATCATACCCAAAATGCAAAGCTTGAAGATAAAATACCCAAATGTAGAAATGAAAATACAAGAACACTTAGCTAAGCTTGATTACAACTTGAATAAAAGAGATTATAGTGTAAGAGGGAAAGATTACAAGTAAAATAGAGCTTACTACAATGAAAATGGTGAAGGAAATGTAAAAACTCAACTTCTCTCTCTAAAACTTCATCTTTAACCTTGGAACTTCACTCTCTAAAAGCATATGAAATCTGAATAATGGTGTAAGAACTCCCCAATTTTCGTCCATGTCCTCTCCCTTAGATGTGTGACTAAATTGAAATGATTGGAGAGAGGTTGTCCACTTAAACAAGCAATTTTAGTCCAAGGATGGCCCTCCCATGCTTTTCCAACCACCCCTCTTCTTTCTCTTACTTCTCCCCTCTCTCCTACTTTGAATTTGATTTTAGGGGTTAGGAGAGCATCATGGGGTGTCAAACATTTCAGGGTATGGCTTAGAGGACAAGAGGTGGGCCCCCGGAGTAGGTGGAGTCGTGTGAAGAAGTGTTTGGTAGATTTGGACATGTTCTACCAGTAGAACATAGAAAACCTACCGGTAGGTTTTTTCCAGTAAGCTTTTCTACCGGTAGGTTTCTTGCATGGCAGAGGTAGAAAATTTCCAAAGACCTTTTTCTACCGGTAGGTCTTGAGTCTTCTACCAGTAGGTCTTGAATGACTTCTACCGGTAGGTCTTGAATGTCTTCTACTAATTGATGTTGTCCTGCCTTGGAATTTTTTTGGTTCCTTGAGGTCCCGAGCCATCCGTTAAGCGGTCGCTTCTTCCCCATTGACATTGAGCACTTGATGGGATGCTTTATACATGACCTTACCCGCTCTTTACCTACAATCACACAAATCTTCATTAATTGTAAATTTGATGTCATTTCCCCCAAATTTCACCACAAAACAAGTAAAATGGGTACAATATGATGTGCAATATTCTATACTCATCAGTATATCCCAGTGGGGGTGAGATGGTTGTCTGACACTTGTAGTGGATTGTTGTTTGTGAGAGCAATCACTATTATTCACAAAAATTCGAGGCTGTGGGGTGGTATACCTTTCCTGGGAAAGATTCGTCAATGTTATGGGAGACGGTATACGTTATTCCTAAAGTTGTTTGTGATGTGCCCCGCGGGGAATGATTGAGATTGTGTGTTTATGATGAGTGAATGAGGTAGAATCATCGTGTAGATTCTTGAGAAGAAGCCAACATACATGAGAATATGGAATGATGCTACTGAGTTATTAATTGATTTCTTTAATTCTGGTATATTTTTTCCTGTCATTGATTTATTGTATTCCGTACACTTAAGATCATTATAAATATCATTGTTTTACTTTCAAAATGATATCTATATTATTTTCCAAAAGAGACTTGACTCATTTTTATTGTTTTAAAACTTTGTTTGGATTTGACAGGGATTTTCTATGGGCTTTTGTTCACCCTCTACAATACATTTATAGATTTTGGCAGAGAGTAGGATGTCGAATTAGATGAGCAAGTCGGTCTCGAGACTGAAGATGATCAATATGACGATCCTGATGTGGAGGCTTAGAGATGTTTCGTTTTAATTTAAATTATTTTATTTCAAAAATTTCTATAAAACAATGTTTCAGTTAGTTTTAATTATTCCGTTGGTAGATACTATTTGGTTTTGAATTGTAAGTTAGATAAGTTGTAATGTTTTATTGACCTTAGTATTTATTCTTTATCAGATGGATAAATGGTTTATTATTTTAAATAGTTATTTTTAGTTACTCTCGTGGTTGAATGGTTTGTAGATAGTAATATCTTCTAAGGTGGATTTTGGAGTGTTACAATAGTATAATCTAAAAGGAGGGTGCAATGAAATTTCAGAAGATGCATGGGGTGTCATTGAATATATGCATAACTACAGGGGGTGTGGATGAAGTTTACCCATTTTTTTATTAGTAGATTTATCTTGTACAATATTTTTAGTTAATATATATTCTTTTTTTCATATATTTAATTAAAATTTTTGTCATCTAAATTTTCACCTGCAATGTACATGGCGCATTCTTAGTTACTTACAGAAATCTACTATTTGGGAAAACTTTTGTTTTCAACTTTTATCCTTTATTAACAGTATAAAAACAATATTCTCCTTGATCTAATACGCACAGTGACCGAAAGATTTTAATTCTTGGAATAGTATTCACTGATTTAATGTTTGAACTCTGACTCTATAGATTTGGAGAATAAATATGACCCTTTTAAGAGCCCAGCAACAGAAACCATCGGGTGCCTTTTTAATTGATCTTCGCATTTCACCGAGTAACGTCAACATCTCATGTAAAACATGTGCTAATAATGTGACGCCCCTAAAACCGGGGGTCCTTTGTTAACCCGTTGATCGCCTATCAACCCGCGGAAATACCCGTGAGTGCCGCATAAACCGACACCACGACACAACAATAAAAGGTTTGGGCAGAATCTCCCTTGTGTCGGGAACTCCCAAACGCATAACCTGTGTACATTTAAATTGCATGACCCATATGAGGTCCAATATACATCAATTTATACTCCATTATTGTCCATTTGCATCATTTGTATAAAGGGACACCAAGCCCAGAAGCATAGGAAAACATTCTTAAAATTTCAGCTTTTTGGAAAACCTACCGGAAGGTTTTGCCCACTAGAAAAGTCCTTTCGGAAGGCTTTGTCAAACCTTTTGGAAGGTTTTGCCCACTGAAAAATTTCTCTCGGAAGACCTTCCGGAAGGTTTTGTCTTCTGTAAAATTTCTTCCCGAAGGTTCTGCCAAACCTTCCGGAAGGTTTTCTCTGTTTTCCTACGGCTCCTTCCTTTTTCAATTCCAATCCATTCCAAACTCATTCAAAATCAACCCAACACATGTATAATGAAGCTTTTCATATAAAACATGGTCTATAAGGTCTATTACAATCACTTTCAAATATTTACATGCCCCAAAATCAAATTTCACAAAGTTTTACAAAAACTCTAAGTTAAAGCCACATTTCAGCTTTTCTTCATCCTTGAGGCCCCGAGTGCAAGCCATCCGCCGATGTATTACCCGCACCTGAAATGTTTTTCCCATATGGGGTGAGCCGCTCAATAGAGTATCTCCTACAGAGGTTACTCCCCAACCTAAGTGCATATAAAATATGTAACGCCCCAAAAATCGGGGGTCCTTAATTTAACAAAATTCGGGCAGAGTCTCCTTTGTACGAGGAGTTCTACCCAAAACACAACATGTGCAATTATACAACATTGACCACACCGGGTCCATTTATGCATAAATATTGACCACACCGGGTCCATTTAGAAGTAAACATTGATCACACCAGGTCCATTTATCCATACTCATATAACTGACTTGATCTGAAATGTGTACACCCAAGTGCAGGCGGTCAAGCTGTAGTAATAATCCGGTATGAGTTCGGAGTCGAATCCATAGGGAACTTATGTTGGTGTTTTTGAGATAAGCAGTGGTGGAGACCTATCGTTTGTGACCTTTGCAATTTGTTGAGAGAGGTGAGATTTCCTGGACAGAATATAAGATTCTTTCCAAGAGAATTTTCTTAACAAAACAGGAGATAAATGCTAATGAAAAAGGGTCACTCTTTAGTTCAAGGATCTGGACATGTAGTTAATTATCCGGTTTATTATACTTGTGCTTGATAACTCAATTAACTCCGGTGTCAACAGCAAGTTAATCGGAAGATAAAGATGGACTGTGAGAATTAAGAACATGATTCCGATGTCTATCTAGAAGTTTACAAGAATTGTCTGTGCCGAGACTTAACCCGTCTACAAACAAGTAAGTGTTTCAACAAGACATCCAATTATGATATTAATGTTCCATTCTTTAAATGAAGCTCAATAAGGGGGAGGATTGAAGGGTAGTCCTGAAGATCTAGCCGGGGTGCTTGCCTTGAACCGATGAGTCTTTCTATGCAAGAGTCATCCATGTCATAGAAAGAACCCACGATTATACAAAGTACCTTAGCTTTGCTAGATGCAATCAATCATCCAATAAACAAAGAGAAATAAACGTTAAGCATTAGAACAGAGCACAAATATAATTTCCAGATAACTTATACATGCCCTTCTCCTCTTACTAAAGAGTGAATGAGAAACTACTTACTCTTCATGGTTTTGGTAAAGCTAGAAAAGTGAGTGATGCTCATCCCTCCAAGTAGAAGACTTAAAAGATAAAATAACAATGACCAAGGAGCCAATCTTTAACAAAGATTGAGTGAATCACGTTCCACCCTTCACGGCTTTGGTAAAGCTCTAGAAAAGTGGATGAGTTTCACTCCTCTAAGAAAGAAAGAAGCTCAAGCAATGGAAGTGAAGTACATAAACAATAAAAGTAGAAGAAAGCTAGTCACATTTGGAGGGTGGCTTCCTCAACTAAGAAATGGAGGGTTGCTTCCTCAACCAAAAGATGAACTAATTCTCTTCTATACATGTAAATGAAAGCATAAACATAAAACTACTCTTATAACAAACAAGGAGATGTTGGACTAAAGCCAAACTAATCTCTAAAATAAAGACTTCATACAAGCAAAACATAAGCTTAAATCTACAATGTGAGTGGGAGTCTAAGCCTCCATCAACCCTTTTACTTGGCTCCCTTAGCTATCCAACAAGGGGAGTATTTATAGGCAAGAGGAGGAGACAAGAGGAGGTAAAGGAATAGTGTATGCCGCCCAAGTCCAAGTGAAAAGCCAACAACTCTGCTGCCAGTCTGTGGAGAACATTCGAACGTTAGTTGGCGTTTGAACGTTGTTTCTATTTTTGCACTAAGGTCGTTCGAACGTTGATTGTCGTTCGAACGTTTCTTCTGTTTTTGCACTAAGGGCATTCGAACGCCAGATGTGTTCTGACCCTTTCACTCAAGTGATATGTTGGTCTTCTGTGTAGTTCAGTTCCAACTCTATGCAGTAGTCTGGTTTTCAATCAAATCAAGTGCACGTTCGAACGTGAGTTGGCGTTCGAACGTGACACTCAAGTGCCTCAGAGCTTCAGTCTTCTTTCCTAACTGCAACACGCCTTTTCTTAGCAGTTGAGTCTGCTGCAGTGCAATGTGGACGTTCGAACGTGAGTTGGTGTTCGAACGTTCTGGCTGTGCTCCAAGCTTTTCCAATTTTGGGCTCTAATGTGCTGGTGTTGCATCCAAGTGTGGTACTTGTTGTTCTTGAGTCCTTGTTTAGTTTAGGGCCTGAAATGGCATCACTTAAACTCCATTAAAGTACAATTAGTCTTAAAATGGCATAGTAACATGCTAACTTTAAGTGCTAATCACACTCCCCAACCTAAATATTGCTAGTCTCTAGTAATACAAAAAACAAATCTACTTCTAATGCCATTTTCGTAGGTCATCCGGTTGCATTTAGCTTATGCAACAAGTCATTCAACCACTAGGTTTACCCTAGGGGACGAGTGTTGTCTCATGAGGGTTTCCAGGGAAGCTACCCACAAAATTCAATCGAACAAGTGTGTATGTGAGATTGCTAATTAAAGTAAATTAGCATCATGGTCGTTGAGGCACCCAACTCTCAATTTTGACTTATATCCCGCATGTAGTAGGAATGATCATTCACGCCACAGGAATTGTTACATAACAAACACTCCCTTTTTCCACCTTCCATGGATAGCTTCGATTCCACAAACCTCTCGTAGAATGCTCTCAGCAAAAGTTCGCTTCGATTATAGTGACTTGTTGCTCACAGATCATGTGATTAGAGGGTGGCCAATCGACAAATCACATGCACAATTAGGAAAGGAGTGAAATTTTAAGGAAGCAACTACTTATGTTTGGCATAATCTCATGAAAGAATATTGACGCAATTTAAAGAAATGCTATTTACCATATCCCAATTTTGATTAACAATACATGCATGTAACAGACTTGAGATCAACTAGGCCTTTTCATAGGTTGTAGCGTGGCCAGAGGTCAGTGGCTAACGAAACGACGTCAGAGATTTTCAAAAGCTATCTTCTGTTTATGTAGTGTAGCACACATTTTTCTAACTTTTTGATATTTTGCCTAGAGATGACATTTCTTTCTTTCATTTTTCTCATTTTTCACTTTCTTGGCAATTTCTTGCCTTTTTGCTTCTTTTCTGTTTTCAATTGTTCTCATTGATTCTTCTTGTCATCGAAAAGTAGCCTCCACAGTCTTCCCCATTTCCTTGCATTTCTGTGTCATATTGATTTATAAGAGGGTGTAAGAAAATTAGATAGCAATGGTGTGTCCAGTATGTTTTCTTGTGGCTTGGTAATCATTTGGGTTTATCAAAGAAGAAATCATACATTGAGGGCTCAAACATGGCTGACTAGGGAAATAATTTTGTAAAAGAAATGGCTAAGGCTCAATATCAATTCAAAGATGGCCTAAAATCATTTCTCAAGTATGTGCACATGTATGTGTAGTATGTGAATGTTTCCTGTGGGATATGTCAATAGATCGCTTTTAATTGCGTCAATCAAAGCAAGATTAATGAGACTATTCAAAAATTGAGAGTGAAAGACATTACTTGAGTAAACATCGATTGTCTCTCGAAAGCATCGTAAGGCTCGAGGCTCACCATGGTATTCTTTGTTATCTCCACTAGTTATGTCGGGTATTCCAGGGGATGTCGGTTATATACCGATTCCATTTTCGAGTCAGATCATCCTATACTTTGAAAATAACAGATATCGATGCACATTTGATAATTTAAGCATAGAAATAATACCAATTGTCCAAGAGATGTGGTTTTAAGTTTTGGTTGATAAGTTGAGGTGTCAAACCGATCATGTGCGTATTTAAGCTAAATCTACATATGCATTAAAACAAAGTGATAAATGGAACCATTCATTTCTCAAAATATCATCTTTTAATTTCAACGGTTCGATTCATTCACAATCACACAAAAACTTACAACTATCAAATAAGGAATTCATAAAAAGAAGCACTTTAAACAAACATAAAAAACAAGAACAAGAACAGGGATAGGGATCTCTCTCTCTCTCTCGCTCTCCTCCAGGTCTGCTAGCTCCACCTCTCAGAAGTCCAAGGATCTCCTCCTGCTGTCGTAGAATCCTGTCTTGGTTGGCCTCGATGCCAATCATAATGTCTCTCAGTGATCTCCGACTACTGGTGCTGGGACCTGCCTCCTGTGGCTGATCTCTCTCTCTCATCCATCTCATCAAGCTCCTCTTGTACCTAATCCACTCCGTGGGCAGGGGGCTCTTCTTGTCTTGCCGCTGGGCCGCCACTATGACCTTGGCTCCTCCTGAAGGATGCCTTGTTCAATGGCCCCATCGGCTTTTGGATTTCCATCTCAAGCCTCACCTTGATCCCATTTTTCGTGCACATTTCAGTCACCAAAGTAGCAACAGGGAGTGCACTCCTCTTAACATCACACCCCTTCTTCATTTCATTCAGGATGAGAGAGGGGAGGTCGATGCTATGTCCTTTGCCAATTGCATAAAGTAGATGGGCCATGTCGGGTAAAATCTCACTCCTTCGTCCTATGGGAGCGAGATTAGACACCGCAATTAAGTTTAGCATCTTGTATTTATCGGTGAGCTCCCCCTGTTTTAAAAACCTCCGCCTATCCCATGAAAAATCAGTCATCCCTGTCAATTCTCTCCCAACCCTATTCAACAGTTCATTCTTCCTTGGAGGGTATGTCGGGTTTTGTACCCGAAGCACTTCTTGCCTTATTTCCTTAATATACTCTTCACTCACATCAATGTGGGCTCCCCTCACGTATGTTCGGATTGCGCCGTTGATGATCTCGGCGTTGGAGTAAAACTCCCGCACCAAGTCAACAACGGCAACTCCCCCGTTTCGTAAAAACCACACCCAATTCCTCCTCGTACTTCTACCACCTCCTCGACGAAGTTGGGCTCCTGGGTGTTTGGGTTGCGCCTGGAAGGAAGCTTGACTCTTGGCATGGTGGTTTCGATTTTTGAGTTTTGAGGGATTTGAAATCTTGAATTTCTTTGTGAAAATGGAGGTTCTTGATATGGGAATGGTCTTGGGAGGGTTGATTTTAGGTAAAAAAATGGAGAGTGGTAAGCGTTTTGGGTGCTGGGTAGTGAAGAGTCTCCAAGGGTTTTTTGGGTTTTTGGAGGGGTTTGGAGGGTTTTGAAATGAAGAAGACGAACCAGGCTTTTATAGCCTGAGTCGTGATGTTCGAACGTTGGTGACGTTCGAACATGTGTAGAAGGAATTTAAACAGATCATTCAAACGTGGTTTGGCGTTCGAACGTGGTGAGTTCTCAGTACTTTTGAGTTCTGTCAGAGGCCAAAGTACTGTAGGTTCTCTTCGTTCGAACGTTCTATTGGCGTTCGAACGTTAATCTCGTTCGAACGGTCTATTGGCGTTCGAACGGACTGAGCTCCCAGTACTTTTAAGTTCCATCAGAAGCTTCATCAGACGCTGAGTACTGTAAGCAGATGACGTTCGAACGTCACCTGGCGTTCGAACGTTGAACCAAAAATTAAAATTTTTCTCTACTACACTATACACAATCAAAGAAGGCCAAACACAAAATTTTAAATCAAAAAACTATGGCGTCTCAGGATAAGCCCCTACCCACGCTTTATGTTCGTATTTTGGGACATTCCTTACTCGGCCCATATTTTCATTTCAGTCAAAAGAGTTTATACAAAAAGATTTTTACACTTTTTATAAAAAAATCGGACCATTGGCTTTCATTCCCCCAACAAAAGTACACATTCCTACAGAAAATTACCTAATCTGAGTCTCCCTCTGTGTCTGTGTAGAACGGACAACCAGTAACTCTCCCAACTTCCTCTCTCACAAACCGGTTAAGCAAAGTACCGGAATAGCATGGCGTATCAGGGTAATCCTTACTCAGCCCATTCACTATCCAGTCTAATCGATCGACTGCGCGACCGGAGATTGGTTCAGAACACTGGTTGTATCTTTTCTCATGAAAGACTCTGCCACACTGTTTACAAGCACCAAGTCTTTTGGCACGACGGCGTTTGGCAAAGCTACTTCTGCCACATAGGGGTTTTGCTTATTTTTCTTGGATTTCAGCCTTCCTTACTAGTCTTGCTTTTTCATGATTACAATATGCACATCAGATGGAAAAGTGCGTAGAACTCCTAGACTAAACCAAAAAAGTTTAACATCCATGATTTTTAAGCTTTAAGACTCACTATCTGGTTCTTTAACGTCTGCTAGTCACAAAGACGATTAAAGCTGACTCACAAACATAATCATCAATTTGTACAAGACAAGATATATAAAATGATCAGAACAACAACAACAATAACAGCAAATTTTTTTTAAAATTTACGGGCAAATATGAACTGTATTCTTACACCCCCCAACCTAAACTGAACATTGTCCCCAATGTTTCAAATTTACCAGTTCACGGATCTTGGAGATGAGGTTGAATGGTAGAGATCTGTTCATCTGCTGAGACCTACAAATAAAAATACACAAATTACTCGTCTGTGCGCAGATCTGGGTTTCGAGTAGGCTGAAAATCCTTGTGTATGAGTGCGAACAAGAGAAGAACACCCATGAGCAAATACAAGATTAAAATGCACAACATGAAGCAAAAGATTGTGTTTGTAGAGTGTGTGGTCATGGGTTGTTTCTCGGATAACAGAGAAAAACGAAGAAGAAAATGAAGAACATAAATAGAAGAAAAGAAAAAGAAGAAGAAGAAAATTGGGGGGGGGGGGCAACAGCGGCGGCTGGGAGAAAAAGTGGGTGCCTTATAAAGGCAGCCCAGTGGGTCGGGTTGGGTTAGATTTTTCCTGACCCGATCCACTTAAGTGTCGGCAGGCACGATTCTCGGAGGAGTATTCTGGTTCTATTAAAAGAATGGTTTCCACATTTTTAACAAAATCCTCCAAAAATGGTTTCAACCGCTGACCATTAACAGTAAAGATATTACTGTTTGATGGATTTTCCACTTCAACTGCTCCATGTCCAAACACATTTTTGACAATGTAAGGCCCAGTCCATCTTGACTTCAATTTACCAGGAAAGAGGCGGAGTCTTGAATTAAATAACAAGACTTTTTGAGAAAGCTCAAAAGACTTCCGCACAATATTTTTGTCATGAAAAATTTTCATCCTGGTTTTAGCAATCTTAGCATTTTCATATGCTTCATTTCTCAATTCCTCCAATTCATTTATCTGAAGTTTCCTTGCTAGTCCAGCCCTGTCCAAGTTAAAATTCATTGCTTTAATGGCCCAGTATACCCTATGTTCCAATTCTACATGCAAGTGACATGGTTTTCCATAGACTAATCGATAAGGAGACATGCCTAAAATTGTTTTAAAAGCAGTACGGTACGCCCAAAGTGCATCAGTTAGTCTTAACGACCAATCTTTGCGGTCTGGATTCACCATTTTTTACAAAATTAATTTGATCTCCCGATTAGCCAACTCAGCTTGTCCACTGGTCTATGGATGATAAGGGGTTGCAATTTTGTGAAAAATTAAGTATTTTGTCATCAAATTCCAAAAGGGACGATTGCTTATCACTGTTTGGTGATCATTGTTTCGGCATGGAATTGCTTCAACCCATTTGGATACATAGTCTACAGCCACTAAAATGTACAGATAGCCAAAGGAAGGAGGAAATGGTCCCATAAAATCGATGCCCCAACAGTAAAAAATTTCAATTACCAGAATGGGGTTTAAGGGCATCATATTTCTTTTAGAAATGCTTCCCAACCTTTGGCATCTATCACAAGTTAAACAAAAGGCATGGACATCTTTGAAAAGTGTGGGCTAGTAAAATCCACACTGCAATATTTTTGCAGCGGTTTTTCTTGATGAAAAATGGCCACCGCATGCTTCAGAATGACAAAATTTTATTACCTGGCTGCTTTCATGAGCGGGGATGCAACGTCTTATGATTTGATCCTTATAGTACTTGAATACATAGGGATCCTCCCAAAAGAAGTTACGAACCTTCCTCAGAAATTTCTTTTTGTCCATCATGGTAAATGATGGAGGGAAGGTACCAGTAGCAAGATAGTTAGCAATATCTGCGTACCATAGTATCTCATCAATCATGAATAGTTGTTCATCGGGGAATTTTTCATTGATTGGCAGTCCATCCTCACAAAATTCATATGTTAATCTAGACAGATGGTCTGCCACCACATTCTCAACACCTTTATTGTCCTTGATGACAAGATCAAACTCTTGGAGCAAAAGTATCCATCTCAAGAGTCTTGGCTTGGCGTCCTTTTTTGTGAGCAAGAATTTTAGGGCTGCATGGTCAGTGAATACAGTAACAGAAGAACCAACAAGATAAGAACGAAAATTTTCTAGTGCAAAAACTACAGCAAGCAATTCTTTTTCAGTTGTTGAATAATTCATTTGGGCATCATTCAAAGTTTTGCTTGCATAGTAAATCACATGGGGTCTCTTATCTTTTCTTTATCCCAATACAACACCTACAACATAGTCACTTGTGTCACATATTAGTTCAAAGGGTAGATTCCAGTCAGGGGGTTGCATTATTGGGGCAGAAATTAACATATCTTTTAACTTATCAAAGGCTTTCTGGCATGCTTCATTCCAATTAAAGATTACATCCTGAATTAGAAGGTGCACATGGGTTTTGCTATGGTGCTGAAATCTTTTATGAATCTCCTGTAGAAACCTGCATGCCCTAAGAATGATCGGACATCCTTTACAGTTTTAGGGGCAGACAAATTTCCAATCAGATCTATTTTTGCCTTGTCAACTTTCATGCCTTCAGACGACACAATGTGACCAAAGACAATGCCTTGTGTTACCATAAAATGGCATTTTTCCCAATTGAGCACTAGATTGGCTTCCTTACATCTGGTTAGCACTTTCTCTAGATTGGTCAGACACAAATCAAAGGAATCACCATATACAGAGAAATCATCCATGAATACTTCCAAAAAATTTTCAACCATATCGCTGAACAAACTTAGCATACATCTTTGGAATGTTGCAGGACCGTTACAAAGTCCAAATGACATCCTTTTGAATGCAAAGGTGCCAAAGGGGCATGTGAAGGTTGTTTTCTCCTAATCATCTAGTGCTATCTCAATTCTTTCTAGGACTTGGTCAAGAAATGGAAGAGGAAAATGATCTTTTCTAGTGACCAAATTAAGTTTTCGATAATCAATGCACATTCGCCATCCTGTGACAACTCGAGTTGGTACTAGTTCATTTGCATCATTTTTTACCACTGTGACCCCAGATTTTTTTGGCACAACTTGGGTTGGACTAACCCACTTGCTATCAGAGATGGGGAAGATTATCCCCGCATTTAAAAGCTTGAGTACCTCAGTTCTCACTACTTCCTTCATGTGAGGGTTTAGTCGTCGCTGCATTTGACGAGAGGGTTTTGAATCCTCTTCAAGGTATATAGCATGATTGCAGATTAACGAGCTTATACCTTTCAAGTCAGCGATGGTCCATCCAATGGTGCTTTTATGGCTTTGAAGAACTCCAATCAATTTAGACTCTTGCAAGTCCGTGAGCTTAGATGAAATTACCACTGGGTATGATTCGTCCTTTCCTAAGAATGCATATTTGAGGTCAGATGGGAGAGGTTTCAATTCAGGCTTTGGTGGCCTAGCACTTGATGAGATTGGCTTTGTGCCACTTGATGAAATCTCTTCGAATTTGGGGGCCCATGTCTCAACAGCATGAGCAGGGCAACTTGGTGGATTTGGGTCATTATCTGTTGTTTCAGATGAGATGAGCTCTAACAGAGAAGATTCAGTAGGGTCCTCACAGAATGTGTCATTCAGATGTTCCTGTATCAAAGATTCAATGGAGTTTATTTCCCTTTCTTCATTTTCTTCTTCTGGATGCTTAGCAATATTGAAAATGTTCAATTCGAGAGTCATATTCCCAAAGGTTAATTTCATGACTCCATTCTTGCAATTGATTAGTGCATTGGAAGTTGCTAGAAATGGTCGACCAAGAATAACGGGAATTTGGTTCTCATAATGTATTGTTGGCTGAGTATCCAGAACAATGAAGTCAACAGGGAAGGCAAAATTGTCCACTTGGACAAGCACATCTTCAACAATGCCTCTAGGAGTTTTGACAGATCTGTCAGCCAACTAGAGTGTGACACAAGTGGGTTTGAGTTCACCCAAACCCAACTGCTGATAGACAGAGTAGGGTAACAAGTTAACACTGACTCCAAGGTCTAACAGTGCTTGTTCAATCCTGAAGTTTCCAATAATACACGACACAGTCGGACACCCTGGGTCTTTGTATTTTGGAAGGGTTTTATGTTGAAGAAGGGCACTGGCTTGTTCTGTTAGGAAGGCTCTTTTTTGAACATTCTGACCTCTCTTGACTGTGCACAAGTCTTTTAGAAACTTGACATAAGACGGGACTTGTTTGATTGCGTCCAGAAGTGGGATGTTGATATTTACTTGCTTAAAAAGCTCGTAAATTTCAGCCTGATTTTTCAACTTCTGTTTGGTTTTGAGTCTATGAGGAAAAGGAGTGGGAACGGAATAAGAAGGTTCTTTTTCCTCAAAAGGTTCTGGCTCTTGTTCAATCATAGGCTCAGGTTCTTCTTCAAGTTCAGTCTCAACTGGTTCAGGTTCAGATGATGGGTTGACTGGGATTGACTCAGGTTTTGACTTTGGAATGAGCATGTCTCTGATGGTCTTTTCAATCACCTTGCCACTTCTTAGTGTAGTGACAACTTGGGCTTGGTCTTGTGTGTTTCCTGTTGTTGAAGGGTTCCCTACATGGATTTGGCCTTGTGGTTGCTTTGGTTGGGCAGGAAACTTGTCCTTTTCATGTGTAACCATGGATTAGGTCAACTTTTGGATGTGGCTTTTAAGATCCTCGAAAGATTGGGTGGTGTGCGTTTTGAAATCAGTGAAAGTCTATGTGGAATTATTGTTATAGTTCATTTGGCTTTGCATGAACTGATTCAGGGTGTCCTCAAGACTCCTCTTTTGTGGTGATTGGTATGGTTGATATGCGGGAGGTCCTTGAGGTGGTGGGTATGAGCCTTGTTGTTGGTTCATGGGTATTGGTTGTGTGTTCTTCAAACTGAAGTTAGGGTGGTTTCGCCACCCTGGATTGTATGTTTCAGAATATGGGTTGGAGTAAGGTTTGTTGAAGTTGGAAACTGCAAGTGTCTGTTCCAACAAGACCTCTTTGAATGCTGGGATGGTGGGACACTCCCCAGTAGGGTGTCCTGTTAGCGCACAGATTCCACACACTTGTTCTGTGGAAGAGCTAACATCAACTTGATGGACTTTCTTCATCTCTAAAGCTTCAAGCTTTCGAGACAACGTAGACATTTTTGCTCTCAAGTCATCATCCTCTCTCAAGACATATTTACCTCCTTGGGAAGTAGGTGGTCTGGCTTCTTCAGTGGTAGGGGAGGTTGAGTCCCACATCTGAGAACTGTCAGATATGGTGTCAAAGAAATTGAATGTCTCCTCTGGACTTTTTCCCATAAATTCTCCTTGGGCCATCATTTCGACAAACTGACGTAGTCTAGAGGGTAAGGAGTCATAGAAAAATCCTACCAAAGTCCAATTCTCAAAAGCGTGATGTGGACAGGATTGGAGTAGATCTTTGAATCTCTCCCAACTTTGATAAAAAGTTTCTCCGTCTTTAACCGCAAAATTCATGATTTGCCTTTTTAATGCATTCGTGCGGTGCAAAGGAAAAAAATTTCTAAAAAATTCATTTTACAATGCCTGCCAGTTAGGTATGAAAAAGCTTTCAAAGAATTTAGCCATTGTTTGACTCTATCTCTTAAAGAGAAAGAAAATAGTTTCATTTTGGCTAGTTCAGAATTATCTTGAAAAGTTCCACACACTTCCTCAAAATCTTTTATATGCAGATATGGATTCTCTGCATCTAATCATGAAACACGGGTAGTAACTGCACTGTCCCCGGCTTTACAGTAAAGGGGGGAGCATTTTCAGGAAATATAAAACAAGAGGGGACACTATTTCTTGTGGGATTTAAGTAATCCCGCAAAGTTCGATTGTTAGGCACTTCCTCCTCTCTCATAGGGACTTCTCCATTTCTTTCATTATTTGTCATATTACTCTCACAAGAGTCTGCTACTGATCTAGGTGAATTTGGTTCAGATTGGTTCACAGACTCACAAGATTCTGCCGGCAAATTTTGATAGTGAGGAGTGTCATCAGTCATAAAGAAAATAAAACAAAGTTATTTACAGTAAACCAAAGAATTTATACAAAGATGAAGGTCTTTTTACCTTTTACCTTAAAACAACTTTCAAAGATCCCCGGTAACGGTGCCAAAAACTTGACTTGATCCGAAATGTGTACACCCAAGTGCAGGCGGTCAAGCTGTAGTAATAATCCGGTATGAGTCCGGAGTCGAATCCACATGGAACTTATGTTGGTGTTTTTGAGATAAGCAGTGGTGGAGACCTATCGTTTGTGACCTTTGCGATTTGTTGAGAGAGGTGAGATTTCCTGGACAGATTATAAGATTATTTCCAAGAGAATTTTCTTAACAAAATAGGAGATAAATGCTAATGAAAAAGGGTCACTCTTTAGTTTAAGGATCTGGACATGTAGTTAATTATCCGGTTTATTATACTTGTGCTTGATAACTCAATTAACTCCCATGCCAACAGCAAGTTAATCGGAAGATAAAGATGGACTGTGAGAATTAAGAACATGATTCCGATGTCTTTCTAGAAGTTTACAAGAATTGTCTGTGCCGAGACTTAACCCGTCTACAAACAAGCAAGTGTTTCTACAAGACATCCAATCATGATATTAATATTCCATTCTTTAAATGAAGCTCAATAAGGGGGAGGATTGAAGGGTAGTCCTGAAGATCTAGCCGGGGTGCTTGCCTTAAACCGATGAGTCTTTCTATGCAAGAGTCATCCATGTCATAGAAAGAACCCACGATTATACAAAGTACCTTAACTTTGCTAGATGCAATCAATCATCCAATAAACAAAGAGAAATAAACGTTAAGAATTAGAACATAGCACAAATATAATTCTCAGATAACTTATACATGCCCTTCTCCTCTTACTAAAGAGTGAATGAGAAACTACTCACTCTTCATGGCTTTGGTAAAGCTAGAAAAGTGAGTGATGCTCATCCCTCCAAGTAGAAGACTTAAAAGATAAAATAACAATGAACAAGGAGCCAATCTTTAACAAAGATTGAGTGAATCACGTTCCACCCTTCACGGCTTTGGTAAAGCTCTAGAAAAGTGGATGAGTTTCACTCCTCTAAGAAAGAAAGAAGCCCAAGCAATGGAAGTGAAGTACATAAACAATAAAAGTAGAAGAAAGCTAGTCACATTTGGAGGGTGGCTTCCTCAACCAAGAAATGGAGGGTTGCTTTCTCAACCAAAAGATGAACTAACTCCCTTCTATGCATGTAAATGAAAGCATAAACATAAAACTACTCTTATAACAAACAAGGAGATGTTGGACTAAAGCCAAACTAATCTCTAAAATAAAGACTTCATACAAGGAAAACATAAACTTAAATCTACAATGTGAGTGGGAGTCTAAGCCTCCATCAACCCTTTTACTTGGCTCCCTTAGCTCTCCAACAAGGGGAGTATTTATAGGCAAGAGGAGGTAAAGGAATAGTGTATGCCGCCCAAGTCCAAGTGAAAAGCCAACCACTCTGCTGCCAGTCTGTGGAGAATGTTCGAACGTTAGTTGGCGTTCGAACGTTGTTTCTGTTTCTGCACTAAGGGCGTTCGAACGCCAGATGTGTTCTGACCCTTTCACTCGAGTGATCTGTTGGTCTTCTGTGTAGTTTAGTTCCAACTTTATGTAGTAGTCTGGTCTTCAATCAACTCAAGTGCACTTTCGAACGTGAGTTGGCATTCGAACGTGACACTCAAGTGCCTCAGCGCTTTAGTCTTCTTTCCTAACTACAACACGCCTTCTCTTAGCAGTTGAGTCTGCTACAGTGCAATGTGGACGTTCGAACGTGAGTTGGCGTTCGAACGTTCTGACTGTGCTCCAAGCTTTTCCAATTTTGGGCTCTAATGTGCTGGTGTTGCATCCAAGTGTGGTACTTGTTGTTCTTGAGTCCTTGTTCAGTTTAGGGCCTGAAATGGCATCACTTAAACTCCATCAAAGTATAATTAGTCTTAAAATGGCATAGTAACATGCTAACTTTAAGTGCTAATTAATAACCACATGCAATTTTTTTTTTACATTAAAACAGTTCATATGAGTTCGATTTGTAACGCCCCAAAATCCCCCTTGGACAACATTACTATCTAAAACCATTCACATCATGAGAGCAACTAAATGAACTTCATAACAAAAGAGAATTTCATTCATCATCCACAATATATACAACATCATCCAAAATGATATGTCCAACTATGGCAATTACATCCAAAAATGAATCAACTATTATCTTGCAGCGGAATTACGAAAATATTAGACATCACATTGTCTCAAAATGAATTTTATAGTCTAGAACATAGGAGAATATAGCTGTAAATGCCACCTCGGGATTCACGTTCCCATCTATTGGAGCTTCCAAATGTACCAGCTTATCAACTCCGAGCTCTTCCTCTAGACCATAATTTGAAAAAGATATTGTTTGTAGCGGGTGAGCACTAAGCTCTGCAGGAAAATCCTCCCAAACTCGAACAAGGTTTCGAAAGCATAAAAAATAGTCGGTCCCATTTTAGAAATATCATATATAGCTTTTGAAGGAAAACATGGACATTTCAATGGATCTCAAGTTTACACAATAGTAATGATTAAATGAAAAGTAAAACCAATTCCTAAAAATAACAATTCCAACGAGTTACCATTTCCACAATAACAATGTCCACAATAGACTCCTTTCCACAATAAACCATAACCTACCATTTGCACAATAAATAATAGTCCACAATGTATCTCAGGTATGATGTAAGATATTGCAGGAATAAACACATCGAAAATATCATGGCCCACACACACACACCCAAATCCTCTCAAGGATATACAACTTTAGGAAGAGCGCATTCCAACACATTGGAAATGACGAATCCAACCCAGGAATAGTATACTAACCCTCAGCCTCGATACCCGAGAGCGAATAATGGTTTGGTCATTGATTAGCACTTAAAATTAGCATATTACTATGCCGTTTTAAGACTAATTGTACTTTGATGGAGTTTAAGTGATGTCATTTCAGGGCCTAAACTGAACAAGGACTCAAGAACAACAAGTACCACACTTAAATGCAACACCAGCACATTAGAGCCCAAAATTGGAGAAGCTTGGAGCACAGCTAGAACGTTCGAACGCCAACTCACGTTCGAACGACCACATTGAACTATAGCTGACCCAACTGCTAAGAGAAGGCGTGTTGCAGCTAGGAAGAAAGACTGAAGCTCTGAGGCACTTAAGTATCACGTTCGAACGCCAACTCACGTTCGAACGTGCACTTGAGTTGATTGAAGACCAGACTACTGCATAGAGTGTGGAATTGAACTTCACAGAAGACCAACAGATCACTTGAGTGAAAGGATCAGAGCACATCTGGCGTTCGAACACCCATAGTGCAAAGACAGAAGAAACGTTCGAACGACAGAGAACGTTCGAACGCCAAATCACGTTCGAACGTTCTCCATAGACTGGCAACAGAGTAGTTGGTTTTTCACTTGGACTTGGGCGGCATACACTATTCCTTCACCCCCTCTTGTCTTCTCCTCTTGCCTATAAATACTCCCATTGTTGG
Source organism: Ilex aquifolium (assembly GCA_951799425.1). Classification (NCBI taxonomy): domain Eukaryota; kingdom Viridiplantae; phylum Streptophyta; class Magnoliopsida; order Aquifoliales; family Aquifoliaceae; genus Ilex; species Ilex aquifolium. The sequence continues at coordinate 21,254,802 of OX637393.1, forward strand.
AGAGCTAAGAGAGCCAAGTAGAGAGGTTGATGGAGGCTTAGACTCCCACTCACATTGTAGATTTAAGCTTACATTTTCCTTGGATGAAGTCTTTATTTTAGAGATTAGTTTGACTTTAGTCCAACATCTCCTTGCTTGTTATAAAAATAGTTTTATGCTTATGCTTTCATTTGAATGCCTAGAAGGGAGTTAATTCATCTTTTGGTTGAGGAAGCAACCCTCCAAATGTGACTAGCTTTCTTCTACTTTTATTGTTTATGTACTTCACTTCCATTGCTTGAGTGATGAGCACAAAATATTGTATATTTGAAGGCCTCATTACATGCATTTTAACTAAACTTTTGCATCTAAGTACTTAGAGTTAGCCGATTTTATGAATAATGTTGAATTCTCGATGTTGCATGTTTTTATAGCTTAAATCATGTATTTTAGGACCTTGCAACTATGATGGATGTGTGGTGAGGGCATGTACACATTACATGAAGATTTGGAGGCTTAAAAGTGAAGAAATCAAGGAGGTATTGGTGTTTGGGAACAAAAGCGCCAGCAGCCACACCACTGGGTTGAAGATCCTCGGTTTTCCTCCATTTTGACCATTATCCACTTCGAATCTGAAAAGTTCAAAACATAAAAGTTGTAGATCTGGATGTCTTCTGTATTGTGTAAACATTTCAGCTCAATCGGACGGTTAGATCAAAAGTTATGCCAATTATACAAAAACTGGTCAGGAGCAGAAAAACCGAACTGGTACGCTGTACCGGTACTCAGTACCGGTACGCCGTGCCTGAACAGCCCGAAATGCCTCCAAATCACTTCCCACTTGCTTGGGGGTCCCACCAATGCTTCTCCCACTTGCCCCCCAACATTTCCTTACACATTTACATGCCTCCCTTACACAAGATGAGAACTTTGAAGGCTTGGGCATTAATGGAAGAGAGAGAGAAGGGGGCTGCCATGTGAGTTGCAGGCTAGCTCTTCCTTAGCCTGTCAAGAGCTATCATTCAGCCTCCCATTGATGGGAGGCCTGCACACAGCTAGGGGGGACAACCATGCATGAAAATTGAAGGCTAACTCTCCATTATATTCAGCATTTACACATTGTATTGGGGTGGCTACCTAAGCTTAGATAGTTCCTAGGAAGAAGAAGATGAATAGTAGAATATAAATTTATGTTTTTGCATTTCCTTTACCCATTTTCACTTGTAATCTCTTGAATACTCTTGTAAGCTTCATTCATTTCCTTTAATGTCATTTATTTCAAGTATATTTCAAGTTTAGTCTTGCATTTTAGATTTCACCATTGTTGCAGCTAGTTCTTCATTTTCAAGCTTTGAAATGGGTATTGAATATTTTTCTTCTTAGTTTAAGTTTTCTTGCATTGAGTTAAGTTTTAATCTTCATTTCTTCTACATGTCTCTTAACATTATGCATGTCTTTCCTTTTACCATGAGTAGCTAGATTTTAAGTTGGTTAATCCAAGGGAGAACTCCTCTTGGGTGTGCCATTTCAACTCATTTTCATTCCTCATCTCAGAGTACGATAGCTCGGTTTGACTGGGTTGGGGTGAGGACATGGTTGTGAGTTCTTGATACACCGTAGGCATTGTCACAGGGTATGCTTGAATCCTCACCTCCATTTTAGTCATGAGCTTCCCACGAATCAATCGTACTTCTAGGCTCTATTGGAGGAAGGCTTGAGTTGATTTGGTATTCCTATTGGAATGACCTCTTTGGATTAGCCAACACTTGTTTTTATTTCATTTTCATTAAGAACACTATCACAAACGAAACTCAAAACTCAAAAGATTTTACACTTCTCTTTTGTTCACTAAAATCACCTTCACACAACTTGACATTTCCTTCCCTGAGGAGACGACCTTGGAATACTTTTCCAAGTAAAACACCGACACACAAAAGACTCTTTGCGATTGAGGAGCACTTTTGTTCACACACCCTCATTTCATTTACATTTTCATTCATTCCATCCTCCATTCCGTTGCCCTATCTCTTGCATCATTCCGAGGGAGAGTGACACTCCCTTAGTCCTATAAGCCATACACACATTGAGGGATGATGTTAAAAGGTTAGGGAATACAATACCGTTTTTCACCAATCATTGAGCTTCTTTCTTTCTTAGAGGAGTGAAACTCTTCCACTTTTCTAGAGCTTTACCAAAGCCGTGAAGGGTGGAACGTGATTCACTCAATCTTTGTTAAAGATTGGCTCCTTGTTCATTGTTATTTCATCTTTTAAGTCATCTACTTGGAGGGATGAGCATCACCCACTTTTCTAGTTTTACCAAAGCCATGAAGAGTGAGTAGTTTCTCATTCACTCTTTAGTAAGAAGAGAAGGGCATGTATAAGTTATCCGGGAATTATATTTGTGCACTGTTTTTATGCTAAACGTTTATTTCTTCTTGTTTATTGGATGATTGATTGCATCTAGCAAAGCTAAGGTACTTTGTATAACCGTGGGCTCTTTCTATGACACAGATGACTCTTGCATAGAAAGACTCATCGGTTCAAGGCAAGTACCCTGACTAGATCTTCATGACTACCCTTCAATCCTCCCCTTTATTGTGCTTCGTTTAAAGAATGAAATATTAATGTCATGATTGGATGTCTTGTAGAAACGCTTGCTTGTTTGTAGACGGGTTAAGTCTCGGCACAAAAAATTCTTGTAAACTTCTAGAAAGACATCGGAATCATGTTCTTAATTCTCACAGTCCATCTTTATCTTCCGATTAACTTGCTGTTGACACGGGAGTTAATTGAGTTATCAAGCACAAGTATAATAAACCGGATAATTAACTACATGTCTAGATCCTTGAACTAAAGAGTGACTTTTTTTTTATTAGAATTTATCTCGTATTTTGCTAAGACAATTCTCTTGGAAAGAACTTATATTCTGTCCAGGAAATCTTGCACCTCACAACAAATCTCAAAGGTTACAATCAATAGGTCTCCACCACTGCTTATCTCAAAAATACCAACAAAAGTTCCCTGTGGATTAGACTCCGAACTCAAACTGGATTATTACTACAGCTTGACCGCCTGCACTTGGGTGTACACATTTCGGATCAAGTCAGTCATCGCAAGGCACCAACCCCACTACAAGTGGTAGGAAAAATTCAAACCCGCACGGAGTAAAAAATGCATCTACCCACTCTATGATACCCGGTCAACGGCCACCCATGGTCATCCAAACATTCACACAAGAGATACAATACCAACCAATTTCTCAAATCACTAGTCAAATCCAAGATCCCAAATTTCACATTTATTATTCCAATAGAACAAATTAAGAAAATATGCAAGAGATCCTAAAACAAAATACCATTTTATTGTTCAATACCGAGCACTAGAGTTTTGAAATCAAGAACAAATGAAAAATCAAGAGAAAAATTCATTTCTCTTGAAAGCTAGGATTTTAAGACAAGAAAAAAGATTTCATGGCTATCCAACCATAGCTTTGTTTAGAAACATGATAATATTTGCAATAATATCAAGAATCAAGAATTTCGTAACATATAAATAGGATTTAGAGTCAAAACATATATATATATATATATATATATATATATATATATATATATATATATATATATATAAACCTTAGCTTCAATGGAAGAGAATAGGAAGAAACCCCTACCAAGAAATCAAGAATTCCAAGCAAAACCCAAACTTTAAAGACTTTCTTCTTCCCTTTTCTTTTTCCCTTTACCTTCTCCTAGGGTTCTAAGAGGTTTGGGGTGAGAGTGGATGAAAGAATGGAAGAAAATGGGCTGAAATCTGTGTTTTAAACACAACAGTCCCGAAGTTACTGTTCATAGGCTGAAATTTGGGTTTTCTCCAAAATTACGGTTTTGCCACTAAAAATCTCCAATTTGATCCATATGACTACCCTAAGGTTTTTCGACATTCCAGATTCATTTTAATGTTATTTTACCTTAAAAACATTTAGTTTTATGATTTATCTCAAAACTAAAGTAAATTTACACTCGAAATACTAAAATTACTATTTTATTCCTCTGAACTGCTATATGTGCTAAACGGCTATTCCAAGTTTTTCGGATCTCCCAGGTTCAATGAAAATATTATTTTGACCTAAAAAAATTAATTTTTTTACTTAGTTACCCTTATCAACCTTAAATACCTCCAAAAAATTAAATTTCACAATCAATTTACCTCCCTAGTATTTATTCCTACTATTACAATCTATAGGGTTCATGCATACCTCATCACCTATATTAGCATTTCAAAAATAATTACTTGCTATATAAAGATAAGAGTGTGGGGGTTTACAATTCACCCCCCTTAAAGAAAATTTCGTCCTCGAAACTTACCTTAAGTAGCGAACAAATGAGGGTATTTCTCTCGCATCTCTAGCTCTGGTTCCCAAGTAGCTTCCTCCACCCCATGATGTTGCCACAAGACTTTCACTAGTTGGATGACTTTATTGCGAAGCACCTTCTCCTTGGTTTCGAGAATCTCCACCGGTTGTTCTTCATTTGTTGCCCCATCTTGAATTTCTATATCCTCCAAATCCACGATATGCGTTGTATTCGATTGCCACTTTCTCAACATTGACACATGAAACACGTCATGTAACCCTGACAACTGAGCTGGTAACCGAAGTTGGTATGCCACTTTGCCCATCGCTTTGATCACTTCAAATGGTCTGATGTACCTTGGAGCTAATTTTCCCTTCTTGCCAAACCTAAACACTCCCTTTTTAGGTGACACGTTGAGGAACACATAACACCCCTCTTGGAATTCCAATGGTCTTCGTCTTCTATCCGCATAGCTTTTCTGTCTACTTTGTGCCGTGCGTAGTCTCTCCCGGATGAGTTGAATTTTTTTCCGTAATCTCTTGGACAATTTATGGCCCAAACAAGCTACTCTCTCCAACTTCCAACCAACAAGTCGGGGATCTACATGGTCTTCCGTACAATGCCTCATACAGTGCCATGCCAATGCTAGATTGAAAACTGTTGTTATATGAAAATTCCACCAATGGAAAATGATCACTCCAACTTCCCTTGAAGTCCAACACACAAGCACGTAACATGTCCTCTAAAATCTGTATCACTCTCTCGGATTGGCCATCCATTTGAGGATGAAAGGCGGTGCTAAAGTGTAACTCTGTCCCCATAGCTCGTTGTAGACTTTGCCAGAATTGTGCCACAAACTGCGAATCACGATCCGACACGATAGAGAGTGGAACTCCATGTAATCTAATAATCTCACGGATATAAAGCTTGCTCAAGGTCTCTAAAGAGTCGTGGTCTTCATACTCAAAAAATGAGCGGACTTGGTGAGTCTATCAATAATGACCCATATGGCATTGTGCCGTCATGAAGTACGGGGAAAACCAGACACGAAATCCATGGTGATGTGATCCCACTTCCATTCTAGGATAGGTAAGGACTGTAGTAATCCTCCGGGTTTTTGATGCTCCACCTTCACATCGTGCTATGAACCTTGCCACATCCTTCTTCATTCCCTTCCACCAATATTGACGCTTCATGTCTCTATACATTTTTGTGCCACCGGGGTGGATGGCAAACTTAGAGTGATGACACTCTCCAAGTATCTCCTCCTTTGAGGACGAATCATCGGGTACATATAGCTTTTTCCCATATCTCAATTCTTCATTCCTCAAAGACCAACCTTCAACTACTTCCCCATTTTCCAATTTAGCTCGAATCGACTCTAAGTAAGGATCCAAGCATTGCAACTCCACAACCCTACGTTGGAGGGTAGGTTGAGCCACAAGGTTAAACAAGCATGGCCGGGATCCATCTTTTGTAACCCATAGATCATAGTCTCCAAGGGCATCCATCATCTTCCATTTACTTGTAAGAGCATTGAGCTCACCCCGAGACTTTCTGCTAAGTGCATCTGCGACTACATTAGCCTTCCCCGGATGGTAGTTGAGTGTGAAATCGTAATCTTCTAAATACTAAATCCACCTTCTTTGTCGAAGATTCAAGTCTTTCTGTGTGAATATATACTTGAGGCTCTTATGATCAGAAAACACTTGAAATTTTTCTCCATACAAGTAACACCTCCACAACCTAAGCGCGAAAACCACAGAGGCAAGCTCCAAGTCGTGAGTGGGATAGTTCTGCTCATGAATCTTGAGTTGCCTCGAGCCATAAGCAACTACCTTACCTCCTTGCATTAGCACACATCTCAAGCCTCGTAACAAAGCATCGGTATACACATCGTATCCCTCCCCACTGCTCAGAATAATGAGGAGAGGAGCTGTTGTCAACTTCTCCTTCAAGGTGCAAAAGGCTAGTTCACACACTTGCGTCCACAAGAATTTTTCTCCCTTCTTCGTAAGGCGTGTCATTGGCATCGCTAGCTTGGAGAACCCTTCCACAAACCTCCAGTAGTAGCCTGCTAAGCCTAGGAAACTACGTACTTCGGTCACATTCTTCGGTGGTTCCCACTTCATCACTGCTTCAATCTTTGCAGGGTCAACAACTATCCCTTGTTCGGACACAACATGACCAAGGAATTTCACTTCCTTCATCCAAAACTCGCATTTACTCATCTTAGCATATAACTTATGCTCTCTCAATGTCTGAAGCACTACCGAGAGATGGTGTTCATGTTCCCCTTGTGTCCGTGAATAGATTAATATGTCATCAATAAACACAATGACAAACTAATCTAGATATGGCCGGAATACCCTGTGCATCAAATCCATGAAGGCTGTCGGAGCATTAGTCAGTCCAAACGGCATTACTGTATATTCGAAATGACCATACCGAGTACGGAAAGCTGTCTTAGGAATATCCTCCTCCTTGATCTGCAGTTGATGGTACCTTGTGTGAAGATCAATCTTGGAGTAATACTTATAACCCCTCAGCTGATCGAATAAATCATCAATTCGTGACAATGAGTATTTATTCTTCACTGTCACTCGATTCAACCTTCGGTAGTCCGTGCATAACCTAAGTGTTTCATCATGCTTCTTCACAAAGAGGACCGGGGCTCCCCAAGGTGAAGTGCTTAAACGGATAAACCCAATAGTCAAGAGATGGTCAAATTGCTTCCTTAGCTCCTTTAACTCCAAAGGTGCCATCCTATAGGGAGCAATGGATATGGGCTCGGTTCCCGGATAAAGATCAATCTTAAACTCAATCTCTCTCTATGGGGGTAACCCGGGTAGTTTATCTGGGAAGACATCCGGAAAATTCGATACTATTAACACCACATCTGCAGGGAATTTATCCCGATCATCTCCAATTAAGCTGGCCAAGAAACTCAAATTGCTCCCCGCCTTAGCTTTCAAGAATCTATTTCCCGTAGTGGGAAATGGATGGGAAGAATTTCAATCATTACTGAAGCTAAAAACTACCCCTCCCGGTAATTGAAATGAAATTCGCTTGCGAAAACAATCCATTACCGCACGAAAAGTGGACAACAAGTTCATCCCAAATATTATGTCATACCCCTTCATATCTAACGCAACCAAATCTACAATCAATTCTTGCTCCTCAATTCGAAGCACACAACCTCTACACACCCTTCTAGTATCCAACCGTTCTCCCGTAGGCATGTCAATAATCAAGGCATATTCTAACTTCTCAAATTCTAATCTCAAATTAAGAGCATATATAGTGCGTATGAATGAATGAGTTACACCAGGATCAAATAAAATTCGGGCCCAAGAATTATAAAGAAGAACGATACCTTCCATAACTGCATTGGAAAAGTCTTCTTCCGGTTGGGTCAAAGCAAACACTCTCCCCTGATTGGCACCGCTTGGGGCTAGAGCTCCTAACGGTCCCTGCTGTAGTGGCTTCTGTAGTGGGGGCTTGTTTTTACTTGTCCTATTGCTTGATTGGTCTTTGTTGAAGATAATGGGCAGTTATTCTTGAAGTGCCCGAAACCTCCACATGCGAAACATTGACACGGGTCAGTGCCTGCTCTAGTCTAAATAACCCCATCTCCTCAAACTGTGTGAAGTCTCTGTTCAACCACCTGGTCTGGGCGACGGTATGGTGCCGCCCTCTGCACTCCACTGCTGCTAGCACCCGTCCGGATCGGACCTGCCCTCATGAAGTTCTGTCGCCACTGGTTGTCCTCCATGTCTCTTTCCACCAGTGCAACTCTGGCAACAAGATCCCCATAGTCCCGGATCTTGTGAGCCACCAGCTTCTCCCTGATAGCAGGCCTCAAGCCCTGCTCAAATCGTTTGGCCCTCCTAGCCTCAGTAGATATAAACAGGTTATGAATTACCACTAGGTTATGAATAGTATACTAACCCTCAGCCTCGATACCCATAAGCGAATAGTGGTTTCGTCCTCGCAAGGCACCAACCCCACTACGAGTGGTAGGAAAAATTCAAACCCGCACAGAGTAAAAAATGGATCTACCCACTCTACGATACCCGGTCAACGGCCACCCATGGTCATCCAAACATCCACACAAGAGATACAATACCAACTAATTTCTCAAATCACTAGTAAAATCTAAGATCCCAAATTTCACATTTATTATTCCAATAGAACAAATTAAGAAAATATGCCAGAGATCCTAAAAAAAATTACCATTTTATTGTTCAATACCAAGCACTGGAGTTTTGAAATCAAGAACAAAGGAAAAATCAAGAGAAAAACTCATTTCTCTTGAAAATTAGGGTTTTAAGACAAGAAAAGAGATTTCATGGCTATCCAACCATAGCTTTGTTTAGAAACATGATAATATTTGCAATAATATCAAGAATCAATAATTTCCTAACATATAAATAGGATTTAGAGTCAAAACATACATACATATATATATATATAAACCTTAGCCTCAATGAAAGAGAATATGAAGAAACCCCTACCTAGAAATCAAGAATTCGAAATAAAACTCAAGCTTTAGAGACTTTCTTCTTCCCTTTTCTTTTTCCCTTTACCTTCTCCTAGGGTTCTAAGAGGTTTGGGGTAAGAGTGGAATGAAAGAATGGAAGAAAATGGGCTGAAATATGTGTTTTAAACACAGCAGTCCCGAAGTTACTGTTTATGGGCTGAAATTTGGGTTTTCTCCAAAATTACGGTTTTGCCACTAAAAATCTCCAATTTGATCCATATGACTACCCTAAGGTTTTTCGACATTCCAGATTCATTTTTAATGTTATTTTAATCTAAAAACATTTAGTTTTATAATTTATCTCAAAACTAAAGTAAATTTATACTCGAAACACTAAAATTACTATTTTATTCATCTGAACCGCTATATGTGCTAAACGGCTATTCCAAGTTTTTCGGATCTCCCAGGTTCAATGATGATATTATTTTGACCTAAAAAAATTAATATTTTTACTTAATTACCCTTCCTTAAATATCTCCAGAAATTAAATTTCACAATCAATTTGCCTCCCTAGTATTTATTCCTACTATTACAATCTATAGGGTTCATGCATACCTCATCACCTATATTAGCATTTCAAAAATAATTACTTGTTATATAAAGATAAGAGTGTGGGGGTTTACAAAATGTTCACATGCAACAACCATCCCCAAACAAGAATATGCAATTCAATGTTAGAATTCTAATGCTATGCCATGAAATAAGATGAGACTCACTCATGCAACTCAACCCGAGCCCCTTACCGGCTCCCACAACACATGCAAAGCCAATGTGTATCAAACCAGGTATTCCAAGCCCCCACCAAAGATGTTACACATCCAATGACTTTTTTCGAAATCCAGGGTCTTTCTTGGGGTGAATATTCATGGACTTACACCAACGGTTACCCAACCGACACGGAATTCATGGACTTCCACCAACGGTTCCGCGTACACCGACACACTTTATGGACTAAACCAATGGAATGCGTATCTGAAGTAACCGGGTCTTGCACCCGAGGGGTAGTCTAGCCTTCCTTGCTAACCCTGACCCATTTTTTCAATGCAAACCATGCGACTCGGTTGAACCATTGATCCAACCATCCCTAGCCCACGTGTCATCCACCAAGAATGGTGTTTGACCAAACTATGCAAACACACCCACACTCATGTCAATTCCCATGAATGTTATGTCTCCGTGCAAATACAATGTAATGAACAATTGCAATATCTATATCATATCCATATGTAATGAATGTCATATGAACTATTTCAATACCTTTCATGGCTAATCATGTCCAAGGCACATGATTCTCCATAAATCATTATAATGTCGATGTGTCAACTAGCATATACCAGCATTTATAAACAACAACAAGTCCCAAGCATGTCAATAACACACTTAAATCACAAAGGCACATTATAAACGCATAGCATGCCCACATTATACCAATTTCCAATATCCATTTCATAACAATAGGCAAATGTTAAAATCTCTAACAGCCTACCCATTCCATATCACAACCCTAGGTTGAGAGAAAACCTAAGTAGGATAAAACCCTACTTCTTGAAGCGTAAAATCACTTGGTAGAAGCCTTCAAGAACCCGATTCAAGCCCAAAACCCTTGATTTCCCAAAATTCCGTCTTTGAATTTTGGTGAAATCCGCTCTTCCTGGTATAGTTGCGTAGCCCTCGTCGAGGTGATCGACTTTAACCCTTGGTCCGAAGGATTCCGACCGACGAAACTCTGTAGATCGTAGAGAGAAGTCTTGAAATCCTTTTTTCTTCTCTCCCTTCTCTCCCTTTCCTCTTCAACGTGAAAACCCAGCAAATAGAATAGGGAGAAATCAGATATTTCTCTCCTATTTATACCCTTTAATTGTGCGGTCCATGTCGCGCCGCATGTTCCCTATTTTTCAGGTCCGTTTTTGCCCCGAAACCAGTGTTATTTAAACCGGACCGGACCGGCCGATTCGACCAGGTGAACCATGAATCGGGACCTAAAACGGTCCGGTTCTGTAGTTAGACCGCATAAGGAAGTAAACCGCCGAAAAATCGTTAAACCGGCTGGTTTTGGACCAAACCCATGAACCGGGTGGTTTGGTCAAATCGGATGGTTTGAATTCAGGGACTCCATATAAAAATAAATAATTTTTTTTTTTTTGGGACATTTGCCCTAAATCGCCTTCACAGCTCAGGCGACTACCCAGTGTACCCACCACTCAGGCGACCATCACGCACCCACAACTCAGGCGACTACCCACCCATCCACCACTTGTTTTTGTGTGTGGCTTGTGGCTTCGAAGAGAAGGCGGCGAGAGAGGCGAGAGTCTCTGAGACTCGAAGAGGAGGAGGCACTAGGCAAGTTCAAAGTTTTTCCTTCTTTAATAGTAGAGAGTGAAAGCTCAAATTATCTGATCTTCTGCACTGACCCATTTCTCTGCAACTTGACTTTGTACAATGGAGAAAGCAAATTTCATTGCATGTACGCTAGTGGTCCACTTTTCAATTTACAAAATTTTTGTAGCTCCCATAGATTTCTCTTTATTTTCTTTTGCCTCTCTTACTTATTCTCAGCTTCTTTGATCTGGGTTTTTTTTTTATTTTTCACCTTCAAGTCTAGTTATCGGGACAGTACCATTGAAGAGTTGGAGCTTGTTCATCCGAGAAGAAATTGTAGGACTCATCCCCACTGAAAAAATTGTGCTCCTCAATCTTCACAAACTGTGGCTGATACGCCTTCTGGGCATCCCCAAGAATCGACTTTGCCTCTGAGAAGAAGAAAGAGGGGAGAGTCTCTGTCAGAGGAGGAGGAGTCTGATACTTGAAAATGTAATTTTTCCAAAGAAGGCAGTATTCTTTCATACTTGAAAATACTTTGTTCTATCTCCTTTTTAATCTGCTTAATACTTAATTTCATTAAATTTATGGACAAATTATATACATTGTGGAAATATTTCATATTTTTTTGCTAAATTATTATATTTTATAATATTTATTATATTTTATAATTTTTTATTATATAACCGGTTCGACCAGTTGACCCAACGGTTGAACTAGTGAACCATTGACCCGGTCCCTTTATTGGTTCAATGGCCGGTCTGGTTCTGATAATATTGCCCGAAACGATTAAATTTGTGATGCCCCAAAATCCGGGTGTCTGTAATTACCCGGTTGATCACCCATCAACCCGCGGAATACCCGTGGATACCGTGTAATTTGATACCACACCGTTATGCCTCATTTACCGGGGTCCATAACTTAACAAAATTTGAGCAGAGTCTCCTTTGTACGGTGAGCTCTACCCAAAATGCAACATATGCAATCATACAACATTGACCACATCGGGCCAATTCATCCATACTCAATTGCATAGTATCGGATACTACCATAATCATCATCACTACGTACATTCATTCATAAAAAAATAAACGTTTCAAAAGAGTCTCATATACATGCCTTTTTAATATAAAAGAAGTTTTTGTTTACAAAAATTATACAAGGCCAAAAGTAAACATATACAAGGGACTGCAAGGTCAAAATAAGAGCCACAGACCGGCTCTATCATCAAAGCGGGCCCATGGCCTCGCCTTCAGTGGACGCCTGGGCGATACCTGAAAAATGTTCCCATAAAGGGTGAGCCAATGCTCAATAGGGTAACTCTTATAAATAATACCTCTCAACTCAAATGTATATGAAATGTCACATGCAACAATCATTTCATGCATTCATTCAAATATGTCTATTATGAACAAATGTCATTAATCATGTCATGTCATGAGATGAGACTCACGCAAGCAATACCAACATCGAGCCCCATCCCGAGCTCTCACAACACATACAATGTCATGCGTATGTATCCGGGCATTCCAAGCCCCCCGTCATTGGTGTTATGTGCACTCAATGACTAATTAATTCATTTTCTTATGTCTTTGTGGGGAGATGATTTATGGTATTACACCAATGGGACACCACACCATCAACAGATTTTCAGGACATCCCACCTGCGGCTCCGTTTTCGCCGTTACACTTTTCTGGAATTGCACCGCCGAAAAGTGTATAAACCAAGTAAGCGGGTCTTGCAGCCGAGGGAGAATCTATTCCTTCTTGCTATCCCCGACACGTTTATCCATTTAATTTCCCGTGCGACTCAGTCGGACCTTGGTGCGACTTTTCCGAGCCTACGATCAACCACCTATGTGATGATTGATTTCATACCATGCATACACTCCCACCCATGTCAGTGCCTATGAATGTATTGCAACCCATGCATAATGCAATATAATATGCAATTACCTTTGATACTATTTACAATGTCCATTACATAATGAATGAAATATAATGACATGTTCAACACAATCTCAAGCATGTTATGTAAGATAATCAACTCAACTAACATACTTGTATTCACCTAGGCATTTAAACAAACACCTAGTGTGACACCTCAAAAATCGAGAGTCCTTAATTTAATAAAATTCGGGCAGAGTCTCCTTTGTACGGGGAGCTCTACCCAAAAACACAACATGTGCAATCATATAACATTGATCACACTAGGTCCATTTATGAGTGAACGTTGACCACACCGAGTCCATTTATCCATACTCATATAATAACATGCAATGCCACATTAAAATAGTCCATATACCTTCGATTACAATTCTTTTACATACAATTACTTGTCCAAAATGAATTTACATGAAATTTTATAAAAATAAGATTTAAAAGCCACATGTCGGCTTTTCTTCAACCATGGGGGCCCGATTAAGAGCCGTCTACCGACGCGTATCCCGCACCTGAAATGTTTTCCCATAAAGGGTGAGCCACGCTCAATAGGGTATCTCCTAAGAAGGCTACTCCCCAACCTACATGCATATGAAATGTTCACACACAACATTTAACAAGCAACAACCATTCCAATCAAGAATATGCAATTCAATGATAAGAATTACTATGTAATGCCATGAAATGAGATAAGACTCACTCATGCAACTTCACCCCGAGCTCTCACTGGCTCCCACAACACATGTCATGCCATGTATTTAAAACCGGACATTCCAAGCCCCGCCATAGATGTTGTACATCTAATGACCATTTAAATATCTCTAGATCTTTCTTGGGGTGGGTATTTATGGACTTACACCAAGGGTAACCCAACTCACACGAAATTTATGGACTTCCACCAAGGGTTCCGCGTACACCCACACACTTTATGGACCGAACCAAGGGAGTGCGTACCCCAACTACTGGGTCTTGCACTCGAGGGATCTTCTGACCCTTCTTGCTAATCCCGACCCTATTTACCATGCAAACCGTACGACTCAGTTGGATCATCAATCCAACACTCCCCGAGCCTACCCATCATTCACCATTTGTGGTGTTTGATTACAACCATGCATACACACCCCCACTCATGTTCAATGTTCATGAATGTGATGCCTCCGTGCATAATGCAATGTAATGTACATTTGCAATACGACAATCAACCCAATATGCTATAAATGCTATATGGCCCAATTAACCACACATCAACATACTCCATGGCAATTTATATCCCAAGCATATATAATCACCATTATCCATTTCAATGTCAATATATCAGTAAACATATATTAACATTTTATACCCAACAACAAATCACATGTATATATCAACATTTCGTATAACACAATTTCTAAGCATATAATTTCCACACTTATCATAATGCTAACATATCATAAGACATATATTAATATCAAACCCATAACAAGTCACTAGCATGTTATCACATTATCTATGCAAACATACTTGACTTCACATTTGCACTTATTTCAAACACCTTCAAGGCATCCAATCATGTCATCACATAATTTGCCCAATTAATCACACAACTTAAGAATCACATTAGATAATTTCCACATACCTAATTCATGATAGAAATTATTCTACCCATTCTCAACACCCATTTCCTCAATTTTTACAATAATAGGCAAGTGATACAACTTCTATCAACCTTCCCATTTTCAATACCCATTTCACCAAATTCTAAACAATAGGCAAGTGTTAAAATTTTCTAACAACCTACCCATTCCATATAACCATTCTATGTTGAAAATAAACCTAATTAGGGAGAAAACCCTACCTCTTGAAGCGTAAAATATTCGTAGAAAGCTTCAAGAACACAACCCAAGTTGTTAGCTTTTGATTTCCCAAAATCTCGTTTCTTGAATTTCAGTGAAATTTGCTCTTTTTGGTACATAGGCGTAGCCCTCGTCGAGTAGAACAACTTTAATTCTTGGCTCGTGTTGATTCGAGCACCGTAGGGTCGTAGATCGTAGAGAGAAGGTTGAGTTTCTCTATTTTTTCCTCTCTTTCTCTCCAACGTTGAAGACCAGCAGAAAGATCTCTGAAAAATCAGATTTTTGACCCCCTATTTATAGTTTTAAAGCTTGGCCCACGTCGCGCCACACGCTCCCCTTTCCCGGATCTGTTTTCGTCCCGAAACGATTAAATTTCGTACCAGTTTAAGCTCAAAATATTTTATATGAAATTTATTTAAATTATTTCTCAAATTTCATAATTTTAATAAAAATTTCGTTTTTGGGGTCACCCGAAACCCGACCACCTCGTAAAACGCAAAAAATTTGATTATCTCGGAATTCGACAAAATTTGTCTGGGTAACTAGATTTCGCGAGACGAATCCAACGGTGAGGTCTATTTCGTCATCTGAGCTCTATAAAAATTCAGGTTTGTAGCTCGTACCGTAGTGACAAATTACCGTTTTGCCCCTTTTTCATAAAAGTTTAAATTTACCCAGTTTTTTCACCTAGAGGGCACAATCAATTTACACAAATAACATATTTATTACTTCCAACATGACAACATGTCTATTAATTCTATAAACATAAGCACAAGTCCACCACAATAATCATATACTAAATAATCACTTAACATACATATTATTTCATAATCACATAACAAGCTAATAATTTTATTAAACTTGATATGCCATTAAAACATAAAGTCATGCTAATGTACAATTAATATACTTTAAACCACTAACATTAACTTACACCAAATTAATTGCAATAGGATTTTACTAATTACAAGGTTAATTATAAATCTACACACTAGTCACACTAGTCAAGGCCTAACCTGTGATATACATCCTTAGCCTACCCATTTCATATACCATATTTTAGGTTGAAATTACATCTAAATAGGGGGAAACCCTACCTCTCGCAGCGTGAGCCCACGTAGTAGAACTCTAAGGAAAACCCGAATTTAGCTTCCCAAACTTTAGGCCTAAATTATCGTACTTAATATTTTTTTAGAGAAAAATACGATATTTGGTGTGGTTGCATAGCTCTCGCTGAGTAGAGCAACTTTAATTCTTGGCCCGAAGCGATTAAACAGTTCAATCTTCGTAGATCTGAGAAGGAAGGAATGAGGAAAATAAAATAAAACTCACCTTTCAATCACTCACTCTCTCGGCAGCACACTGGACAGACAAGAAGAAAAAAATAAAAACAAAACAAGTGGAAGACCACTTTATACAGGGTCTAAATGTGTGGTCCATATCGCGCCACACGTTTTCTTTTAAACGGGTCCAATTTTATTTCGATTCAATTAAATCTCATCTCGTGTTAAGTTTAATATATTTTTATTGAGCTAACTTTAAATTATTTTTTGGGTCCCGCAAAAAAAATCTGATCGCAATTATTTGTCGCCCGACACCCGATCACTTTGTAACATGTGAAAAGTCCAACTGTCTCAAAATTTTAAATTTATTGGGTAGCTAGATTTCGCGAGACAAGTCCAACGGTGAGGTCCGTTTTGTCATCTGAATTTTATAAAAATTCACATTTTCTATGCATGCTTTAAAAATTAATTACTATTTTACCCCTTTAATTAAGGTTTTTAATAATAATAATTTTTTTTTCGGGTTTTACAAAATTTCGTCCCGGTTTAAGTTCAAAATATTTTTATATAAACTTTATTTAAATTATAAAGAAATTTTATTTTTCGGGTCGTTTTTTAGGTTACCCGAGACTTGGTCGCCTCGTAAAACGCGTGAAATCCGACTATCTTGAAATTCGACGAAAATTTTCTGCGTGACTAGAATTCGCGAGACGAATCCAACGGTAAGATCCGTTTCATCATCCGAGCACTAGAAAAATATGGGTTCTCAACCCGCACTATAGTGGTATTTTACCGTTTTGCCATTTCTCATAAAAAGTTCAAATTTACCCGGGTTTTACAAATAAATCATGTTATAGTTATCTACAGAGACTAGCAATGCATCACATGTGTTGCACGTAAATAGTTTTTGTATGCAAAAATTAATAAAAAATATTAGGTATATATAAACCTGAATTAAATATCATCTTAAATTTATCAAACTTATTTTTTCATCTCTCATAAAATTAGTCAAGTATATTCAGATAAAAATTAATATACTACCTTATAGTATATATTATAAAGCATATTAAAAATAAATTACAATTTATTTTAACACAAAATCATAATACAACATTAAAAGTTTGCTATAATTGAAGAATTATACTGATGTAACATAAATTAATTTAAAAAATTATATATATGATTATTTTTTATCCTAAAAATAAGAGGGTTAAATTTTTCAGTAAAAATTAAATGTGTGTGTGTAGGCACAATGTTGTCTTTGCATATGAAATGAGTAATGTTAGTTTGATGGAGTTTTTGAAGGTTTTTTCAACACTTTATTGAAAATTTTAATGGTGCATATATTTTTTAAGGATAATATAGTCAACCAAAATTATTTTATATAAATTAATATTTATACATGGAGAATTGATCACTAAAAGAGATGTTAGAGGTAATTTGGATAAAAAAATATATATAAGGATATGATGATAATTTAGATATTTAATTATGGAAGAATAAGGTGACCTTTATAATTTTTTATAAGGGTAAAATAGTGAATCAAAAAATTTTCATATTGAGTTACTTTTATTAGAACTAGTTGATGCACACGTGCGTTGCACGTAAACCATTTTACAGAATTGATCTGATAAACCCGCACTATATTTAACCCCTAAATGTTATCTAACTATTTTCCCAAAACTAATAAGAAAACTCACTTTGCACTGTGTTAGTAAAATACATCACGTTGAATTTTATTAGTTGTTACAACTTAAACTGTATTATATGCCAACACATTAGAGAGATTCTAAATTATATATCTTTTAAAAAGAGTCTTGTGACTTCTTATATTTGTCAAGTTTATTTAATATCAGTATTATACTCCTATAAAAACCTCTACATCAGAAGTGTTAATGTAATTGTATCTTTCTCATTTTTATATTCCTTTAGTTTCTTCTTGTTTGATAGTGCTAGCAAATTAGTCATTTATATCCTTGACACTTTTTGTCTTAAACTATGAGCAGATGGGGACATCCTATAAATATTGTATATTCAATATGCTTCTTTAGCCTAGCGGTTAAAGTGTAGGAATTGAAGAATAGCAAACACAATTTTTTTCCATCAAAGCATCTTTACATTTTTAGCAAAGCTATTAAGGATTGCACCTGTGAAGAACAAGGAAAGGAAGAAAGAAAGAAAAATAAGTCCTCCAAAAAAAGCATAGATAGTTTCCTTTCAAGCTTTTTGATATTCGAAGCTATCAAGGATGCTAAAAGAGTAGCTACACAAAATATAGCAACGATGTAATCTTTGTTTACATTGGACTATTGAACTTACCGTATAGATTGTTTCAACCAATATTAAGTTTTTCATCTTCGATCATAAACATAAGTGTACTGAAAAATAAAGATTTCTTTTACCAAAGGATCCATGGAAGTAACTCCAAACTTCACAATAGAAATTAATCCATTTCATACCCCAACAGCCTGAATGAAACATAAATAAGAAGTGTGCAATCATATGCATGTGCATGTCCCTTCCCACATGCGAATGGAACCAAGATTTACTCTTTGTGGGTAGAGTTGGCTATATAAACACAGGTATTTTAGGATCTAGGATATGGTATAAGAAAAATATTGAAATGCATGCCAATTTTTTTGACCTAAAATGCTCATATCGAAGATTAGACCTCCCTCCCATGGCTGTAACAATGCAATGGGTGTCAAGTTTCATAAAAGAAACATCAATCTCATAAACCGACCAATATTCGAATATGTGAGTATGATCTGCAATGGAAACATACTTTTTGTAGTTAGTTGTTTCTGCAATTACAAAATTTATATATTATGTATATTTTCTTACAAAATGTCAACACGAAATACGACCGTTAAACAATAGAGTGTCAACTTAAATAAGATATTTTAACACATAATGCAACGCCCCAAAAACCGGGGGTCCTTAATTTAACAAAATTCGGGTAGAGTCTCATTTGTATGGGGAGCTCTACCCAAAACACAACCTGTGCAATTATACTACATTGACCACACCGGGTCTATTTATGAATAGATATTGACCACACCGGGTCCATTTATAAGTAAACATTGACCACACCAGGTCTATTTATCCATACTCATATAACCACATGCAATTTTTTTCTTACATTAAAACAGTCCATATAAGTTCAATTTGTAACACCCCAAAATTCCCCTTGGACGACATTACTATCTAAAACCATTCACATCATGAGAGCAACTAAATAGACTTCATAACAAAAGAGAATTTCATTCGTCATTCACAATATATACAACATCATCCAAAATGATATGTCCAACTATGGCAATTACATCCAAAAATAAATCAACTATTATCTTGCAGCGGCATAACGAAAATATTAGACTTCACATTGTCTCAAAATGAATTTCATAGTCTAGAACATAGGGGAATATAGCTCTACACGTCCACCTCGGGATTCACGTTTCCATCTATTGGAGCTTCCCAATGTACTGACTCGTCAACTCCGAGCTCCTCCTCTAGACCATAATCTGAAAAAGATATTGTTTGTAGGGGGTGAGCACTAAGCTCTGTAGGAAAATCCTCCCAAACTCGAACAAGGTTTCGAAAGCATATAAAACAGTCGGTCTCATTTTACAAATATCATATATAGCTTTTGAAGGAAAACAGGGACATTTCAATGGATCTCAAGTTTACACAATAACAATGATTAAATGAAAAGTAAAACCAATTCCCAAAAATAACAATTTCAACGAGTTACTACTTCCACAATAACCATGTCCACAATAGACTCCTTTCTAAAATAAACCATAACCTACCATTTGCACAATAAACAATAGCCCACAATGTATCTCAAGTATGATGTAAGATATCGCATGAATAAACACATCGAGAATATCCTGGCCCACACACACACACCCAAATCCTCTCAAGGATATACAACTTTAGGAAGGGCGCATTCCAACACATTGGAAATGACGAATCCAACCCAGGAATAGTATACTAACCCTCAGCCTCGATACCCGTGAGCAAATAGTGGTTTGGTCCTCGCAAGGCACCAACCCCACTACGAGTTGTAGGAAAAATTCAAACCCGCACGGAGTAAAAAACGCATCTACCCACTATACAATACCCGGTCAACGGACACCCATGGTCATCCAAACATCCACACAAGGGATACAATACCAACCAATTCCTCAAATCACTAGTAAAATCCAAAATCCCAAATTTCACATGTATTATTCCAATAGAACAAATCAAGAAAATATTCAAGAGATCCTAAATAAAAATACCATTTTATTGTTCAATACCAAGCACTAGAGTTTTGAAATCAAGAACAAAGGAAAAATCTAAAGAAAAATTCATTTCTCTTGAAAACTAGGGTTTTAAGACAAGAAAAGAGATTTCATGGCTATCCAACCATAGCTTTGTTCAGAAACATGATAATATTTACAATAATATCAAGAATCAAGAATTTCCTAACATATAAATAGGATTTAGAGTCAAAACATACATATATATAAACATTAGCCTCAATGGAAGAGAATAGGAAGAAACTGATTAACCTTAATTAGTGTATAAATTAGGATGATTAAGTAATCAGTTTTGTAAGATAAAACAAGTAAATATTATGAATTATAGTTTGTGCTTAATTTACAGTTTTAAATATTTTATGTTTAAGTTACAGGGTCAAATGCAGAAATACTGAAGAATACATGACCAATTTACAAAGCTTGAAGTCACGAAGGACCAAGGTGAAATAAAGAAACTTGGACCAATAAGAAGCTGACAAGTGGCAGCCCAAGAAGACAACACCTAGCACCACTGCAAGACACCAACCTTCCGGAAGGTTGGGCTAGTGGTTGGGAACCTGACAAGTGGCAGCTCCAGAAGAACGACACCTAGGACCCCTACTGCAAGGCATAACCTTTTGGAAGGTTGGGAAAATGGTTGGGACCACCCTCCTTGGCCGAATACTCCTCCCCCTCTATAAATAGGGGTGCCTTGTTTAGCTTTCAAACAATTCCTTTCCAAGCCATTCAAGCCTTCCCCAAGAGAAATTATTCCTCCTTTGGCCAGCCACCCTTGAAGCCAAGAAAGTTTTTCAAAGCTAGAAAGAAAGAAAGAGAGAGAGAAAGAAAAAGAAAGGGAGAGTTCAATACATAGCCGGTCCGTGATACACTTTTATTGTTACTCTTTATTTCTACATTTCTATTGTATCTTTCTATTCGGATAGTTGAACTACCGCCACTTTTGTGTCTTAAATGATAATAAAGGTGGTTGTGTTTCAATTGTTCCTTGTGAAAGAAGTTGTACAATTTACCGTTTAATTTTAGTTGTAATGACGAATAGTCACACTCCTTGTTTGTCTGTAGCAATGGAGCGTGAGTAGTCGTTTATACCCTTCAAACTAGGGTAAACATATGTATAATATTGGTTAGATTATGGAAATGCTACTGTTTTATTTATATGTTTATTTATATATGTATTATATGATTAATGCATGATATAGTGATGTGCATAATTCTGGTGCTGTGCCTGGAATTATGTCATCAGTGTATCATAAGACCATCCAGTTAAAGATCCACGATGTTCCTACCGGTATGACTTGTTCTCCATTGGAACGTTGAAGATTTTCTACTGATGTGTGGTACAAAACCTAAATGATCCTCAAAAATGGCTTGTTCTTCTGGGTTATTAGGGTTTCTTTACTTACTATATGTCTAACTATATCGACAGTCTAACAACCACGGTACTACTATATGGCTTGTCCTCCAATGGAATACTGAGGATGTTTAACTGGCATGCATATATATATATATATATATATATATATATATATATATATATATATATATATATATATATATATATATAACTAAACTGACAGTCTAACAACCACGGTGTTCCTACTGGTATGGCTTGTCCTCCGATGGAATACTGATGATGTTTAACTGGCATGCATATATATATATGTATACATATATCACACATGACCTATTGGGTAATTCAAGTATTCCTCATGAATGGCTTGTCCTTCTGGTTCACTTGAATTAGTTAATTGGTACGTCTATAACCAGCTTTCCTAAGAAGTTGTTGTGTTATGTTATATTACCACCAGTTAACCTAAGAAGTGATCAATCAAGCGATCAATTGAATAACTCAAGTATTTCTCATGAATGACTTGGCCTTCTGGTTTGCTTGGGTTAATCAATTGACATAAATATAACCAGCTTTCCTAAGAAGTTGTTGCGTTATAATTTATTACTACCAGTTAGCCTAAGAAGCGGCGGTGTTATAGTTTATATACATCAGACCTGCCGATTGACTTTCCAGTAAAATGGAAGTTAACTGTTGTGAGGTAGCATTTCCAGTAAGCAATCAATATAAAGCATATGGATCCCTAAACTGAAGGGTATCTTTTATATTGTTATCATTTATACGCTTTACTTACGCATTTTATTATTTCTGCACTTTATTTCCGCAGTGTATTTAAATTAAACTAGTTATCAATCTAAGCTCACATCACAAGCTATCAAACATCATACTACTTCAAACAACAACTTTACGGTTTTTATTTTGTTTTTTTTTTATTTTAAAATCTAAATTACTAAAACTCTTCGTGGGATCGATACTTGGACTTAAAACCGAGAAAACTACAATTTGACCACTTATACTTGGGTGTATAATTAATATAATTCAGATCACAAAAAGTGGCGAATCAAGTTTTTGGCGCCGTTGCCGGGGAGTTACGGTAATTTGAAAAAAAAATTATAAAAATAAAAATAAAAATTTGTTTCTTTGTATTATATGTTTATAGTTTGTTTGTTTGTTTTTAATAGTCTATGTCTTTTCATTCATCAGTAGGTTCGGTAAATCAGTCAACTCCTTCATCTTCATCATCTTCATCCTCACAATCTACAAAAGAATCATTTGACTTAAGTATGGCTCAAAATGTACCTATGGGGGAAGAAGTTAGAGAACAAGAAGTAGTTCAAAATGTCCGACCATTAAGAGAATATATACATCCTACAAGAACTAATGTCCCGTCATGTTTTGTTTTTCCAAGAGACGCGCCAAATATTAATATTAAACCAGGCACAATACAATTACTACCACAGTTCCATGGTTTAGAAGATGAAAATCCTTATGTTCATATGAAAGAATTTGAAGAAGTCTGTGGAACTTTGCAAGATAGTTTGAAATGGTCAAAGTAAGACTTTTTCCATTCTCGTTAAAAGATAAAGCTAAACTATGGCTTAACTCTTTAAGAGCAAATTCTATCACAAATTGGCAAGCTTTAAAGCTAAACTATGGCTTAACTCTTTAAGAGCAAATTTTATCACAAATTGGCAAGCTTTACAAATTGAGTTCTTTAAAAAGTTTTTTCCTGTGCATCGTACTAATGCATTAAGACGTAAAATAATGAATTTTCCTGTAAAAGAAGGTGAAACTTTTTATCAATGTTGGGAAAGATTTAAAGATCTTCTCCAAACTTGTCCACATCATGCATTTAAAAACTGGACCTTAGTTGGTTTCTTTTATGATGCTCTTCCATCCGCAATGCGACAATTTGTCGAAATGATGGCTCAAGGAGAATTTATGAATAAAAACCCTGAAGAAGCATTTCAATTTTTTGATACTATTTCAGAGAGTTCCCAGATGTGGGACTCGACTTCTTCAAATATTGTGGAAAATAAGCCATCTACATCTGAAAGAGGAAAATATATTTTGAAAGACGATGATGATTTACGAGCTAAAATGGCTAATCTATCTCGAAAATTAGAAGTCCTAGAAATGAAAAAAGTTAAACAAGTATCTGTTGTTTCTTCTACTGATCAAGTGTGTGAAATTTGTGCGTTGTCAAGACATCCTGCTGGGGAATGTCCAACTATACCTGCATTTAAAGAAGTCTTAATTGAACAATCTAATGCTGTTCCAACTTATACTAAACCATATTCAAATCCATATTCTGAAACCTACAATCCAGGATAGAGAAATCATCCAAATTTTAGTTTGAGAAATACACAACCTACAAATCAAACACAAGGTCCACCACAGCTACAAAATCAACAACAATATCAACCGTATTTACCTCCTTAGAAAAGAATTCTGGAAGACACTATGAATCAATTTATTCAAAGTCAAATGAATTTTAATACTCAAACAAATCAAGCATTCAATGATTTTAAAGCTCAAACTTCGCAGAGTATTGAAGATATCAAGAGTCATCTTGCGAAGTTGACTCAGTCCTTAAGTACTACAGAAAAAGGAAAATTTTCATCTCAACCTAAACCTCCACAAAGTCAGGGTCAAGTTAATTCTGTGATATCTGAAGCCTCGCCAAGTCAAGTACAAGCAATTACAACACTAAGAAGTGGTAAGGTAATTGATAAAATATTAAACCCAAGATTTCAAAAAAAATCCGTAAGTCAATTCCTGTAAACGAACCACTTGAACTTGAACCTTTAGTTAAAAAGCAAAAAGAAGTACAAAGTGAAAAAGATCCTCCATGTCCTATTCCTTTACCTTTTCCTCAAAGGGTCAAGAAGCTCTCAAGTGAAAAAGATCAGTCTGATATTCTCGAATTATTTAAACAGGTAAAAATTAATATTCTTTTATTGGATGCAATAAAACGAGTTCCTGTTTATGCTAAATTTTTAAAAGATCTTTGCACCATAAAAAGAAGAACTAATGTACCAAAGAAAACATTTTTAACTGAACAAGTTAACACTATAATACAACATGATACGCTTCTTAAGTACAAAGATCCAGGTAGTCCTACAGTCATATGTTTCATCGGAAATTTTTAAATAAAACGAGCCCTACTAGATCTTGGATCCAGTTGTAATTTAATGCCATATTCAGTATATACACAATTAGGATTAAGTGAACTAAAACCTTCTAGTATTAAATTACAATTAGCAGACCGATCAGTAAAAACTCCACAAGGAATTATGGAAGATGTTATTGTTCAAGTTGATCAATTCTATTTTCCAGCAGATTTTATTGTTATAGACACAGAGACATGTTGTCAGTCATGTGCATCTGAATACATACCTCTAATTTTGGGTCGACCATTCCTAACTACATCAAATGCATTGATAAATTGTAGGAATGGAGTCATGAAATTATCATTTGGAAATATGACTTTGGAATTAAATATTTTTAAAAGTGCAAAACGGCCTAGAGAAGAAGAAGAAGAAGAAATACAAGAAGTAAATTGTGTGGAGACATTAACTCAAAGTTTTTTTGAATAGAACTTTCTAGAAAAAGAGTTATTTGCATTAGAATCAATACCTGATACTGAATCTGAAATTACATCTGTAAAAGATATACAATGTGAAGAAATGTCCCAAAAAATCGTGGAATCTAATGTTAAAGTTTTTAAGCCAGAATTAAAACCTCCTCCAACCAATTTAAAATATGTTTTTTTAGGAGAAGATGAAATTGATAAGATTGTAGAGGAGAAAGTTAACACCTCTTCTTATTCTGACCCTCTACAAGTCTGTTTAATTAATTATGTTGTTGATAGTGGAAATCCTGAGGTACAATTTTATGCTGATTTGTTAAATTCTTTGCCGAAAGTATAAGGGAATGTAAGAAACTCTACTTGAGAACTTAAGTCCGATTGATCTATCCTCTATGCACTTCTTGTATATAGTAGTTAGAATTTTCTTTCTTTTATGTTTTTATGTCTTTTGTATAGGTTCTTTGTTTGTTTTTTTTTTTATTATTAGAATTTTATATTATAAATATATCTCGCTGCAAGACCTAATTAGCAAATTTTTATTTTTTTATTTTCATCTTATATAGTGAGAATAATGTTTAATTTAAGTTGGGGAGATATGTGTAACACCCCGCATTTTCTTTAATATATATATATAGATATATAGTAAAAAAATGTTGTAAAAATGTGGATATGTGGAATGATGTAAGAATGAACTATATAGATTGTAATAGTAGGAGAAATGCTAGAGATGCATATTGATTGGGAAGTTGGAGTTTCCAAGACGTTTAAACTTGGAAAGGGTGATTAGATGAATTTCTAAATATTTTTAGGTCCAAATAAGGTGTCCATTGAATCCGGAAGGTCGAACAACCTTGGGAGAGGTAATATGAGGTGTATTGGAAGTTAGGAAGTATTTTAGAGTAAAGACACATTTAAGAGAAAACTTGGGTAGAAAGGATTTTGGACACTTCCTAGTATTTTGATCATAACTTTTTATTCTAATGTCCGTTGGCTCTGAAAATTTGACAGTAGATAGCATACTTCCAGGGCTACAAAAGAGTATTTCTCGAAAAGTTTCCAAATAAATCTCTAAATAGGCCAAAAATTCACTGGAAGTTTCAGCAGAAACTAGGATGACGTTCGAACGTGATGGAGTCCCAGTACTTTGGTGTCCGCAGAGCTCTGATGGAAATGAAAAAGTACTGGGAGCAACCAACGTTCGAAAGCCAAAGTGACGTTCGAACGTGAATCAATAATTTGCACTAGTGACGTTCGAACGCCAATGACGTTCGAACGTGAGTTACGAATTCTGAACTTCAGAATCGCGCACAGGAGGTCATTTCTTCCACTATAAATACATAAGGATATTCCCATTAGCCCCATTTCAAAATTTCAAACCCTAGGAAGACTTAGAGAGGAGGAAAGAAGGGAAAACACAAGATCAAAGGAGGATTTGCACCTTGAAGAAGATCAAAACTTCAAGGGCCTGTTTGGTTTGCGTTTCAAAAGCAGGTATCCGAAAACAGTTTTTGAGAAGAGTTTTAAGAAAATGGTTTTGATATTTTTTGAGATAAAAAACTTGTTTGGTTAGATGATTTCAAAAACAATTTTACAGAACAAAAAATAGTAAAACCTGTTTGGACAGCCTAAATATATGTTTGAACAGTAATTCAAACATTAATAAAAAAATATAAGAAAGTTATTTTTAGATTGATAATTTCATAAAAAAAAATTCAATAAACCAAACTTTAAAATATAATATAATATATATTATAATATAATATAATATATTATATTATATTATAGTTATATATTATAATATATTATATTATAATATTATATTATATTATATAATATAATATATATTATATGTTATATTATATATTATAAAATTCTATTATATTATACAATATTTATATGTTATATTATATAATATTATATTATATTATATTATATAATATTTATATGTTATATTATATAATATAATATATTATTATAATACAATATATATTATTATATTATAATATATTATTATAATACAATATATATTATATATTATAATTTTATATTATATAATATATATTATATATTATGAGAGAGAGGAAGAAGTAAAAAAAAAAAAGGAATGAAGAAATTTGCTGCTAAGGAGACTCGAAGGGCAGACCTCATTAAAGTCCAAAATTGTTCTCCTTGTTTTCAAAATTTTCAAAGAAAACTCTGAAAACAAGCTAGACTTGTTTTCTATTTCTATGACTCAAATCTCATTTTTTTCTCAAAATTTTGAGAACAAAAATGCTAAACAAACAGGTTTTGAGTGTTTTTGAAATTTTGAGAACAAAAAACAGTTTCCGGAAAGCTAACCAAACATGGCCCAAGTTTTCAAGAACACCTAGGAAGAAGAAAGGTAGGGGTTTTCTCTCACTCTCTTACATTGAGGTTAGGATATTTATATATGTACGTTTTGGCTATCAATAGTATATATATGCTATGAAATCATCCTATCTTAGGCTTTTTGGCAAAGATTATATGTTTTGAACAAAGTTAGGGTTTAATACCCATGAAATCTCTTCTCTAGTTTTAAAATCCTCATTTTTGGAGAGTGATGTATTTCTTTCTTAAATGCTTTCTTTATTATGGATTTTCGAACCCTTAGTACTTTGTGTTGGGTAGAACAATGATGTTATTGTGATCTCATGTATTTTCTTTGTTAGTTGGGGAATTATTACATGATATATTTTGGGGGATTTTGGATAGATGATTGTAAATTGAAATCAATATTGGAATTGTAAGCTTGGTTGGGGTTGTTTGTTATACACATGAGTGAGAGGTTCCTTGTAAGGATGCTCACCCCTTCCCAAGAGGTTCCTTGTAAGGATGCTTGGGAAGTCATGTAATAATTTGTGAGAGGTTCCTTGTAAGGATGCTCACCCCTTCCCAAGAGGTTCCTTGTAAGGATGCTTGGGAAGCCATGCAATGAATTGTGAGAGGTTCCTTGTAAGGATGCTCACCCCTTCCCAAGAGGTTCCTTGTAAGGATGCTTGGGAAGTCATGTAATAATTTGTGAGAGGTTCCTTGTAAGGATGCTCACCCATTCCCAAGAGGTTCCTTGTAAGGATGCTTGGGAAGCCATGTAATGAATTGTGAGAGGTTCCTTGTAAGGATGCTCACCCCTTCCCAAGAGGTTCCTTGTAAGGATGCTTGGGAAGCCATGTAATAATTTGTGAGAGGTTCCTTGTAAGGATGCTCACCCCTTCCCAAGAGGTTCCTTGTAAGGATGTTTGGGAAGCCATGCAATGAATTGTGAGAGGTTCCTTGTAAGGATGCTCACCCCTTCCCAAGAGGTTTCTTGTAAGGATGCTTGGGAAGCCATGTAATGATTTGTGAGAGGTTCCTTGTAAAGATGCTCACCCATTCTCAAGAGGTTCCTTGTAAGGATGCTTGAGAATCAAAGATGACCTAAACGGGGGTGGAGGTTACCCTAAAGTATGCCACCTACCGAAAGAATTGTTGGAAATTTTGTATGGTGAACTGGATTATATTTGAAAACGATTTGCTAACTGTATAGTGGTTTCACTTATTCATTCAATTACTGTTGTTCCTTAAACTTGAGATCTATTAAATGTCTTGGTTTTTATTTCAAAAGTTATATATGATATTTGTGAAATGAGACCGACCGTTTTTAAATGCTTTTCTAAACCTTGTGTGGGTTTGAGAGAATTTCTACAGAGCTTCGTGCTCACCCCCTATTGCTAACATTTTTCAGATCACCTGCAAGAGGAGGACGTAGGGGTCGAGGAGCCCGCTACTTGGGAGACTCCACTGGACGGGAGTGTGGATCCCGAGGTGGACGTTTAGAGCGACCTCCTTTCCTTTTTTTACTAGACTAGGACATTCTTTTGGAGCACTGTGTAGTCTAGTTTCTTTTGTTTATTCCGCTGTGCAACTTTAATTAATTTTTGAGATGTAAATGCCATAGCTTGGCTTATTCTTTTGGGATGATCTTGTAAATTCTATGGATGATGAAGGGAAAAATTTTCTTATTGATGAAATTATATTAGTGCTCTCATGATATGAATGTTTTAGAATGTAATGCCGTCCAGGGTGTGTTTTGGGGTGTTACAAAGTTGGTATCAGAGCTTAGGCTTTAGGTCTTACATGGGAGCTGTAGGTTATGGATTACCAATGGAAAGGTAGGACTAGGTTGAAGGAACCGTAGGCTTGCATTTGTTTGAAGTTATGTGTGCTTATCAGATAGGTTAGATTTATTGTATATTTAGGTTAAGGGTTAATTATTTGTTCGAACTCGATGAGTTGTCTCGCTACGCAATCAAGTTTGTGGTCACTGAGGCAAGGAGGGCTAAACGCTTTGAACAAGATTTGAGGCCTTCCATCCGCGAGAAGCTGGTTACACTCTGAATTCGAGAATACAAGATCTCGTGAACGTGGACGTGGACGTGGACGTGTTCGGGGACGTGGACGCGATTGAACAAAGACTTCAGACAGTGGAGAAGATGGAGTTACTCAGACGAGAGCAGGCATGGACCCGCGCCCATGCTTTGCATGCGGAGAGTATGGGCACTTCAAACATAGATGCCCCTCGTTTTCCCCAATGACCAAGCAAGCAACCGAGCAAGTACCAGCAAACAAGCCACCTCTACAAAGGCCAGCACAGCAGAGACCTCAGATAGCTCGAGGAGCGGGAGGTGTACCAGAGAGAATAGGCACGGATGCACGCCGATGTTTTGCCTGTGGAGGTGTTGGGAACTTCATAGATAATTGTCCATTGCTTTCTACCAAGACCAACCAAGCAACTGGGCGAGTGAATGCAAACAGGCCACCACTACGACAGCCATTACCACCACAGAGCCCGTAACAAGCTCATGCCCCCGGCGGCGCCAATCAAGGAAGGGTTTTTTCTTTGACTCAACCGGAGGAAGATGCCTTCAACGCCGTTGTGGAAGGTATTGTTCTTTTCTACCATTCTTGGGCCCGAATTTTATTGGATTCCTATGCGACTCATTCTTTTATATGTACTGCGGACGCTGTGGAATTGGGATTGGGTTCCGAGGAGCTAGAACATGCTTTATGTGTTGACTTGCCTACGAGAGAACATGGGGATACCAGGCCGGTCTGTAAGGATTACGTGCAAGCGGATTACATTTCAGTTACCAGTAGGTTTACTTATATGTATTTCTTTGACTCTAAATGTTATATGTATGCTCTCGAATCCTTGATTCTTACTATTCTCAAAATTAATGCCATGTGGAAAATAAAGTGATGGTTGGGTAACCCTTAAATCGCCTTGCTTGCTACCAAACCCTAGTTTTCAAGGGAAATGTGTTTTTCTCTTGATTTCTCCTTTGTTCTTGATTTCCACCCTTGATATTTGTTTGTTATTGATTTCAATATCTGATTGTTCCTTATTTTTAATTCTAAGCTTGATGTTCGTTGTTATGGATTTCAAGAAGTGATTGTTCCTTTGTTCTTGATTTCCAAGCTTAATATTCATTTTGTTCTTGATATCTAAATTTGATATGCACTTGGTAGTGACTATAACCCTTGTGATTCAATTATTCTCAATATTCAATACTTGATATTCTTTATTCTTGGTTCCAAGACTTGAGTGTTCTTTTGGTCTTGCTTTCTAAGCTTCATAATCCTTTGTTCTTAATTTCACACCTTGATAGTCGTTTGTTATTGACTTCCATACATGAATGTTCCGTTAAATCTTAATTTCTCCTTTGTTCATGACTTTCAAGTTTGATACGCCTTTATTCTTGATCTCCAAGCTTAATATTCATTTGCTCTTGATAGCCAAATTTGATATTCATTTGATTGATTCTAACTATTGTAATTCATGTATTCTTGATATTCAATACTTGACATCCTTTGGTTCTTGATTTCAAGACTTGGTTGTTCCTTTGTTTTTAATTTCCCCAAACTTGATGATCCATTGGTTCTTGATAGCCAAATTTAATTTTCATTTGTTATTGATTCTAACCCTTGTGATTCATTTATTCTTGATATTCAATACTTGATATTCATTGGTTCTTGATTGCAAGACTTGACATTCAATTGCTCTTGATTTCAATACTTGATTTCTCCTTGTCCTTGAGTTCAAAACTTGATACTCTTTAGTTCTTGGTTACAAAGCTTGATATGCACCTGTTATTGACTCCAAGACTCGATTGTTACTTTGTTCTTGATTCCAAAGCTTGATTATTTATTTGTTCCTTAATTCAAAATTCTAACGATTGGTATTGACCACTTAAATGGTATTTTCGATGATATTATGTTAATTTTTCTTAAATTATTTCGTTAAAAAAAAAAAAATGTATATGGATTTGGAAGCTATGGGAGGACAAGTCTGGTTAGGTTTCAACTGTAACCTTTGGTGGATTGTAATTTATATCAGAGTGCGCAGCGAACTAACGGAGTAAGGACTACAATGGGGAAATTACGGAGAAGATTCAACTCATCCGAGAAAGGCTACGCACGGCGCAAAGTAGACAGAAGAGCTATGCGGACCACAGACGAAGATCCTTGGAATTCAAAGTGGGAGATTACATGTTTCCCAAGGTGTCACAAAAGAAGGGCGTGTTTCGATTCGGCAAGAAGGAAAAGTTAGCGCCAAGATATACCGGACCGTTTGAAGTGATCAAAGCGGTAGGCAATGCGGCGTATCAACTTCGACTACCAACCCAGCTATCCGGAGTACATGACGTGTTCCACGTGTCCATGTTGAGAAGGTGTCACTCGGATGCAACTACAGTCGTGAACTTGGAAGATATTGAAATTCAAGATGGAGCAACCTATGAAGAACAACCGGTGAAGATTCTCGACGCCAAAGAGAAGGTGCTCCGTAACAAAGTCATCCGACTAGTGAAGGTGTTGTGACAACACCATGGAGTGGAGGAAGCTACATGGGAACCGGAGCAAGAAATGAGGGGGAAGTATCCATATTTGTTCGCTACTTGAGGTAAGTTTCGAGGACGAAACTTTCTTTAAGGGGGGTGGATTGTAACACCCCGCATTTTCTTTAATATATGTATATAGATATATAGTAAACAAATGTTGTAAAAATTTGGATATGTGGAATGATGTAAGAATGAACTATATAGATTGTAATAGTAGGAGAAATGCTAGAGATGCATATTGATTGGGAAGTTGGAGTTTCCAAGACGTTTAAACTTGGAAAGGGTGATTAGATGAATTTCTAAATATTTTTAGGTCCAAATAAGGTGTCCATTGAATCCGGAAGGTCGAAAAACCTTGGGAGAGGTAATATGAGGTGTATTGGAAGTTAGGAAGTATTTTAGAGTAAAGACACATTTAAGAGAAAACTTGGGTAGAAAGGATTTTGGACACTTACTAGTATTTTGATCATAACTCTTTATTCTAATGTCCGTTGACTCTGAAAATTTTACAGTAGATAGCATACTTCCAGGGCTACAAAAGAGTATTTCACGAAAATTTTCCAAATCAATCTCTAAATAGGCCAAAAATTCACTGGAAGTTTCAGCAGAAACTAGGATGACGTTCGAACATGAATTGACGTTCGAACGTGATGGAGTCCCAGTACTTTGCTGTCCGCAGAGCTCTGATGGAAATGAAAAAGTACTGGGAGCAACCAACGTTCGAAAACCAAAGTGACGTTCGAACGTGAATCAATAATTTGCACTAGTGACGTTCGAACGCCAATGACGTTCGAACGTGAGTTACGAATTCTGAACTTCAGAATCGCGCACAGGAGGTCATTTCTTCCACTATAAATACATAAGGACATTCCCATTAGCCCCATTTCAACATTTCAAACCCTAGGAAGACTTAGAGAGGAGGAAAGAAGGGAAAACACAAGATCAAAGGAGGATTTGCACCTTGAAGAAGATCAAAACTTCAAGTTTTCAAGAACACCTAGGAAGAAGAAAGGTAGGGGTTTTCTCTCACTCTCTTACATTGAGGTTAGGATATTTATATATGTATGTTTTGGCTATCAATGGTATATATATGCTATGAAATCATCCTCTCTTAGGCTTTTTGGCAAAGATTACATGTTTTGAACAAAGTTAGGGTTTAATACCCATGAAATCTCTTCTCTAGTTTTAAAATCCTCATTTTTGGAGAGTGATGTATTTCTTTCTTAAATGCTTTCTTTATTATGGATTTTCGAACCCTTAGTACTTTGTGTTGGGTAGAACAATGATGTTATTGTGATCTCATGTATTTTCTTTGTTAGTTGGGGAATTATTACATGATATATTTTGGGGGATTTTGGATAGATGATTGTAAATTGAAATCAATATTGGAATTGTAAGCTTGGTTGGGGTTGTTTGTTATACACATGAGTGAGAGGTTCCTTGTAAGGATGCTTGGGAAGCCATGTAATAATTTGTGAGAGGTTCCTTGTAAGGATGATCACCCCTTCCCAAGAGGTTCCTTGTAAGGATGCTTGGGAAGCCATGTAATAATTTGTGAGAGGTTCCTTGTAAGGATGCTCACCCTTTCCCAAGAGGTTCCTTGTAAGGATGTTTGGGAAGCCATGCAATGAATTGTGAGAGGTTCCTTGTAAGGATGCTCACCCCTTCCCAAGAGGTTCCTTGTAAGGATGCTTGGGAAGCCATGTAATGATTTGTGAGAGGTTCCTTGTAAGGATGCTCACCCATTCTCAAGAGGTTCCCTGTAAGGATGCTTGAGAATCAAAGATGACCTAAACGGGGGTGGAGGTTACC
Organism: Ilex aquifolium; assembly: GCA_951799425.1. Classification (NCBI taxonomy): domain Eukaryota; kingdom Viridiplantae; phylum Streptophyta; class Magnoliopsida; order Aquifoliales; family Aquifoliaceae; genus Ilex; species Ilex aquifolium. The sequence goes on from OX637393.1 coordinate 21,289,011, forward strand.
CTAAAGTATGCCACCTACCGAAAGAATTGTTGGAAATTGTGTATGGTGGACTGGATTATATTTGAAAACGATTTGCTAACTGTATAGTGGTTTCAGTTATTCATTCAATTATTGTTGTTCCTTAAACTTGAGATCTATTAAATGTCCTGGTTTTTATTTCAAAAGTTATATATGATATTTGTGAAATGAGACCGACCGTTTTTAAATGCTTTTCTAAACCTTGTGTGGGTTTGAGAGAATTTTCTATAGAGCTTCGTGCTCACCCCCTACTGCTAACATTTTTCAGATCACCTGCAAGAGGAGGACGTAGGGGTCGAGGAGCCCGCTACTTGGGAGACTCCACTGGACGGGAGTGTGGATCCCGAGGTGGACGTTTAGAGCGACCTCCTTTCCTTTTTTTACTAGACTAGGACATTCTTTTGGAGCACTGTGTAGTCTAGTTTCTTTTGTTTATTCCGCTGTGCAACTTTAATTAATTTTTGAGATGTAAATGCCATAGCTTGGCTTATTCTTTTGGGATGATCTTGTAAATTCTATGGATGATGAAGGGAAAAATTTTCTTATTGATGAAATTATATTAGTGCTCTCATGATATGAATGTTTTAGAATGTAATGTCGTCCAGGGTGTGTTTTGGGGTGTTACAATATGAGTGTGAATTTACTTTTTGTTTTTAGAATAGTAATTTTGATTTAAAAATTATGTTCGTCTTTGTAACTGGAAGACGTTAAAGAACCGGATAGTGAGTCAATTTTCAATAATTTTTTGAGTCATTTTTTATTTTCTTTCTTAAAAGTCAAAGAAATGGACGACAAATTATTTTGGTTAAGTTTAATGCTATTACGTCACTTTTCAAAAGATATACATATGTTGATCATGCAAGAAGCTAGACATGTTAGAAATGTAGAAATATTCGAAAGTCAGGCAAGACCCTTGTGTGGAAAAAGTACATGTGCTAAACACCGACGAGCAAATCGTCTCTGTGCTTGTGTAAGATGTGGTCGTACCGAACATTTGAGACAATATAATAAATGTGCGGAACCAATTTCAGGTCGAGCGTCAGATCGTTTACGGTAGATTAGGTATGGGCAGAGTAAGGATTATCCTGAGGCGCCATCCTATTCTACCCCAATGTTAACAAGATACGTAAGAAATGAAGTTAACCGTGTCACTGGTGTTAGTGATCCAGAAAGTTCTGACTCTAAATCAGTGTGATCAAATGATGTGTAATTTTGGAATAGTATATAAATGTAAATAACTATAGGTTAATTAGGAAAATAAGTAAATATTAAATAAAAATAAAAACCACCAATTTTTGACGAGAAAAAGAGTGGTTAGCAAAGTTTTATAGAATACATAAAGTTGTATTTAATTTTATAACTGCAGAATTTCAGGAAATCAGGAGCAGCAGACTGCAGTTACAAAGTACAAAATCCAGTCATTTTGGAGGATGATCTTCTACTTCCTAAACAGACTAGAGATTCTACAAAATAATTTGCTATCTTTCACTCATCTTTTACATTATGCACTTAAATTATAAATTACTTTATATTTTAAATTATGTTGTTTGTTTTAAACTTGTTTATGTCTAACTAATTTTTGATAATTAATATGGACTTCATGTTAATTCTGTTAGGAGGATTATTTTATATAATTCACAGTTGAATTAAATTAATATTCCTATGTTATGTGAAAATAACCTTAATCTGATCACGTGAGATTTTCATATTTTAGTTGTATATTATCTTAATATTTTTGTTTGAACTTATTCTGTTATAGCACGAATAGATTTCTTTATTCCAAAAACCTTGTGAAATATTACACTCTTTACATATTTAGTGGAGATGTATGACCAATTGAAGAATTTGAGCCAATCCTCATTGGAGAGATATTCTACATCTACTCAAATAAATATCTTCGATTCTACGACAAACTTTCTTTCAATAATCTCATTAATTTTGTTTTGATTAGCATTTGTTAGATTATATTATTAGCGTTATCCTCGAAATTCTCTTATGTGGGATTAATACAGATAAATAATTTCTGGAAAATGATCTTAGGCCATTTTTCATTATCTTTGAGCCTTGACTATTTCTTTTACAAAATTATATCCTTGGTCAACCATGATTGAGCCTAAAAAGTATAAATTATTTTCATGATACCCGAAAAACACATCCGAGCCACATGAAAATATATTAAACCTACCTTGGCTACATAATTTTCTTGCACCCTCTTTTAAATTAGTATGGTACAGAAAAGAAAGAAAAAAAGTGGAAAAGAGAAAAGGGTATTGGCTATTCAAAGAAAAGAAAAAACATAATGAAAATAGCCAAGAAAGTGAAAAATGGAAAGAATGAATATGCAAAATCTGAAAAGCAGGGAAGAAGTGTGCCATAATATAAAAAGTAGCTTTTTGAAATCGCATTGACGTCGTTTGTTAAACCTTAACCCAATGACCACGTTATAACCCAAAGAAAGTCCTTTTTGATTCCAGAAATCATATCTCTGTATTAATCCTATATATCCATAGAAGGAGAATGTTAATAATATGTCTGATATAATATTAAAATCCGATCATGAGATTATGTCAAATTTCGATTCTATTCAAATACCCGTTCTTCAGAAATGTTACATGTGATATTAATTGCTTCGTTAACAATATTCCAATCACATGTAACTAGTGAGAGAATAGTCACTATAACGAATATGTATTATTTGCTGAGTGTATTTCAGGAAAGGATTGACATCAAGACTACCATGAAAGATGGTAATATTTCTGAAGTGATTTTTGAAACAAAAGAAATCATCACACACACACAAGTTTTTATAAAAATATATAGATAATGTTACAACTAACGTGTGTTACTCTTGTAGTGATCAGAAAAAGGAAGTATTTTAGCAATGCACAAGAATACTGATTTTGATTGTGAAAAGTATAATTTATAAACTCCTAACTACTAAAGTTTGTAAGCAGCTTTACTGAAAACCTTCACTGTAAAACCCGAGAAAATTTCAACCTTTGTGAAAAAGGGCAAAACGGTAAATTGCCACTACAGTACAGGTTGTAAACCTGAATTTTTCTAGAACTCGGATGACGAAACGGACCTCACCGTTGGATTCGTCTCGCGAAATCTAGTTACCACGTCAAATTTCGTGGAATTCCGAGATAGTCGGATTTTTCGCGTTTTACGAGACGAACGGGCCCCGGGTGACCCTGTACACGAAATTTTTATAAAGTTTCCAGGTTTGGGGAAATATTAAACACAAGTTAAAACAAAAAAAATAATTTGAACTTGAACCGGAGCGAAATTTAATCGTTTCGGGATTAAAACGGACCCGGAATTAAATAGGACGTGTGGCGAATTGTGGGCCAAGTATTCTAAAATATAAATAGGGGGAAAAATTAGATTTTTCCCCATTGTTCAGCCGGTTTCAGCCGATAGAGAGAAAGAGGGAGAAAAGAGAGAAAAACTCACCTTCTCTCTACGATCTACGGCGCTACGGACCTCGAATCCACGCAAGCCAAGAATTAAAGTCGCTCTACTCATCGAGGGCTACGCAGCTATACCAAAAAGCGCAAGTTTTACCGAAGATTAAGGTACGGGATTTTCGAGAAGTGAGGGTTTTTGGCTTGAATCGGGTCTTGGAACTTCCCTTGGTCGTTCCTCACGCTTCAAGAGGTAGGGTTTCTTCCTACTAAGGTTTATTCCAAGCCTATAATGTTTTTATGGAATGGGTAGGATGATAGCCTATGTGTCTCTTGCCTATTGTTGTGAAATTGGGTGAATTGGGTATTGAAATGAGTAAAGGAAATCCTAACTTGGATGAATATTTAGAAGTTACTAATTGTGATTTCTATGAATTGGATATGTGAAATGAACCCAATGTAAATTCATGTGTTATATGAAATTGTGGGCGTGTTATGTGTTTATATATATGCCATGAAATTTTAGTATGTTGATAACATGCTTGGAATTTGTATTATGGGAATTATATGCTTTTGATATGATTTTGCCATGGAATATGAGAAATGTGTTGAGAATGTTCATATGTCACTCATATCATATCGAACATTGTATTGGTGTTGCAATGGAGCACCACATTTCATATGCACGGGAACATCGCATTTTAGGAGGTGTGTGTGCATGGTTATTTGTCTTCACCACACATGGTGGATGACGAGTGAGCTCGGGTAATATGGGTCGATGACCTAGACGAGTTGAATGGTTTATATGTTGATAGGGTTGGGGTAGCAAGAAGGGCTAGAAAATCCCTCGGGTGAGAGACCCGGTGATTGGATACGCACTCCGTTGGTATAAGAGCCCATAAAGTGTGTCGGTGTACGCGGAACCGTTGGTGGAAGTCCATGAATTCCGTGTAGGTTGGGTGACCTTTGGTGTGAGTCCATGAACATCCACCCCTTACAAAGACCCTAGAATGAAATGTCATTTGATGTGGAACATAAATGACGGATTGGTACACATTGGCACTTGCATGTGTAGAGGAGCCGGGAAGGGCTTGGTTGATGTGCATGAGTGAGTCTCACCTCATTTCATAGCATGACATTACATGTTTCAACATGGAATATATTCTTGTTGTGGATTGTTGATTGATAGCATGTGACATTTCATATGCATTTAGGTTGGGGAGTAGCCTCTCTAGGAGATACCCTATTGAGCGTGGCTCACCCTTTATGGGAAAAACATTTCAGGTGTGGGTTTTGCTCCGGCGGATGGCTCATTTGGAGAGCATCAAGCATGAAGGGGGCCGGCTTGTGGCCTTAGTTTAAGTTTTGTAAAACCTTTAACAAAATTCCATTTTGATGTATATATATTATGGAATGAATTGTAATAGAGATTGTATGAGTTGGGTATTATATGGAAAATCTCATTAAACATGTATTGAATGAGTTTGGAGTGTATGGGGTAGCTTTAAGGATGGTTTGGAGGGGGAAGAAATCCATTTTTATGCTCACAGTCTGAAAACCTACCGGAAGGTGTGTGTCGGCCTTCCGGAAGGTTTTGCTAAAAACCCCAGCTTGCCTTGCTCACAGCTAATACCTTCCGGAAGGTTTTGCCCACTGGAATGAACCTTCCGGAAGATTTTAGCTACTGGAGTAAAACCTACCGGAAGGACTTGTCTACTGGAGTGGACCTTCCGGAAGGTTTTGCCTTGGGTTTCTTTTTGACTGCCGAGTTCTTCCGGAAGGTTTTGTTTTCTGGAATGAACCTTCCGGAAGGTTTTGGCTACTGGAATGGACCTTCCGGAAGGTTTTTGCTACTGATGTCGACCTTCCGGAAGTTCTTGAAATTGATCTTTTTCATGTAACAGTTCCTTCAGTGACCTTCCGGTAGGTGTATGTCGACCTTCCGGAAGGTTTTTCCAAAAACTTGAAATTTTCAAAATGCTTAGCCATGCTTTTGGGCTTTGTTTTCTTTGGCTTCTATGACATAAATGGACATAAATGGAGGTATAATTGACCTTGTGGATGGTAAATCTGATTAAAAGCATGTGAGTGACGTGGTGTCGGGTTATACGACTATCACGAGTATTTCCGCGGGTTGACGGATGGTCAACGGTTAATAAAGGACCCCCGGAAATTTGGGGCGTCACAGCTTGGTATCAGAGCATAGGTATGCGATTTACCTAGGGCTTGATGGGGCATGGGTTTAGACCATTGCATTCATTGTACATTACATGTTATGTGCTTAAATTGCTACATGTTATGTGATATGTGGTATGTGTATTATATGCATGGTAAAATGTGTATGAAAATGGACACACTAGGGTTAGAGAACTTAACCTTGGGAGTGGGAAAGCAAATGAACGGGAAGGTTCAAAGCGAAAGGGTCCACTATTGGAGGCATACGCTCTACTAGTGAGACAATGAGAAAGATTTGAGCGTTTTAACTTTGATCCCTATCTAGGGATACTAAGTTGTTGTGCCATTGCCATTTGACTTGTGTGTAGATGGCAAGTGGAAGAAGAGGACGTCGAGGCGGTGGGCGGAACAATAACCAACCACCACCGGTCTTCGATCAACGAGCGTTTACGGAAACCATGGGCCTAATGGCGGCTACTGTTGCACAAGCTAGTGCAAATGCCGGACATGGAGGCGCGAGTAACCTCCAACAGTTTAAAGCACACAAACCTCCAGTCTTCATGGGAGGGGCGGACCCGATGGTGGCCGACCATTGGTTCCGGCAAGTCAACAAGATCTTAGGGGCGATGGAGGTCACCTCAGACGCTACTAAGATAAGGCTAGCTGCATTCCAGCTAGAAGGAGAAGCCCAATTGTGGTGGGATTGGGTGACGGCCTCGAAGAACTTAGAGGCCATGACATGGGGAGAGTTCAAGGAGCTCTTCATGGGTAAATATTTCCCAACGGCCGTTCGACATGCAAAGGCCCGCGAGTTTCTAGATTTGAAGCAAGGGTCAATGACAGTGATGGAGTATGTGGCTAAGTTCACTGAATTAGCCCGATTTGCTGATGATTACGTGGCCACGGATATGGCCAAGGTAAGAAGGTTTGAGGATGGGTTGAAGCTATCCATCCGGGGAAAGATTGTGGGCCTCCGCCTGCAAGACTTGGACTCTATGGTCGAGACAGCTATGGCCATTGAGAGGGAGGTGGACGATGCTCGAAGCATCCGTGAGGCGGGTGCTAAGGATAAGAAGAAGGAGGGCCAATCCTCTTCTTCTAGTTCGGGGAAGAAACAGAGGACCTCTGCTCCTCAAGGACAGGGCTGCGGCTATCAAGGCCAAGGCCAAGGTCAGCTTTCCCAAGGCGGGAGAAACTTCAGGACTACCTACCAGGCGGGCCAGAAGACATGTTTCCATTGCCACCAACCGGGGCATATGAAGCGGGATTGTCCGCAGAGGCAAGGATCCCAGAGCTATGGGACACCTCAGTCCCAGTCATCAGTGGGACAGTCGCAGACACGCCTTGTTCCTCCCTACCCCACCACGGGCCAGGGAAACCAGTATCAGTTCCAGGGCGCTATTCAGGCCCCTACCACCTTTCGAGCGGGGACTCCGCAGTCGGGCCAGATGGGCCAAGGCATAGGTCGAGGCCGAGGACAGGGCATGCAAGCCGGGACTTCGGGGACCCAGGGGCGTGTCTACGCCATTACACCTCAGGCTGAGCCAGTGGACCAGTCAGTCATTCAGGGTACATTTCTACTTTCTCGCCTATGGACTAAAGTGTTATTTGACTCTGGTGCATCACATTCATTCATTTCTGCATCATGTGTGAGGGATTTGGGCTTAGAGGTTGATACCTTGGAGGAGCCATTATATGTGAATTCACCCCTAGGAGCTAGGGTGTGTGTGAATCAGATATGTCGGGGTTGTGAGCTAGAGATCTCGGGGATTCTACTCACCGTGGACCTTAGGGTTATGGACATGTCGGAATTCGATGTCATCCTTGGGATGGACTGGTTGGCGGCGTATCGGGTCGTTATTGATTGTGACAAGAAGAGGGTCACCGCCTATACACCGGACGGTGTTTGTTTCAAGTTTCAGGGGGAAAAGCATGATGCTCTACCTCAAGTCGTGTATGATTCACGATGGCATGGGCAATTGATGGGTTGGCTTGCGAGCCTTACCCTGGAGGACGAGGCGAGACAAGAATTGGGTCTACCTCGGGTGGTGTGTGAATATGAGGACGTTTTTCCGGACGAGTTACCGGGATTACCTCCCCATAGGGATGTGGACTTTAGCGTTGAGTTGCATCCGGGTACTTCACCCATTTCTATGACTCCACATAGGATGGCGCCAGCTGAGTTGCAAGAACTCAAGGTTCAATTACAAGAATTATTGGACAAGGGCTTTATTAGACCGAGTACCTCACCTTGGGGCGCTCCGGTGCTGTTTGCCAAGAAGAAGGATAAGACCCTTCGATTGTGTATAGACTATCGGCAGTTGAACCGGGTCACCATCAAGAATAGGTACCCTTTGCCGAGGATCGATGATCTGTTTGATCAGTTGAGGGGAGCGCGGGTCTATTCAAAAATAGATCTCCGCACGGGCTACCATCAGTTGAGGATTAGGGAGTCAGATATCCCTAAGACGGCGTTCAGAACGCGGTACGGGCATTTCGAGTTCACGGTGATGCCATTTGGGTTGACGAATGCCCCGGCGGCATTTATGGATCTCATGCATAGGGTGTTCCAGCCCTATTTAGATCAGTTTGTCGTAGTGTTTGTTGATGACATCCTGATCTACTCCAAGACAGAGGAGGAGCATGAGGGTCACTTAAGGATTGTTCTCCAGACCTTGAGGGACCACCAGTTGTACGCCAAGTTCAGCAAGTGTGAATTTTGGCTTACGGAGGTGAAATTTTTGGGACACGTGGTGTCGGCTTCGGGGGTATCAGTTGATCCGGAGAAAGTCGAGGCAGTTATGAGCTGGGAGAGGCCAATGTCAGTCTTCGAGATACGTAGTTTCTTGGGATTGGCAGGGTATTACCGGAGGTTCATCGAGGACTTCTCCCGACTAGCCGCACCTATGACTAGATTGACCCGGAAGGAGGTCAAGTTCGAGTGGAATGATTCGTGTGAGAAGGCATTCCAAGAACTAAAGAGGAGACTCACTTCAGCTCCTATCTTGATTGTCCCAGAAAGGGGACAAAACTACACGATATATTGCGATGCCTCTAAAGACGGACTGGGTTGTGTCTTGATGCAGTCCGGGAGAGTGGTGGCTTATGGTTCTCGACAGTTGAAGAATCACGAGCAGAATTACCCCACGCATGACATGGAGTTGGCGGCCGTTGTCTTTGCCTTAAAGGCTTGGCGCCACTATTTGTATGGTGAACGATTTGAAGTGTTTTCGGACCACAAAAGTCTGAAGTACATCTTCACTCAACGGGACCTCAACATGAGGCAGCGTAGGTGGATGGAGTACCTAGAAGACTATGACTTCACTTTGCATTACCACCCCGGTAAGGCAAATGTGGTGGCTGACGCACTTAGTCGGAAGTCACGGGGTGTCTTAGCTAGTGTGGCTTCCCGGGAGTGGCGGATGCTTGAGGCCGTGGGCCAATTTGGGCTGCATTATCGGGGTCGGACTCAGGGTGTTTTAGGGAGTTTGGTGGCTACGCCTTCCCTACTGAGCAGAGTGATCGAGTCACAGAGACAGGACTCAGAGTTATCATCCATCAGGGACCGAGTGCAGGCGGGTACTGGTGACGAGGGCTGGGCCATTCACTCGGATGACAGTCTTCGGTTTAGGGGAAGGGTAGTGGTTCCCCAGTCGGCGGAGCTGAGAGAGGAGATCCTCAGGGAGTTCCATTGCTCTCGTTTTGCGGTGCACCCAGGCGGCACGAAGATGTATCATGATCTTCGTCGCCAGTATTACTGGAGCGGAATGAAGAGGCAAATTGGCGACTTTGTCAGTAGATGCCTCACATGTCAGCAGATTAAAGCCGAGCACCAGAGGCCAGCAGGGTTGCTCCAGCCCTTGGAAGTGGCTGAGTGGAAGTGGGAGCACATCACAATGGACTTTGTGACCCACTTGCCACGGACATCACGGGGACGTGATGCGGTGTGGGTGATAGTGGACCGGCTTACGAAGTCGGCACACTTTTTGGCGGTGCGGATGACCTTCACTCTGGAGGAATTCTGCAGGTTGTACATAAGGGAGATAGTCCGGTTGCATGGGGTACCCGTGTCTATAGTATCGGATCGGGATCCCAGGTTTACGGCTCACTTTTGGGAGAGTTTCCAGCGAGCCATGGGGACTCAGTTGAGGATGAGCACAGCCTACCATCCCCAAACGGACGGTCAGTCGGAGAGGACCATCCAGACATTAGAGGACATGCTACGGGCATGCGTCCTAGATCTCAAGGGTAACTGGGAAGAGCATTTGCCCTTAGTGGAATTCGCCTACAATAACAGTTATCAGGCGAGCATACGGATGGCACCCTATGAGGCGCTTTATGGGAGGCCTTGTCGTTCTCCAGTTTGTTGGACTGAAGTTGGGGAAAGACCCTCTACGGGTCCAGACTTGATTAGAGACACCTCGGAGAAGGTGAACCTGATAAGGAAGCGTCTTCTCACGGCTCAGAGCCGGCAGAAGAGTTACGCCGATAGGCGGCGACGGCCTCTGGAATTTGAGGTGGGAGACCACGTCTTCTTAAAGGTGATGCCTAAGAGAGGGGTGATCAGATTCGGCAAGCGGGGAAAACTGTCGCCGAGGTATATTGGGCCCTTTGAGGTGCTTGAGAGAGTTGGCACTGTGGCTTACAGATTGGCGTTACCGCCAACTTTATCGGGTGTTCACGCCATATTCCATGTCTCCATGCTCCGGAAGTATACTCCAGATCCGACGCATGTTGTGGATTGGGGCGAGCTCATAGTTGATGCGGATGGGACCTTCGAGGAGGGACCAATGCGTGTCATGGATAGCCGAGAGCAGGTTTTGCGAGGCAAGACCGTGAGGCTAGTGAAGGTGTTGTGGCAGCACCGAGGAGTGGAGGAGGCAACATGGGAGCGTGAGGACACCATACGTGCCAACTATCCTTTCTTATTTGAGGATGGAGGTACATTCTTATAGTCATTTAGTATTATATGACTGTTGCATATGTGTGTAATTGTGTGTGCATGAGTGTGTGAATTTCGGGGACGAAATTCTTTTAAGGGGGGAAGAATGTAAAACCCGAGAAAATTTCAACCTTTGTGAAAAAGGGCAAAACGGTAAATTGCCACTACAGTACAGGTTGTAAACCTGAATTTTTCTAGAACTCGGATGACGAAACGGACCTCACCGTTGGATTCGTCTCGCGAAATCTAGTTACCACGTCAAATTTCGTGGAATTCCGAGATAGTCGGATTTTTCGCGTTTTACGAGACGAACGGGCCCCGGGTGACCCTGTACACGAAATTTTTATAAAGTTTCCAGGTTTGGGGAAATATTAAACACAAGTTAAAACAAAAAAAATAATTTGAACTTGAACCGGAGCGAAATTTAATCGTTTCGGGATTAAAACGGACCCGGAATTAAATAGGACGTGTGGCGAATTGTGGGCCAAGTATTCTAAAATATAAATAGGGGGAAAAATTAGATTTTTCCCCATTGTTCAGCCGGTTTCAGCCGATAGAGAGAAAGAGGGAGAAAAGAGAGAAAAACTCACCTTCTCTCTACGATCTACGGCGCTACGGACCTCGAATCCACGCAAGCCAAGAATTAAAGTCGCTCTACTCATCGAGGGCTACGCAGCTATACCAAAAAGCGCAAGTTTTACCGAAGATTAAGGTACGGGATTTTCGAGAAGTGAGGGTTTTTGGCTTGAATCGGGTCTTGGAACTTCCCTTGGTCGTTCCTCACGCTTCAAGAGGTAGGGTTTCTTCCTACTAAGGTTTATTCCAAGCCTATAATGTTTTTATGGAATGGGTAGGATGATAGCCTATGTGTCTCTTGCCTATTGTTGTGAAATTGGGTGAATTGGGTATTGAAATGGGTAAAGGAAATCCTAACTTGGATGAATATTTAGAAGTTACTAATTGTGATTTCTATGAATTGGATATGTGAAATGAACCCAATGTAAATTCATGTGTTATATGAAATTGTGGGCGTGTTATGTGTTTATATATATGCCATGAAATTTTAGTATGTTGATAACATGCTTGGAATTTGTATTATGGGAATTATATGCTTTTGATATGATTTTGCCATGGAATATGAGAAATGTGTTGAGAATGTTCATATGTCACTCATATCATATCGAACATTGTATTGGTGTTGCAATGGAGCACCACATTTCATATGCACGGGAACATCGCATTTTAGGAGGTGTGTGTGCATGGTTATTTGTCTTCACCACACATGGTGGATGACGAGTGAGCTCGGGTAATATGGGTCGATGACCTAGACGAGTTGAATGGTTTATATGTTGATAGGGTTGGGGTAGCAAGAAGGGCTAGAAAATCCCTCGGGTGAGAGACCCGGTGATTGGATACGCACTCCGTTGGTATAAGAGTCCATAAAGTGTGTCGGTGTACGCGGAACCGTTGGTGGAAGTCCATGAATTCCGTGTAGGTTGGGTGACCTTTGGTGTGAGTCCATGAACATCCACCCCTTACAAAGACCCTAGAATGAAATGTCATTTGATGTGGAACATAAATGACGGATTGGTACACATTGGCACTTGCATGTGTAGAGGAGCCGGGAAGGGCTTGGTTGATGTGCATGAGTGAGTCTCACCTCATTTCATAGCATGACATTACATGTTTCAACATGGAATATATTCTTGTTGTGGATTGTTGATTGATAGCATGTGACATTTCATATGCATTTAGGTTGGGGAGTAGCCTCTCTAGGAGATACCCTATTGAGCGTGGCTCACCCTTTATGGGAAAAACATTTCAGGTGTGGGTTTTGCTCCGGCGGATGGCTCATTTGGAGAGCATCAAGCATGAAGGGGGCCGGCTTGTGGCCTTAGTTTAAGTTTTGTAAAACCTTTAACAAAATTCCATTTTGATGTATATATATTATGGAATGAATTGTAATAGAGATTGTATGAGTTGGGTATTATATGGAAAATCTCATTAAACATGTATTGAATGAGTTTGGAGTGTATGGGGTAGCTTTAAGGATGGTTTGGAGGGGGAAGAAATCCATTTTTATGCTCACAGTCTGAAAACCTACCGGAAGGTGTGTGTCGGCCTTCCGGAAGGTTTTGCTAAAAACCCCAGCTTGCCTTGCTCACAGCTAATACCTTCCGGAAGGTTTTGCCCACTGGAATGAACCTTCCGGAAGATTTTAGCTACTGGAGTAAAACCTACCGGAAGGACTTGTCTACTGGAGTGGACCTTCCGGAAGGTTTTGCCTTGGGTTTCTTTTTGACTGCCGAGTTCTTCCGGAAGGTTTTGTTTTCTGGAATGAACCTTCCGGAAGGTTTTGGCTACTGGAATGGACCTTCCGGAAGGTTTTTGCTACTGATGTCGACCTTCCGGAAGTTCTTGAAATTGATCTTTTTCATGTAACAGTTCCTTCAGTGACCTTCCGGTAGGTGTATGTCGACCTTCCGGAAGGTTTTTCCAAAAACTTGAAATTTTCAAAATGCTTAGCCATGCTTTTGGGCTTTGTTTTCTTTGGCTTCTATGACATAAATGGACATAAATGGAGGTATAATTGACCTTGTGGATGGTAAATCTGATTAAAAGCATGTGAGTGACGTGGTGTCGGGTTATACGACTATCACGAGTATTTCCGCGGGTTGACGGATGGTCAACGGTTAATAAAGGACCCCCGGAAATTTGGGGCGTCACATTCACGAGACAAAACTCGTCCACTAGGGATCACCTAGAGGTTTAACGGCTTATTGCATATGCTAAATGCAATCGTGAAAAAATCTACGAAAATGATTTTACCTCTGTTATGTTATTGTTATTTTGTGAAATAATTTCTATAATTTGTCTTTACTAGGGACTAGTAAAGTTTAAGTTGGGGGGTGTGATTAACCTTAATTAGTGTATAAATTAGGATGATTAAGTAATCAGTTTTGTAAGATAAAACAAGTAAATATTATGAATTATAGTTTGTGCTTAATTTACAGTTTTAAATATTTTATATTTAAGTTACAGGGTCAAATGCAGAAATATTGAAGAATACATGACCAATTTGCAAAGCTTGAAGTCACGAAGGACCAAGGTGCAATAAAGAAACTTGGACCAATAAGAAGCTGACAAGTGGCAGCCCAAGAAGACGACACCTAGCACCACTGCAAGACACCAACCTTCCGGAAGGTTGGGCTAGTGGTTGGGACCCTGACAAGTGGCAGCTCCAGAAGAACGACACCTAGGACCCCTACTGCAAGGCATAACCTTTTGGAAGGTTGGGAAAATGGTTGGGACCACCCTCCTTGGCCGAATACTCCTCCCCCTCTATAAATAGGGGTGCCTTGTTTAGCTTTCAAACAATTCCTTTCCAAGCCATTCAAGCCTTCCCCAAGAGAAATTCTTCCTCCTTTGGCCGGCCACCCTTGAAGCCAAGAAAGTTTTTCAAAGCTAGAAAGAAAGAAAGAAAGAGAGAAAGAAAAAGAAAGGGAGAGTTCAATACATAGCCGGTCCGTGATACACTTTTATTGTTACTCTGTATTTCTACATTTCTATTGTATCTTTCTATTCGGATAGTTGAACTACCGCCACTTTTGTGTCTTAAATGATAATAAAGGTGGTTGTGTTTCAATTGTTCCTTGTGAAAGAAGTTATACAATTTACCGTTTAATTTTAGTTGTAATGACGAATAGTCACACTTCTTGTTTGTCTGTAGCAATGGAGTGTGAGTAGTCGTTTATACCCTTCAAACTAGGGTAAACATATGTATAATATTGGTTAGATTATGGAAATGCTACTGTTTTATTTATATGTTTATTTATATATGTATTATATGCTTAATGCATGATATAGTGATGTGCATAATTCTGGTGCTGTGCCTGGAATTATGTCATCAGTGTATCATAAGACCATCCAGTTAAAGATCCACGATGTTCCTACCGATATGGCTTGTCCTCCATTGGAACGTTGAGGATTTTCTACTGATGTGTGGTACAAAACCTAAATGATCCTCATGAATGGCTTGTCCTTCTGGGTTATTAGGGTTTCTTTACTTACTATATATCTAACTATATCGACAGTCTAACAACCACGGTGTTCCTACTGGTATGGCTTGTCATCCGATGGAATACTGAGGATGTTTAACTGGCATGCATTGCATATATATATATATATATATATATATATATATATATATATATATATATATATATATATATAACTAAATTGACAGTCTAACAACCACGGTGTTCCTACTGGTATGGCTTGTCCTCCGATGGAATACTGAGGATGTTTAACTCGCATGCATATATATATATATATATATATATATATGTATACATATATCACACATGACCTATTGGGTAATTCAAGTATTCCTCATGAATGGCTTGTCCTTCTGGTTCACTTGAATTAGTTAATTGGTACGTCTATAACCAACTTTCCTAAGAAGTTGCTGTGTTATGTTATATTACCATCAGTTAACCTAAGAAGTGGTTGTGTTATGGTTTAATCTTTATGTACTTGCTATCAAGCGATCAATTGAATAACTCAAGTATTTCTCATGAATGGCTTGGCCTTCTGGTTTGCTTGGGTTAATCAATTGACGTAAATATAACCAGCTTTCCTAAGAAGTTGTTGCGTTATAATTTATTACTACCAGTTAGCCTAAGAAGCGGATGTGTTATAGTTTATATACATTAAACCTGCTGATTGAATTTCCAGTAAAATGGAAGTTAATTGTTGTGAGGTAGCATTTCCAGTAAGCAACCAATATAAAACATATGGATCCCTAAACTAAAGGGTATCTTTTATATTGTTATCATTTATACGCTTTACTTACGCATTTTATTATTTTCGCACTTTATTTCTGCAGTGTATTTAAATTAAACTAGTTATCAATCTAAGCTCACATCACAAGCTATCAAACATCATATTACTTCAAACAACAACTTTACTGTTTTTATTTTGTTTTTTTTTTAATTTTAAAATCTAAATTACTAAAACTCTTTGTGGGATCGATACTTGGACTTAAAACCGAGAAAACTACAATTTGACCACTTATACTTGGGTGTATAATTAATATAATTTAGATCACAAAAAGTGGTGAATCAGAAACCCCTACCTAGAAATCAAGAATTCCAAGCAAAACCCAAGTTTTAGAGACTTTCTTCTTCCCTTTTCTTTTTCCCTTTATCTTCTCCTAGGGTTCTAAGAGGTTTGGGGTGAGAGTGGAATGAAAGAATGGAAGAAAATGGGCTGAAATCTATGTTTTAAACACAGCAGTCCCCGAAAGTTAGTGTTCATGGCTGAAATTTGGATTTTCTCCAAAATTACGATTTTGCCACTAAAAATCTCCAATTTGATCCATATGACTACCCTAAGGTTTTTCACCGTTCCGGATTCATTCTTAATGTTATTTAACCTAAAAACATTTAGTTTTATGATTTATCTAAA
Organism: Ilex aquifolium; assembly: GCA_951799425.1. Taxonomy (NCBI): domain Eukaryota; kingdom Viridiplantae; phylum Streptophyta; class Magnoliopsida; order Aquifoliales; family Aquifoliaceae; genus Ilex; species Ilex aquifolium. The sequence continues at coordinate 21,305,022 of OX637393.1, forward strand.
AACTAAAGTAAATTTATACTCGAAACACTAAAATTACTATTTTATTTCTCCGAACCGCTATATGTGCTAAACGGATATTCCAAATTTTTCGGATCTCCCAGGTTCAATAATAATATTATTTTGACCTAAAACAATTAATATTTTTACTTAGTTACCCTTATCAACCTTAAACACCTCCAAAAATTAAATTTCACAATCAATTTGTCTCCCTAGTATTTATTCCTACCATTACAATCTATAGGGTTCATGCATACCTCATCACCTATATTAGCATTTCAAAAATAATTACTTGCTATAAAAATAATTAGCACTTTTAATAACAATATGCGGTCAATAACAATAGAATGCTCATGAATAGAAAGAACAGTAGCTAAATTGGTAAAAATATAATTTGTGGTTATAACTAAATAAATTAGAATACGAGTATATCTATATAAATAGGAAAACCAACAAGTAATTTAAATCTTGATAAAACATAATGTATATAATATATAATATATAAGATAAAAGGAAAGAGCTGGCCTGCAAGTCTGAGAGGCGTGTGATCATTGTCCTAAAGTAGCTGAGCCTCCCCACATGAGGGTACTGACGGACACCAGGGACTCCAAGATGCAATCCAGACGCTCGCAGCAGCTCCTTCTCAATGGTCACGTCCACTGGAAGATTGGAATGAATCTCAAGTTGCCCAAAAATAAAATAATAGGTGATAATTGAAAAGGTTGGCCAAGTGTAAAAGAACTGAAATGAGAAATTGGAATGTCTCTTGGAGTGTTGATTTCCTTGCTACCAAAAAAGTTTCTCAAAGCCACTTATATAGCCATTAGGTTAGTAACTTACACACATTGTAACGCCCCCAAAACCCCCTTGGACGGCATTACTATTTAAAACAATTCACATCATGAGAGCAACTAATAAAAATCCATAAATTCAGAAAATTTCATTCATCATATATAATATCTACATCATCATCCAAAAGAATATGCCAAATCATGGCCATTACACCCAAAAATCAAGTTTTATCTTGCAGCGGAATAAACAAAATATTATCCATACATTGTCTCAAAACGCATCTCCTAGTCTAGTACATAAGGAGAACAACTCTAGGCATCCCCCTCGGGATCCATGCTTCCATCCAACTGAGCTTCCCAAGCTATCTGCTCAACAACTCCGAGATCCTCCTCTAAACCATAATCTGAAAAATATATTGTTTGTAGGGGGTGAGCACTAAGCTCTGTAGCAACATCCTCCCAAACTCGAACAAGGTTTAGAAAACATATAAAACAAGTCGGTCTCATTTTACAAATATCATATATAACTTCTGGAAGAAAACAGTGACAATTCATCCGATCTCAAGTGTAAGCAATAACAATAATTTAAATGAAGAAATAAAACCAATTCCCAACAATAAATCATTTGCAACAATTGTATCTTTCCAACAATAAACAATAACCCACACTTTGTACCAATACCCACAATGTATCTTTGTATCTCATGTATAATGTATGACATTACATGAATAAACACATCGAGAATATCCTGACCCACACACACACACCCAATCCTCGTAAAGATATACAACTTTAGGAAGGGCATATACCAACGCATTGGCAGTGACGAATCCAACCCAGGAATAGTATACTAACCCTTTGCCTCGGTACCACGTGAGCAAATAGTGGTTTGGTCCTCACAAGACACCAACCCCACTACGAGTGGTAGGAAAAATTCAAACCCGCATGGAGTAAGAAACGCATCTACCCACTCTACGATATCCGGTCAACGGCCACCCATGTGCATCCAAGCATCCACACAAGAGATACAATACCAACCAATTTCTCAAATCACAAGTAACTCAAAAATCCCCAAATTTCACATGTATTATTCCAATAGAACAATTTAAGAAAATATGCAAGAGATCATAAAAAATACCATTTTATTGTTCAATACAAAGAACTAGAGTTTTGAAATCAAGAACAAATGAATATTAAGAGAAAAACCCATTTTTCTTGAAAACTAGGGTTTTCCAAACAAGAGAAAGAGATTTCATGGCTATTCCACCATAGCTTCCTTCAAAATATGGTAATATTTTCAAGAACATCAAGAAATTATGATTTCATATCATATATATAGGATTGAGAGTCAAAACATACATATATATAAGCCCTAGCCTCAATGAACAAGAGTGAGAAGAAACCCCTACCTTCTTCCTTAGTTTTGTATGAAGAACTTGAAGATTTGATCTTTCCCAACTTGAATCCACACTTTAATCCCTTGTTTTTCCCTTCTTTCTTCCTCTCTAAGCCTCTTTAGGGTTAGAAATGTTGAAATGGGGCTAATGGAGGTGTCCTTAAGTATTTATAAGGGGTGAAATGGTCCCCTGTGCGCGAATTTGAAAGTAAGAATTCGTTACTCACGTTCGAATGTCATTTGGCGTTCGAACGTCAATAGTGCAAATTATTGATTCACGTTCGAACGTCATTTTGGCGTTGGAATGTTGGTTGCTCCCAGTACTTTTGCATTTCCATCAGAGCTCTGCAGACACCAAAGTACTGGGACTCACTTACGCTCGAACGGACTTCCAGTTTCTGCTGAAACTTCCAGTGAAGTTTTGCCCTATTTAGAGATTTATTTGAAAAAATTTCGTGAAATACACTTTTGTAGCCATGGAAGTCTACTATCTACTGTCAAACTGTAAGATCAAACGGGCATTAGGATAAAAAAGTTATGGTCCAAATACTAGGAAGTGTCCAAAATCCTTTCTACCCAAGTTTTCTCTAAAGTGTGCTTTCACTCCGGAATACTTTCTAACTTCTACTACATACTCTATTATCATGCCTTACGTTTTTATTTCTACTCTTAAAATCTACAAAGTTCATGCATACATCATCACATATATTATCATTCCAAGAATAATTACATTACTATATAAAGATAAGAATGTGGGGGTTTACAATCCACCCCCCTTAAAGAAAGTTTCGTCCTTGAAACTTAAGTAGAGAATAAATGAGGGTACTTCTCTCGCATCTCCAGCTCTAGTTCCCAAGTAGCTTCCTCCACCCCATGATGCTGCCACAAGACTTTCACTAGTTGGATAACTTTATTGCGAATCACATTCTCCTTGGTATCGAGGATCTCCACCGGTTGTTCTTCATATGTTGCTCCATCTTGAACTTCAATATCCTCCAAATTTAAGACATGTATTGTATCCGATTGACATTTTCTTAACATTGAAACATGGAACACGTCGTGTACCCCTGACAACTGGGCTGGTAATTGATTGATGAAAAACGTTGTTATTCCTAACCCCTAAACATCACCCTTTGACATGTGTGTATGGCTTATAGGACTAAGGGAGTGTCACTCTCCCTCGGGGTGATGCAAGAGATTAGGCAACAACGGATTGGTGGAAAATGGAATGAACAAAATGTGAAATGAAATGCGGGTGTGTGAACAAAAGTGCTCCCCAATCGCAAAGAGTCTTTTGTGTGTCGGTGTTTTACTTGGAAAAGTATTCCAAGGTCGTCTCCTCAGGGAAGGAAAGATTAAGTTGTGTGAAGGTGATTTTTCAAAAGGTAAAGAAAGTGAAAAATTTTTTGTTTGTGTTTTGTGAGTGAAGTTTGTGAATGGAAATGTAAGAAAACAATTGTTGGCTAATCCAAAGGGTCATTCCAATGGGAATACCAACTCAACTCAAAACCTTCCTCCAAGGGTTTATAGATGAACGATTGATTCGTGGGAAGCTCGGGACAAATGGACATGAGGATCTAAGCATAAACCGTGACAAGTCTACGGAATATCAAAGCCTCACAACCAAATGGAGGTGAGGATCCAAGCATACCCCGTGACAAATGCCTACGGGATATCAAGGACTCACCACCACGTCCACACTCAACCCAGTCAAACCGAACCATCGAACACCGGGGAGGAAAGAAAATAAGTTGAAATGGAGGGCCCAAGAGGAATTCTCCCTTGAATTAGCCAACTAAAAATCTAGCTAGTCATGCATAAAGGAAAGACAAGCATAATGTAAATGGACATAATGAAATGGAGCATGAAACTTGAACTAATACAAGAAAACTTAAACTAAGAAGACAAATATGAAAAACCCAATTTAAAAGCTTGAAATGAAGATAACTTAAATAACAATGGTGAAATCTAGAATATTCAACTAAACTTGCAAAGCACTTGAAGTAAATGACATTAAAAGTAATTAATGAAGCTTACAAGAGTATTCAAGAAGATTACAAGTGAAAAGATGGAAGAAAATGCAAAAACATAAATTTCTTACACTATGGCACTATTCATTGTCTTCTTCATGGGATTTTCTAAGCTTAGGTAGCCACTCCCTTTACAATGTGTAAATGCTGAATATAATGGAGAGTTAGCCTTCAATTTTCGTGCATGGTGGTCCCCCCTAGCTGTGTGCAGGCCTCCCATCAATGGGAGGTTGAATGATGCTTGGACAGGCTAGGAGAAGGTTAGCCTGCAACTCCCCTGAGCAGCCTACTTCTCTCCCATCCTCATTTAATGCCAAGCCTTCAAAGTCTTCAAAATGTGTAGGGGAGGCATGTAGATGTGTAAGAGAATGATGGGGAACAAGTGGGAGAATCAATGGTGGGACCCCCAAGCAAGTGGAGAAGAGTTTGCAGGTGTTCTCGGGTGTTCTGGGAGCGTACCGGTACTGTGTACCGGTACTCTAAACCTTCTGGAGTCGAAGTACCGGTACGCAGTACCGGAACTGTATAGTACCGGTACTGTGTACCGGTACTGTTTTCTGCTCCGTACCACTTTTCGTAGAATCGGCATAAATTTTGATCCAACCGTTGGATTGAGCTGAAATTTTGACACAATACAGAAGACATCCATATCTACAACTTTCATGTTTTGAACTTTTTCAGATTCGAAGTGTATCATGGTAAAAATTGAGGAAAACCGAGGCTCTTCTACCCAGTGGTGTGGCTGCTGGCGCTTTTGTTCCCAAACACCAATACCTCCTTGATTTCTTCACTTTTAAGCCTCCAAATCTTCATGTAATGTGTACATGCCCTCACCACACATCCATCATAGTTGCAAGGTCCTAAAATCAATCATTTAAGCTATAAAAACTTGCAACATTGAAAATTCAACATTATTCATAAAATCGGCTAACTCTAAGTACTTAGATGCAAAATTTGAGTTAAAATGCATGTAATGAGGCCTTGAAATATACAATATTTTGTGCTCATCAGTAATTGAAGTTGATACGCCACTTTGCCCACAGTTTTGATTACTTCAAATGGTCCGATGTACCTTGGAGCTAATTTTTCTTTCTTGTCAAATCTAAACACTCCCTTCTTGGGTGACACCTTGAGGAACACATAGTCCCCTCTTGGAATTCCAAGGGTCTTCTTCTTCTATCTACATAGCTTTTTTGTCTACTTTGTGTCGTGCTTAGTGTTTCCTAGATGAGTTGAATTTTCTTAGAAGTCTCCTGAAAAATTTCTGGCCCAAACAGACTACTCTCTCCAGCTTCTAACCAACAAGTCGGGGACCTACATGGTCTTCCATACAATGCCTCATAAGGTGTCATGACAATGCTAGATTGAAAACTATTGTTATATGCAAATTCCACCAACGGCAAATGATCACTCCAACTTCCCTTGAAGTCCAACACACAAGCTCGTAACATGTCCTCCAAAATTTGTATCACCCTCTCGGATTGGCCATCCGTTTGAGGATGAAATGAGGTGCTAAAGTGAAACTCTGTCCCCATAGCTCGTTGTAGACTTTGCCAAAATTGCGCCACAAAACGCGAATCATGATCCGACACAATAGAGAGTGGAACTCCATGCAATCTAACAATCTCATGAATATAAAGCTTTCTCAAGGTCTCTAAAGTGTCAGTGGTCTTCATACTCAAGAAATGAGTTGACTTGGTGAGTCTTCTACAATGACCCATACGGCATTATGCCCTCGTGAAGTCCGTGGAAAGCCAGATATGAAATCCATGGTGATGTGATCCCACTTCCACTCTAGAGTAGGCAAGGACTATAGTAATCATCTGGGTTTTTGATGCACAATCTTCACCTGCTGACACACCGCGCACTTTGCAACGTACTTAGCCACGTCTTGTTTCATCCCTTTCCACCAATATTGAGGCTTCATATCCCTATACATCTTAGTACTACCCGGATGTATGGAGAATTTTGAACGATGGCACTCACCCAACACTTCTTCCCTTACTTGGTCATTGTTTGGTACACATAGTCTTCCACGAAACTGTAACTCATCATTATGTATCGACCAATTCTCAACCATTTCATTTTTTCTCCAATCTACCTCGGATAGCTCCCAACTCGATATCTAATCGTTGCAACTCCACAATCCTTTGTCGGAGAATTGGTTGAGCTACAAGATTAAATAAGCATGGTCGATCCCCATGTTTATCCACCAATAGATCAAATTTCTCCAAAGCATCAATCATCTTCCACCTATTAACAACAAGAACATTGATTTCACCCCGAGACTTTCTGCTCAGTGCATCTGCTACTACATTCGCCTTCCCCGGATAGTAGTTGAGTGTGAAATCGTAGTCTTCTAGATATTCAATCCACATTCTTTGCCGAAGATTCAAGTCTTTTTGTGTGAATATATACTTGAGACTCTTATGATCAAAAAACACTTTAAACTTTTCTCTATACAGGTAACACCTCCACAACTTAAGAGCAAACACCACAACGACAAGCTCTAAGTCGTGAGTGGGATAGTTCCGCTCATGAACCTTTAGTTGTCTTGAGCTATAAACAACTACCTTACCTCCCTGCATTAGCACACATCCTAAGCCTCGTAGCGAAGCATCGGTGTAAACATCGTATCCTTCCCCACTACTCGGAATAATGAGGACAGGAGCTGTTGTCAACCTTTCCTTCAAGGTGCGGAAGGCTAGTTCACAATCTTGAGTCCACAAGAATCTTTCCCCCTTCTTCGTAAGACGGGTTATCGGCATCGCTAGTTTTGAGAACCCTTCCACAAACCTCTGGTAGTAGCCGGCTAAGCCCAGGAAACTACGTATTTCTGTCATATTCCTCGGTGGTACCCATTTCATCACGACTTCAATCTTTGCGGGATCAACAGCTACACCCTGTTCTAACACATGGCCAAGGAATTTCACTTCCTTTATCCAGAACTCGCACTTACTCATCTTAGCATACAACTTATGCTCTCTCAATGTCTGTAGCACAATCGAGAGATGGCGTTCATGTTCCCTTTGTGTCCGTGAATAAATTAATATGTCATCAATAAACACGATAACAAACTGATCTAGATACGATCAGAATACTTTGTACATCAAATCCATAAAGGCTGTAGGAGCATTAGTCAGTCCAAACGGCATTACCGTATATTCGAAATCACCATACTGGGTACGAAAAGCTGTCTTAGGAATATCCTCCTCCTTGATTCGCAGTTGATGGTACCTTGTGCGAAGATCAATCTTGGAGTAATACTTAGAACCTCTCAGTTGATCGAATAAATCATCAATTCATGGCAACGGATATTTATTCTTCACTGTCACTCGATTCAACCTTCGGTAATCTGTGCATAACCGAAGTGTTTCGTCATGCTTCTTCACAAAGAGGATCGGGGCTCCCCAAGGTGAAGTGCTTAAACGGATAAACCCAATAGCCAATAGTTGGTCTAACTGCTTCCTTAGCTCCTTCAACTCCAAAGGTGCCATCCGATAGGGAGCAATGGATATGGGTTCGGTTCCTGGATAGAGATCAATCATAAACTCAATCTCTCTGTGGGGATAACCCGGGTAGTTCATCTGGGAAGACATTTGGAAAATCTGACACTATCAATACCACGTCCGATTGGAATCTATCCCAATATTTCCCATCAAGCTAGCTAAGAAACTCAAATGTCTCCCCACCTAAGCTTTCAAGAATCTACTACCCGCAGTAGGAAATGGATGGTAAGAATTTCGATCATTCATGAAACTGAAAACTACCCCTCCCAGTAATTGAAATGAAATCCGTTTACGAAACAATCCATTACCGCACGGAAAGTGGACAACAAGTTCATCCCAAATATTATGTCATACCCCTTCATGTCTAATGCAACCAAATCTACAATTAATTTTTGCTCCCCAATTCGAAGCACACAACCTCTACACACCCTTCTAGTATCCAATCGTTCTCTCGTAGGCATGTTAATACTCAAGGCATGTTCTAGCTTCTCAAAGTCCAATCCCAAATTAAGAGCATATGTAGTGCGTATGAATGAATGAGTAGCACCGGGGTCAAATAAAATTCGGGCTCAAGAATTGTAAAGAAGAACGATACCTTCCACAACTGTATTGGAAACATCTTCCTCCGGTTGGGTCAAAGCAAATACACTCCCTTGATTGGCACCGCCGGGTGCTATAGCTCCTAACGGTCTCTGATGTATTGGCTTCGGTAGTGGTGGCTTATGTGCATTAACCTGTTCTACTACTTGATTGGTCTTTGGTGGAAACGATGGGCATTTATTTCTGAAGTGCCCAAACCCTCCACATGTGAAGCATTGATGCGGGTCAGTGCCTGCCCTATTTTGAGTAACCCCAACTCCTCGAACTTTCTGAAGTCTCTTTCCAACCACCTGGTCTGGGCGATGGTATGGTGCCGCCCTCTGCACTCCACTGCTACTAGCACCAGTCCTAATCGAACCTCCCAAAAGTTATGTCGTCGTTGGGTGTCATCAGTGTCTCTCTCCACCAGTGTAGCTTTGTCAACTAGATGCCCATAATCTCGGATCTTGTGAGCCACAAGCTTCTCCCGGATGGAAGGCCTCAAGCCTTGCTCAAATAGTTTAGCCCTATTGGCCTCAGGGGATATGAACTCCGTGGCATAGCGGGATAGCTCGTCAAAATTTCTCTCATACTCTGCCACCGTCATGCTACCCTGTTGTAGAGCGAGAAAATCTGCACTCATCTTATCCCTGACTGATTCGGGAAAATATTTATTTTGGAAGATCTGATCAAACTCCTCCCATGTAAGAGCATCCGTGTTCCTCTTCTTCACCGAGTCCCACCAATGGTCTGCCTCCCCCTCTAACAGATATGTAGCTAAGCCGACCCGAAGATCCTCGGCAACTCCCATGCCATCACACATTTTCTTCACCCTGCGAATCCACTTATTTGCATCCTTTGATTTTCATCCCTGTTGCCCGGCTCATGAGCTAAGGGATGAACCCCACCGTTGTGGTTGTTGTTTCCATTCTGGTGTTGTACCAGAGTGGTTAGCTCCCTTAAGCATTGATAAAAGCCATTCATGGCATCTGGAGGTGGTGGTGGTGGTGGGTTTGCTTGGCCACCACGTCCCCGTCCACGTCCACCCTCTATCCTGCACATCAATTCACAATTTACTTTCCTTGACGTACAAGACATCCTAACTATCACTTTAATCTAAAGCATAAAGCTTGTATAAGATTTAAGTTAACAATTTCATTCAACCTAGTCCTAACTCCCTAGTGGTAATCCATAACCTACAGCTCCCATGTAAGACCTAATTCCTATGCTCTGATACCAAACCTTGTAACACCCCAAAATCCCCCTTGGACGGTATTACTATTTAAAACCATTCACATCATGAGAGCAACTAATAAAAATCCATAACTTAAGAAAATTTCATTCATCATATATAATATCTACATCATCATCCAAAAGAATATGCCAAACCATGGCCATTACACCCAAAAATCAAGTTTTATCTTGCAGTGGAATAAACAAAATATCATCCATACATTGTCTAAAAATGTGTCTCCTAGTCTAGGACATAAGGAGAACAACTCTAGGCATCCCCCTCGGGATCCACGCTTCCATCCAACTGAGCTTCCCAAGCTATCTGCTCAACAACTCCGAGCTCTTCCTCTAAATCATAATCTGAAAAATATATTGTTTGTAGGGGGTGAGCACTAAGCTCTGTAACAATATCCTCCCAAACTCGAACAAGGTTTAGAAAACATATAAAACAAGTCGGTCTCATTTTACAAATATCATATATAACTTTTGGAAGAAAACAGTGACAATTCATCCGATCTCAAGTGTAAGCAATAACAATAATTTAAATGAAGAAATACAACCAATTCCCAACAATAAACCATTTGCAAAAATTGTATCTTTCCAACAATAAACAATAACCCACACTTTGTACCAATACCCACAATGTATATTCGTATCTCAGGTATGATGTATGACATCACATGAATAAACACATCGAGAATATCCTGGCCCACGCACACACACCCAATCCTCGCAAGGATATACAACTTTAGGAAGGGCGTATACCAACGCATTGGCAGTGACGAATCCAACCCAGGAATAGTATACTAACCCTTTGCATCGGTACCACGTGAGCGAATAGTGGTTTGGTCCTCACAAGACACCAACCCCACTACAAGAGGTAGGAAAAATTCAAACCCGCACGGAGTAAGAAACGCATCTACCCACTCTACGATACCCGGTCAACGGCCACCCATGTTCATCCAAACATACACACAAGAGATACAATACCAACTAATTTCTCAAATCACAAGTAACTCAAAAATTCCCAAATTTCACATATATTATTCCAATGGAACAATTTAAGAAATATGCAAGAGATCATCAAAAATATAATTTTATTGTTCAATACAAAGCACTAGAGTTTTGAAATCAAGAACAAATGAATATTAAGAGAAAAACCCATTTTTCTTGAAAACTAGGATTTTCCAGACAAGAGAAAGAGATTTCATGGCTATGCCACCATAGCTTCCTTCAAAACACGGTAATATTTTCAAGAGCATCAAGCAATTATGATTTCATATCATATATATATGATTGAGAGTCAAAACATACATATATATAAGTCCTAGCCTCAATGAACAAGAGTGAGAAGAAACCTCCACCTTCTTCCTTAGTTTTGTGTGACGAACTTGAAGATTTGATCTTTCCCAACTTGAAGCCACACTTTAATCCCTTGTTTTTCCCTTCTTTCTTCCTCTCTAAGCCTCTCTAGGGTTAGAAATGTTGAAATGGGGCTAATGGAGGTGTTCTTAAGTATTTATAGGGGGTGAAATGGTCCCCTGTGCGCGAATCTGAAAGTCAGAATTCGTAACTCACGTTCGAACGTCATTTGACGTTCGAACTTCAATAGTGCAAATTATTGAGTCACGTTCGAACGTCGTTTTGGCGTTCGAACGTTGGTTGCTCCTAGTACTTTTGTATTTCCATCAGAACTCTGCAGACACCAAAGTACTGGGACTCACTTACGTTCGAACGTCGATTTACGTTCGAACGGACTCCCAGTTTCTGCTGACAATTTCAGTGAAGTTTTGGCCTATTTAGAGATTGATTTGAAAAATTTTCGTGAAATACACTTTTGTAGCCATGGAAGTCTACTATCTACTGTGAAAATTTCAGGTCAAAAGGACATCAGGAGAAAAAGTTATGGTCCAAATACTAGGCAGTGTCCAAAATCCTTTTTACCCAAATTTTCTCTAAAGTGTGCTTTCACTCCGGAATACTTTCTAACTTCTACTACATACTCTATTACCTTGCCTTACGTTTTTATTTCTACTCTTACAATCTACATAGTTCATGCATACATCATCACATATATTAGCATTCCAAGAATAATTACGTTACTATATAAAGATAAGAATGTGGGGGTTTACACACATAGCCTTTAAAACTATTTTTATGATGATTAATTTTTATTCTTTAATATACACAATAAATTGGATAAAAATATATGACTAAAAATTCAAAAATTTAAACTCAATTAAAGTGGATATTCAATGAAAAGTTTTAAAAACTTAATTTTATTCTTAAAATCCCCCACAAGTTTTTGAAACTTCAAAGTATCTCAAATATTTTGTATATACTTTAATATAAAAAATATGGGCAACTATTATACTATTCAATAGGTGTAGGTGTCTTCCGGACTTGAACCTCACTTAGTGTTGACTGTCTTCCTCCAAAAGATCATAGTAACCAAAGGCTTGAACTAGACTCTTTGAACCAGAGTTCAACATGTCACACACACAGTACCGATATTGGTCAAGATTCGTGGGTCAGTACTATTAATGGCCTTGCACTTGATCTTGATTCTCATGAGACTTTCTAGAGAATAGCCCAATTCTCATAGTCGCGGCCTCATGACTACTCTCACTTAGGTGAGCCCTCCAAGGGTACATGTGCACAATACCCTACAGGAGTGTTCCTGCCTCGGTCTCATTCAGGGTAAAACTCTTCCTTACCGTCACACTACATATGCACTTCTGCCATAGGGATGAGTAGGAAAAATATCTCCTCTTGGATATTTCCTAAATAACAGTGCTAATGAGTCACGCAGTATGAATTGTTTCTACCCATTGAACTTCCTTCATGGGGTCCCCAATCATAGAAGTTGGGTTACCTCCCTAGGTGATTCTCTTGTGGGCTTAAGCCCATCCCCCTCGATAGTTCTGAGACAGCTTTCCTCGAAAGCCCTTTGGTTAGCTGATCAGCAATATTTAGCTCAGACTTCACAAAGTCTAGTGAGATTATGCTTTTACTCAGCATTTTCTTTATTGATTTATATCTCACTTGTATATGCCTATTCATCTTTTTATTATTATGATTCTGCTTCACAAGCTCTATCACTGCCTTTCTATCACAGTGTAATGAAATGGCAGGTATGGGTTTTTCCACTAGAGGTATCTCTAGTAATAAATTCTTTATCCACTCAACCTCAGTACACGTGGTATCTAAGGCTATAAGTTCTGACTCCATAATACTTCTTGATATTAGGGTTTGTTTTTTAGATCCCCAAGATATGGCTCCTCCTAATATAAAGACATAACTAGTAGTGAATTTTATATCTAAATTATTGGTGATTCAATTTGCATCACTAAAGCCCTCAACTACACTAGGAAATCCACTATAACATAAAGAGTAGTCTAAGGTTCCTTTAAGATACTTAAAGATTCTTTCTAAGGCAACCCAATGCTCTTTACTCGGACTATGTGTATATCTACTCAATCTCCCTACGGCATACGAGATATCTGGTCTAGATTTATTAGCTATGTATAACAAAGACCCAATCATTTGTGAATACTTCAATTGTGAAATTGGTTCTCCTTTATTTTTCTTCAAATGTACATGATGATCATATGGTGTTGATATAGACTTACTATCATAAAAACCAAACTTTTTCCACATTTTCTCTATGGTGCTAGACTGACTTAGAGATATTCCATTAGATGTTTTCTCTATTTTCATTCCCAATACTACATAGGCTTCTCCCAAATCTTTCATATCAAACTTAGTAGATAAATAAGATTTAACATCATTAAAGACCTCCAAGTTTGTCCCAAAAATTAGTATATCATCTACATAGAGAAATAAAACCACACAACCAATATCACTATCCTTGTAGTATAAACATTTATCACTTTCATTAATTTTAAAATCATACTCTAGAATTACTTTATCAAACTTCTCATGCCACTGTTTAGGAGCTTGTTTAAGGCCATATAAAGACATCACTAACTTACAAACCTTATGTTCTTGTCCTTTACCACAAACCCCTCAGGTTGTTCCATATATATATCTTCATCTAAATCCCCATTTAGAAAAGCGATCTTGACATCCATTTGATGTATTACTAAGTTATGGATAGATGCTAGGGCTACTAGTATTCTAATGGTAGTGATACTAGTCACAGACGAGTATGTATCAAAATAATTTATCCCTTTCTTTTGAGTAAATCTTTTATCCACCAATCTAGCTTTATATTTATCTATACTCCCATCAGGTTTTAGTTTCTTCTTAAATACCTACTTACACCCAATAGCTTTGCTTCCAGGAGGCAATTCTACTATCTCCCAAGTATTATTAAGCAATATAGATTCAATTTCACTATTAATAGCCTCCTTCCAAAAAGGTGCATCTATAGAAGACATAGCTTCTTTATATGTCGTTGGCTCTCCTTCTACTAGAAAAGTAAAAATTCCTTCTCCTAAGTCCTTCTCTATTCTAGGTCTTTTACTTCTTCTTAGCTCTACATGTTGTTCTATATTTTTTTCTATGGGAGCAATAGAACTAGTAGAAGGTTGATCATTAGTTGAAGGTGTTTCTCTTACTTGACTAGGCATTGTATTTTTAAAAGGAAAAATATCTTCAAAAAAAAGTAGCATCTCTAGATTCAATTATAGTATTATTTGAAATTCCACTAATTTCCGAGTTAATGATTAAGAATCTATTGGCACTATTATTTTGGGCATATCCTAAAAAGACAGTATCTACGGTCTTAGGACCTATTTTATTTCTCTTTGGTTCGAGAATAGCTACCTTAGCTAAACATCCCCACATTTTCATGATGCTAAGGTTAGGAACTCTTCCCTTCCATATCTCATATGGAGTTTTCTCATTATCTTTAACATATACTCTATTCAAGATGAAACAAGCACTAAGTATAGCTTCCCCCCACAAATTTTCAGATAAGCCGGAACTAGTCAACATTGAATTTACCATATCCATTAAGGTTCTATTCTTTCTTGGATTAATTGCACTTGAGGTCCCTAAAGTATAAATTTTATCTCATTTTGGTCTCCAATGTTTTAATTGCATCATTTTGGTCCCTGAAGTATTGAATATGTTTCAATATAGTCCTTTAAGCAGACAACGTCCAATTGCTAATAATTTTTTATCATAAACTTATCACGTGATACTTAAATATAAATAAAAAAATAATTTGGATAACTCTTGACCAAAATTTTATTCAAATTTTGGTTAAATAGCTACATAAATTAAGCAGTTTTGATCATAAGTTATCCAAAATTTGGTTAAAAGCTACCATATTACATGTTTTTTTGTCAAGAGTTACTCAAATTTTGTTTAAGAGCTATCAATGTTATTTTTCGTCCATATTTAGGTATCACGTGACAAGTTTATAATAAAAAATCGTCAGCAATCTGGACGCTATCTGATTGAGGGACCATATAGAAACATATTCAATACTTCAGGGACTAAAATGATGCAATTGAAACGTTGGGGACTAAAATGAGACAAACCTCATACTTTGGGGACCTCCAGTGCAATTAACCCTTCTTTCTTTAAGCTACCCCACTTGATTGAGGAGAATAAGAAGGAGTCATTTCATGTATTATTCCATGTTCTTCACAAAATGTATTAAGGTCAGTTAGAGTATATTCACCCCCTCTATCGGACCTTAGTCTTTTCACTTTTCTCTCTAATTGATTTTCAACCTCATTTTTATATATCTTAAACTTATTAAATACTTCATCTTTGTTCTTGATAAGATAAATATAACAATATTTAGAACAATCATCTATAAAATTCACAAAATATTTATTTTCGACTCTTGTTAGCGGTCTACTAGAATCACATACATCACTATGTATAAGTTTTAGGAGTTGGGTATTCCTTTCTACACTCTTATGAGGTTTTCTAGTTTGTTTGGCTTGTACACAAATTTCACAATTATGTTTAAAATCTACATGAGATTTGGGAATAAGATTGAGATCCATCATCCTTTTGATTTTCTTTAGACTTATGTGTCCTAATCTTCCATGTCATACATTGCAAGATTCAACATTGAAAACTTGATGAGAAATTTCATTAACTTCCGAAAGTACATTCAATTTAAATAAACCATTACAAACATATCCTTTGCCAACAAATATATCATTCCTAGTTATTACAACTTTATTTGACTCCATTACAACCTTGTAACCTTGTTGGACTAAGGATGACCCACTGACTAAATTTCTTCTAACTTCAGGAACATGTCGCACTCCCTTCAAGATCAATGTCTTCCCAGATGTCATGTTTAACTCTATGTCTCCAATTCCAAGTACTTGTGCGACGGAATCATTTCCTAGCGTTACACTTCCTCTACTTGATTTCTGATAAGTTTTAAATAAATCATGATCAAAACAAACATGTATATTAGCCCCAGATTCTAACCACCAATCTTTATCTTGATAAGTAAAATTAACTAGGGAATGATTATACCTAAAGGAGGGTTCAGCAGAATTATCTCCATCCACTAGAACATTAACTTGGACTCTTGGACCTCTTTGATTTGGCTTGGGCTTTGGCTTTGGCTTATACGGCTCAGTCTTCTTGTAATAGCAATCCTTAGCCAAGTGATTGGTTCGTCCACAAACAAAGCAAGGCATCCTTTCTCTACCTAAGCCCTTGAACTTATTATTATTATTGTTCTGATAGTTTTTTTTTTTTTTTTGACCATTATTAGGACGACCATTAAACCTCTTATTCTTAAAAAGTCTTCCCCTAGGTCGAAAATTGTTATGGTTGTTGTTACTATTTTCCACTAGGTTTACCTTAGGGGATCTCTCATTTTGTGAATTTGTACCAACCCCATGTTTCTCTTCAACCCTAAGGGCCTGTTTGGTATGTGGGTTTGGGGGGTTTTGGAACATGGATTGGGGAATAAATCCCCTCAAACTCATGTTTGGCAAATACATATCTAGTCCAGGGTTTGAAACCCAGCCCACTTTAGGCCCGATCATGAAACTCAAGTTCATGGGTTTCATGAAACCAATGGGGGGTGGGTTTCATATGTGGGTTAATGGGTTTAACATCCAAATGATATTTATACCCCTCATATATCCTATATACTCTATATTAAATTGGTTAAGGGGGATAAAATAATCATTTATATACAAATATATTATCATAATAGTCATACATTCTTGCACATACCAAACATGGATATGGACAATATTAAATGTTGAATCTCATTTTTGAATCTCATCTTTGGGTTTTGAAGGGTTTGGACAAGCCAATCCAAACCCTTCCCAAAAAAACATACCAAACAGGCCCTAAGTGTGTTTATAGTTTGGGTTAAGGTTAACTCTCCTTGCTTATGTCTAAGGGTCTTAGCAAAATTATCTCAAGAAGGTGGGAGTTTGTCAATTAAGCTTGAAACTTTAAAATCTTCACTAAATGTAGTTCCACCCTTTTCAATTTTCCTCAAAAATTTTTGATATTCATGAATTTGATCACCAACAGGTTTATTCTCCACCATTTTATAACTATTAAAATTAGAGATCATAAACCGTTTAATTCCTGCATCTACAATCCCATACTCGACCTCTAAAGTGTTCCAAAGCTCTTTAGCGGTTGTCGTAGTATTATGGTAGACGTCATAAAGATTGTCAGAAAGAGCACTAAGAATTCTATTATGACAGTGGTATTCAATTTGTACAGGGGTATCGAGTTGCCCAAAAATAAAATAATAGATGATAACTGAAAATGTAGGCCAAGTGTAAAAGAACTGAAATGAGCAATTGGAAGGTCTCCTAGAGTGTTGATTTCGTTGCTACCAAAAAAGTTTCTCAAAGCCACTTATATAGCCATTAGGTTACTAACTTACACACATTGTGACACCCCAAAATTCAGGTGTCCGTAACTAACCAATGATTAACTCGAATTAAACTAAGATATCAATACGCTCTGATACCAAGCTGTGACACCCCAAAATTCAGGTGTCTGTAATTAACCCTTGATTAACTCGAATTAAACTAAGATATCAATACGCTCTGATACCAAGCTGTGACACCCCTAAAACCGGGGGTACTTTATCAACCGTTGATCACCAATCAACCCGCAGAATCACCCGTGATTATCGCACAACCTGACATCACGTCAATAGCCACCCCTTAACCGGGATCACAAAACCTAAAATTTGGACAGAGTCTCCCTTGTACTGGGAACTCCCATTGCATAACCTGTGTACATTTAAACCACATGACCCATCCAAGGTCCAATATACATCAATTTATACTCTATTATTGTCCATTTACATCATTTGTGTAAAAGGACTCCAAGCCCAGAAGCATAGGAAAACATTCTTAAAATTTCAGATTTTTGGAAAACCTTCCGGAAGGTTTTGCCCACTGGAAAATTTCTTCCGGAAGGTTTTGCCTACTGGAAGAGTTCTTCCGGAAGGTTTTCGTCGACCTTCTGGAAGGTTTTGCCTGTTGGGAAAGTTCTTCCGAAAGGTTTTCATTGACCTTCCGGAAGGTTTTGCCTGTTTTCCTACGATTCCTTCCTCTTTCAATTCCAATCCATTCCAAACTCATTCAAAACCATCCTAACACATGCATAATGAAGTTTTTCATATAAAACATGGTTTATAAGTTCTATTACAATCATTTCCAAATATTTACATGCCCCAAATCAAATTTCACAAAGTTTTACAAAAACTATAAGTTAAAGCCACATTTCGACTTTTTTTCATCCTTGAGCCCCCGAGTGAGAGCCTTCCACCGGCGTATAACCCGCATTTGAAATGTTTTCCCATAAAGGGTGAGCCACGCTCAATAGGGTATCTCCTAAAGAGGCTACTCCCCAACCTAGATGCATATTAAATGTTCACATGCAACAATTCAACAATCCTTCACATCCAAAGCAAGAACATGCATTCAATGTTGGAATTTACCATGTCGTGTCATGAAATGAGATGAGACTCACTCACGCACATCAACCCGAGCCCTTCCCGGCTCCTCAACACATGTTAGTGCCAATGTGTATGAATCTGTCATCTATGTTACACATCAAATGACATTAACAAATCTAGGGTCTTTGTTGGGGTGGATATTCATGGACTTATGATGAGCACAAAATATTGTATATTTGAAGGCCTCATTACATTCTTTTTAACTCAACTTTTGCATATAAGTACTTAGTGTTAGCCAATTTTATAAATAATGTTAAATTTTCAATGTTGCAAGTTTTTATAGCTTAAATGATTGATTTTACGACCTTGCAACTATGATGGATGTGTGGTGAGGGCATGGACACATTACATGAAGATTTGGAGCCTTAAAGTGAAGAAATCAAGGAGGTATTGGTGTTTGGGAACAAAAGCACCAGCAACCACACCATCTGGAAATAGAGCCTCGGTATTCCACCATTTTTACCATGATCCACGTCGAATATGAAAAGGTTCAAAACATGAAAGTTGTAGGTATGGATGTCTTCTATATTATGTCAAAATTTCAGCTCAATCGGACGGTTAGATCAAAAGTTATGCCAATTCTACGAAGAATGGTCTGGAATAGAAAAAGCGTACCGGTACGCGTACCGGTACGCCGAACTCCAGTAGCTTTACCGTACCGGTATGAATACCGGTACGCCATGCCTGACAGCCCAGAATCGCCTGCAATCATGCTCCACTTGCTTGGGGGTCCCACCTACACTTCTCCCACACCTAGCCCGACATTTTATCCCTACAACCATGCCTGCTACACCCTACTTGAAGACATTTGGAGGCAATGACATTAATGAGGATGGAAGAGAAAGGGGCTGGCAGGGGAGTTGCAGGCTAACCTTCTCCTAGCCTGTCCAAGCTTCAACTCAGCCTCCTATTGATGGGAGGCCTGCACACAGGCTAAGGGGAGCCTCATGGACGAAATTGGGAGGCTCTTTCACCATATATTCAGCATTCACAAAGCATTGAAGGGGGTGGCTACCTAAGCTTAGGAGTAGTGTAGAGAGCTCCAATGAAGAAGATGATGAATAGTGCTAGGAAGATAAAATTTATGTTTTTTGCATTTTCTTCACCCTTTTCATTGCATAGTTCTCTTGTAATCTTTATTTCTTGCATTGTAATATCTTTTAATTCTAGTCTAACCAAGTTTAATTCAATGTTCTTGCATTTCTATAATCTTTGCTGGTTTTCAATTGTCTTCTCTGCAACTTTTCCATTTTAGTGTTAAATGAACTTCTCTTTGTAGTTTACCATTTCCTAGCATTAATACAAGTTCTAAGTTTCATTTTCATCTCATTTTCATTTTCATTTCCTTTACTTGTCTCTTTACATTATAAATGTTTTTACTTTAAACATGAATAGTTAGAGTTTTAGTTGGTTAATCCAAGGGAGACCTCCCCGTGAGGATTCCATTTAAACTCTTCTTTTTTCCTCCACTCGGTGTACGGTGGTTCGGTTTGACTGGGTTGAAAGTGGACGTGGTGGTGAGTCTTTGATATCCCGTAGGCTTGGTCACGGGTT
Source organism: Ilex aquifolium (assembly GCA_951799425.1). Taxonomy (NCBI): domain Eukaryota; kingdom Viridiplantae; phylum Streptophyta; class Magnoliopsida; order Aquifoliales; family Aquifoliaceae; genus Ilex; species Ilex aquifolium. The sequence continues at coordinate 21,325,061 of OX637393.1, forward strand.
ATGCTTGGATTTTCACCTCCATTTGGTTGTGAGCTCTTGATACACCGTAGGCATTGTCACGGTGTATGCTTGAATCCTCACCTCCATCTCGTCCCTAGCTTCCCACGAATCAATCGTTCATCTAAGCACCATTGGAGGAAGGCTTCGAGTTGAGTTGGGATTCTCATTGGAGTGAACCCTTCGGATTAGCCAACACTTGTTTTATTGCATTTTCATTCACAAACACAAACACCAAAACACAAACAAAAGATTTTACATTTTCTCTTTTGTTCACCAAAATCACCTTCACACAACTTGAACTTTCCTTCCCTGAGGAGACGACCTTGGAATACTTTTCCAAGTAAAACACGACAAGCAAAAGACTCATTTTGTTCATTTCGCATTTCATACATTTTATTTCCACCACCATTTTGTTGCCCTATTTTCCACATCATTCCGAGGGAGAGTGACACTCCCCTACACACTATAAATCATATACACATGAAGGGATGATTTTAGGAGGTTAGGAACAACAACGTTTTTGATCAAGCATTTTTGGCGCCGTTGCCGGGGAAGGTTAAGCATCGAGTTCGGAGGTGATTTTGGACGGAATGGTAAGTCTCGTGATTTTCATCACGGGCCAAGGTATGTCGTCTCTTTTGTATATATTTTGTTTTAGTTTGTGTTTTATATAATGTCTTATAATTATTATGAAAATGTATCAAATACCCCATATTATGAAAATGTGTGTGAGATTTGTGATGACTATGGGCTCATCTCTTGTGTGTGCCCAATAAATTATCCGGTTCAAGACTTTGCATGCGAAGGTTCAAATTCATTTTTGGCCTCCGAAAATTTTTACCCCAACCATTATGATACACCGAGTTATTCGAGTTATGGTTGGGAGAATGAACCTTGTAATTTTTCATTCAATCTCACACCACCAAATGAATTTTCCCAATATCCAACATACGGGAACTCAACCGAAGAAGAATTGGAAAATATTTTGTGCGATTTTATGCAATACCAAATGGAATTCAATGCCCAAATAACCCAACAACTTGATACATTGACTAGTGCTATTATTGCTATGCTTGAAGAACAACACCTTGAGCATAGTCAAGGTATTGAGGTTGATCATCCCAATGAAATGCCTATTGATGTTGAATCTCCCACCACTCTTGTTTGTGAAAAATTTAATGAAGTTATTATCGCACAAGAGGCTAATGAGCCCAAGGTCATTTTTCCATATATGAGTGGTGTTGAGATTCACATTTCTCAACTTGGGAAGGGCATTGAAAAGGAGTTAAGTGTAGAAACTTTTAAGGAGAAATTGTATACTCCATTGTTGGGATTGCATAAACTTGCCTACACTTCTATTTGGTTGAGATTTTTGACTTCTTATCCTTTGTATTGTTGGATAGATGGGTTAGTAAGGGCATTTATACAACAAAAAAATGTTAAAACCAAAAAAATCAATGGGCGCAAGCTCATATCCGAATTGAAGCCGGATTGACATGAGCCCTTTTTGTTTTGTTTCCATGTACATAATAGTTAGATTTCTTTTATTGTTATAGTTTTATTTTCATAAATGTTGTAGTGTAGTTTTTAGCATGAAGGTTGTTTACCTCTTCCTAATTTGGACTCATTTCACTTTGAGCATCATTGTAGCAAATCTTATTGGGTATCATGTTCTAGTCTAAGTTGGGGGGTGTAAACAAGCTTTTGTGTTTTCTTTTTTCCGTTAATGTACATATATATATGAAAAAAAAAAAAGGGAGTATCTCATTCCCCATTTTTACTTTCATTTTTCTCATTGCATGATTCTTTGTGCATTGAGGACAATGTTTGGTTCAAGTTGGGGGGTGAGTTGCACCATTTACATTTTCCACCACTTTTTGTATAGAATAATGGAAAATGTGGAAATTTTGAAAAATTTAGGTTCCAATATTGAACTATATTCCCCTATCCTAATGGTTATGGGATTTGTGATTACTTGATCTTCATTTTGAACTTTGAATACATGAGCACATTATAGAAGTTTATCCTATTGCTAAGAGTATCACATACTTGTTTGCTTTTGAACTCAACCATAAGTGCACCATGAACTTGTAATTTTGGTAATTTATGGATTGAGTTCACATTTGAGTGCTTGACATGAATAGTGGAGATGAGTAAGAACCCATGTGAGCTTTAATGTCAATCCTTGTTTGGAGGGAACTTACATTTACTTAAGGAACAATTTTTCAAATTCTAAATTTGGTCAATAATCTCATTATGCTTGTTTTGGTTAGGTGATTTTGGGTAGTTGATTGACTTTGTCTTGAAACGCAAAATGCTCCTCCTATGCTTATCTAGAGATGATCTTATGCCATCTTTGAAATGCTTTGAGCCTTTGCCTTTTTCTTGTGAAACATTATCTCTAGTGCCATGATTGAGCCTTAATTGAATTCGTTTCTATGCCACACATGTAACCAAGCCATTGAAAATGATAAATATCTACCTTACCTTGGTTGTTCCTAGTGCTAAGTATGAGTGATGATAAAAGAGAAGGAAGTATGGCGGAAACTCAACAAAAGGGATGAATGATGTTGAAACTCAAAAGAGTTGAAAAAAAAAAAAAAAGATTGAAAATCCAAGAAAAGGAGAAAAAAAAGGGTGAGAAGAAGAAAAGAACGACAAAAGAAAAGGAAAATGTTAAGGAAAAGAAAGAAAAGAAACAAAGAGTGTGGTGATGGTGTTAGCCTAGAAATCCCATAAAATGGGAGATCTTTTTGAAATAAAGGTCATTCACTCGGAACAACCCTCTTTGTTATCCTATATCCTTCGTTTCCCTTACCTCAATATCACCCCAAGGCCTCAATACAACCCTTGAAAGTCCTAAATGATCTAGAGAAGCATGGGGATGCATACTTTTAAAAGAACAAGAGAAGTTGATTTTGCTATCTAATGCCCTAGCATTCATTTCATGAGATTATGTCAAGGTTGTTTCATTTTTATGCATGAACTTCATTTTTGGATTATATGTGAGCTTATTTCGTTTTGAGCACAAGATTCCATCTCACATATACACATGGAGAGCATGCCAATATAACTAGAGTGTGATTCATTGTGAGAGACACCCTTGGTGAGTTTGCATCGAAGCTTAATTTGGATAACCAAAGTGAATGTGAACTCCATTGTGTAAATGTTTAAATTACATGTTCATTTCACACACTCACGAGTTTGAAAATGAATGTGTATGTGGATACTCTAGAATAGCATTTAAGGCTATGATGTGCCACATGTGTGATTAGTTCGGGTGTGTTGAGCAAGCTATTTTGACATCCCAGTGCTAATTAAGATAAGGGAATATGCTTTAATATTGGATACTAAGAAAAGAAGTTTGTAGGTACCTTCACTGAAAACCTTCACGAGACAAAACTCGTCCACTAGGGATCACCTAGGGGTTTAAAGGCTTGTTGCACGTGCTAAATGCAATTGTGAAATTAGTATATTTTTTATTTTGTTTGCATGCTTTTTACATTTTGTTTCCTAGGGACTAGCAAAACTTAAGTTTGGGGGTGTGATGAGCACAAAATATTGTATATTTGAAGGCCTCATTACATTCATTTTAACTCAACTTTTGCATATAAGTACTTAGTGTTAGCCAATTTTATGAATAATGTTGAATTTTCAATGTTGCAAGTTGTAGATCTGGATGTCTTCTGTATTGTGTCAAAATTTCAGCTCAATCGGACGATTGGATCAAAAGTTATGCCAATTCTACGAAGACTGGTCCGGAGCAGAAAAAGTGTACCGGCACACGTACCGGTACGCTGAACTCCAGTAGCTTTACCGTACCGGTACGAGTACCGGTACGCCGTGCCTGACAGCCCAGAATCGCCTGCAATCATGCTCCACTTGCTTGGGGGTCCCACCTACACTTCTCCCACACCTAGCCCGACATTTTATCCCTACAACCATGCCTCCTACACCCTACTTGAAGACATTTGGAGGCAATGACATTAATGAGGATGGGAGAGAAGGGGGCTGGCAGGGGAGTTGCAGGCTAACCTTCTCCTAGCCTGTCCAAGCTTCAACTCAGCCTCCTATTGATGGGAGGCCTGCACACAGGCTAGGGGGAGCCTCATAGACGAAATTGGGAGGCTCTTTCACCATATATTCAGCATTCACAAAGCATTGAAGGGGGTGGCTACCTAAGCTTAGGAGTAGTGTAGAGAGCTCCAATGAAGAAGATGATGAATAGTGCTAGGAAGATAAAATTTATGTTTTTTCGCATTTTCTTCACCCTTTTCATTGCATAGTTCTCTTGTAATCTTTATTTCTTGCATTGTAATCTCTTTTAATTCTAGTCTAACCAAGTTTAATTCAATGTTCTTGCATTTCCATAATCTTTGCTAGTTTTCAATTGTCTTCTCTGCAACTTTTCCATTTTAGTGTTAAATGAACTTCTCTTTGTAGTTTACCATTTCCTAGCATTAATACAAGTTCTAAGTTTCATTTTCATTTCCTTTACTTGTCTCTTTACATTATAAATGTTTTTACTTTAAACATGAATAGTTAGAGTTTTAGTTGGTTAATCCAAGGGAGACCTCCCCGTGAGGATTCCATTTAAACTCTTCTTTTTTCCTCCACTCGGTGTATGGTGGTTCGGTTTAACTGGGTTGAGAGTGGACGTGGTGGTGAGTCTTTGATATCCCGTAGGCCTAGTCATGGGTTATGCTTGGATTTTCACCTCCATTTGGTTGTGAGCTCTTGATACACCGTAGGCATTGTCACGGTGTATGCTTGAATCCTCGCCTCCATCTCGTCCCTAACTTCCCACGAATCAATTATTCATCTAAGCACCATTGGAGGAAGGCTTCGAGTTGAGTTGGGATTCTCATTGGAGTGAACCCTTCGGATTAGCCAACACTTGTTTTATTGCATTTTCATTCACAAACACAAACACCAAAACACAAACAAAAGATTTTACATTTTCTCTTTTGTTCACCAAAATCACCTTCACACAACTTGAACTTTCCTTCCCTGAGGAGATGACCTTGGAATACTTTTCCAAGTAAAACACGACAAGCAAAAGACTCCTTCCGCTTGGGGAGCACTTTTGTTCATTTCACATTTCATACATTTTATTTCCACCACCATTTTGTTGCCCTATTTTCCACATCATTCCGAGGGAGAGTGACACTCTCCTACACACTATACATCATATACACATTAAGGGATGATTTTAGGAGGTTATGAACAACAACGTTTTTTATCAAGCAACTTACACCAAGGGTAACCCAACCCACATGGAATTTATGGACTTTCACCGAGGGTTCCGCGTACACCCAAACACTTTATGGACCGAACCAATGGAGTGCGTATCCCAATCACCAGGTCTTGCACCCGAAGGAATTTTCTAGCCCTTCTTGCTAACCCCGACCCTATTTTCAATGCAAATCATGTGACTCAGTCGAATCTCGGCCAAACTATTCTTAGCCCATGAATCATTCACCAATAATGGTGTTTTATCAACTATGCACACACACCCACACTCATGCCTCATGCCCATGAATGAGTTGCTTCCGTGCAAATACAATGTAATGTGTAATTGCAACACCAATGTCATGTCCAATATGTACGAGTGTCATGTGAACCATTTAACCACATATCTACATATAACGAAAGCATATAATTACCATGATTCATCACAATGTCAATATATCAACAAACATATATCAACTTATCAACAATAATGCCCAAACATGTAATCACATAATCTCATGCAATTAACACACTTTAGTTCATATAGGCATTTTATCAAACACCTTCAAGGCACCAAATCATGTAATCACGTTTAGTAATTTTCACATACCCAATTATCAAAATTTCAAGAAATCACAATCTAGCAATTCCTATGTATTCAAGTCAAGATAAAATTTATTCTACCCATTTCACATTTCAAATACAATAGGCATTTGTTAAATCAAATCTAACAACCTACCCATTTCATACAATCATCCTAGGTTGGAAATAAACCTAAATAGGATGAAAACCCTACCTATTGAAGCGTAAAAGAACGTTGGTAAACTCCAAGAATACACCCCCAAGCCCAAACCTTGATTTCTCCAAAATTCCGTCTCAGAAACTTCAGTGAAATTCGCTCTTTTTGGTAGGTATGTGTAGCCATTGTCGAGGGGATCGACTTTAATTCTTGGTTCGAGTTGATTCGAGAGATGGAGCTCCGTAGATCGTAGCGAGAAGCCTTGAAATCTTTCTTTTTTTCTCTCTTTTCCCTCTATTCTTCCTCACACGTTTACACACTGGAATATGCCAGAGAATTCTGTCCAAAAAATTAGATTTTTGTTCCTATTTATACCCTTTAACGCTTGGTCCACGTCGCGCCACACATCCCCTATTCCCGGGTCCGTTTTCGCCCCAAAACGATTAAATTTTGTACCGGTTTAAGGTCAAAATATTTTATATGAACTTTATTTAAATTATTTTCTAAATTTTAAAATTTTATTAAAAAAATCGTTTTTGGGTCACCCGAGACCCAACCACCTCGTAAAACGCGAAAAATCCGACTATCTCAGAATTCAACGAAAATTGTCTAGGTAACTAGATTTCGTGAGACGAATCCAATGGTGAGGTCCTTTTCTTCATCCGAGCTCTAAAAAATAACGGTTCTCAACCCGCACCATAGTGGCAATTTATCGTTTTGCCCTTTCTCATAAAAAGTTTGAATTTACCCGAGTTTTACATTATTCCCCCCTTAAAAGAATTTCGTCTCCGAAATTCACACACACACATGCATATACTACTACATGCATATGCAACAGTCATGTAATACTAAATGACCATAAGAATATACCTCCATCCTCGAATAAAAAAGGATAACTGGTACGTATAGTGTCCTCACGCTCCTATGTCGCCTCCTCCACTCCTCGGTGTTGCCATAGCACCTTCACCAGTCTCACGGTCTTGTCTCGTAAAACCTGCTCTCGGCTATCCATGATACGTACCAGTCCCTCCTCTAAGGTCCCATCCGCATCAACAATCAACTCAGCCCAATCCACCACATGTGTCGGATCTGGAGTAGACTTCCGGAGCATAGAGACATGGAACACGCTTGAACACCCGATAAATTTGGTGGCAACGCCAACCGATAAGCAACTGTGCCAACCCTCTCAAGTACCTCGAAGGGCTCGATATACCTCGGCGACAGCTTTTCCCGCTTGTCGAACCTGACCACTCCTCTCTTAGGCATCACCTTCAAGAAGACATGATCTCCCACCTCAAACTCCAAAGGTCGCCGTCTTCTATCGGCATAGCTCTTCTGTCGGCTCTGAGCCATGAGAAGACGCTTCTGTATCAAGTCCACCTTCTCTGAGGTGTCTCTAACCAAATCCGGACCCGTAGAGGGTCTCTCTCCAACCTCTGTCCAACAAACCAGAAAACGGCAAGGCCTCCCATAAAGTGCCTCATAGGGTGTCATCTGTATGCTCGCCTGATAACTGTTGTTATAGGTGAACACCACTAAGGGTAGGTGCTCATCCCAGTTACCCTTGAGATCTAGGACACATGCCCGTAGCATGTCCTCTAAATCAGGATGATCCTCTCCGACTGACTGTCCGTCTCGGGATGAAAAGATGTGCTCATCATCAACTGTGTCCCCATGGCCCGCTGGAAACTCTCCCAAAAATGAGCCGTAAACGTGGGATCCCGATCCGATACTATAGATACGGGCACCCCATGTAACCGGACAATCTCCCGTATGTACAATCGGCAAAATTCCTCCGGTGTGAAGGTCATCCGCACGGCCAAGAAGTGTGCCGACTTCGTAAGCCGGTCCACTGTCACCCACACCGCGTCATGTCTCTGCGATGTCCGTGGCAAGTGGGTCACAAAATTCATCGTGACGTGTTCCCACTTCCACTCAGCCACCTCCGAAGGCTAGAGCAACCCTGATGGTCTCTGGTGCTTAGCCTTGACCTGCTGACACGTGAGACATTGGCAAACAAAGTCTCCAACATGCCTCTTCATCCCACTCCAGTAGTACTGGCGGCGAAGATCATGGTATATCTTTGTGCCACCGGGATGTACAGCAAAACGGGAGCAATGGAACTCCCTAAGGATCTCCTCTCTCAGATCCACAGACTGGGGAACCACAACCCTTCCCCTATACCGAAGACCACCATCCGCGTGAATAGCCCAGCCCTCATCACCTATACCCGACTGTACCCGATCCCTGATAGACAATATCTTTGTGTCTTGTCCTTGGGACTCAATCACCCTGCTCAGTAAGGAAGGCGTAGCCACCAAACTCCCCAAAGTGCCCTGAGCCTGACTCTTGTAGTGTAGCCCGAACTGCCCCACAGTCTCGAGTATTTACCACTCCCGGGAAGCCACACTGGCCAAGATTCCCTGTGACTTTTGGCTGAGTGCATCAGCCACCACATTTGCTTTACCGGGATGGTAATGCAAAGTGAAGTCATAGTCCTCTAAATACTCCATCCACCTGCGTTGCCTCATGTTGAGGTCCCGCTGTGTGAAGATGTACTTCAGACTCTTATGGTCTGAAAACACCTCGAATTGCTCACCATACAAATAGTGGCACCAAGCCTTCAAGGCAAAGACAATGGCCGCTAACTCAATATCATGCGTAGGGTAATTCTGCTCGTGGTTCTTTAACTGTCAAGAACCATAAGCCACCACCCTCCTAGACTACATCAAAACACAACCAAGCCCTTCCTTCGAGCCATCACAATACATTGTGTACCTCTGTCCCCTTTCTGGGACTATCAAAATAGGAGTTGAAGTAAGTCTCCCCTTCAACTCTTGGAATGCCCTCTCACACGAGTCATCCCACTGAAACTTGACCTCCTTCCAGGTCAACCTCGTCATAGGTGCAGCTAGTCGGGAGAAGTCCTCAATGAACCTCCTGTAGTACCCTGCCAATCCCAAGAAACTGCTTATCTCAAAGACTGACTTTGGTTTCTCCCAACTCATAATCGCTTCGACCTTCTCCGGGTCAACTGACACACCCGAAGCCGACACCACGTGTCCCAAAAATTTCACATTCGTAAGCCAAAATTCACATTTGCTGAACTTGGCATACAACTGATGGTCTCTCAAGGTCTGGAGAACAACCCTCAAATGACCCTCATGCTCCTCCTCAGACTTGGTGTAAATCAATATGTCGTCAACAAAGACCACAACAAAATGATCTAGGTAGGGTTGGAACACCCTACGCATGAGATTCATGAATGCCACTAGGGCATTCGTCAATCCAAAATGCATAACCGTGAACTCAAAATGCCCATACCGCGTCCTAAATGCCGTCTTAGGGATATTTGCCTCCCTAACCCTCAACTGATGATAACCCGTGCGTAGATATATCTTGGAGTAAACCCGCGCCCCTCTTAGCTGATCAAACAAATCATCAATCCTCGGCAAAGGGTACCTATTATTGATAGTAACCCAATTCAACTGCCGGTAATTTATACATAGTCGAAGAGTCTTATCTTTCTTCTTGGCAAACAATACCGGAGCGCCCCAAGGTGAAGTGCTCGGTCTAATAAAGCCCTTGTCCAACAATTCTTGCAATTGGACCTTAAGTTCTTGCAACTCAGCTGGTGTCATTCTATGCGAAGTCATAGAAATGGACGATGTACCGGGTGCAACTCAATAGTGAAGTTCGTATCCCTATGTGAAGGTAATCCCGATAGTTCATCTGGAAAAATGTCCTCATACTCAGACACCACCCGAGGTAGACCAAACTCCTATCTCGCTTTGTCCTCCAGTGTAAGGCTCGCAAGCCAACCCATCAACTGCCCGTGCCAACAGGAATCATACACTACTTGGGGTAAAGCGTCATGCTTTTCCCCCTGGAACTTGAAACAAACACCCTCCAATATGTAGGCAGTGACCCTCTTACGATCACAATCAATGACGACCCTGTGTGCTGTTAACCAATTAATCCCAATGATGACATCAAACTTCGACATGTCCATGACCCTAAGGTCCACGGTGAGTAGAATCCCCGAGATCTCTAGCTCACAGCCTCGATATATCTGATCAATACTCTCTCTAGTCCCTAGGGGAGAACTCACATGCAATGGCTCTTCCAAGGTCTCAACCTCTCAGCCCAAATCTCTCACACATGATGCAAATATAAATTAATGAGATGCACCAGAGTCAAATAATACCCTTGCCCATAAACGAGAGAGTAGAAATGTACCCTGAATAACCGACGGATCCATTAGCTTAGTCTGAGGAGTGATGGCGTAGATACGCCCCTGGGTCCCCGAAGTCCTGGCCTGTAAGCCCTGTCATTGACCTCGACCCATGCCCTGGCCCATCTGGCCTAATTGCGGGATCCCTGCATGTGAAGTAGTAGGGACCCGTGCAACACCCTGGAACTGATACTGGCTTCCCTAGCCCATGGTGGGGTAGGGAGGTATGTAGTGAGTCTGTGACTGTCCCACTGATGATTGGGACTGAGGTGTCTCATAACTCTGAGATCCCTGCCTCTGAGGACAATCCCACCTCACGTGTCCCGGCTGGTGGCATAGATAGCAAGTCTTCTGACCTTCCTGATAGGTGGTCCTGAAGCTTCCCCCACCTTGGGAGGATCAACCTTGGCCTTGATAGCCGCAACCCTGTCCCTGGTGTCCCTGTGGGGTAGAAGTCCATTGTCTCTTCCCTGAACTAGAAGAAGAGGATTGGCCCTCCTTCTTGTCCTTAGCACCCGCTTCCTAGATGCTCCGTGCATTATCAACCTCTCTCTTATTGGCCATAGCTGTCTCGACCATTGAGTCCGAGTCCAATTTTACCCTGGATGGACAATTTCAAGCCATCCTCAAACCTCCTCACTTTGGTCATGTCTGTAGCCATGTAGTCATCGGCGAAACTGGCTAACTCAGTGAACTTAGACACGTACTCCATCACCATCATAGTCCCTTGTTTCAAATCCAAGAATTCATGGGTTTTAGCATGTCAAACAGCCGATGGGAAGTACTTGCCCATGAAGAGCTCCCGGAACTCTCCCCATGTCATCGGCTCTAGGTTCTTCGAGGCCCTTGCCCAATCCCACCACATATGGGCTTCTCCTTCTAGCTGGAATGCAGCTAGCCTTATCTTAGTGGCATTGGAGGTGATCTCCATGGCCTCTAAGATCTTGTCGACTTGCTGGAACCAATGGTCGGCCACCATCGGATCCGTCCTTCCTAGAAAAGTCGGAGGCTTATGTGCCTTGAATTTCTGGAGGTTGCATGAGCCTCCTTGCCCCACAATGGTGCTAGCCTGTGCAAAGGTAGCCGTCATAGTGCCAATAGCCTCTATAAAGGCTTGTTGGTCAAAGGCCGGTGGTGGTTGTTTATTGTTCCGCCCACCTCCTCCACGTCCTCTCCCTCTATTTGCCATCTACACACAAGTCAAATAGCAATAGGGCACCAATTTAGTATCCCAAGTAGGGATCAAAGTTGAAACATTAAATTTCGTATTCTTGTCTCACTAGTAGAGCATGCGCCACCCACTAGTAGACATCTACCCCATGAACTATCCCGTTCATTTATTTTATGACCCCCAAGGTCATGTTCTCTAACCCTAGTGTCTCTTTTCCATATACATTCAATCATTCATATTGTTCACATAACATATAACACATAACATGTAGCATTTGAAACACATAACATCTAATGCACAATGGATGCAATGGTCTAGACCCATGCCCCGCAAGCCCTAGGTAAATCGTAAACCTAGGCTCTAATACCAAGCTGTGACGCCCCAAAAATCGGGGGGTCCTTTGTCAACCCCTTGATCACCCATCAACCCGCGGAATACCCGTGGATACTATGTAACTCGATATCATGCCATTATGCCCCATTTACCGGGATCCATAATTTGACAAAATTCGGGTAGAGTCTCCTTTGTACGGGGAGCTCTACCCAAAACACAACCTGTGCAATCATACAATATTGACCACACCGGGTCCATTTATCCATACTCATATAACAACATGCAATGTTACATTAAAAATAGTCTATATGAATTCAATTACAATTCTTTTACATACATTACATGCCCAAAAACTAACTTAGCGAATGTCTTACAAAAGCATAGTTTTTCACAATAGTTTTACAAAACATGAATTAAAAGCCACAAGTCGGCTTTTCTTCATCCTTGAGGCCCCAAATACGAGCCATCCACCGGTGTATAACCTGTACCTGAAATTTTTTCTCATAAAGGGTGAGCCACACTCAATAGGGTATCTCCTAAAGAGGCCACTCCCCAACCTAAGTGCATATGAAATGTTCACATGTAACATTCAACAAGCCACAAAACATTCCAATCTAGAATATGCAATTCAATGTTGGAAATCACCATGCCATGCCATGAAATGAGGTGAGACTCACTCATGCACTTCAACCCGAGCCCTCCCCGGCTCCCACAACACAATGCAATGTCAATGTGTATAAATCCGCCATTTATGTTGCACATCAAATGACCATTATAAATCTCGGGTCTTTCTTTGGGTGGGTATTCATGGACTCACACCAAGGGTCACCCAACCCACACGGAATTCATGGGCTTCCACCAAGGGTTCCACGTACACCCACACACTTTATGTGTTGAACCAAGGGAGTGCGTATCCTAATCACCGGGTCTTGCACCCGATGGAATTTTCTAGCCCTTCTTGCTAACCCCGACCCTATTTTCAATGCAAACCATGTGACTCAGTCGAACCTCGGCCAAACTATTCTGAGCCCATGAATCATTCACCAATAATGGTGTTTGATCAACTATGCACACACACCCACACTCATGCCCATGAAAGAGTTGCCTCCGTGCAAATGCAATGTAATGTGTAATTGCAACACCAATGTCATGTTCAATATGTACGAGTGTCATATGAACCATTTAACCACATATCTACATATAACAAAAGCATATAATTGCCATGATTCATCACAATGTCAATATATCAACAAACATATATCAACTTATCAACAATAATGCCCAAACATGTTATCACATAATCTCATGAAATTAACACACTTTATTTCATATAGGCATTTTATCAAACACCTTCAAGGCACCAAATCATGTAATCACATAAAATGCCCAAATTTATCACATAAATCAAAAAATCACATTTAGTAATTTTCACATACCCAATTATCAAAATTTCAAGAAATCACAATCTAGCAATTCCTATGTATTCAAGTTAAGATAGAATTTATTCTACCCATTTTCAATACCCATTTCACATTTCAAATACAATAGGCATTTGTTAAATCAAATCTAACAACCTACCCATTTCATACAATCATCCTAGGTTGGAAATAAACCTAAGTAAGATAAAAACCCTACCTCTTGAATCGTAAAAGAACGTTGTTAAGCTCCAAGAATACACCCCCAAGCCCAAACCTTGATTTCTCCAAATTTTCGTCTCGAAAACTTCGGTGAAATTCGCTCTTTTTGGTACGTACGCGTAACCCTCATCGAGGGGATCAACTTTAATTCTTGGTTCGAGTTGATTCGAACGACGGAGCTCCGTAGATCGTAGCGAGAAGCCTTGAAATCTTTCTTTTTTTCTCTCCTTTCTCTCTATTCTTCCTCACACGTTTACACACTGGAATATGCCAGAGAATTCTCTCCAAAAAATCAGATTTTTGTTCCTATTTATACCCTTTAACGCTTGGTCCACGTCGCGCCACACATTCCCGGGTCCATTTTCGCCCCAAAACGATTAAATTTTATATCGGTTTAAGTTCAAAATATTTTATATGAACTTTATTTAAATTATTTTCAAAATTTTAAATTTTATTAAAAAAATCGTTTTTGGGTCACCCGAGACCCGATCGCCTCGTAAAACGCGAAAAATCTGACTATCTCAGAATTCAACAAAAATTGTCTAGATAACTAGATTTCGTGAGACAAATCCAATGGTGAGGTCCATTTCGTCATCCGAGCTCTAGAAAAATAAGGGTTCTCAACCCTCACCGTAGTGGCTATTTACCGTTTTGCCCTTTCTCATAAAAAGTTCAAATTTACCCGGGTTTTACAGACCAATTTTTTTTTCCCCTCAAAATCCATCAAAAGAAATAAAATATATCTTTGCCTTCCTAGGATCCCTATAGAAAGTACTAATTAGAAACACTAAGCACAATTCCTTGAAACTAAAATTTATAAACAACAAAAGAGAACGTTGAATGTGTTTTCAATTAACTTAGAGTATTTAATGAGTGACGATCATCTTCATTAGTGTCATCAAAAAGAATTTACGATTGTGCTTTGAGGCATTCTTGATTAAATAAACAATGTAACCAAGAAACAAGAAATGAGGATTCAGAGCTTTTGTGATTGATATTTCTTTTCTATGTAGGGTTAATTGCACTGGAAGTCCCCAAAGTATGGAGTTTGTCTCATTTTGGTCCCCAATGTTTCAATTGCATCATTTTAGTCCCTGAAATATTGAATATGTTTCTATATGGTCCTTCATGAAGACAGTGTCCAGATTGCTAATGATTTTTTATCATAAAATTGTCACATGATACTTAAATATGGATAAAAAATAATTTGGATAACTCTTGATCAAATTTATACTCAAATTTTGGTTAAATACCTACCTAAATTACACAGTTTTGATCACTAGCTATCCAAATTTTGGTCAAAAGTTACACATATTACATATTTTTTTGTTAAGAGCTACCCAAATTTTATTTAAGAGCTATCAAAATTATTTTTTATCCATATTTGACTATTATGTGACAAGTTTATGATAAAAAATCGTTAGCAATTTGGACGTTGTTTGCTTAAAGGACCACATAGAAACATATTCAACACTTCAAGGACCAAAATGATGCAATTGAAACATGAGGGACCAAAATGAGACAAACCCCATACTTTGGGGACCTCTAGTGCAATTAACCCTTCTATGTAAAAAGAAATATTAGTAGACAATAAAAGGTGGTATAAATTAGGATCCAACACCTAGGGATAACATATCGTTTAGCACTCGAAGGATATCCGGACTCATTTGATTTAAGTGTTTATGGACCTTTTGCTTTCCTTTTTCTTTTAAATCTTTTCATCAAATAGTAATGTCTTACAAGGTAGATTTTGGGGCGTTACAGTACAAGACCCCCAAGGACTTCAAGAGCACTTTCATACATGGACATTTTGATGGTGACTACTGTTTTCTCAATAAGATCCTCCACTATAATGTCTATATTAAGGGCTCTAAGAAGCAGCCAGGGATGCCCAAGGTAGTACTGCTTTACGAGTTTATGTCAAGGTCGAGGATCGACCTCGTCTTGATGATTTGGGGCGCAATGAGAGACTATTGCACTACCAACAGGCCGAAGGGGAACATGCCCTTCAAGAGTATGATTACCCAACTTTGCCTAAAAGTTGGGATGAAGAAGATGGCATTTAACACTATGAGACCTTCTGAACTAGGCCCTATCAATAGTGTTGGGGAGAGGCAGAGCTCGACTATGTCAAGGCCTAGTGGTTCAAAGAGTAAGAGCAGCAAGGCCACTCCTTTTACTCTTGCTGAAGCTACTATAGAGATTGCCCCTACCTCTCGTGCCACTATGTATCAGAGGGTGAACAAGTTGGAGGAACAACTGGGTGGTATTAAGAGTGAGGGGAGGACTATAAGGAGTGTAAACCCCCACATGTTTATATTAATATACTAAGGTAATTGTTTAGTAATTCTTATATATGTAATGATGTAAGAATGAACCATATAGATTGTAACAGTAGGAATAAATACTAGGGAGACAAATTGATTGTGAAGTTTAAGTTTCGAAGGCGTTTAAACTTGGGAAAGATTGTTAGGTAAGTTTCTAAATATTTTTAGGTCAAAATAAGATTTCCATTGAATCCGTAAGATCAAGAAACCTTAGGAGAGGTAATATGGAGTGTATTAGAGTTAGGAAGTATTTCAGAGTTAAAACACATTTTAGAAAGAATTCGGATAGGAAGAAATTTGACACTATCTTAGTATTTTAGCTATAACTCTTTACTCCTAACTCCTAACTCCGATTGATCTGATTTTTGGATAATAGAAACTAGACTTCAAGGGATACAAAAGTGTATTTCACAAAAATTTTCTGAATTGGCTTCTAAATAGGTAAAAATCGATCTGGAAGTTGAGGGTATACTGTCACTCGCGTCCGGACGGGAATAGACACGCGTCCGGACGCATGTCGCAGAAAGTTGGGCGAAGAAACACGCATCCGGACACAAAAAAAAACACCCGTCCGGATGCACCAAACCGGGGGCTTCACATCCCAGACTTGTTTTGGGTGTTTTCTCCCATTTTCACCTCATTTCATCAATGCTAATCACTAGAGAGCCTTGGAGAATAAGAAGGAAGGGAAAAAAAAAAAGAGATTAAGGTGTTGATTCAAGTTGGAAAAGATCAAATCTTTTATTTCTTCACACAAAAACTAAGGAGCAAGGTAGGGGTTTCTTCTCACTCTTGTTCATTGAGGCTAGGGCTTATATATAAATATATATATATATATATATATATATATATGTTTTTACTTTAAATCTTAGATATTTGTTATGGAATCCTTGTTTCTTGATGGTCTTGCAAATCTTACCATGTTTTGAGTGAAGTTATGATTTGATAGCCATAAAAATTCATGTTCTTGATGTCAAAACCTAGTTTTTGAGAAATATGAATTTTTCTTCTTGATATTCCTTTGTTCTTGATTTCAAAACTCTAGTGCTTTGTATTGAACAATAAAATGGTATTTTTGATGATCTCTTGCATATTTTCTTAAATTGTTCTATTGGAATAATACATGTGAAATTTGAGAATTTTTGGATTTGCTTGTGATTTGAGAAATTGATTGGTATTGTATCTTTTGTGTGGATGTTTGGATGAACATGGGTGGCCGTTGACAGGGTATTGTAGAGTGGGTAGATGCGTTTCTTACTCCGTGCGGGTTTGAATTTTTCCTACCACTCGTAGTGGGGTTGGTGCCTTGTGAGGACCAAACCACTATTCGCTTACGTGGTACCGAGGCTAAGGGTTAGTATACTATTCCTGGGTTGGATTCGTCACTGCCGATGCGTCGGTATACGCCCTTCCTAAAGTTGTATATCCTTGCGAGGATTGGATGTGTGTGTGGGGGTCAGGATATTCTCGATGTGTTTATTCATGCGATGTCATACATCATACCTGAGATACAAGTTGTGGGTTGAGATACATTGTGGGCTATTTTTTATTGTGCAAATGGTTGGTTATGGTTTATTGTGAAAATGAGTTTATTGTGAAAATGAGTACATCTTAGTCATGCTAGTCACTTAATTCCTTTATTTTAGTTGAGTTTTGTATTTTATAGTGAATTTATGTGTTTGTAGGTGAATTGGTGTAAAGACGTGGAATTGCACGTGTTTCAATATCAGAAAGGACTTAGAAAGATGAGCTAAGAGGTCTAGGAGTGAAGTCAAGCCCAAAATAAGTAGAATTTAGACAAGACCCTTTCTACCGGTAGGTCTTCTACCAATACAACGAAGGCCAGAAGTTGGTTCTACCAGTAGGAGTTCAATCCTACCGGTAGGTTCAAAATAGAGAGTGCTATAATTGTAACGCCCCAAAACACACCCTGGACGGCATTACATTCTAAAACATTCATATCATGAGAGCACTAACATAATTCCATCAATAAGAAATTTTTTCCATTCATCATCCATAGAATTTACAATATCATCCCAAAAGAATAAGTCAAGCTATGGCATTTACATCTCAAATGATCAAACGTAACTTAGCAGCAGAATAACAAAAGAAAACTAAACTTCACATGATTTCAAAATAAATTCTCAAGTCTATTACAAAAGAAGCTATGTCTCTACAGGTCCATCTCGGGATCTACGTTCCCTTCTATGGGAGCTTCTCAATGTCCCGGCTCGTCAGTTCCGAGCTCCTCCTCTAGACAAAGACCTGAAATATATTGTTTGTAGGGGGTGAGCACTAAGCTCTGTAGCAACATTCCTCCCAAACTCGAACAAGGTTTATCAAAGCATATAAAATGGTCGGTCTCATTTCACAAATAGCATATATAATCTTTGAAATAAAACAGGGACATTTTAGAATGGATCTCAAGTTTAAGTAGCAATAGAAATGAACAATAACAACCAAGTTCCAATAAACATCCATTTTCAAAATATAAACCATTTCCCACACATGATATAAGATTGTCCTCCCCGGCATGAGCATCCTTACAAGGAACCTCTCACCCTCAAGGTTTGGTTTCTCAAGCATCCTTACAAGGAACCTCTTGAGGAAATCACATATTGTCCTCTTTTGGCATGAGCATCCTTATAAGGAACCTCTCACCCTCAAGGCTTGGTTTCTCAAGCATCCTTATAAGGAACCTCTTGAGGAAAATCACATACTGTCCTCTTTTGGCATTAGCATCCTTATAAGGAACCTCTCACCCTCAAGGCTTGGTTTCTCAAGCATCCTTATAAGGAACCTCTTGAGGAAAATCACATACTGTCCTCTTTTGGCATGAGCATCCTTATAAGGAACCTTTCACCCTCAAGGCTTGTCCAAACAACCATACAAGAATACAATACCAATTATTCTCTCAAATACCCAACAATTCCAAATAACTACAAAATCCACAATTTCTCATTTTACAAGCATATCTCAAAATACCCAAATTAAGCATGTGACATTTTCAATAACCAACCAAGAAAAATGCAAGAGATCACAACAATATCATTTTATTACTCAACACAAAACACTAGAATTTTGAAATCAAGAATAAATGAAGAGTTCAAAAAGGAAAACCCATCACTCTTGAAAACTAGGGTTTTTCAAACAAAAGAGGGATTTCATGGGTATACCACCCTAACTTTATGTAAAACATGTTAACAATTGCAAGAGAACCAAGAAACAATGAACTCATAGCAAATACATATGATTAGGAGTCAAAACATATATATATATATATATACAACCCTAACATCAATGAACAAGAATGGAAGAAAACCCCTACCTTGGTGTTCTTGAAATCTAGGGTTTGATCTTGAATCACTCTTAAATCCTTTGTTTTTCCCTTTTGATCTTGTGTTTTCTCCTTCTTTATTCTTTTCTAAGACTCTCTCTAGGATTCCAAGAGGTGTGGGTAAAGGTGTAGTGAAAGTGTAGAAGAATGGTGTTCTTGAGGAATTTCGGTTTTGATCTCTATAAGGGTTAACTCTCTCAAGATCTTTGTGTTTTTCTCTCCTTTTCTCTTCTCTTAGGGCTCTAAGATGTTTGGGGTGAGAGTGGGATGGAAGAATGGGTCAAATGAGGTTTAAAAAGGTGTTTTAAAACACCAAAATCCCGACTTTTGCGGTGCAAAACTTCGGGCGTACTGGTACGCTGTACCGGTACGGTTTACCTACTGGTTCGGGCGTACCGGTACACTTCGGCTACTTCGACTTCCAGGGCAGTTTTGACCCATTTAGAGGTCGAATTGGAAAATTTTCATGAGATACACTTTTGTAGCCCTAGATGTCTAATATCTACTGTCCAAATTTAAGATTAATTGGATATAAGGATAAAAAGTTATGACTAAAATACTAGAAGGTGTCCCAACTCCTTTTTACCCAAATTTTCTCTAAGTGTGTTTTCACTCCGGAATACTTCCTAACTTCCAATACACCTCATATTACCTCTCTCAAGGTTGTTCGACCTTCCAGATTCAATGGACACCTTATTTTGACCTAAAAATATTTAGAAATTCATCTAATCACCCTTTCCAAGTTTAAATGTCTTGGAAACTCAAACTTCCCAATCAATATGCATCTCTAGCATTTCTCTTACTATTACAATCTATATAGTTCATTCTTACATCATTACACATATCCACATTTTTACAATAATTATTTACTATATATCTATATACATATATAAAAGAAAAATGCGGGGTGTTATAATAATTGAAGAATTATACTGATGTAACATAAATTAATTTTAAAAAATTATATATATTATTATTTTTTATCCTAAAAATAAAAAGGTTAAATTTTTTGGTGAAAATTAAATATGCGTGTGTGTGTGTAGGCACAATGTTATCTTTGTATATGAAATGAGTAATGTTAGATTGATGGAGTTTTTGAAAGTTTTTTGAACACTTCATTGAAAATTTTAATGATGCATATATTTTTTAAGGATAATATAGTCAATAAATTTTTTTTTATAGAAATTAATATTTATACATGGAGAATTGATCACTAAAAGAGATGTTAGAGGTAATTTGGATATTTAAATATATAAGGATATGATGATAATTTAGATATTTAATTATGGCAGGATAAGGTGACCTTTGTAATTTTTTATAAGGGTAAAATAGTGAATCAAAAATATTTCATATTAAGTTACTTTTATTAGAATTTGTAGATGAGTGTTGAAACTATATTCAATCCTCAAAACTGTAATGGTTTAAGAAATAGACAATGTTACGCTTTATCAAATTTTTATCTCAAATGATGTGACATTTTTCACCATTAGATAAATAGGTCTTATTAACATTTAATGATGAATATTGTGACAAATTTTGTGAAACAAAATTTAGTAAACAAATTTGGTAAACATAACGAAAAATTAGTAAACCACCATCAAAACCTGGGAAGTAGATCACATAGTGGAATAATTTAAGCAAGGTGATCTGATGAGCTGCTAATAAGCATTTTACATAGTCCATAGTGTCATTTGACAAAAAGCACACCGTAGAACCTTTTTTTTTTTTTTTTTGCTACAAATGTTCAGGGGCTATTCCCTTGAGCTTAGATATTGATCACCGTAGTTTAAGCGAGTTTAAAATATGTCCCTTGAATTATATAGGTGACTGGTCCTTAAGATGTATGAGAAGTGTTGAATCTGAAACCTCTGAGTTACTATAGGCCAGAGTCCACCATTGAACCACTCCTAAAAGTTGCCATGGAACTATTCGTGACACAAACTTTCAACAATAAAAAGAGATACCTCTTGAATGTTTGTAATTTATTATGGCTCCCAAGTTTAAGATGCTCCAAGTCCATTTGTCAAAGTGAGGATACCCCATTTATTTGCGTTGCAATGAGAATGTTACTTATATTTCCACAGTGAACTTGCAAATAGGAAAGCAAGCAAATGGCACAAATCAAAACAGAAATGCTGTTCTTTTTCAGTAAACTAATTAATACATATTTTTTCTTTCTATTAGTGGGGTGGTTATAGGGTATGGACTCGACCCTAGATCTTTAATATTTTTTATTTGTAAAATTGTCTTTAATCACATAGCATAGTATGATGATAAAAATATGTTTTCGTGTTTTTTTTTTTTTTTCATAACTTCATGAATACGTTTGTTTTCGTAGTATTTCACGTCCAGCGGAGCATTGCTAGTTATCCTTGAAAGCATCCATGCACTTTTGTAATATCCTTCTACTTCCTCTTCGTAGGCTAACCATTTGTCTTTGATGCTGCTACATTTGTTTGGAGGAATATGATCCTCCCCTTCTTTTTCATGCAAAAAGGTATGGAGTCTTTCGAGTTGGTCAATGATCAAATGAAGTGACAAAAGGGGAAGCTCCTAGAGAGTCATATTTTAGTTGAAAAGATGGACTACATTTCTTTTTAATTTTTCCTTCACTTTATTTTGTTGTCAGGAGTCTTTTATAACTGTTGATTTTAGTTAAGTTTCTCTACTAGTCCAGTAAAAGGCTGTGTTTGTGTGCTTTTATCGTAATATCTCTTCTACCATTCATCCTTCTCTCACCATGGCCACCGGTTAGTGAGTACGCAATGTCCTAACTTCCCCCCCTCACCTCATTAGAAAAGAAGTCCATGATTTTCATTTTTCAGAATTGGTTCAAAGGGAGAGCTAAACTAATGGTAACATAGTGTGTCCTGTTGTAATGGAGTAAAATCGAGACTACTAAAAAGTGGGCACAAACCTTCAAATCCTATCAACATCGCTTAAAACTTCGAAAAAAAAAAAAGGAAATTTGATAAGGGAAAGGGGTTTGATTGTAGTTGAGAAGGATTTGGTGATTTTGGCATTGAAGATTTTTCTACGTCATCTTGCATTGTCTATGTGCGTAACGAAGCATTGGAGTCCGTGCAGGTGATTCTTTTTGTATTGTTATGCTGAGTTGAACTTTAACTTCTGAAAGTTTGACTGATTTTAGCAAATCTAGAATTGGACCAAGAGAGCACACTCGAAATTGTAATTGTAGTTCAGGTTGTGAACACATATCCGGTAGACACCACATAACATTGCTACCTTTCCATGAGTGAGTCTCAAGGAGCCAGCCACTCGGGATGAATCTCAAAGAGCACAGTTCCTCACAAATCATCTCTTTCACTACGATTCCCAGCGGAGGAATGTTTCACTTCATTGTAAGCCCAAAAAAGCATTCCTGTCCTTTGGAAAAGAGAGTTTGAGGGGCATCCCCAAAATTTGGGCAATAAGGTTTTAGGCGTAATTAATTTCCTTTCTGTCTTCCTTTCCCCCCGCTCCCATCAACTCCCCCCCCCCCCCCCCCCCCCTCATATCTGCCTTCCCTGTGAGTTTAGTATGCAAAAAACTTTTGACCATTTCTTCCTCTCTAAAAAGGAAAAGGGTTTTGTTTCACCACTAGTTGAATTACTATATATCATTTTGACTATGTTATGAGAAAATACATTGACAGATCTAGAGGGAGGGGGGGCAGGTGTCCCTAAGGTTTGATAAATCCTGCAATTACATACAAAATTCATAAAATGATTTTCACAGTTTGATGGAGTTCAACCCCAATACCAACAGTACTAAGAATGCGTTTGGGATGACTTATGAAATCTAAAAATTACTTTTTCAATAAGTGTTTATCAAAAGTGTTTTTCACTTTCATTAAATAAATATTGTTTGGAAATTCAAAATAAAAAATACTTAAATTAAAATATTTTATAAAAAGTATGTTTGGGTGTAAAAATACTTGTTTGTGTTACAATTGCTAAAAATGCATAATCAAAAGTGTTTATTTAAATACCGGTATTGATTTTTTTTTTTTTTTTTAAATTCCTTCAATTCAATAAACCTGACTGTAGGTGTATTGACAAACAAATATTTCAATTATCCAACCGAAATGGTAACATCTCTATAACATTGGGAAGTGTCACTACTTTCAAAAATTGTAACCTACTGTTTCAGTAAACCTGTTGTTATCCAAGGATCCACTACCTATAATATTCGACAATTAACAAGCTCCATTAAAATTAATGCAATCTTGAAACAAAAAATTCAAAGAAAAATCAGGCATAACATCTACTTTGTCATTGGATTGCACATAACATAATAGAAATTTTTGCAACAAAATTTAAAAAATAATTCCGATAAGCCTATCTGATTGTACTTGTTCTGGATGACCTGAAATTGAAGAAAAAAAAACAACAATATAAACATTAGCATTCAAACATGTTCAAGCACAATATCTATATAATAAAGTAGCTTACAATTCAAATTTCAAAAGATAAACAAAATGACTTTTGCTTTTCGCGGTTCAGATCGTTTTAAATTTTACTTTAAAGTTAATCTAATGGCTAATATTAACACCTTAAATTTAATAGGAAAAATAGGTCACTAAGAGTGTTTGAAGTGATTTTTTAAAAGTACTTTTAGAAATTATTTCTCATAAGTACTTTAAAAAAAAAATAGTGTTTAAAACCGCCCCACACTACCTCTACCACCACCACCATCGCCGCCACCCGCCACCACCACCATTGTCGCCACCGTCGCCGCAGCCACCGCCACCACCACCATCGTCGCAGCCCGTCGTCGTCGTCGCTACAGCCGCCACCACCACCGCTGCCACCACCGCCCCCGCCACTGCCATCACTGTCGTCGTCGTCGCCGCCACCACCACTGCAATCATCATTGCCACCACCATAACCACCACTGCCATCACCACCGCCGCCACCACCGCCATCACCACCACCGCCATCGTCGCCATCGTCGCCACCACCGCCGCCACCACCACTGCCGTCGCCACCGCCACCACAGCCACCACGGTCATTGCCACCCACCACAACCATCACCGTCTCCTACCACCACCTCCTCTCACCCCCACTACAACCGACACTTAAATTCATTTATCTCTCATCTATATTTGTGATTTGATTTTAGATATGAATACAAATATGTTTATTGTTTACCATCTTTTATTACTATGTGCCTTCAGGCACAGGCAATAACTAGTTAATCAATAAATTATCTATATTTACAAGATCACAATTACAAGTTTTTCATTATATACTATAAAAAATTTACATTACGGTTGACAATATCTTATAACAAGATCTAAAGGATGCAATTTCAAAAAAAATTAAAAACCAAGCTTTCCAATTTGGAGAAATTTAGAACTAGCCTAAACATGTGCCACTGACCACATCTCTAAGTTAAAAATTGCTTCAAGAGAGAATGCAAAAAATACTTCAAGTTCAAATGCAAATAAATTAACATAAAAACCTAGTGCCATTTCATTAAAAAAATAATAAAGCTGAAAAAGTATATAATGAAATAGCCCAACCTAAACCCCGTGGTTGTTTGTTTCACACTAGAGAAGAGCTAAAGGAGTTTGAGTTGACAGAAAAAATGCTAGACGATCAAGAGTGGTATATATTATTCCTTTCTATGCATTATAAGTACTGAAACCAATCTCAAAGAAACCAATGAACAAACCTTGACTACAAACAATTAAACCCCAAAACTCAAAAGTAATTGAGAAACACAAACTAACATGGAGGAAAAGGTTGATAAACAATCAAATGAAGATCTAGTGTACACAGAATATAACTAAAGGGAATGGACCAATACACAAGCTCAAATCAAATTTGAATTTTCTAATAGACATTTTATCAAACACTTTATGGGCATGATAAATCCATAAGAGCATAAAGTCTTATAATGCCATCTCCTACAACATAATATGTTACAAAATAAATTTTTAATGCCAAAATTTTCATGCATCTAATGACATCATAGGACCCTAACTGTCATATAACACTGTAGTTGGTAGTAATTAGGATCCCGAAAAGAATAAAAATAGAGGTAAATAGAGAGATAGAAGCAATTAAATATACAAAATATGTTCCTCAAAATATACAAACTAGGACAAACCAAATGCAGTAGAAGCTGAAAAAAATAAAAAAAACATGACTAGTTCATACCTATTCGAAACAAATTAGTCAGATTTGCAATAGTTCTAAAAAAAGGGCGAGAAAAGAGAGCTATGAAGATGTCTCTTGGAGATCACCAAACACTCCAGCACAATCGTCGACAGTCAACGAGGTTGAAGAAGTCTTCACAACCATGGAAGAGGAGCATTGAGAGAGTCGAGCGAAAATGAGTAATAAAAAAGTAGTTGGGTAAAAGTGATTTTGATAAGTAAATTTTTTTTTTTTTTTTGACTTATTTAAGTCATAAAACAATTTTAACTTTTTTAAAAATACTTTTAAAAAGGAATGCCAAACACTACTTTTTTCCATTAAAGCACTTATGATAAGTTAAAAGTCCAAAAAATACTTTTTTTTAAGTAATCCCAAACACACTCTAAATGTAACCCCAACCCCGTCCTTATTCCTTTCCAAATAACATTCAACGGGGAAGAATAGCATTGTCATTTCAATTTACTGCGAAGACTAGGAAAACAAGCATTTTTCTTTACCTAACGACCATCACCCAAAAGACAAATGTAGTGGAGGGTATTATAGGTAGAAAGCTAAAATCCCCAGAGACGTTTCCCTCCAATTCTAGTATCAAAGCCACACACAAAATACATGTTCAATTTAATAAAATGCCTTGTCTTTGGTGCTATTCAGATTAGACAAGGGACTGAGATGCCAGCAATTCCATGCCATAGAAATAAATAGAACAGATAAAATCACTAGGCTTCAGAGTTCAGACAGTCATCAAGTAACACCAACCCCAAGGTCAACAACGCCGGTTACAACGTTCCCGTTTTGCCGCCTTAATTTTTGTAGTTGAACTAAGTTGATGCTGGATGTTGGCCATACACAAGTCGTTCAACCCAAGCTAGAAACCACTTGTGCCAAGATCTCAGCACAAAACAAGTAATGCCACAATAGACCCCCAGAAGTACATATTTACGTCTGGACATGCAATCAAAATCGAGCCTTTCGTTTGCGAGCTGTGTATTTTGTATCTGGAGGCACAACATTTCCCTTTCTCCTCATTTGTTCCTTCTTCTTCATTACCCACTCTCTTCCCTTCCCCTTCTTGGTTATCTTTTGCTTTTTCCTAGGTCTATGCCTGTCTGAAATGCAAACCTGCTAGGCACAAATAAACTTGGTCACAATCCGACATACACGCATTCAAAAAGTTTATATCAGATCGCTAATAAGCATCAATACTCCAGATTCTAATAGAATTTATCCATTCTCATGAAATGCAATTGTCAACAAATTATCACACACTAGAACTCACTGTCTGATTTTCTTCGTCTCCACTACCCTCATCATCTGAGCAACTTTCTTCTTGTTCTCCTTTCCCTTGTGGAGTGGCAGCACTCAAAGATGGTGGACCACAAGTTAGCACAAGGTATTCTTTTCTTTTCTTAGTACTGTCACGAGAACGTTAATCTCAGAATGAAAAGGTACATTTCATCAAGAATAACTCTTCTCATAAACAAAATGAAAAGATATTTTGGATCCTCTGCATACCTGTGTGGGTAGTCAACAACTACACCACCAGCAAATCCAGAACGCATGGCAAATCCCAGGATCAACTCACGCTGGGCAAGATTTTCAGGATATACTTGAAGTACTGCTCTAGCTCCCCTTGCCAAACATCTATATAATGATCCAAAGAAAGCCCTGTGAAATGTAGTGTTTCAAACACATTAAACTCAATTAGTACCATGATTACAATGCTCTTATTTTCCAGTAGAAAAAATTGAAGCAAATTGCAACATACTTTAATCTTAATCGAGGATCATGGGAGGACTTGTCGGCATTGCATAACCACTGCACGATCAAATCAAATGTAAATACAAATGTTCGCTATATCCTTTTAATCAAGCTGAACAAACTATGAGCTTCCAGCCACAACCAACAGCAAATTAGGCTTGAGCAACTTAGTGTAGTCGTGCTTGATCCAGCCAATAATAAAGCCACTCCAAACCCAATACGCCAGGATGAACAAGTATGAAAGGAGCTCAGAAAGGCTCATGTTGGTTATAAATAGTTCTAGGCACCATGAATTTGTTAAACAATTCAACTGGTTAAATAACAAGTGCACATTCAATATAAAGTAATACTGGATCATGGTCATCCTTCGAAATCCATACTACTTAAATTATGCTTTCCAGTTTCCAATGGTAGCCTTAATATTTAAGGATTATTAGCAGATACCATAAAAATAAGTCATGCATACAGGCCAAGGCTTTGATAAAATAGGCCTTGATAGGGAAGTGAAGATTTATAGCAGCGTCTTGACACGGTAGGATGCAATACTTGACAGGATTGGTGTCCTGAAACCCGAACTACTTGGAACGACGCAGATGATGATGGTAGAAGATATTCCTAGTGTGACAGACAGAACTCAACCTGACTAAAGGTTGGCCATTAGACATTAAATTATTTGCACTTATTCCCAATAGAATTTAGGTCAAAACAATAAAAAATTAGATAATCTAATTCCTCTCTAAAAGCACTCATAAATTTAATGGAAACAAAAAAAAAAGTAGCTCTTTTAAGAAACCTATTTTCTGTCTTCAAAAAACAGATTCTCTCCCAAAATATTTCTATCTCCATCAGGAAAACTAAATTTTCTCTCTAAACCCCACTTCTCTCACTGGGGGACAAATGGTTTTATTCCTACAAAGAGAGCAATGGCTTTAAATTGGGGAGTTTATTTGATTTCTAGAGAAAGAGAAGTGGGCTTTACAAATACAGAGAAACAAAGGTGGATAATTGTTATAATATACAAGATTTTGAGAGAAAAACCAATGTCTGGTTGTTTTATTGCTCACGTGGAAGACCAATGCAAAAACACGTTTTTTGTTACAAAATTCGCCTCTTTGGACTTTTGGTTGACATTGAGTCAAATTAAAAAGTTTGAGGACTAAGTTGAGATAGTATGAAGCTTAAGGACATAATGAAACTATGGGCAAAGGTTAGGGGGCAACAGTGTTTTTCAC
This sequence comes from Ilex aquifolium, assembly GCA_951799425.1. NCBI lineage: Eukaryota > Viridiplantae > Streptophyta > Magnoliopsida > Aquifoliales > Aquifoliaceae > Ilex > Ilex aquifolium. The sequence continues at coordinate 21,353,228 of OX637393.1, forward strand.
CCAAAATATATGACATTTAAAAAGTTTGAGAACTAAGTTGAGATAGTATGAAGCTTCAGCGCATAATTGAAACTATGGGTAAAGTTTAGGGGTCAATAGTGTTTTCAACCCAAAAATATATGACATTTGTAAGCATAACTAAACAAAATATTACTAGCAATAATGAGATTCTGAGAATTAAAAAGCTGAAAGAAAATTCTAAATCTGGTCAAGGAAAGGTGGCAACATAATGGCAAGAATTTTCCTGAAACTACTAGAAAAGGATATACTTATGTGTCCGCATATGTTACAAATATCCTCACAACATATACTTAAGTGTCTGCATATGTAATGTTTCAGGGTGTCATTTTCTGATGTTTTGGTATCATAATTTTAAAATTTTCTTTGTTTCTAGTTTGTTTCCGACATATTTATTAACGTTCCCCTTTTTTAGTTAATCGAATTTGTGAACTGAGCATAAATTTTGATCCTTGATTGAACATTACGGTTAAAATGAGAGAAAATGAGCCACACACTAATTTGGTATTTTTCATGTGTTAAATTATGCTGGTGAATTCATATATCTAGGAAATCAAAGTTGAGAGAAGTTGAGGTAAGAAACTCGACACCTCTAGGGAGATACATAATGATATGAAACTCAGCTGAAGACAAGATCAAGAGTCCAGCCACCAAAATCGCAGCTAACTTAAATAAATGTTCAGCATTTCTATTGGAGATGGAATCTGAAAATCACAGGCTTTGCAAAAAAAAATTACTTCATCAAGAAAGATTGATTCTGTATATTACAAAGTACAAATAGGGTTTCAAGACACCGACCTGCCAATAAAATAAGCATATTTAACTATGCACCATTCAATGAACAAGAAGAAACAAACCTGAACAGCTGAGATACTGATAGCTCCATCAATAACTCCAGGACGAAATCCTAGGCCCTACAACATACCCAAAGCACATATACTATATCCTGATCATTTTGTACTGAAAGAAAGTAAGCATGTGTATTGATAGCTTGTCCAATAGTGATAACGTCCAATTCACATAAAACTTATTTTCTATGAATCAAGTTCTATGGTAACACAATTTCCTTAATTTACATTAACTTCACGCACAAAGGGCCAACACATGGTAAACTAATCCATTTTCCTGTCGTGAAAAGAAAAGAAATGAATAGTAGAGTATATAATCAACCCCAAGAATTCCCCCTACTAAACTCAGAAGATGTATTAATAGGCAAGGATGTAACAGTTTATCTGTCCCATAATTCCACTTCAAGAACCCTTTTTTGACTGCCATATACCATAGAAACTTAGAGATAAAATGTCCCACATACAGATCTTCTTATTTTTTTATTTTTTTTTGAACTGGACCCACATACAGATCAAAGCTCAAAATTTGAGTGGCTACCTGACCCATGTCAGCAAGCATAAGATCACCCTCAACCTCACGCTCCAATGCAATATCTGGATTAGCAATTTTAAGATTACTTTAAAGATATAAAGTAGAGATAGAGGAAGGGGGGGGGAGAGATGTTGCAATACTCCACTCAACAGAAACCCTGAATCCACATACTAAGCATTGACTGTGATATATCTAAGCCAATCCATTGGTGTCCATTCTCGGATAACGTCTCCCCACTAAGTCCTGATCCACAACCTACAGAACACAGAAAAAAAAAAAAAAGTGAAATATTATATCTCCATTTTTGATAGTGTCCGGCTAAAAGTTAAAAGAGATGACAAGGCTCAATGTGCTATTAGTTACATTAAGAAAAACTCTACATTATATCCATAGTGGAAGTATATAGGCCATAAATTTTTGGTTAGGATCCTAATTAACATTCTAAGCAGTCCAAGATCATATTACCTTCATTAAAACTCAACTTCATTATTAATTTTAACTCTGCCTAAAAATTATTGAAACGGGAATTTGGTAACAATTTCAATTCTTTCAAAGCCACTCAGCTTAAATCGAGCAACTTATAAAAATTACAAACTCCATATCAATAAATATATACAAATAATCTACCCATGCACATACACAGAATTAAGTAATTAATGAGGATAAGTAAGTACCAAAAACTCTATTTTCTTTGTTTTTCCCTCTATTTTGCATCATAAAAAAGAAAAAGGCTTTAAAGGAGAGTTGTCTCAAAAATTCTGTTATGCCAAAGAGCACAAGACGATAGACCATTTTTATTTATCATATCTCAATCATAACAAAAAAGAGAGAGATGGGTTCCGAAGCAACAAAATGACAACGCGTATACACACAAAGAGCTTACTGAAAATTACCAATGTCAAGAAGTAATCTGCGGACCCCATCATCAGGCAAAGCAAGAAGCTCCATAGCTCTCTCCGACAGTTGAGCCTTTCGAACATACATCAAAAACACATATAACATATTTCCGCACACATTCATACTTGCATATACTCCTTGTAATTGCTATAAATCAAATTGTAATTCGATTTACCTGAATTTCGATGATGCGAGAAGAGGAAGTGTACTTGCGAGCTTCTTCATCGTTGTAGAATATCTCTGGCGGTGCTTGCAGTTCCGGACGAGACGACATTTTTAATACTTCAATTCCGCTGGCAAAACCCTAGAAATTGTTGGCAGAGCAGGCAAAACCGTAACAAAGCCCGAGCACAATTAACCTCGCATCGCCGAAAATGGGGAATGTATTCTCCGATGTATATAAACACATGTATATATCTAAATCGGTAGTAACCTCTTGCTAACTTTTACTCCACCTCTTATATACACTAATATATATATTTGTAATAATCTATATAATAAAACGGCTACCACTTTAAATTTTGGAAAATGATATTTATACCTAAAAATCTGACATAATTTGTTGACCTAATGACGTGGTTTCATTGGAACAATTGGATTAACACAAAATTTCAATGTTTGATGGAACCCACAGTCAATCCAAAGGTCATAGTGAATTAGGTCAGTAAATTAGGTCCCAATAACATTGCTCTTAAAATTTTATCCCCCATATATTTTTCCCCCAAAAATCATCCCATCCAACCCAACCCAACCCAAACATCACATACAACCCAACCCAGTCCAACCTAGAGCAACGACTACCTGCAAACACAAAGTCACTTCCCCAAAATCGTGCCACCTGCGAACACGGCTACCTGCAACGGCTCTCTCTCAGTCTCTTCTCTCTCAGGCAGCGAGTCACTTCCCCCAAAATCATGTTGAATACAGGTTGTCAGTCTCTCCTCTCTCAGGCGGCCAGTCACTTCCCCCAAAATCATGCCAGTCTCTTCTCTCTCAGGTTGCCACTTCAACGCAAACACCCTCCCCCCATCCCTTTTCTACGCAAACACCATATCTCTCAGGTTGCCACTCTCGCGCGCGCCTAGCCCCAACAGGTACGATTCATCACCTCCTCCTCTCCCCTCTTTGTTTGGTTTTGCTCTTCATTTCCGTATGTTTGTCTCCTTGCCTCTATTTGTTTGGTTTTGCTATTCGTTCAAATGCCCACAAGCTGTTCGATTAAATGCCCCTGAATCACACACACATCTGGTATCGATTTTTTTTAAAACACACAATGTTCGCACACACATATGCATTTGCTTGGATTGCATTTAACATGTAACCTTCAATCAAGGTTATGTGCATACTAGTAGTTCTATAGCACTATATCAACAGCAATAAGATGCAAGTTCTGTATCTGTTTATCACCACAAATCATCACGGTGGTATACTCTAGCATTTGCTTGATTTGTGGCAAATTGGCAATCGTCTCATTGACCATTTTACTTGATATTTTAAACCATGAGCTTGGTTTGCTAAGTTGTTGGGGCTTTGGGCAATTTATTCACCTCTCGCATTTCGTACTTGACTTGAAAGTTTAAGTCTAAGCTCTGAGTGGTTTGTTCTAAACTTCGTAACTTAAGCGATTTTGTTTCCTTCATAGTCTGATATGGGATGCCTTTTTGCCCTTCACATGTAGGTTCCAACAGCTAGCTACCAACTTTTTATATTGTCAAACTCAATGCTCATTGTATTCCATGATCACTTGAAATGTAAAATTACTTGAAATTCTTTATCCATTTATTATTTTGGCTGATGATCTATTTTACATAGTGGTTTGTGTTTTTTAAGAGTCACGGATTCTGTTGATAATGTTAAATTCTATATTGTTATTTGAACGAAATCCTCCGAGAACTTGCATATAGGATAGAAAGTAGAACCCAACCTTTCTCTCTCTCTCTCTCTCTCTCTCTCTCTCTCTCTCTGTGTGTGTGTAAAAGTAGAGGAGGGCTTTTTCTGTTATATAGGGATGCATCTCAGAATTTTCTGTTTATAGGAGTCAGGAAAAGCCTTTATGAGTGCTTCAAAAATCATGAAAAAAGCAAAAAAAACTAAAACCAAATGAGCAGTGAGTCCATATGTGTACATAAGCTACTCCTCAAGTATCTAACGATGTGGTTGTGACCACAGACTAAGGGTTCACAGTGGGTGGCTGCCGCTGCTTGGACTGTATTTACAGGCAGTGTTCGCACACACATTCGCTTTTGCTTGGACTGCATTTACAGCCACGCACACATAGTCGCTTCTTGCAGTGTTCGCATTTACACAGTCGCTTCATGCAGCCACGCCACGCACACACAGTCGCTTTTGCTTGGACAGAAATGGTTAGAGTACTGATTTGGGTTTAGTTAACTTTCTTTTGGCTTTCTCTTTATTATCGTGTTGCAATTGTTTGATCATATTCAAGTTCAAGGGTGTGTATTGATGTCTTTGTCATTTGGGATTTTTATGTTGTTATTTTCATCTAAAGGAAAACATGTGCATCTATAGGAAAGCCAAGGGTGTGTTTGATACCGTATGATTTTTGTGAGTTGAAGTTGATTAGTTGTCTTATGTTCGAAATAGTTTCCTAGCTTGGTGACATGGGCTCTGCGAAGGTAATGTTGCAAAAACCCAATTCGGTTTCTGTATATTTCTGCAATCAAAATGGTTATTAATGGGGACTAAATATTGATTTTGTTTTCCAATCTAAGAATTTTTGATTTTGTATGACGCTATCTTTTAGCAAAAATGACCATTTTCCACTTCAGCTGGTTAAATTTCATGTTTCTTTTCTTGATTTCTGAATATGTATGTGTGGATAGTTATCTAGGATTTGTATTTTTTGTCCCTAAATTCAATGGAACAACTTTACTTTTTGGTCAGTCATTTTTGTTTCCAGCATTACTTTTCTTGCTTTCAGAATTGATGATAGTTGAAGCCTAATTCATCTGCAAATTAGGTGGCCCTGCACCTTTCAGCAATTAGTGTGTTTCTGCTCAATTTTCCTTTGGATCATCTCTTAACTATCAGCCTTTATATAATGACATAATGTGCAGTTTTCACATTCTTGGTTGTTGGAAATGTTTTCAGTAGTGATGCATTACTAGCTCTTCATCTCAGACAGAGTCAAAGTATAATCCCCTTTGTTTTTGGCATTACCAAAGTACTTGAGAATGTTGAATTTATTTGCCAGGAAAGAATTGACTTGAATTTCCTTAAACAATGATATAGTTCATTACTTACCAAGGAAAAAAAAATGATATAGTTCATATGCTACATTTCCAATTTGAAACCCCTCCCTCTCTATGAGACCTCTCTATCCCATCCTCCTTCACCCATCTTTTAATTTTTTTTTTCTTCTTTTCCTCCACTCCTTCTCTCTCTCTCACCGGAGATGTCGCCAGCCTGCAAGCTCTGAGATGAGCTCATGTGAAGCAAAAGCAGAGTGTCCGTGAGTTTTGCGAGCAAGAAGTTCGAGAAACGAAGTGCCCAGAATCAGTGACCCTTACTCACCGAGTGGGTGAGTTCCATCTCTCAATTTTCAAAGCTTAAATGCTCTCTCAGTCTGTGTTTTCCTTCCAATTCCATTATGTGAAGCCAATGTGAGTAGATGAACTTCCATTATTGTGTTTTTGACTTGGGTTTTTTGTTTGAAGCTGTCACGTTGATCAGTCAAAACTCCAGCGCTGATAGAGACACTAATTGGCGGCCTTTCCTTGGGGTTTAAAGGACCAAAATGGTCCACTATTCTCTTATGATATTCCATTCAAAGCCGTAGATATGGAGATTTGGGTTTTGAAAGCGATTAGATTAAAAGCGAAAGACAGAAAGGAAAAAGATTTTTGGATCTTTCCGATGTGAAAATATAGTAAAATTTGAAGATCTATCCAATGTGAAGATTCAGTAAATTTGAGACTACCCTCCCAAGGCAGTTGCAAACGTAGTTGCTGACCTTCATATGTGTGGGTGTGTATGGTGTGTATGCTGACCTCAAATCTGACGTTACGATTACTTGAGCAATTATTTAAGGTATTTTGTTGTATCAACCAAATTAGTTAGGACGACTTATTTTGTTAGTAAGCAAAAAATAGAATATGCATTATTAGAAAAGGGTTAAGAGAGTAAGCAAATTCTTTATTGGTATTTTGAATTTGCACATATAGTATCTTCACACATGGTTTCAGAATTTCACACACGTAGTATCTTCACACATGGTTTCAGAATTTTCTCCTCACATCTCAGGGAAAGATGAGAGAATGAAGCTTCTTGAATTTCTTCCCTGACTACGCTGACCCACTTGATCTTTTTGGGCATGGACAGTAGCTTATAAGGTATATTTGTGTATGTGTGCATTCGCTTATTCAATGACCTTCTTTTCTTTTGATCGAGTTTTAACTCTTGGATAGATCTTGATTGTCATCTTAGCTTGCTTTGAAAATCAGTGAAGATGGTTGGCTTGGACTTGAACATTTAACCCACCCAAATTTTGTTATACACAGGCAATGTCAACGAGCAACAATGATAGCAACGAGCAGTGACTAGGAATTCATAATGGCCTAAATACTTGTGAAATTGTAGCAAATTAGGTAATTTATATTAATTTGATCATTTTTAGGTTGGTGTCATAGTGCACTAACCAGTGTTAGATACAAAATAAATGAAACAGAATCTGATCTTCATTAGAAAGAAATAAACTTTTTAATTATCTTAACTTGAGATGTAAATCCTTCGCAAGGGTGGTGTTGGCTATTGGGACGTTGATGTCTTAATATTCATATTAAGGAGTTTAAGGGAACTAATACTAAGCACTAAACTTCAATGTTTGATTCAATGTTCGATTTTTTTTAGTTGCACCTTGCCTTCAGGCACGGGTTATCCCTAGTATGTTAATATCACATGCTTGTCATCCACTTAATTTCACATGCACTAACATATATAAAATAATAAAATCATGTCACACGCAAGCATCCTCTTTTAATTTTTTTTACACCCAATCAATGTTTCTTATTAATTAATAGTTACCGATCATGCACATTCATATCACATATGAACATGTTCATAATAAATATTTTATATTGTAATTGTTCCTTGATCTGGACCTTTCCAATATTAAATTGGATGCTGCTGAGACTGGGCAAGTTGCATAAGAGGAAGAGAGCTCTACAGAAGGCCAAGATCCCTCAGCTATGGAGAGTGGGGGTAGATATAGTTCGACAGAAGATCTGATTTCATCTTCTTCTTCTTTTTTCTTTTGTTCTCTTATTTTAGAACCTTTGTAAATAGAACTCCTTTTGATATGAATGCAATCAGCCTTGGTTTGGGAGTTTAGTTTGCAAGGTTCCCAACCTTAGAAGTGTTCTTCTCTACTCTTTCAAGAGTTTTTAACTGAGCTTTTAGTAATGTCAAGTGTCTTTTTTGGGTGGTTAGCCAAGTTGATCTCCAACGAGCATAGGTGGGGCTAGGTCTTTTGCTAGTAAAGGCAAAGTCCAAAGGTTTCCCTGCCCTTTCCTGAGCTGGGCGCCTTTTATTTGGGATACCCCTCTTTTTTCACCTTATGATAAAAGTACCTCGTGTAGAGGCCTGGTGTCCCCAAGCTGAGCTTAGTCGAGGTTAAAAATTATTGCACATTGTAAAAATTCTTTGAGATTTTATTGAACTTCTTCTTATATAAGAAAGATTACATTAATTCACTAGCTAAGAAAACAGAGAAAAAAAAAACCTTTAAGGAGGTGGTGGACTGTTGTCCTTGTTGAGCTTTCTATAAGTTGACCTTTGCTAGAAAAATTTCTTTAGATGTTCTACATTCCAAGCGTTTGTCAGTTGTCTCCCATCCAAGCTTCGAAGCTCATAGGTACCAGGCCTCACCATCCACCAACCTGATAGGGACCTTCCTAGTTGTCCTTGTTTGGGATCTCTAGATGTTGGAGTCACCTTTTTCAATATTAGCTCTCCTGGAGAGAACTCCCGAATCTTCACTCTCTTGTTGTAGTGCTTGGTGATTTGGAATTATTCTTTTTTCTCATCTAGCAGATCTAGATTAACCTTGAGCTGTTCCTTGTTGTTTTCTTCATTGAAGTGCTAGATTCTATAAGTTTCTAGTCCCATTTCAAGCAGAATCTCTATCTCAGTCCCAAAGTCTAAGGAGAAAGGGGTTTGTCTTGTGGGGTACCTTCCTATATGCCCATAGGATGCTTGAGAGCTCTTCTACCCATAGTCTTTTTAAAGTTCTAACCTTGTCGTCAATCCTTTCAGAATGGTCCTAATGGTGACTTTAGCATGTTTGTTGGCTTAAGGGTGAATAGGGGACAAGTAATGGTTCCAAATCCCCAAGTCAAAATAGAATTCTCTAAAGGTGTCATTGTCAAACTATTTCCATTATCAATTATAGGAACTCTAGGCACTCTAAAGCAGTAGATTATGGATCTCCACACGAAGCCTTTGAGCTTTAGTTTAGTGATTGTAGTCAGTGGCTCAACTTTTGACCATTTAGTGAAGTAGTCAATGGCAATTGTCGTAAACCTGTTCTGCTCCTTTCCAATTGGCAGATGACCTACTATGTACTATGTGTATGTCCTATTGTGTGAAAGGCCACAGACTATTCATTAGGGTGAGCTCTTAAGGATATTGGCAAACCTCTAGCATTTGTCATAGCTACACGAGAAATCAATGGCGTCCTTCTGCATAGTGGGCCAGTAATACCCTTGATGAAGAGCTTTATGCTCAAAAGCTCTCCCTTTGGAATGGTTGCCACATATTCCTTCATGTATCTCACTGAGCACATAACTAACATCTTCTAGCTCCAAACAACGCAAGTGTAGTAGAGAGAAATCTCTTTTGTACAAAGCTCCTCTTGTTATGACACACCTACTAGCTTTTCTACAGAGTTTTTGGGCTTCCACTTTATCCGGTGATTGGGTTCCTTGTGTTAAATATTGAATGAGAGGATAGGTCCAACCTTCCTTATGTTGAATTTAATTTACTTCGTCATCCCTCTCCTCTATGTTGGACTTTGGAGGAGTCCTATAAGAATCACACAAGGAAGCTCATTATGAAGAGATGAGGCTAGCATGGGAATTCTCAACTCGTGGGATTTGTTCTATATCAAAACTCTCAAATTGGGAGACATGCTCCTTGATCTTGGATAGTTAGGCTGTCATCCTTTCATCTTTCACTTTGTACTCCCTTCTAACTTGCCTGACCACAAGTTGAGAACCTACCTTAGATTCCTTACTCTATGAGATAGTGCTAACTTCAAACTAGCTAGCAGTTCTTCTTATTCGACCTGATTAAAGTAGTTCCTCCTGGCTAGTGAGCTATGTTTTCCATGATGAAGTCTATCAGTGCTTGTCCTTTGATGAAGGTTCTGAGCTAATAGGTTATATCAAACTCTCCTAACTCGATGGTCCACCTAGCTAACCTTCCTGACACCTCAAGCCTCTATAGGATTGTCCTGATAGGAGAATTTGTAATGACTATGATTATATGGGCATGAAAATAAGGGGTAACTTTCGCGTCGCTGTTACCAAGGCCAAGGCCACCTTTTCTGGCCTTAAGTACTTGGTCTCAGCTCCTTTAAGAATCTAGTTCATGTAATACACCGGCTTTTGAATTCCTTGCTCCTCCCTCACCAAGGTAGAGCTGGTGGCCATTTATGACATAGCAAGATAGAGATACAGTTTTTCTCTAGCTATTGCTCTGAATAGGAGTAGTGGGGCCCCAAATATTACTTTAGCTTTTCGAAAGCTTATGTGCACTACAGCGTCCACTCAAAGGCTTTCCTCAATGTTTTGAATAAAGGCAAAGGTTTATCATTGGCTCTTGAGAAAAAACTGTTGAACGCCGTCACCCATCCTGTTAAGCATTGCACCTCTTTGGTGTTGCGAGGTGGGTGCATGTCCATGAGGGCTTGGATTTTATCTGTGTTTGCTTCTATCCCTCTTTGGAAAACCATAAAGCCTAGGAACTTCCCAAAAGATAGCCAAAGTTGCACTTATCTAGGTTCAGCTTCATCTGATACTTCCTTAAGATTTAGAAAGCTTCGTCAATCCAAGAGACGTGATATTCTACATCGTGGCTTTTTACTAACTTGTCATCGATGTAAACCTCCATAGTTCTACCAATTAAGTCCTTGAAGATGTGATTAACCGAGCAATGGTACGTTGCTTCAACATTCTTTAAGTCCAATGGCATCACCTGATAGTAGTATAGTCCTTGTTCAGTGACAAAAGAGGTATTCTCTTGTTCTTTTAGATGCATCCACATTTGATTATATCTTGATAAAGCATCCATGAATCTCAAGAGCTGGAAACCTACTATTGCATCCACTAGCAAGTAAATTATTGGTTGAAAGCAAAAGCAATCTTTTGGAAAAGCCTTGTTGAGGTCTGTGAAGTCTCTGCAGAGCCTCCATTTCCCATTGTGTTTTTTGACTAGCACCACATTTACCACCCATTTGGGGTAATGGACCTTACCTGTAGAAACTTTCCTATTTCTTCTGCAATAGCTTTAGTCCTTTATGGGAAAAACACTCCTCTCTTTTGCCTAACTGGCTTGAATGAGGGATCTACATTAAGCTTGTGGACTATCACCTAGGGGTCAATCCCAAGCATGTCTTCATGACTCCAAGCAAACACATCTGAGTTGGTACATAAGAAATCCATGATTTTGCTCTTGATGTGGGAGGAAAGCCCTGACCCTATGTATGTTACTTGGTTTAGGGTCTTTCCCATGATTATAGGGGTCCATTGTTCTACCGAGTGAGCTCTTTTTCCTTTCTCTGAGTCTCTTGGGTTGAGATTATCTACTTGGCACATCTCCATGATAGGATTGTTCTTGGTTAAAGACATGTAGCATTCTCTAGGGATGATTTAATCTCCCCATACCTAATGAGCACAAAATATTGTATATTTGATGGCCTCATTACATGCATTTTAACTTAACTTTGCAATTAATTACTTAGAGTTAGCCCAATTTAAGAATAATGTTGAATTTTCGATGTTGCAGGTAATTATAGCGTAAATGATGGATTTTATAACCTTGCAACTAAGGATGAATGTGTAACACCTGGCATTTTCTTTTATATATATGTATATAGATATATAGTAAATAATTGTTGTAAAAATGTGGATATGTGGAATGATGTAAGAATGAACTATATAGATTGTAATAGTAGGAGAAATGCTAGAGATGCATATTGATTGGGAAGTTGGAGTTTCCCAGACGTTTAAACTTGGAAAGGGTGATTAGATGAATTTCTAAATATTTTTAGGTCCAAATAAGGTGTCCATTGAATTCGGAAGGTCGAACAACATTGGGAGAGGCAATAGGAGGTGTATTGGAAGTTAGGAAGTATTTTAGAGTAAAGACACATTTAAGAGAAAACTTGGGTAGAAATGATTTTGGACACTTCCTAGTATTTTGATCATAACTTTTTATTCTAATGTCCTTTGGCTCTGAAATTTTTACTGTAGATATCATACTTCCAGGGCTACAAAAGAGTATTTCACGAAAATTTTCCAAATCAATCTCTAAATAGGCCAAAACTTCACTGGAAGATTCAGCATAAACTGGGATGACGTTTGAACGTGAATCGACGTTTGAACGTGAGGGAGTCCCAGTACTTTGGTATCCGCAGAGCTCTGATGGAAATGAAAAAGTACTGGGAGCAACCAACGTTCGAAATCCAAAGTGACGTTCGAACGTGAATCAATAATTTGCACTAGTGCCGTCGAATGCCAATGACGTTCGAACGTGAGTTACGAATTCTGAACTTCAAAATTGCGCACAAGAGGTCATTTCCACTATAAATACATAAGGACATCTCCATTAGTCACATTTCAACATTTCAAACCCTAGGAAGACTTAGAAAGGAGGAAAGAAAGGGAAAACACAAGATCAAAGGAGGATTTGCACCTTGAAGAAGATCAAAACTTCAAGTTTTCAAGAACACATAGGAAGAAGAAAGGTAGGGGTTTTCTCTCACTCTCTTACATTGAGGTTAGGGTATTTATATATGTATGTTTTGGCTATCAATGGTATATATATATGCTATGGAATCATCCTTTCTTAGGCTTTTTGGCAAAGATTACATGTTTTGAACAAAGCTAGGGTTTAATACCCATGAAATCTCTTCTCTAGTTTTAAAATCCTCATTTTTGGGGAGTGATGTATTTCTTTCTTAAATGCTTTCTTTATTATGGATTTTCAAACCCTTAGTGCTTTGTGTTGGGTAGAACAATGATGTTATTCTGATCTCATGTATTTTCTTTGTCAGTTGGGGAATTATTACATGATATATTTTGGGGGATTTTGGATAGATGATTGTAAATTGAAATCAATATTGGAATTGTAAGGATGCTCACCCCTTCCCAAGAGGTTCCTTGTAAGGATGCTTGGGAAGCCATGTAATGATTTGTGAGAGGTTCCTTGTAAGGATGCTCACCCCTTCCCAAGAGGTTCCTTGTAAGGATGCTTGGGAAGCCATGTAATGATTTGTGAGAGGTTCCTTGTAAGGATGCTCACCCCTTCCCAAGAGGTTCCTTGTAAGGATGCTTGGGAAGCCGTGTAATGATTTGTGAGAGGTTCCTTGTAAAGATGTTCACCCCTTCCCAAGAGGTTCCTTGTAAGGATGCTTGGGAAGCCAGGCAATGAATTGTGAGAGGTTCCTTGTAAGGATGCTCACCCATTCTCAAGAGGTTCCTTGTAAGGATGCTTGAGAATCAAAGATGACCTAAACGGGGGTGGAGGTTACCCTAAAGTATGCCACCTACCGAAAGAATTGTTGGAAATTGTGTATGGTGGACTGGATTATATTTGAAAACGATTTGCTAACTGTATAGTGGTTTCACTGATTCATTCAATTACTGTTGTTCCTTAAACTTGAGATCTATTAAATGTCCTGGTTTTTATTTCAAAAGTTATATATGATATTTGTGAAATGAGACCGACCGTTTTTAAATGTTTTTCTAAACCTTGTATGGGTTTGAGAGAATTTTCTATAGAGCTTCGTGCTCACCCCCTACCGCTAACATTTTTCAGATCACCTGCAAGAGGAGGACGTAGGGGTCGAGGAGCCCGCTACTTGGGAGACTCCACTGGACAGGAGTGTGAATCCCGAGGTGGACGTTTAGAGCGACCTCCTTTCCTTTTGTACTAGACTAGGACATTCTTTTGGAGCACTGTGTAGTCTAGTTTCTTTTGTTTATTCCGCTGTGCAACTTTAATTAATTTTTGGAGATGTAAATGCCATAGCTTGGCTTATTCTTTTGGGATGATCTTGTAAATTCTATGGATGATGAAAGGAAAAATTTTCTTATTGATGAAATTATATTAGTGCTCTCATGATATGAATGTTTTAGAATGTAATGCCGTCCAGGGTGTGTTTTGGGGTGTTACAAAGTTGGTATCAGAGTCTAGGCTTTAGGTCTTACATGGGAGCTGTAGGTTATAGATTTCCACTAGAGATGTAGGTTTAGGGTGAAGGAAATTGTTAAGTTAAATTTTGTATATGCCTTGTGCTTAAATTAAGACATCTTACATATCACTTTAGTTTACATCTTGCACATCAAGGAAACTAAATTGTGGATGGATGTGCAGGATGGACGGTACACGGGGACGCGGACGTGGGCGTGGCCATGGAGGTCAAGCAAATCCACCACCACCACCACCTCTGGATGCCATGCAAGACATTTACCAATGCTTGAGGGAGCTCACCACTTTGGTACAAAACCAAAATGGTAACAACAACCACAATGGTGGAGCTCATCCTCTCGCTCAAGTACCGGGCAATGGGAACGGAGACCGAAGGATGATAGCTCTTCAGGAATTCTTAAGACAACGACCACCCAACTTCCAAGGGAGCTCCAATCCTTTGGAGGCGGATAGATGGATCCGCCGAGTGAAGAAGATCTGTGACGGCATGGGAGTTGCCGAGGAGTTGAGAGTTGGTTTGGCGACCTACCTGTTTGAGGGGGAGGCCGACTATTGGTGGGATGCCATAAAGAGGAGAAGGGACACCGACACACTCACTTGGGAAGAGTTCGATCAACTTTTCCATGATAAGTACTTCCCTGAATCGGTCAGAGACCGAATGAAGGCGGATTTTCTTGCACTACGACAAGGTAGTATGACCATGGCTGAGTATGAGAGGCGGTTCGACGAGCTCTCCCATTATGCTACGGGATTTATATCTACTGAGGCCGACAGGGCCAAGCGCTTCGAACAGGGTCTAAGATCGGTCATTAGGGAGAAGTTGGTAGCTCTCAGGATCCGTGATTTTGGGGACCTGGTGGACAGAGCGGCGCTGGTAGAGAGAGACATAGAGGATAGCCAGCGACGCCAGGGTTTCTCTAGAGGAGGTCTGATCCGGACGGGTGCTAGCACTAGTGGGGCACAGAGACCGACGCCATACCATCGCCCAGACCAGACAGGTGGACAGCGACTTTTGACAGCCTGAGGAGAGGGAGACACTCAGACTAGAGCCGGTATTACCCCACGATCCTGCTTTGCATGTGGAGGTGTGGGACATCTTCGGATGCATTGCCCACTTTTTCCACCTCCGGGGCCTATCCAGACCGCCAGACAGGTACCAGCAGCCCACCCACCACCACCGAGGCCTGCACCGCAGCGACCGATACAAGCTCAAGCCCCCGGCGGTGCCAAACAAGGGCGAGTATTTGCTTTGACTCAGCCGGAGGAGGACATTGCCAATGCCGTTGTGGAAGGTATCGTCCTTATTTACAATTCTTGGGCCCGAATATTATTTGACCCCGGTGCAACACACTCATTTGTACGCACGACATACGCACTTGATTTGGGATTGAGTTTCACGAAGCTAGAGCATGTTATGAACATTAGCTTGCCCACAAGAGAACGGTTAGATTCTAGCCGAGTCTGCAAGGATTGTGTGCTTCGCATTGGTGAGCACGAATTGATTGTGGATTTGATTGCTTTAGAGATAAAGGTGTATGATGTGATTTTTGGGATGAACTTATTGTCCGCTTTCCGGGCGGTAATGGATTGTTTCCGCAAGCGGATTACATTTCAGTTACCGGGAAGAGTCGTTTTTAGTTTTGTGAATAACCGAGATTCTTTCCATCCATTTCCTACTACGGGTAGTAGATTCTTAAAAGCGAAAGCGGGAAGTCAATTGAGTTTCTTAGCTAGCTTGATGGGAGATAACAAGGATAAACTCCACACGGATGTGGTGTTAATTGTATCAGAGTTTTCAGATGTTTTTCCCGAGGAATTACCCGGATTACCGCCACATAGGAAAATTGAATTCAAGATCGATCTCTATCCGGGAACCGAACCCATATCTATTGCTCCCTACCGGATGGCACCTTTGGAGTTAAAGGAGCTAAGGAAGCAGTTGGATCATTTGTTGGCGATTGGGTTTATCCGTCTAAGCATTTCACCCTGGGGAGCCCCGGTCCTCTTTGTGAAGAAAACGGATGAGACTCTACGGTTGTGCACGGATTACCGGAGGTTGAATCGGGTTACCGTGAAGAATAAGTATCCGTTGTCGAGAATTGATGACTTATTTGATCAGTTGAAGGGTTCAAAGTATTACTCCAAGATTGATCTTCGCACAGGGTATCATCAGCTGCGGATTAAGGAGGAGGATATTCCTAAGACTGCTTTTCGTACCCGGTATGGTCATTTCGAGTATACGGTGATGCCGTTCGGATTGACTAATGCCCCCGCAGCCTTCATGGATTTAATGCACAGAGTTTTTCGGCCTTACCTCGATCAATTTGTCATTGTGTTTATTGATGACATATTGGTTTACTCACAGACTCAGGAGGAACATGCTCGTCATCTCTCTATTGTGCTACAAACATTGAGAGAACATAAGTTATATGCGAAGATGAACAAGTGTGAGTTTTGGATGAAGGAAGTGAAGTTCCTTGGCCATGTTGTGTCCGAACAAGGAGTAGCAGTCGATTCCGCAAAGATTGAGGCCGTGATGAAGTGGGAACCACCGAAGAACGTGACGGAAGTACGGAGTTTCTTGGGGTTAGCCGGCTATTATCGTAGGTTTGTGGAAGGGTTCTCCAAGCTTGCGATGCCGATGACTCGCCTTACAAAGAAGGGGGAGAAATTTTTGTGGACTCAAGCGTGTGAACTAGCTTTCCGCACCTTGAAGGAGAAGTTGACGACGGCACCTATCCTCATTATCCCGAGTAGTGGGGAAGGCTACGATGTCTACACCGATGCTTCACTACGAGACTTGGGATGCGTTCTAATGCAAGGAAGGAAGGTAGTGGCTTATGGCTCGAGGCAACTCAAGGTGCATGAGCAGAATTATCCCACACACGACTTGGAGCTAGCTGCGGTGGTGTTTGCTCTTAAGTTGTGGAGATGTTATTTATACGGGGAGAAATTTCAAGTGTTTTCGGACCATAAAAGCCTCAAGTATATCTTCACACAGAAAGACTTGAATCTCCGGCAGAGAAGGTGGATTGAGTACTTGGAAGATTATGAGTTCACGCTCAACTACCATCCGGGGAAGGCCAATGTAGTTGCCGACGCTCTTAGTAGGAAGTCTCGGGGTGAAATCAATTCTCTTGCGGTAAATAGGTGGAAAATGATTGATGCATTGGAGGAGTACGATCTATGGGTGGATGGACCGGAGTATCAACCCTATATATTCAACCTTATAGCTCAACCGACGCTTCTGCAACGAGTGGTGGAGTTGCAATGCCTGGATTCGGAACTCAATTTGATTAGAGCCCGATTGGAGAATGGAGAAGTGATGGAAGGATGGTCTTGGAAGAATGGAGAGTTGAGATATGGGGAGAAGCTATGTGTTCCCAATGATTCGTCCCTAAAGGAGGAAATACTTGGAGAGTGTCATCGCTCCAAGTTTGCTATCCACCCCGGTAGCACAAAGATGTATAGGGACATGAAGCGTCAATACTGGTGGAGGGGAATGAAGCGAGATGTGGCCAAGTATGTGGCAAAATGTGCGGTGTGCCATCAGGTGAAGATTGAGCATCAAAGGCCAGGAGGAGTCCTACAATCTTTGCCTATTCCAGAGTGGAAGTGGGATCACATCACCATGGACTTCGTGTCGGGTTTACCATGGACGTCGCGTGGGCATAATGCAGTGTGGGTCATTGTGGATAGACTCACCAAGTCCGCTCACTTTTTGGGTATGAAGACCACGGATACATTCGAGACTTTGAGCCAGCTGTATATCCGTGAGATAGTGAGGTTACACGGCGTTCCGCTCTCGATTGTGTCAGATCGTGACTCTAGGTTTGTGGCGAGATTCTGGCAGAGTCTACAACAAGCGATGGGGACGGAGTTACACTTCAGTACGGATTTTCATCCCCAAACGGATGGCCAATCCGAGAGGGTGATACAGATTGTGGAGGATATGTTACGCACTTGCGCGTTGGACTTCAAGGGGAGTTGGAGCGACCACTTACCGTTGGTGGAGTTTGCTTACAACAACAGCTATCAGGGAAGTGTTGGGATGACACCGTATGAAGCATTGTATGGAAGACCATGCCGGTCACCGACGTGTTGGTTAGAAGCCGGCGAGAGTAGTTTGTTGGGACCGGACATTGTTCGAGAAACTACGGAGAAGATTCAACTCATCCGAGAGAGGCTACGGACGGCGCAAAGTAGACAAAAGAGCTATACGGACCACAAACGAAGACCCTTAGAATTCAAGGTGGGAGACTACGTATTTCTCAAGGTGTCACCCAAGAAGGGCGTGTTTCGATTCGGCAAGAAGGGGAAGTTAGCACCAAGATATACCGGACCGTTTGAGGTAATCAAAGCGGTAGGCAAGGCGGCATATCAACTTCGACTACCAGCCCAGCTATCCGGAGTACATGATGTGTTCCACGTGTCCATGGTGAGAAGGTGTCACTCGGAGGCAACGCCGGTCGTAGACTTGGAAGATATTGAAATTCAAGATGGAGCCACTTATGAAGAACAATCGGTGAAGATTCTCGACGCCAAAGAGAAGGTGCTCCGTAACAAAGTTATCAGATTAGTGAAGGTTTTATGGCAACACCATGGAGTGGAGGAAGCTACATGGGAACCGGAGCAAGAAATGCGGGAGGAGTATCCATTTTTGTTCGCTACTTGAGGTGAGTTTCGAGGACGAAACTTTCTTTAAGGGGGGTGTATTGTAACACATCGCATTTTCTTTTATATATATGTATATAGATATATAGTAAATAATTGTTGTAAAAATGTGGATATGTGGAATGATGTAAGAATGAACTATATAGATTGCAATAGTAGGAGAAATGCTAGAGATGCATATTGATTGGGAAGTTGGAGTTTCCCAGACGTTTAAACTTGGAAAGGGTGATTAGATGAATTTCTAAATATTTTTAGGTCCAAATAAGGTGTCCATTGAATCCGGAAGGTCGAACAACCTTGGGAGAGGTAATAGGAGGTGTATTGGAAGTTAGGAAGTATTTTAGAGTAAAGACACAATTAAGAGAAAACTTGGGTAGAAAGGATTTTGGACACTTCCTAGTATTTTGATCATAACTTTTTATTCTAATGTCCGTTGGCTCTGAAATTTTGACTGTAGATATCATACTTCCAGGGCTACAAAAGAGTATTTCACGAAAATTTTCCAAATCAATCTCTAAATAGGCCAAAACTTCATTGGAAGATTCAGCAGAAACTGGGATGACGTTCGAAAGTGAATCGACGTTCGAACGTGAGGGAGTCCCAGTACTTTGGTATCCGCAGAGCTCTGATGGAAATGAAAAAGTACTGGGAGCAACCAATGTTCGAAAGCCAAAGTGACGTTCGAACGCCAATGACGTTCGAACGTGAGTTACGAATTCTGAACTTCAGAATCGCGCACATGAGGTCATTTCTTCCACTATAAATACATAAAGACATCTCCATTAGTCACATTTCAACATTTCAAACCCTAGGAAGACTTAGAAAGAAGGAAAGAAAGGGAAAACACAAGATCAAAGGAAGATTTGCACCTTGAAGAAGATCAAAACTTCAAGTTTTCAAGAACACATGGGAAGAAGAAAGGTAGGGGTTTTCTCTCACTCTCTTACATTGAGGTTAGGGTGTTTATATATGTATGTTTTGACTATCAATGGTATATATATATGCTATGAAATCATCATCTCTTAGGCTTTTTGGCAAAGATTAGATGTTTTGAACAAAGCTAGGGTTTAATACCCATGAAATCTCTTCTCTAGTTTTAAAATCCTCATTTTTGGGGAGTGATGTATTTCTTTCTTAAATGCTTTCTTTATTATGGATTTTCAAACCCTTAGTGCTTTGTGTTGGGTAGAACAATGATGTTATTGTGATCTCATGTATTTTCTTTGTTAGTTGGGGAATTATTACATGATATATTTTGGGGGATTTTGGATAGGTGATTGTAAATTGAAATCAATATTGGAATTGTAAGGATGCTTGGGAAGCCATGTAATGATTTGTGAGAGGTTCCTTGTAAGGATGATCACCCCTTCCCAAGAGGTTCCTTGTAAGGATGCTTGGGAAGCCATGTAATTATTTGTGAGAGGTTCCTTGTAAGGATGCTCACCCCTTCCCAAGAGGTTCCTTGTAAGGATGCTTGGGAAGCCATATAATGATTTGTGAGAGGTTCCTTGTAAGGATGCTCACCCCTTCCCAAGAGGTTCCTTGTAAGGATGCTTGGGAAGCCATGCAATGAATTGTGAGAGGTTCCTTGTAAGGATGCTCACCCATTCTCAAGAGGTTCCTTGTAAGGATGCTTGAGAATCAAAGATGACCTAAACGGGGGTGGAGGTTACCCTAAAGTATGCCACCTACCGAAAGAATTATTGGAAATTGTGTATGGTGGACTGGATTATATTTGAAAACGATTTGCTAACTGTATAGTGGTTTCACTGATTCATTCAATTACTGTTGTTCCTTAAACTTGAGATCTATTAAATGTCCTGGTTTTTATTTCAAAAGTTATATATGATATTTATGAAATGAGACCGACCGTTTTTAAATGCTTTTCTAAACCTTGTATGGGTTTGAGAGAATTTTCTACAGAGCTTCGTGCTCACCCCCTACCGCTAACATTTTTCAGATCACCTGCAAGAGGAGGACGTAGGGGTCGAGGAGCCCGCTACTTGGGAGACTCCACTGGACGGGAGTGTGAATCCCGAGGTGGACGTTTAGAGCGACCTCCTTTCCTTTTGTACTAGACTAGGACATTCTTTTGGAGAACTGTGTAGTCTAGTTTCTTTTGTTTATTCTGCTGTGCAACTTTAATTAATTTTTGGAGATGTAAATGCCATAGCTTGGCTTATTCTTTTGGGATGATCTTGTAAATTCTATGGATGATGAAGGGAAAAATTTTCTTATTGATGAAATTATATTAGTGCTCTCATGATATGAATGTTTTAGAATGTAATGCCGTCCAGGGTGTGTTTGGGGGTGTTACAGAATGAGTGGTGAAGAGATGGACACATTCAATGAGGATTTGGAGGCTTAAAGGTGAAGAAACCAAGAAAAATGAAATTTGGAAGATTTAGCCCACTGGTTTCCCAATGTTTTGACACAGTACCGATGTTTTTCTCATTTTTAACCATGATCCATTTCGAATCTGAAAAAGTAAAAAACGTGAAAGTTGTAGATCTGGATGTCTTCTGTATTGTGTCAAACTTTCAGCTCAATCGAACAGTTGGATCAAAAGTTATGATAATTCTATGAAAACTGGTCCAGAGTAGGCAAACCGTACCGGTACGCGGAACTCCAGTAGCCAAACCGTACCGGTACGCCGAGTCCAGAATGCCCAAAACAGCCCAGACACCTACAAATCATATCCCACTTGCTTGGGGGTCCCACCTACACTTCTCCCACACCTATCCCAACATGTTCTACCTACAACCATGCCTCCCTTACACAATTTGAAGACTTTGGAGGCTTGGCATTTAATGAGGATGGGAGAGAAGGGGGCTGTCAGGGGAGTTGCAGGCTAAGCTTCTCCTAGCCAGTCCAAGACGTCAAATCACCTCCCATTGATGGGAGGCCTGCACTTACAGACCCTGGGGACCCTCATGGACGAAAATGAAGTCTCTACACACCATATATTCAACATTACACAAGGTCTTCAAGGGTGGCTACCTAAGCTTAGAATAGTTAGGAAGAAGATGAATAGTAGAAATGTTTATGTTTTTGCATTTTCTTCCATCTTTTCACTTGTAGTTTAATGTAAGGATCTTGTAATCTTTATTTAATGTCTTTAATGTCATTCACTTCAAGTACATTTCAAGTTTAATCACATGTTCTAGATTGCACCATTGTTGCTTCCAAGTTTTCTTCATTTCTTGCTTTAAAATGGGTATTGTATATTTTTCTTCATAGCTTAAGTTTTCTTGTTTTAAGTTAAGTTCCATGTTTTATTTTTTCATTACGTCTCTTTATATTATGCATTCCTTTCTTGCTTTCATGAGTAGCTAGATTTTTAGTTGGCTAATTCAAGGGAGACCTCCTCTTGGGTTTTCCAATTCAACTCATTTTTTTCCTCTCTCGGTGTACGATGGTTCGGTTTGACTGGATTGAGGGTGGATTAGTTGGTGAGTCTTTGATATTCCGTAGGCCTAGTCATGGTTTATGCTTAGATAGTGACCCATCTTATCCCTAGCTTCCCACGAATCAATCGTTCATCTATAAACCCTCGGAGGAAGGTTTCGAGTTGATTGGGCATTCCCATTGGAGTGAACCTTTTGGATTAGCCAACACTTGTTTTTATTATATTTTCATTCACAAACTTCAAACACCAAAACTCAAACAAAAGATTTTACACTTTTCTTTTTGTTCACCAAAATCACCTTCACCACACTTGAATTTTCCTTCCTTGAGGAGACGACCTTGGAATACTTTTCCAAGTAAAACACGACAAGCAAAAGACTCCTTGCGCTTGGGGAGCACTTTTGTTCATTTCGCACATTCCATTTCATTTCATTCCATCAACCATTTCGTTGCCCTTTCTTTTGACATCATCCCAAGGGAGAGTGACACTCCCTTAGCACCTAAATCATATACACATTAAGGGATGTTTTTTAGAGGTTAGGAAACAACAAGGTTTTTGATCAAGCATTTTTGGCGCCGTTGCCGGGGAAGGTTAAGCGTCGAGTTCAAAGGTGATTTTGGGCGGCATAGGTAAGTCTCGTGATTTTCATCACGGGCCAAGGTATGTCATCTCATTTGTAAATAGTTTGTCTTAGTTTGTGTTTTTTGTTATGTTTTCTAATTTTTATGAAAATGTGTATAATGCCCCTTATTTTGAAAATGTGTGTGAGATTTGTGATGAGTATGGGCATATCACTAGTGTGTGCCCAATAAATTATCATGTTCAAGACTTTGCATGCGAAGGTTCAAATTCAATTTTAGCCTCCGAAAATTTTTACCCCGACCATTATGTTACACCGAGTTATCCGAGTTATGGTTGGGAGAATGAACCTTATAATTTTTCATCCAATCTCACACCACCAAATAAATTTTTCCACTATCCAACATATGGGGACTCAACCGAAGAAGAATTGGAAAATATTTTGTGCGATTTTATGCAATACCAAATGGAATTCAATGCCTAAATAACCCAACAACTTAGTACATTGACTAATGCTATAATTGCTATGCATGAAGAACAACATCTTGAGCATAGTCAATGTATTGAGGATGATCATCCCAATGGAATGCATATTGATGTTGAATCTCCCACCACTCTAGATTGTGAAAAATTTGATGAAGTTACTATCTCACATGAGGCTAATGAGCCCAATGTCATTTTTCCATCTATGAGTGGTGTTGATATTCATATTTCTCAACTTGGGGAGGGCATTGCAATGGAGTTGAGTGGAGAAACTTTTAAAGATAAATTGCATACTCCATTGTTGGAATTGCATAAACTTGCCTACACTTCCATTCGGTTGAGAATTTTGAACCAACATCCTTTCTATGTTTGGATAGATGGGTTAGGAAGGGCATTTGTACAACAAAAAAATTTTAAAATAAAAAAAATCAATGGGCGCAAGCTCATATCTAAATTGAAGCCGGATTGACATGAGCCTATTTTGTTTTCATGTAGATAGTAGTTAGATTTCTTTTATTGTTATATTTTTATTTTCATAAATGTTGTAGTGTAGATTTTAGCATGAAGGTTGTTTACATCTTCCTAATTTGGACTCATTTCACTTTGAGCATCATTGTAGCAAATCTTATTGGGTATCATGTTCTAGTCTAAGTTGGGGGGTGTAAACAAGCTTTTTGTGTTTTTTTTTTCCGTTAATGTATATAAAAGAAAAAAAAAGAAGAAAAAAAGAAAAAAAAGAAAAAAGAAAAAAAAGAGGGGGTATCTCATTCCCCATTTTACTTTCATTTTTATCATTGCATGATTCATTGTGCATTGAGGACAATGCATGGTTCAAGTTGGGGGGTGAGGTGCACCATTTACATTTTCCACCACTTTTTGTATAGAATAATGGAAAATGTGAAAATTTTGAAAAATTTTGTTTCCAATATTGAACTATATTCCCCTATCCTAATGGTTATGGGATTTGTGATTGCTTGATCTTCATTTTGAACTTTGAATACATGAGCACACTGTAGAAGTTTATCCTATTGCTAAGAGTATCACATACTTGTTTGCTTTTGAATTCAACCATAAGTGTACAATAAACTTGTAATTTTGGCAATTTACGGATTGAGTTCACATTTAGTGCTTGACATGAATAGTGGAGATGAGTAAGAACCCATGTGAGCTTTAATGCCAATCCTTGTTTGGAGGGAACTTACATTTACTCAAGGAACAACTTTTCAAATTCCAAATTTGTTCAATAATCTCATTATGCTTGTTTTGGTTAGGTGCATTTGGGTAGTTAATTGACTTTGTCTTGATATGTACAATGCTCCCCTATGCTTATCTAGAGATGATCTTAGGCCATTTTTTAATGCTTTGAGCCTTTGCCTTTTTCTTGTGAAAAATTTATCCCTAGTGCCGTGATTGAGCCTTAATTGAAATTTGTTTCTATGCCATACATTTGACCAAGCCAATGAAAATGATAAATATCGATCTCACATTGGTTGTTCCTAGAGCTGAAAATGAGTGATCATAAAAGAAAAGGAAGTATGGTGTGGAAACTCAAACAAAAGGGATGAATGAGTTGAAACTCAAAGAGTTGAACGAAAAAGAATGAAAATCTAAGAAAATGAGAAAAATGGAGTGAAAAGAAGAAAAGAATCAAAGAAAAAAGGAAAATGTTAAGGAAAAGAAAGAAATGAAACAAAGAGTGCAGTGATGGGGTTAGCCTAGAAATCCCATAAAAGGGAGATCTTTTTTAAATAAAGGTCATTCACTCAGAACAACCCTCTTTGTTACCCTATATCATTCATTTCATTTACCTCAATATCACCCCAACGCCTCATTATAATCCGTGAAAGTCCTAAATGATCTAGAGAAGCATGAGGGATGCATACTTTTAAAGAACAAGAGAAGTTGGTTTTGCTATCTAATGCCCTAGCATTCCTTTCATGAGATTATGCCATGGTTGTTTCATTTTTATGCATGAACTTCATTTTTGGATTATATGTGAGTATATTTCATTTTGAGCACAAGATTCTATCTCACATATACACATGGAGAGCATGTCAGGATAACTATAGTGCGATTCATTGTGAGAGACACCCTTGGTGAGTTTTGCATCGAAGCTTAATTTGGATAGCCAAAGTGAATGTGAACTTCGTTGTGTAAATGTTTAAATTACATCTCCATTTCACACACACACGAGTTTTAAAAGGAAATGTGTAGGTGTATACTCTAGAATAGCATTTAAGGCTATGATGTGATTCATGTGTGATTAGTTCGGATGCATTGGACAAAGCTATTTTGACATCTCAGTGCTAGTTAAGATAAGAGAATATACTTTAAATATTGGATATAAGGAAAAGAAGTTTGTAAGTACCTTGACTGGAAACCTTCACGAGACAAAACTCGTCCATTAGGGATCACCTAGGGGTTTAAAGGTTTGTTGCATATGCTAAATGCAATAGCGGAAGTAGTATAAGTTTATTCTTTGTTTTCTTAATTTTTACATTTTGTTTGCTAGGGACTAGCAAAACTTAACTGTGTATGGTGGACTGGATTATATTTGGAAATGGTTTGCTAACTGTATAGTGGTTTCACTTATTCATTCAATTACTGTTATTCCTTAAACTTGAGATCTACTAAAATGTCAATGTTTTACTTCAAAGATTATATATGCTATTTGCGAAATGAGACCGGCCATTTTATATGCTTTTATAAACCTTGTTAGAGTTTGGGAGGAATGTTGCTACAGAGCTTCGTGCTCACCCCCTACAAACAACATATTTCAGGTCTTTGTCTAGAGGAGGAGCTCGGAACTGACGAGCCGGGACATTGGGAAGCTCCCGTAGAAGGGAACGTGGACCCCGAGGTGGACGCATAGAGCGACCTCCTTTCCTTTTTGTACTAGACTAGGATATTCATTTTGAACCATGTAAGGTCTAGTTTTCTTTTGTTATTTCTGCTGCGCTACATTATGTGATTTTTGGAATGTAAAGGCCAAAATGGGTCTATTCTTTTGGGATAATGCTGTAAATTTTATGGATGACTTTATGAAGTCTTATTTATTGATGGATTATTCTAGTGCTCTCATGATGTGAATGTTTTAGAATGTAATGCCGTCCAGGGTGTGTTTTGGGGTGTTACAGGAACCGTTGGTGGAAGTCCATGAATTCCGTGTTGGTTGGGTGGCCGTTGGTGTAAGTCCATGAATATCCACCCCAAGAAAGACCCTAGATTTGTAAATATCATTTGATGTGTAACATAGATGACAGAGTCATTCACATGGGTACTTGCATGTGTTGAGGAGTCGGGAAGGACTCGGGTTGAGTAACATGAGTGAGTCTCATCTCATTTCATGGCATGACATGGTAAATTTCAACATTGAATGCATATTCTTGCTTAGAATGTTATGGATTGTTGATTGTTGCATGTGTACACTCCATATGCATCTAGGTGGGGAGTAGCCTCTATAGGGGATACTCTATTGAGCATAGCTCACCCTATACAGGAAAACATTTCAGGTGCGGGATACACACCGGTGGACGACTCTCATTTGGAGCCTCAAGGGTGAAGAGAGGCCGAATTGTGGCCTTTAACCTTGGTTGTTTGTAAAACAATTGTTAAAACTATGTTTTGGGCATGTAATATATGTAAATGAATGTAATAGAACTTGTGTGTACCAAGTTTTATGCGGGAAATGATGTTAAACATGTATTAGATAGATGTGGAAGGGTTTGGAATGGATTTGAAATCCAAAACAGTTGAAATAGGCAAAAATGGGAAGAGAGTACCGGTACTGTGTACTGGTACACTACTGCCCAGCAGGCAGACAGTACCGGTACAGCGTACCGCGTACCGGTACGCTGCTGTCCAGTGGGCAAACCGTACCGGTACGCAGTACCGGTACACTCTCCAAATTTTTCAAATTTTGAAACTGCTTTGCCCTGTTTTCGGCCTATGTTTTTTCTTCCCTCCAATGATGTAAATGGACCATAATGGAGTATAAATCATGGTATATTGGACCTTGATTGGATCCAAGGAAATGAATGAACACGGGTTACACTTGTGGGCTATAATCCCGGTTAAGGGGATGCTATCGACGTGGTGTCGGGTTAAGTGACATCCACGGGTATTTCCACGGGTTGATGGATGATCAACGGTTAATAAAAGACACCTGAATTTTGGGGTGTCACAGCTTAGTATCAGAGCGTAGGTATACGATTTATCTAGGGCTTGATGGGCATGGGTCTAGGCCATTGCATCCATTGTGCATTTCATGTTATGTGCTCAAATTGTTACATGTTATATGCTATGTGTTATATGAATTATATGCATAGTAGAAAGTATATGGAAAGGGAGACTCTAGGGTTAGAGAACATAACCTTGGGGTCCGAAAAAAGGGATGAACGGGATAGTTCAATGTGTAAATGTCTGCTAGTACATGACACACGTTCTACTAGGGGGATGCTTGATGAAAAACGTTGTTGTTTCCTAACCTCTAAAAATCATCCCTTAATGTGTATATGATTTAGGTGCTAAGGGAGTGTCACTCTCCCTTGGGATGATGTCAAAAGAAAGGGCAATGAAATGGTTGATGGAATGAAATGAAATATATGAAATGGAATGTGCGAAATGAACAAAAGTGCTCCCCAAGCGCAAGGAGTCTTTTTCTTGTCGTGTTTTACTTGGAAAAGTATTCCAAGGTCGTCTCCTCAGGGAAGGAAAGTTGAAGTGAGGTGAAGGTGATTTTGTCAAAAAAGGAAAAGTGTAAAATCTTTTGTATTTTGGTTTGGGGAGTGGAGTTTGTGAATGAAAATACAATAAAAACAAGTGTTGGCTAATCCAAAAGGTTCACTCCAATGGGAATGCCCAATCAACTCGAAACCTTCCTCCGAGAGTTTATAGATGAACGATTGATTCGTGGGAAGCTAGGAATAGGATGGGTCACTATCTAAGCATAAACCATGACTAGGTCTACAGAATATCAAAGACTCAACAACTTATCTACCCTCAACCTAGTCAAATCGAACCATCATACACCGAGAGAGGAAAGAAAATGAGTTGAATTGGAAAACCCAAGAGGAGGTCTCCCTTGAATTAGCCAACTAAAAATCTAGCTACTCATACTAAAAGGAAAGACATGCATAATGTAAATAGACATGGTATTGAAATGGAAATTAAAACTTAACTTTAAGCAAGAAAACTTGAACTATGAATAAAAATATGCAATACCCATTTTAAGCTAGGAAATGAAGAAAACTTAAACAACAATGGTGAAATGTAAAATGTAGAACTAAACTTGCAAAGCATTAGAAATAAATGACATTAAAGACAATAAATGAAGTTTACAAGATCCTTACAAAAGATTACAGGTGAAATGGGTGAAGACAATGCAAAAATCTAACTATTCATCATCTTCTTCACCAAAACTACTCCTAAGCATAGGTAGCCACCCTTGAAGAACTTGTGTAATGCTGAATATATGGAGTGTGTCTTGCATTTTCGTGCATGGAGGGTCCCCTAACATGAGTGTGCAGGTCTCCCATCAATGGGAGGTTGAATGATGGCTTGCACAGGCTAAGACAAGCCTAGCCTGCAACTCCCCAGGCAGTCCACTCCTCTCCCATCCTCCTTGAATGCCAAGCCTCAAAAGTCTTCAAATTGTGTAAGGGAGGCATGGAAATGTGTAAGGAAATGTTGGGGGGCAAGTGGGAAAAGTGTAGGTGGGACCCCCAAGCAAGTGGATATGAGTTTCAGGCGTTTCTGGGCTGTTCTGGGCAGCGTACCGGTAGGCATACCGGTATGGTTTTACTACTGGAGTTCGGGGTACCGGTACGCGTACCGGTACACTTTGTTTGCTCCGGACCAGTTTTCATAGAATCGCCATAACTTTTGATCCAACCGTTGGATTGAGGTAAAATTTTGACACAATATAGAAAACATCTATATCAACAACTTTCATGTTTTGAACTTTTTCAGATTCGAAGTAAATCATGGTCAAAATGGAGGAAAACAGAGGTACTGCTACCAAGTGGTGCGGCTGCTGGCGCCTATGTTACCAAACACCAATACCTCCTTGATTTCTTCACTTTTAAGCCTCCAAATCCTCATGTAATGTGTTTATGCCCTCACCACACATCCACACTAAGTTGCAAGGCTCTAAAATACATGATTTACACTATAATTACCTGCAACATCGAAAATTCAACATTATTCATAATTTCGGCTAACTCTAAGTACTTATATGCAAAGCTAAGTAAAAAAGCATGTAATGAGGCCTTCAAATATGCAATATTTTGTGCTCATCAGGGGACAATAAGAGAATTCTCAATGTTTGCGCTTGATCCCTATCTTGGGATACTATGTGAGGCTCTATTGCTATTTGACATGTGTGTAGATGACAATTAGAGGGAGAGGATGCCGAGGCAGTGGACGGAACAATAACCAACCACCACCGGCCTTTGACCAACAAGCCTTCGTGGAGGCTATTGGTGTTGCGGCTGCTACCATTGCACAGGCTAGTGTAGTGGCTGCTACTATTGCACATGCTAGTGCAAATATGGGCCAAGGAGGCTCTAGTAACCTCCAGAGGTTGAAGGCACACAAGCCTCCGACCTTTGTGGGAGGGGCGGATCCGATGGTGGCTGACCATTGGTTTCGACTAGTCGACAAGATCTTAGGGGCTATGGAGGTCACCTCCGATGCCACTAAGGTAATGCTAGCTACTTTCCAGCTAGAGAGAGAATCCTAAGTGTGGTGGGATTGGGCAAAGGCCTCTAAGAATTTGGAGGCGATGACATGGGAAGAGTTCAAAGAGCTCTTCATGGACAAATATTTTTCGGCGTCTGTCCGGCAAGCTAAGGCTCAGGAATTCCTAGATTTGAAACAAGGGACAATGACGGTGTTGGAATACGTGGCTAAGTTCACGGAATTAGCCCATTTCGCTGACGACTATGTGGCTACAGATATGGCCAAGGTGAGAAAGTTTGAGGACGGTCTGAAATTGTCCATCCGGGGTAAAATTGTAGGTCTTCTTCTGCAAGACTTGGACTTGATGGTTGAGACAGCTATGGCCATTGAGAGAGAGGTGGATGACGCACGGAACATCCGGGAAGCAGGTGTTAAGGACAAGAAGAAGGAGGACCAATCTTTTTCTTCTAGTTCGGGGAAGAAGCAAAGGACTTCTACTCCACAGGGCCGAGGCTATCAAGGTCAAGGCCAAGGTTAATCCTCCCCAAGCGGGAGAAATTTCAGGACTACCTACCAGGCAGGCCAGAAAACTTGTTTCCATTGCCACTAGCCAGGTCACATGAAGCGGGATTGTCCTCAGAGGCAGGGATCCCCGAGTTATGGGGCGTCTCAGTCCCAATCATCAGCAGGACACTCACAGACTCATTTTATTTCTCCCTACCCCACCATGGGCCAGGGGAGCCAGTACCAGTTACAGAGTGCCACACAGGGCCCTACTACGTCACGTGCGGGGATTCCGCAATTAGGCCAGATGGGCCAGAGCTTGGGTAGAGGTTGAGGGAAAGGTTCACAAGCCGGGACTTCGGGGACCTAGGGGCGTGTCTACGCCATCACACCTTAGACTGAGCCAGTGGATCAGTTAGTCATTCAAGGTACATTTATACTCTTTCACTTATGGGCAAGGGTATTATTTGACTCTGGTGCATCTCATTCTTTTATTGCTGCATCATGTGTGAAAGATTTGGGCTTAGAGGTCGAAACCTTGGAAGAGTCAT
The DNA here is from genome assembly GCA_951799425.1 of Ilex aquifolium. Classification (NCBI taxonomy): domain Eukaryota; kingdom Viridiplantae; phylum Streptophyta; class Magnoliopsida; order Aquifoliales; family Aquifoliaceae; genus Ilex; species Ilex aquifolium. Next base: position 21,383,855 of record OX637393.1, read on the forward strand.
TGCATGTGAGTTATCCCCTAGGAGCTAGGGTGAGTATTGATCAGATATGTCGGGGTTGTGAGTTAGAGATCTCGGGGATTCTACTCACCGTAGACCTTAGGGTCATGGATATGTCAGAGTTTGATGTCATCCTTGGGATGGACTGGTTGGCGGCACACCGAGTCGTCATTGATTGTGATCGGAAGAGGGTTATTGCCTACACGCCGGAGGGTGTTTGTTTCAAGTTTCAAGGGGAAAAGCATGATGCTTTACCCCAAGCCGTGTATGACTCTCGATGGCACGGGCAGTTGATTGGTTGGCTTGCGAGCCTTACCCTGGAGGACGAGGCGAGGCAGGAGTTTGGTCTACCTCGGGTGGTGTGTGAGTATGAGGATGTTTTTCCGGATGAACTACCGGGATTACCTCCACATAGGGATGTAGACTTCACTATTGAGTTGCACCCCGGAACATCACCCATTTCTATGACTCCACATAGAATGGCGCCAGCTGAGTTGCAAGAACTCAAGGTCCAATTACAAGAATTGTTGGACAGAGGTTTTATTAGACCAAGCACTTCACCTTGGGGCGCTTTGGTGTTGTTCGCCAAGAAGAAGGACAAGACCCTTCGACTATGCATAGATTACCAGCAGTTGAATAGGGTTACCATCAAGAATAGGTACCCTTTGCCAAGAATTGACGATTTGTTTGATCAGTTAAAGGGGCGCAGGTCTACTCCAAGATAGGTTAGAGAGGCGGATATCCCTAAAACGGTGTTTAGAACGCGGTATGGTCATTTTGAGTTCACCGTGATGCCCATTGGATTGACGAATGCCCCGGCGGCATTCATGGATCTCATGCATAAGGTGTTCCAACCGTATTTAGATCAGTTTGTTGTGGTCTTTGTTGACAACATCTTGATCTACTCCAAGTCTGAGGAGGAGCATGAGGGTCACATGAGGATCGTTCTCCAGACCTTGAGAGACCATCAATTGTACGCCAAGTTCGGCAAGTGTGAATTTTGGCTCACGGAGGTGAAATTTTTGGGACATGTGGTGTCAGCTTCGGGTGTATCCGTGGACCCGGAGAAGGTTGAGGCAGTTATGAATTGGGAGAGGCCGAAGTCAGTCTTTGAGATACGTAGTTTCTTGGGATTGGCAGGGTACTACCGGAGGTTCATCGAGGACTTCTCCCGACTAGCCGCACCTATGACCAAGTTGACCCTAAAAGAGGTCAAGTTTGAGTGGAATGATTCGTGTGAGAAGACATTCCAGGAGTTGAAGAGGAGGCTTACTTCAGCTCCTACTTTGATTGTCCCGGAAAGGGGACAGAGGTACACAGTATATTGTGATGCCTCGAAGGACGGACTTGGCTGTGTCTTGATGCAGTCCGGGAGAGTGGTGGCTTATGGTTCTCAGCAGTTGAAGAACCACGAGTAGAATTACCCCACACATGACATGGAGTTGGCAGTCATAGTCTTTGCCTTGAAGGCTTGGTGCCACTATCTATACGGGGAGCAATTCGAGGTATTTTCGAACCACAAAAGTCTGAAGTACATCTTTACACAGCGGGACCTCAACATGAGGCAAAGCAGGTGGATGGAGTTTCTGGAGGACTATGACTTCACTTTGCATTACCATCCCGGTAAAGCAAATGTGGTGGTTGATGCACTCAGCCGGAAGTCACGGGGAGTCTTGGCTAGTGTGGCTTCTCGGGAGTAGCAGATGCTCGAGACTGTGGGACAGTTCAGGCTACGCTACATGGGTTAGGCTCAGGGCACTTTTGGGAGTTTGGTGGCTACGCCTTCCCTACTGAGCAGAGTGATCGAGTCCCAGGGGCAGGACACAGAGATTTTGTCCATTAGGGACCGAGTACAGTCAGGCACAGGTGACGAGGGCTGGACCATTCATACAGATGGTAGTCTTTGGTTTAGGGGAAGGATTATGGTTCCCCAGTCAGCGGAGCTGAGAGAGGAGATCCTCATGGAGTTCTTTTGCTCTCGTTTTGCTGTGCATCTAGGTGGCACGAAGATGTATCATGATCTTCATCGCCAATATTATTGGAGCGGAATGAAGAAACACTTCGGGGATTTTGTTAGCCGATGTCTCACGTGTCAGCAGGTGAAGGTTGAACACCAGAGACTAGCAGGGTTACTCCAGCATTTGCAGGTAGCTGAGTGGAAGTAGGAGCACGTCACGATGGATTTTGTGACCCACTTGCCACGGACATCGCAGGGACATGACGCGGTGTGGGTGATAGTGGACCGGCTTACGAAGTCGGCACACTTTTTAACAGTGCGGATGACCTTCACACTGGAGGAATTCTGCAGGTTGTATATATGGGAGATTGTCTGGTTGCATGGGGTGCCCGTATCTATAGTATCGGATCGGGATCCCAGGTTTACGGCTCATTTTTGGGAGAGTTTCCAGCGAGCCATGGGGACACAGTTGATGATGAGCACTGCTTTTCATCCCCAGACGGACGGTCAGTCGGAGAGGACCATCCAGACTTTAGAGGACATGCTACGAGCATGTGTCCTAGATCTCAAGGGTAGCTGGGAAGAGCACCTACCCTTAGTGGAGTGCCTACAACAACAGTTATTAGGCGAGCATACAGATGGCACCCTATGAGGCACTATATGGGAGGCCTTTTCGTTCTCCGGTTTGTTGGACGGAAGTAGGGGAGAGACCCTCTACAGGTCCGGAATTGGTTAGAGACACCTCGGAGAAGGTGGACTTTATACAGAAACGTCTCCTCACGGCTCAGAGCTGGCAGAAGAGCTACGCCGACAAACGGTGGCGACCTCTAGAGTTTGAGGTGGGAGATCATGTCTTCTTGAAGGTGATGCCTAAAAGAGGAGTGGTCAGGTTTGGCAAGCGGGGAAAGCGGTCGCCAAGGTATATCGGGCCCTTCGAGATCCTTGAGAGGGTGGGTACAATTGCTTACTGGTTGGCGTTACCGCCAAATCTATCGGGTGTTCACGCGGTATTCCATGTCTCCATGCTCCAGAAATATACCCCAGATCCGACTCATGTAGTGGATTGGGGAGAGCTTGTTGTTGATGCGGATGGAACCTTCGAGGAGGGACCAGTGCGTATCATGGATAGCCGGGATCAGGTTTTGCGAGGTAAGACCGTGAGGCTAGTGAAGGTGTTGTGGCAGCACCGGGGAGTGGAGGAGGCAACATGGGAGCGCGAGGACACTATACGTACAATTATCATTTCTTGTTCGAGGATGGAGGTACGTTCTTATAGTCATTTAATATTAAATGACTGTTGCATATGCATGTGATTGTGTGTGCATGTGGGTGTGAATTTCGGGGACGAAATTCTTTTTAAGGGGAGAAGAATGTAAAACCCGAGTAAATTTGAAATTTTTCCGAAAAAGGGCAAAATGGTCATTTGCCACTATAATGCGGGAATTAAAATGCGTGCTCTCTAGAGCTCGTATGACTCAACGGACTTCGCCGTTGGATTCGTATCGCGAAACCGAATTATCCTGTAAAATTTCGTCGAATTCTGAGATAATCAGATTTTACGCGTTCTACGCTGTGTCGAATGACCTCACAAAGGTCCCCAAAAATAGAAATTTTAAAATTTCCTTATAATTGAATTAAATTTCAAGTAAAATTAATTTGAACTTAAACCGGGATCAAATAAATCGTTTCGGAGCGAAAACGGACCCGAACAAGTGGGGGGCGTGCGATAGGATCTGAGCCAAGCCTTGGAAATTATAAATAGGGTTAAAAATCAGAAATTTGACACAAATATCTCTGATTTTCTGCTGGCTTGAACGTTGGAGAGAAAGAGGGAGAGAAAGAGAGAAATTCAAGATTCTTTCGTCGATTCCCGGAGTTCTGTCGGTCGGAATCCGTCGAGCCAAGAGTTAAAGTCGATCTACTCGACGAGGGTTAAGAAACCACACCAAGAACGAAGGATTTCACCGAAGATCCAAAGGGAAGATTTTGGGAAACCAAGACTTTGAGGTTGGTGTTGGTGTTCTTGGAGGTTCTACCACTTCTATTACGCTTCAAGAGGTAGGGTTCTTCCTACTTTGGTTTTATTCCACCCTTGGGTGTTGATAGACAAAGGGTTAGATATAGAAATTGACCCAAGACATGTTTATGGTCATGGAAATGAGGAAATTTGACATATAAATGATTTAGGCTAATTTCTAGCTTGATTTTGGTATGTGGAAGTTACTTGAATAAGTTCTTGTGACTTGGTGAAATTTTGGACATGTTATGTGTTTAACATGATTATTGCCTTGAAGGTGTTTGATAAAATGCCTTGAGTGATTGGAATTTGGCATTTGGTGGGCAAGCTATATGTGTATATTGTGCCTTATGAATGACATGGGTTATGTGATAACATGTTGGTAAATTGTTGTTGATATATGCTTATTGATGTATTAACAATGTGACAAGGTTTGGTGTTTATATGCATACGATATAAGTTGTCATGGTACATGTTGATATGTGGTTTAAATTGTCCATATGACATTCATTACATATGGGACATGACATTGATATGCAATTGCTCATTACATTGCATTTGCACGGAGACATCGCATCATGAGAGTGTGTGTGCATGGTTGTCGTCATCACCTCACTTGGTGGATGACAGGTGGACTTGGGAAAGTTGGATATATGATCCGACTAAGTCGCGCGGTTGCATGAAAATTGGGTTGGGGTAACAAGAAGGGCTAGACTATCCCTCGGGTGAGAGACCCGTTGATTGGATACGCACTCCGTTGGTATAAGAGCCCATGAAGTGTGTCGGTGTACGCGGAACCGTTGGTGGAAGTCCATGAATTCCGTGTCGGTTGGGTGCCGTTGGTGTAAGTCCATGAATATCCACCCCAAGAAAGACCCTAGATTTGTAAATGTCATTTGATGTGTAACATAGATGACGGAGTCATTCACATGAGTACTTGCATGTGTTGAGGAGTCGCGAATGACTCAGGTTGAGTTGCATGAGTGAGTCTCATCTCATTTCATGGCATGACATGGTAAATTTCAACATTGAATGCATATTCTTGCTTGGAATGTTATGGATTGTTGATTGTTGCATGTGTACACTCCATATGCATCTAGGTGGGCAGTAGCCTCTGTAGGAGATACTCTATTGAGCGTAGCTCACCCTATACGGGAAAACATTTCAGGTGCGGCATACACACTGGTGGACGGCTCTCATTTGGCCTCAAGGGTGAAGAGAGGCCGAATTGTGGCCTTTAACCTTGGTTGTTTTAAAACAATTGTTAAAACTATGTTTTGGGCATGTAATATATGTAAATGAATGTAATAGAACTTGTGTGTACCAAGTTTTATGTGGGAAATGATGTTAAACATGTATTGGATGGATGTGGAAGGGTTTGGAATGGATTTGAAATCCAAAACAGTTGGTATAGGCAAAAATGGGAAGAGAGTACCGGTACTGTGTATCGGTACACTGCTGCCCAGCAGGCAGGCAGTACCAGCGTACCGCGTACCGGTACGCTGCTGTCCAGTGGGCAAACCGTACCAGTACGCAGTACCGATACACTCTCCAAAATTTTTAAATTTTCAAACTGCTTTGCCCTATTTTCGGCCTATGTTTTTTCTTCCCTCCAATGATGTAAATGGACCATAATGGAGAATAAATCATGGTATATTGGACCTTGATTGGATCCAAGGAAATGAATGAACACGGGTTACACTTGTGGGCTATAATCCCGGTTAAGGGGATGCTATCGACGTGGTGTCGGGTTAAGTGACATCCACGAGTATTTCCACGGGTTGATGGATGATCAACGGTTAATAAAAGACACCTGAATTTTGGGGTGTCACAATAGAACCATCCTCGCCCAACACAATCTATTTCCTATAAAATTCCCTATACAACGCCAGGTTATACCCGCTAACTGGCTAAAACCAAATCCCCAATCCATGACCCTCGATAATCCTCACCACTTCGTTATTTGGCCCAAGAGTAATCTTATGCATAAACCGCTCACATGTGACATTTTTCTCATCTATCCTTTGCTTGCGAGCATCATGTCTTGCTTTCGTCCTCCTCTCTGCCGTATCTTCGCTACTAGGGCCCTCCACACTTCTCTTGCAGGAACTAGTTCCCACGGGTTGTGGGGAATCCGAACCCTTGTGTTTGCTATGGGCCATGAGAACCAACAGTGCCCCCAACACCCAAAAATGTCAAAAACCACATCAAGAGTTGCTCAATGGGCTCAAAATTATCAAGGGAGATCCTAACCATATGAGCCATTGCAATGGAGTTAGAGATTTTTGAGAAGAACTAAAAGAACTTGAGATTTGGGAGGAAAGAGAAACCTAGGGTTTTAAAGGAGAACTCTAAGAATTTTCAGTAGAATTCAGTGAATAAACAACCCTAGCTATGGAAAATGGAAGGTTTGGATGGTCGGTGAGAGATCTTTAAAGCTTGGAAGAGATTAGAGAGAGAGAGAAGAGAGTTTGGGAGATTAAGATTTGAGGGAAATGTGAAGGGTTTCCCGAAAAAACTGAACTTAAAACCCTTGTTTTTAGCCTTCTAGGTAAGACCTTTCGGAAGGTCGAAGCATACCTTCCGAAATGTTTTGGCAGAAGCTGAGGCAAAAGCTGTCCAGTGTGTCAAACCTTCCGGAAGGTCGAAGCAAATTTTCCGGATGGTTTTGAACACTGGAAAAATCCTTTGGAAGGTTAATAACCAAACCTTCCGAAAGGTTTTGCCTTTTTTGCAAAACAATTTCTGTGCTCCAAATCTCACTTCCAAACCAACTTATCCCAAAATGTAAAGCATAGACTCAAATGACAAAGGTATTCCTAATTCTATCCAATATCGAAAACTTGAGCGATATTCCCCCATCCCTTAAGCATAGGGCTATCTAACACATTGTTTAAATGCCTGAATCAAGCACACATGAACATCACCATGACTTTAAATGCTATTCTAGAGTATGCACCTACACATTTATTTTCAAACTCATGTGTGTGTGAAATGGACATGTAATTTAAACATTTACCCAACGCAATTCACATTTACTCGGCTATCCAAATTCAGCATCGAGTTGACCAAGGGTGTCTTTCAACAATGAATCACACTATGGTTATCTTGACATGCTCTCCGTGTGTATATGTGAGATAGAATCATGTATATATAGTCCAAAAAAGAAGTTCATGCATAAAAACGAAACAACCTCGGCATAATCTCATGAAAGGAATGCTAGGGCACTAGTTAGTTAAATCAACCTCTCTTTTCTTTTAGAACGTGCTTTCCCCATGCTGTCTCTAGATCATTTAGGACTTCAAAGGTTATAATGGGGCCTTGGGGGTGATATTGAGGCAAATGAAACGAAGGAAAGAGTACAACAAAGAGGGTTGTTCCGAGTGCATGACCTTTATTTCAAAAAGATCTCCCTTTTTATGGGATTTTCAATCTAACACCATCACTTCACTCTTTATTTATTTTTCTTCTTTTCCTTAAAATTTTCCTTTTTCTTTGATCATTCTTTCTTCTTTCACCCCTTTTCTCTCCTTTTTCTTGGATTTCTCATTCTTTTTCATTCAACATTTTTGAAATCCGCATCATTCATCCCTTTTGCTGGGTTTCCACATCACCATTCCTTCTCTTTCATGTTCAATCATAGTCAGCTCTCGGAACAACCAAGGTGTGGTAAATTTTTACCATTTTGCACCGGCTTGGTTAAATGTGTGGCATGGAAACGAATTTTCAACAAGGCTCAAACATGGCACTAGGGATAGAATTTCACAAGAAAAATGGCTAAGGCTTAAAGCATTCAAAAATGACCTAAGATCATCTCTAGATAAGCATGGGGGAGCATTATGCATTTCAAGACAAGTCAATCAACTACACAAATGCACTCTAACCAAAACAAGCACAATGAGATTATTAAACAAATTTGAAATTTGAAGAATTGTTCCTTGAGTAAATGCAAGTTCCCTCCAACAAAGATTCACACTAAAGCTCTCATGGGTACTTATTCATCTCCACTATTCATGTCAAACTCTAAAATGTGAACTCAATCCATAAATTGTTGAAATTACACATTCAAGGTGCATGATGAGCGCATAATATTGCATATTTGAAGGGCTCATTACATGCATTTTAACTTAACTTTTGCATTTAAGTACTTAGAGTTAGCCGAAATTATGAATAATGTTGATATTTTGATGTTGCAAGTTTTTATTGCTTAAATCATGTATGTTAGGACATTGCAACTATGTTGGATGTGTGGTGAAGGCATGGACACAATACATGAAGAATTGGAGGCTTAAAAGTGAAGAAATCAAGAAGGCATTGGCGCTTGGGAACAAGGGCACCAGCTGCAGCAACAATTGGAAGCACTGCCTCAGAATTCCTCCATTTTGACCATGATCTACTCATAATTTGGAAAAGTTCAAAACATGAAAGTTGTAGATATGGGTGTCTTCTGTTTGGTTTCAAAATTTCAGCCAAATCAAACGGTTAGATCAAGAGTTATGCCTATTCTACCGAAGGTGGTCTAGTGCAGAAAAACAGTACCGGTACCAAATGGTACCGGTACCTAGTACCGGTACTCCGAACCTTCTGGTCGCGAAAACAGCCTGTAACTCAACTTTGAGGCTTGGGGGTCCCACCTACACTTCTCCCACGTCTATCCCAATATTTCCTTACACATTTGCAGGCCTCCTACACTCAAGTGGAAGACTTTAAAGGCCAATGCATTAAAGGAGGAATGGGGGGGAGTGGGCTGCCAGGGCTATGATCTCCTAGCCTGTCAAGCCATCCATTCAGCCCTCTCTTGATGGGAGCTCGTACACACAGCTAGGGGGGAGCCTCTTGGACGTTTTGGCATGTCTCTACACTCCATATATTTCAGCATTCACAACACATTGTGGGGGTTGGCTACCAAAGCTTAGGAGGAGATGTAGAAAGCTCCATTGAGGAAGAAGATGAATAGTGTAATGTAATTTCGTTTTTGCATTTCTTCCATCCATTTCACTTGTAATCCTTTGTAAGAACTTGGTAAGCTTCATTTAATGTATTTAATGCTATTCACTGCAAGTTCATTTCAAGTTTAATCTTTCATTTTAGCTTTCACCATTGTTGCTTCCATGTTTTCTTCATTTCTTAGCTTAAAATGGTTATTGCCTATTTTCCTTCATAGTTTTAGATTTCTTGTTGTAAGTTAAGTTCCATGCTCCATTTCCCTTCCATATCCATTTCCTTTATGCTTGTCTTGCATTGTTAATATGAGTAGCTAGGATTTAAGTTGGTTAATCCAAGGAAAAATTCATCTTGGGAATACCATTTTCAACTCTTCTTCATTCCTCCCTTTAGAGTCAAATGGTTCGGTTTGACAGGGTTGAGAGTGGATGAGTTGGTGAGCCTTTGATATTCCGTAGGCCTAGTCACGGTTTATGCTTAGATACTCACCAATCTCGTCCCTAGCTTCCCCCGAATCAATCGTTCATTCATGCTCAATCGGAGGAAGGCTTTGAGTTGATTTGGTATTCCCATTGGAATGAACCCTTTGGATTAGCCAACACTTGTTTTCTTGCATTTTCATTTTGAACAAAACTCACCAAAACACAAATACAAGATTTTACACTTTCTTTTCACTTTTGCAAAATCACTTTCACAAAACTCCCTTTCCTTCCCTGAGGAGACGACCTTGGAATATTTTCCAAGTAAAACACATGACCACAAAAGACTCCTTTCGATTGGGGAGCTTTTTTGTGCACACCGCATCTCATTCCATGTATTTTGTTCATCACATTTCCATTCACATCACATTTGTTGTTGCTCCTATATCTCTTGTATTATCCGGAGGGAGAGTGACACTCCCCCATCACTATAAGCCACATACACACATTGAGGGTGAGGGTGATGTTAAGAGGTTAGGATACAACAACGTTTTTCCAATAAATCATTTTGGCGCCGTTGCCGGGGAAGGTTAAGCGTCGAGTTCGAGGGTGATTTTGGGACGGCATAAGGTAAGTCTCGTGATTTTCATCATGGGCCAAGGTATGACGTCTAACTTGTAAATATTTTGTTTTAGTTTGTGTTTTGTATTATGTCTTATAATTTCTATGAAAATGTATCAAATGCCCCATATTATGAAAATGTGTGTGAGATTTGTGATGACTATGGGCACATTACTAGTGAGTGCCCAAGAATGGCCTCTTATTTTGAAAACGTATGCAAGATTTGTGGTGAGTATGGACACATCACTAGTGAGTGCCCAATAAATGCCCCTTCTTTTGAATACGTTTGCGAAATTTGTGGTGAGAATGGACACCTCACTAGTGAATGCCCAATAAATTATCCGGTTCAAGACCTTGAATGCGAAAGTTCAAATTCAGAGTTGGACTACCTAAATTTTTACCGCAACCATTATGATTCACCGAGTTATTCGAGTTATGGTTGGGAGAATGAACCGTATAATTTTTCATCCAACCTCACACCACCAAATGAATTCTCCCACTATCCAACATATGGGAACTCAACCGAAGTAGAATTGGAAAATGTTTGGTGTGATTTTATGCAATCCCAAATGGAATGCAATGCCCAAATGGAATGCATTGCCCAACAACTTGATATATTGACTAATGCTATAATTCCTATGCATGAAGAACAACACCTTGAGCATAGTCAATGTATTGAGGATGCCCCCCCCAATGAAATGCATATGGATGTTGAATCTCCCACCACTATAGATTGTGAAACATTTGATGAAGTTATTATCTTGCATGAGGCTAATGAGCCCAAGGGCATTTTGTCATCTATGAGTGGTGTTGAGATTCACATTTCTCAACTTGGGGAGGGCATTGCAATGGAGTCAAGTGTTGAAACTTGTAAAGAAAAATTGTATACTCCATTTGTGGGATTGCATAAACTTGCCTACACATCTATTTGGTTGAGAATTTTTAATCAACATCCTTTATATGTTTGGATAGATGGTTTAAGAAGGGCATTGATGCAACAAAAAAATTTTAAAATCAAAAAAATCCATGGGCGTAAGGTCATATCCGAATTGAAGCCGGATTGACATGAGCCCTTGTTGTTTTGTTTCCATGTACATAGTAGTTAGATCTCTTTTATTGTCATATTTTTATTTTTCATGTCGTTGTAGTATAATGGTGAGTATCATTGTAGTGAAGTTTTTAACATAAAGCTTGTTTAAGAATCAGGAAGCAGACAAAGCAGAACAGTACCGGTACTCGGTACCGGTACCAAATGGTACCGGTACCCAGTACCGGTACTAAAAGTCTACTGGAATCGCAGTACCGGTACTCGGTACCGGTACCAAATGGTACCGGTACCCAGTACCGGTACTGTTTGCCTGACAGACCCAATCTTTGCAATGCTGCTCCACCTGCTTTGAGGGCATCACCAGCATTTCTCCCCCATGTTCTAATCTAAGTTGGGGGGTGTAAATGAGCTTTGTGTGTTTCATTTTCTCTTTTATGTTTATATATATATAAAAAAAAAAAAAAGGGGTATCTCATTTCCCATTTTACCTTCATTGTTTTCATTGCATGATTCCTTGTGCATTGAGGACAATGCATAGTTTAAGTTGGGGGGTGAGGTGCACCATTCACATGTTCCACCACTTTGTGTATAGAATAAGTTGGAAATGTGAAAATTTTGAAAAATTTTGGACAATTTTTGTGAAAAATAGTCAATATTGAACTATATTCCTCTATCCTAATTGTTATGGGATTTGTGAATTGCTTGATCTTCATTTTGAACTTTGAATACATGAGCACATTATAGAAGTTTATCCTATGCTTGAGTATCACATATGTGTTTTCTTTCAAACTCAACCATTGTGCACCTTGAATGTGTAATTTGGACAATTTACGGATTGAGTTCACATTTGAGTGCTTGACATGAATAGTGGAGATGAGTAAGTACCCGTGTGAGCTTTAGTGCCAATTCTTGTTGGAAGGAACTTACATTTACTCAAGGAACAATTTTTCAAATTTCACATTTGTTCAATAATCTCATTTTGCTTGCTTTGGTTAGGTGCATTTGGGTAGTTAATTGACTTTGTCTTGATATGCACAATGCTCCCCTATGCCTATCTAGAGATGATCTTAGGCCTTTTTTGAATGCTTTGAGCCTTAGCCTTTTTCTTGGAAAAATTTATCCCTAGTGCCATGATTGAGCCTTACTTGAATTCGTTTCTATGCCATACATTTGACCAAGCCAATGCAAAATGATAAATACTTACCTTACCTTGGTTGTTCCTAGAGCTAAAGTTGAGTGATCGTTAAAGCAAAGGAAGTATGGTGTGGAAATTCAAACAAAAGGGATGGATGTTGTGGAGTTTAAATGTTGAATGAAAAAGATTGAAAACTCAAGAAAAGGAAGAGAAAGGGGTGAAAGAAGAAAGAACGATCATAGAAAAAAGGAAAATGTTAAGGAAAAGAAAAAAAAGAGTGTGGTGATGGTGTTGGCCTAGAAATCCCATAAAAAGGGAGATCTTTTTGAAATAAAGGTCATTCACTCGGAACAACCCTCTTTGTTATCCTATATCCTTCATTTCACTTACCTTATTATCACCCCAAGGCCTCATTACAACCCTTGAAAGTCCTAAATGATCTAGAGAAGGATGGGGGATGCATACGTTTAAAAGAACAAGAGAAGTTGATTTTGCTATCTAATGCCCTAGCATTCCTTTCATGAGATTATGCCAAGGTTGTTTCATTTTTATGCATACTTAATTTTTGGATTATATGTGAGCATACTTTGTTTTGTGCACAAGATTCCATCTCACATATACACATGGAGAGCATGCCCGGATAATCATAGTGTTATTCATTTTGAGAGAACACCCTTGGTGAGTTTTTGCATCGAAGCTTAATGTGGATGGCCAAAGTAAATGTGAACTCCATTGTGTAAATGTTTAAATTATATGTTCATTTCACACACACACGAGTTTTGAAAGGAAATGTGTATGTGGATACTCTAGAATAGCATTTACGGCTATGATATGTCTCATGTGTGATTTGTTCGGTTGTTTGAACCAAGTTGTTTTTAGTATCCCATTGCTAATTAAGATAGGGGAATATACTTTAAATATTGGATATTAGCAAGAAGTTTGTAGGTACCTTCACTGGAAACCTTCACGAGACAAAACTCGTCCACTAGGGATCACCTAGGGGTTTAAAGGCTTGTTGCATGTGCTAAATGCAATTGCGGAATTAGTATAGGTTTATTTTTGTTTGCTTGCTTTTACATTTTGTTTGCTAGGGACTAGCAAAGCTTAAGTTGGGGGGTGTGATGAGCGCATAATATTGCATATTTGAAGGGCTCATTACATGCATTTTAACTTAACTTTTGCATTTAAGTACTTAGAGTTAGCCGAAATTATGAATAATGTTGATATTTTGATGTTGCAAGTTTTTATTGCTTAAATCATGTATGTTAGGACATTGCAACTATGTTGGATGTGTGGTGAAGGCATGGATACAATACATGAAGAATTGGAGGCTTAAAAGTGAAGAAATCAAGAAGGCATTGGTGCTTGGGAACAAGGGCACCAGCTGCAGCAACAATTGGAAGCACTGCCTCTTAATTCCTCCATTTTGACCATGATCTACTCAGAATTTGGAAAATTTCAAAACATGAAAGTTGTAGATATGGGTGTCTTCTGTTTGGTGTCAAAATTTCAGCCCAATCAAACGGTTAGATCAAGAGTTATTCCTATTCTACCGAAGGTGGTCCAGTGCAGAAAAACAGTACCGGTACTCTGTACCGGTACCAAATGGTACCGGTACCTAGTACCGGTACTCCGAACCTTCTGGTCGTGAAAACAGCCTGTAACTCAACTTTGAGGCTTGGGGGTCCCACCTACACTTCTCCCACGCCTATCCCAACATTTCCTTACACATTTGCAGGCCTCCTACACTCAAGTGGAAGACTTTAAAGGCCAATGCATTAAAGGAGGAATGGGGGGGAGTGGGCTGCCAGGGCTATGATCTCCTAGCCTGTCAAGCCATCCATTCAGCCCTCTCTTGATGGGAGCTCGTACACACAGCTAGGGGGGAGCCTCTTGGACGTTTTGGCATGTCTCTACACTCCATATATTTCAGCATTCACAACACATTGTGGGGGTTGGCTACCAAAGCTTAGGAGGAGATGTAGAAAGCTCCATTGAGGAAGAAGATGAATAGTGTAATGTAATTTCGTTTTTGCATTTCTTCCATCCATTTCACTTGTAATCCTTTGTAAGAACTTGGTAAGCTTCATTTAATGTATTTAATGTTATTCACTGCAAGTTCATTTCAAGTTTAATCTTTCATTTTAGCTTTCACCATTGTTGCTTCCATGTTTTCTTCATTTCTTAGCTTAAAATGGGTATTGCATATTTTCCTTCATAGTTTTAGATTTCTTGTTGTAAGTTAAGTTCCATGCTCCATTTCCCTTCCATATCCATTTCCTTTATGCTTGTCTTGCATTATTAATATGAGTAGCTAGGATTTAAGTTGGTTAATCCAAGGGAAAATTCCTCTTGGGAATACCATTTTCAACTCTTCTTCATTCCTCCCTTTAGAGTCAAATTGTTCGGTTTGACGGGGTTGAGAGTGGATGAGTTGGTGAGCTTTTGATATTTCGTAGGCCTAGTCACGGTTTATGCTTAGATACTCACCAATCTCGTCCCTAGCTTCCCCCGAATCAATCGTTCATTCATGCTCAATCGGAGGAAGGCTTTGAGTTGATTTGGTATTCCCATTGGAATGAACCCTTTGGATTAGCCAACACTTGCTTTCTTGCATTTTCATTTTGAACAAAACTCACCAAAACACAAATACAAGATTTTACACTTTCTTTTCACTTTTGCAAAATCACTTTCACAAAACTCCCTTTCCTTCCCTGAGGAGACGACCTTGGAATATTTTCCAAGTAAAACACACGACCACAAAAGACTCCTTTCGATTGGGGAGCATTTTTGTGCACACCGCATCTCATTCCATCTATTTTGTTCATCACATTTCCATTCACATCACATTTGTTGTTGCTCCTATATCTCTTGCATTATCCGGAGGGAGAGTGACACTCCCCCATCACTATAAGCCACATACACACATTGAGGGTGAGGGTGATGTTAAGAGGTTAGGATACAACAATGTTTTTCCAATAAATCAGTGCACTTATGGGTGAGTTCAAAAGCCAACACATATGTGATACTCTTACCAATAGGATAAACTTCTATGATGCTCTCATGTATCCAAAGTTCAAAGCAACAATCAACATATCAATAAGCCCACAAAACTTTGAATAAGGGAATATGGTTCAAAATTCAGATATTTTTCACAAAAATTTTCAAAATTTTCACATATTTCTCAACTATTCTTAAACAAAAATCTGTAGAACATGTGAGAGGTGAATTTCACCACAAAAATTGGTATTTTCAACAAAAAATTTCACAAAAAAATGGTGTATCATACAAATGGTGCACCTCACCCCCCCCAACTTAATTCATGCATTGTCCTCAATGCAACAAAAAAGATAAGATATGCAATGAAGGACTTTTAAAAGATAAGTAGGGTTAGAGAACACCTCGTATGGATCTTTGGAAAAAAACACCGTAATCTGCACATTGAAAGAAAACACTATACGCAAATATAAAGTAAGTGAACAAAATAACTTGGAAATTAAATGATAAAATAAAATGAGTATACACTAACAGCTACATGAACAGTTAATCCTCCAAAATATCTGACTAAACTGGATCTGATTCGCACTATTTTGTGATCTAAATTATATTAATTATACACCCTAGTATAAGTGATCGAATTGTAGTTTTCTCGATTTAAGTCCAAGTATCGATCCCACGAAGAGTTTGAGTAATTTAGAATTTAAAATAAAAAAAAAACATTAAAGTTGTTTAAAACATTATAATAGTTGATAGCTTGTGATGTGAGCATAGATTGATAGCTAGTCTACTTTAAATTAAATGCAGAGATAAGCTTGTTAATGACAATAATATAAAATATACCCTTCAGTTTAGAGGATCTCATATGCTTTATATCGGTTAAATACTAGAAATGCTACCTTACAGCAATTAACTTCCATGTTAATGGCAAGTCGATCGGTAGGTCTGATGTATATAAACCATCACACATCAACTTCTTAGGTTAGCTGGTGATATTAGTTATAACACAACAACTTCTTAGGTTAGCTGGTTATATTCACGACAATTGATTAATCCAAGCACACCAGAATGACAAGCAATTCATGAGAAATACTTGAATTATTCAATTGTCTAGTGATAATAAGTGCGTACATAATAAACCATAACTCAGTAACTTCTTAGATTAGTTGGTGGTATTAGTCATAACACAACAACTTCTTAGGTTAGCTAGTTATAGATGTGTCAATTAACTAATTCGAGTGAACCAGAAGGCCAAGCCATTCATGAGGAATACTTGAATTACCCAATAGGTCATCTGTGATATATATATACCAGTTAAACATCCTCAGCGTTTCGGTGGAGGACTAGCCATACCGATAGGAACACCGTGGTTGTTAGACTGACAATATAGTTATATATAGTAATTAAACAACCCTAATAACCCAGAAGGACAAGCCATTCATGAGGATCATTTAGGTTTTGTACCATGCATCAGTAGAACATCCTTAGCGTTCTGGTGGAGGACAAGCCATACCGGTATGAATACCGTGGTTGTTTAACTGGCAGGTTAATGATGCAGCGATGACATAATTCCAGGCACAGCACCGAAACTACGTGCATCGCTGTATCATGCATGAAGCGTATAGTACATATATAGATAAGTATTAAACATCAGCATTTCCATAATCTAACCGATAATATACACATGTTCACCCATCACCGAAGGGTATAAACGACTACTCACTCCCCATTGCTACTAACAACCAAGGAGTGCGGGTATTCGTCATTTATAACTGAAATGAAAATACAAACTCTAAAACTTCTTTCACAAGAAACACTTGAAACACAACCACTCTTATTATTAATTAAAACAACAAAGTGGCGGTAATTCAACTATCCGAATAGAAAGACTAAACAAAAATGTAGAAATACAGAATATCGGTGAAGAACCGACCGGCTAAGACTTGCTCTTTCACTTTTCCTTTTTTTTTTTCTTTCTTTCTCTTTTTCTTTCTCTCTTTGGCTTTGGGGTGGCCGGCCTTGTAGAAAGGAAGGAGGGAGGCCTATTTATAGGCAAAATGAAGCATGAGGTGGAGATTTAAATGCCTTCCACCTAGCCTGGCCGTCCCCCACCATCCCTTCACCATCCGGATGGTGATGCCTTGTAGTAGGTACACTTGTCATGTTCTTGGAGTTCGGAGTGCCTTGCAGCAGGGGCATGTGTCGCGTTCTGGAGCTTCCATGTGTCGCTTTTACACTTTGGTCCTTCGTTGTTTCCAGCTTTGTAATTTTACCCCACATTCTCCTGTATTTCTGTATTAGACTCTACAATTCAAACATAAAGTATTTAAAACTTTAATTTACGCACAAATCCTAATTCATAATGTTTAATTGTTTTATCTTACAAAGTTGATTACTCAATCATTTTTGATTACACACTAATTAGGGTTAATCACATCCCCCAACTTAAACTTTACTAGTCCCTAGTAAACTGTAAAACCCAGGAAAATTTGAACTTTTTCTGAAAAAGGGCAAAATGGTAATTCTCCACCCTTATGCGTATTTGAAATAATCATGTTCTAGACCTCGGATGAGGAAACGGAGTGCGCCATTGGATTCGCAACGCGAAATCTAATAATCACTAGAAATTTCGACGAATTCCGAGATAGTCGGATTTTTGCACGTCGTTCGAGGCGACTGCGTGGCGAATATAATTTTAAAGGTCCCCAATAATGGATTTTATAAAATTTACTTATAATTGGATTAAAGTTCCAATAAAATTAATTTGGACTTAATCCGGGACTTAATGAATCGTTTCGGGACGAAAAACGGACCCGAAAGTCGAAAATATGCGGTGCGATGTGGACCGCTCATTTGCGACTATAAATATCGGCAAATATCTGATTTTTTAGCCAAAAAATGACTCAAAACCAGTGTGTCTTCAGTGCTGGACGTTGGGGAGAAAAGAGAAAGAAAAATTTTGATCTCCAAGCTTCCCGCTCCGATTCCGGGAGTTCCGTCCGTCGGAATTCGTCGATTCAAAAGCCAAAGTTCATCTACACGACGAGGGCTACGCGTGGGTACCAAAAACAACAAGTTTCACCGAAGGTGAACGGGTGGGGGTGTACGAAAATCAAGATTCGAGTTGTATTTCTTTGCTCGGATTCCGTCGAGCTAGAAGGGAGAAGTGATCACGTCGACGAGGGCTACGCGTGGGTACCAAAAATGAAGATTTTCACCGAAGGTGAAAAATTGGGATTTGGAAAAATCAAGCTTCGAGTTGGGTTTTCGGGTCTTGGGAGCTTCCTACGGGATTCTCACGCTACAAGAGGTAGGGGTTCTCCTACTTGGGTTGATTTCTTACCTAGAAATGCCTATGATAAATGGGCTGGATATATATATATATATATATATATATATATATATATATATATATATTGCCCTATGTATACATATATTTATATGTATATGGTTATGGAATAATGAGGTAAATGGGTAGTTTGTTAGAAAATTTCACTTGCCCATTGGTGGTATTTAGGTAAAATGATTTTATCCTAAATGAGTATGTAGAAATTGTCTATTGGGATTTCTTGAATTATGTGAAAGCTACGTGAAAATTGGGCATAATATGTGTTACCATGTTGTTTGCCTTGAAGGTGTTTGATTAAATGTCTTGGTTGATGTAAATGTTGTTATTCGATGAAATTGAGATAACATGTTTAAGTGTGTTGAGGTACGTGAACTTATGCACTATGATATGCCAATATATGCTCTTTGATGTATTGACATGGTTAAGAAATATGGTAGTTATATGCTATTGATATAATTGCCATGAATTTGAACATGTGAAGTTGTGAATTAAATTGTCCATATGACATTCACTCCATATGGGACATGACATGGATATGCAATGGTGCATCACATTGCATTTGCACGGAATCATTCATTTCATGGGTGAGTGCATGGTTGACGTCGACACCAGGCTTGGTGATTGACGCGAGGAGTAGTCCAAGTTGCATACATTGCATATGGGACATGGTGAGGCATCACATTCATGGGATGTTAGCATGGGTGTGGGTGTGATTGTGCATGGATGATTGTACCACAATCTATGTGGTATTAAATGCATGTGGTTACGGGAATTGCTCATTGGCATTATCGCACATAGAGCATGACAGTGGTAACTCCATTCATGAATATTAGCCGTGAGTGGAAGCATGTGTGGTTGGTGCATGGTTAAATCAACACCTTGTTTGGTGCTTGATATGTGGACTCGGGAGAAAAGTGGATCGACGATCCTTTTTGAGTCGCATGGTTGCATTGCATAAGTAAAACTTGTGTCTGGGTATAGCAAGAAGGGGCATGGCGACTTCCTCGGGTGAAAGACCCGGAATCACTTGGTTCAGTCACTCCCCTGAGGTGAAATTCCGGAAAAGTGACATGGTGTACGGAACCAGCGGTGTGACTCCGAGAATCCGTTGCCCAACAAAGACACAAGAGTTTTGATTTATAAATGGTCGTTGAATGTATAACATCAACGGCGGATTTTACAACACACTGACATCTCATTGTGTGTGTTGGAGCCGGGAGGGCTCAGGTTGTGTTATATGATTGAGTCTTATCTCACTCATGGCATGTTATACACATTGACATTACATTGTGTTGTCGAGCCGGGAAGGGCTCGGGGTGAGTGCATAAATGAGTCATATCTCATTTCATGATACATCAAACACGTTGGCATTAACATTGTGTTGAGGAGCCAGGGAGGGCTCGGGTTGAGTACATGAGTCTCATCTCATTTCATGGGGCTTAGGTAGCCCGGTTTAACATACATGCATTGACATGTAAAGGGAGTCAGAGTGGACTCGGGTTGAGTGCACATGGGTGGGTCTCACCTCATTCATGGCATGACATTATAGCATTACATCATTTAATTATATATTATTTGATGGAATGGTTACGGATTTATAGATGTTGCATGTGAACATTTCATATGCATATAGGTTGAGGAGTAGCCTCTGTAGGAAATACTCTACTGGGCGTTGGCTCACCCTATACGGGAACACATTTCAGGTGGGAGAGATACACCGGCGGATGGCTCCATTTTGGACCCTCATGCTTGAAGAAAGCCGCATGTGGCTTTACTTAATGTTTTGTGTAATTACATGTTAGAAACTATATTTTGGGGCATGTAATGCGTAAAATAATTGTAATAGAACTTATAAAGAGTATTGTTAGATTAGCCTTTCATGTTTTGATTTAAGTATGGTTAATTGGACCCAGTGTGGCCAATGTTTACTTATACATGGACCCGGTGCGGCCATTACTTTATATTTGACCTCGGATGGGTCTGGTAATTGTGTATTGCACAGGTTGGGTATTGGGTAGAGCTCCCCATACAAAGGAGACTCTGCCCAAATTTCGTTAAGTTATGGACCCCGGTAAATGGGGCATAACAGTGTGATATCAAGATACTAGGTATCTACAGGTATTCCGCGGGTTGATGGGTAATCAACGGACCCCCGGATTTTGGGGTGTCACATAAACACAAATTATAAAAATTATTTCACAAGATAAAAATAACATAACATAAGTAAAATCATTTTCTTAGATTTTTTTCACGATTGCATTTAGTATATGCAACAAGTCGTTGAACCCCTAGGTGATCCATAGTGGACGAGTTTTGTCTCGTGAAGGTTTTAAGTGAAGCTGCCTACAAACTTAGTAGTTAGGAGTTTATAACTCATATTTTTCACAACTAAAATTAAATCAGTATTCCTGTGCATTGTTATAATACTTCCTTTTTCTGATCACTACAAGAGTAACACATGTTAGTTGTAACATTATCTATATATTTTTATAAAAACTTGTGTGTGTGTGTACTGATTTCTTTTGTTTCAAAAATCACTCAAGAAATATTACCATATTTCATGGTAGTCTTGATGTCAATCCTTTCCTAAAATACCCTCAGCAAAGAATACACATATGTTATAGTAACTATTCTCTCAATTGTTACATGTGATTTGGAATATTGTTAACAAAGCAAATAATATCACATGTAGTATATCTGAAGAACGGGTATCTAAATAAAATTGAATTTTGACATAATCTCATGACTGGATATCAACACTACATTAGACATATTATCAACATTCTCCCGTTATGGATAGATAGATAGGATTAATATAGAAACATAATTTCTGGAATCAAAAAGAACTTTCTTGGGGTTGTAATGTGGCCATTGGTTTAGGGTTTAAGAAATGACGTCTATGAGATTCAAAAGCTACCATTTCTTTGTATTGTGGCATACCTCTTCTTAGCTTTCTAAGACTTCGCATTTTCATCCTGTTTATTTTTCATTTTTCACTTTCTTGGCTTTTTTCTTTCTGTTTTTCTTTTCTTTGAATAGCCAATACTCTTTTCTTTTCTTTTCACTGTTTTCTTTTCTTCTCCTTTTGTTTTTCTGTATCATACTGATTTAAAAGAGGATTTAAGAAAATTAGATAGCAAAAGGTAGGTTTAATTTATTTTTATGTGGCTCGGGTATTTTTCGGGTTTCATGAAAAGAATTTATACTCTTTTAGGCTCAATCATGGTTGACTAAGAATATAATTTTGTAAAAGAAATGGTCAATGTTAAGATCATTTTCCAGAAATTATTCATCTGTATTAATCCTACATAAAAGAATTTCAAAGATAATGCTAATAATATAATCTAACAAGTACTAATCAAGATAAAATTAATGAGATTATTCAAAGAAAGTTTACCATAGAATCGAAGATGTTTATTTGAGTAGATGTAGAATATCTCTCCAAGGAAGATTGGCTAAAATTCTTCAATTGGTTATACATCTCCACTAAATATGTAAAGAGTGTAATATTTCACAAGGTTTCTGAATAAGGAAATCTATTCGTGCTATAACATAAAAAGTTTAAACAAAAATATTAAGATAATATACAACTAAAATATGAAAATCCTGCGTGATTAGATTAAGGTTATTTTCACAAAGCATAGGAATATTAACCTAATTCAATTGTAAATTATACGAAATAATCCTCCTAATAGAATTAACATGAGTTCCATATTAATTATCAAAAACTAGTTAAACACAAACAAGTTCAAAACAAACAACATGGTTAAAACATAAAGTAATTTTAAATTTAAGTGCATAAAGTAAAAGTGCATAATGTAAAAGATGAGTGAAAGATAGCAAATTATTTTGTAGAATCTCCAGTCTGTTTAGGAAGTAGAAGATCCTTCTCCGAAATGATCTCGAAGTAGCCTCAAAATCTCAGCTTGATTCTATTCATAATCATCCATACGCTAATTGATCTGAGTTTTGCTTTGCAGTCTGCAGTTTACTGCTTGATGAAAAACGTTGTTGTTTCCTAACCTCTAAAAACCATCCCTTAATGTGTATATGATTTAGGTGCTAAGGGAGTGTCACTCTCCATTGGGATGATGTCAAAAGAAAGGGCAACGAAATGGTTGATGTAATGAAATGAAATGTATGAAATGGAATGTGCGAAATGAACAAAAGTACTCCCCAAGCGCAAGGAGTCTTTTGCTTGTCGTGTTTTACTTGGAAAAGTATTCTAAGGTCGTCTCCTCAGGGAAGGAAAGTTCAAGTGTGGTGAAGGTGATTTTGGTGAACAAAAGGAAAAGTGTAAAATCTTTTGTTTGAGTTTTGGTGTTTGAAGTTTGTGAATGAAAATACAATAAAAACAAGTGTTGGCTAATCCAAAAGGTTCACTCCAATGGGAATGCCCAATCAACTCGAAACCTTCCTCTGAGGGTTTATAGATGAACGATTGATTCGTGGGAAGCTAGGGATAAGATGTGTCACTATCTAAGCCTAAACCGTGACTATGCCTACGGAATATCAAAGACTCACCAACTTATCCACCCTCAACCCAGTCAAACCGAACCATCGTACATCGAGAGAGGAAAGAAAATGAGTTGAATTGGAAAACCCAAGAGGAGGTCTTCCTAGAATTAGCCAATTAAAAATCTAGCTACTCATGAAAGCAAGAAAGGAATGCATAATGTAAAGAGACATAATGAAGAAATAAAACATGGAACTTAACTTAAAGCAAGAAAACTTAAGCTATGAAGAAAAATATACAATACCCATTTTAAAGCAAGAAATGAAGAAAACTTGGAAGCAACAATGGTGGAATCTAAAACATGTGATTAAACTTGAAATGTGCTTGAAGTGAATGACATTAAAGACATTAAATGAAGATTACAAGATCCTTACATTAAACTACAAGTGAAAAGATGGAAGAAAATGCAAAAACATAAACATTTCTACTATTCATCTTCTTCCTAACTATTCTAAGCTTAGGTAGCCACCCTTGAAGAACTTGTGTAATGCTGAATATATGGTGTGTAGAGACTTCATTTTCGTCCATGAGGGTCCCTAGGGTCTGTGTGTGCAGGCCTCCCATCAATGGGAGGTGATTTGAAGTCTTGGACAGGCTAGGAGAAGCTTAGCCTGCAACTCCCCTGACAACCCCCTTCTCTCCCATCCTCATTAATGCCCTTGCCTCCAAAGTCTTCAAATTGTGTAAGGGAGGCATGGTTGTAGGTAAAACATGTTGGGATAGGTGTGGGAGAAGTGTAGGTGGGACCGCCAAGCAATTGGAGGGATAAGCATCACTCACTTTTCTAGCTTTACAAAAGCCATGAAGAGTGAGTAGTTTCTCATTCATTGTTTAGTGAGAGGTGATGGCCATGTATAAATCATCTGAAAGTTATATTTGTGCATTTCTTTTATGCTTAATGCTTTATATTTCACTTGTTTGTTGAATGATTGAATGCATCTAGCAAAGCTAAGGTGCTTTGTATAATCATGATTACTTTCTATGGCACAGATGACTCTTGACATAGAAAGACTCATTGGTTCAAGGCAACTACCCCGGCTAGATCTTCATGACTACATTTCAATCTTCACCATTATTGTGCTTCATTTAAAGAATGGAATACTAATGCCATAGTTGGATGCCTTGTAGAAACACTTGCTTGTTTGTAGACGGGTTCAGTCTCGGCACAAACAATTCTTGTAAACTTCTACAAAGACATCGGAACCATGCTATTAATTCTCATAATCCATCTTTATCTTCCAATGAACTTCATATTGACACAGTGGTTAATTGAGTCCCCAAGCACAAGTATAATAAACCGGATGGTTAACTACATGTCCAGATCCTTGAGCTAAAGGGTGGTTGTTACATTTGAGAACTTATTATATTTTGTCTAGAAAACCCCCTTGTAAAGAATCTTATATTCTATCTAGAAAAATCCCTAAACATCACAAATTTAAATCTCAAGAGTTCCAATCATTGTGGTCTCTATCACTACTTACTTCGTAACACCAATATTAGTTCCCTATGGATTCGACTCCGAACTTAACTGGATTATTATTACAACTTGACCGCCTGCACTTGGGTGTACATGCTTGATTTATTCCATCGTATGCTCTAATCTCCGAACATCATCCCGTAATATGTGTATGTCATATACGGGTAAGGGAGTGTCACTCTCCCTCGGAATGATGCAAGAAATGAGGTAAACATAATAGTGCGGGAATGAAATGTGTGTGTGTACAAAATTCCTCCCCAAGCGTAGAGAGAATCTTGCAATGTCGTGTTTTACTTGGAATGAGTATTCCAAGGTCGTCTCTTCAGGGAAGGAAGGTGAATTGTGTGAAGGTGATTTTGTGAAAAATGAAAAGTGTAAAATCTTGAGTTTTGTGTTTTGGTGAGTTTTCTTGTTGATTAAAATGAAATGGAAACAAGTGTTGGCTAATCCGAAGAGGTCATTTCAATGGGAATGCCAAATCAACTCAAGACCTTCCTCCAATGACGCTTAGATGTTTGATTGATTCGTAGGAAGCGAGGGATTAAAATAGAGGTGAAGATTCAAGCATACCCTGTGACAAGTCTACGGTATATCAAGAACTCACAACCACGTCCACACTCAACCTTGTCAAACCAAATCACCGTACACTACGAGGAGGAATAAAAATGACTTGAATTAGCACACCCAAGAGGAATTCTCCCTTGGATTAGCCAACTTAAAGCTTAACTACTCATATTTAATGGAAAAGACATGCATAATGTAAAGAAACATGTAGAAGAAATGGAAATAAAAATGAGTTGAGAATGAAACTTAGAATATATATTAAAGCTAGGAAGAAGTAAACTACAAAGAGAAATTCATTTCATCCCAAAATGAAAAAGTTGCAGAGCATACCCAGAAGAAAATGTGAAAATGCAAGAATAATGGATTAAACTTGATTGCACTTGAAATAAAGGAGTTTAGAATACAAGAAATGAAGATTACAAGTGAAATACAACTTACTACAACTGAAATGGGTGAAGACAATGCAAAAATCTAAGCTTTCTATCTCTAGAACTTCATCTTCTTCATTGAAAACTTATCTCTCTAAAACTACTCCTAAGCTTAGGTAGCCTCCTTCCCTTCAAAGCTTGTGTGAATGTTGAATATATGATGTAGAGAGACTTCAAATTTCATCCATGAGGCTCCCCATAGCCTGTGTTGTGAAACCCCAAAAATCCGGGGATCCTTTGTCAACCCGTCAACCCGCAGAATACCGTGGATATCATGTAACTCGACATCACGCCATTATGCCCCATTTATCGGGGTCCATAATTTAACGAAATTCGAGCAGAGTCTCCTTTGTACGGGAAGCTCTACCCAAAACACAACCTGTGCAATATACAATCACGTGACCCATCCAAGGTCCAATACACAACATTGACCGCACCGGGTCCATTTATGAGTAAACATTGACCACACCGGGTCCATTTATCCATACTCATATCAAAACATGCAAGGCTGTATTAAAAGTAGTCCATATAAGTTCGATTACAATTTTTTTACATATATTACATGCCCAAAACATAGTTTTAACAAAAGTTTTACAAAAACCAAGGTTAAGGCCACAATTCAGCCTCTCTTCACCCTTGAGGCTCCAAATGAGAGTCGTCCACCGGTGTGTATCCCGCACCTAAAATGTTTTCCCGTATAGGGTGAGCAACGCTCAATAGAGTATCTCCTATAGAGGTTACTTCCCACCTTAGATGCATATGAATGTGCACATGTAACAATCAACAACCATTCTAAACAAGAACATGCAATTCAATGTCGGAATTCTTTTACCATGTCATGCCATGAAATGAGATGAATCTCACTCACGCACTTTAACCCGAGCCCTCACCGACTCCCGCAACACAATGCAATGCCAATGTGTAGAAAATCTGTCATTGATGAATTTCATCTAATGATCCTTTTAAAATCTCCGGGTCTTTCATGGGGTGAGTGTTTATGGACTTACACCAACGGCACCCAACCGACACGGAATTCATGGACTTCCACCAACGGTTCTACGTACACCGACACACTTTATGGACTCTCATACCACTAGAGTGCGTATACAAGTCACCGGGTCTCTCACCCGAGGGATTTCTAGCCCTTCTTGCTAACCCCGACTCCATATTCATGCAACCATGCGACTCAGTCGGATTTTCAACCCAACTTTCCCGAGCCCACCCATCAATCACCAAGTGTGGTGTTTGATCACACCATGCACACACACCCATCTAATGCGATGTCTCCGTGCAAATGCAATGTAATGAACCATTGCATGTCAATGTCAAGTCCCATATGTAATGAATGTCATATGAATCAATTTAACCACATACTTCAACATATGCCATGGTAATTTATATCTAATGAACATAATTACCACGATTCATCATGATGCTAATATATTAACAACATATATCAATTACCTTTTTCTCAAGCATGTCACACATAAATTATGCCATAACAAGCTTAATTCTCCCATAGGCATTTAGCAAAATACCTTCAAGGCACCAATCATGTTATGACATAACATATGTAAACAACTCATTTCTTTCACAAGGCACAATATAACACATAGCATGCCCACACATTACCAAGCTCCAAGAATTTTCACATGGAACTTCACATATCAATTTCAAACTAGAAATTGATTAAATCATTTCTACACCTACTTCATAACCATAGGCAAGGGAAATACATAGTTCCATATACCTACCCATTTCCATTTAAACCAACTATAATAGGAAAGTTTTAAAATACAAAAAACAGCCCACATAAACCCAATTTCCAAGAGTTTACACCAATAGCTTCCACATATCAAATTTAAGCTAGAAGTTGAACTAAGCCACTTTTTATACCCAATTCCTCACTTCCATAACAAGAGGCAACTGACATGTATAGTTCCATATACCTACCCATTTCATATGGAACCATAGGTTAGAAGTAAACCAAAGTAGGAGGGAATCCTACCTTTTGGAGCGTGAGATGAAGTGTTGAGAACCTCAAGAACACCTCACAAGCCCCAAAACTCTTGATTTCCCCAAAGTCTCCTCTTGTATCTTCAGTGAAATCCTTCGTTCTTGGTATGGTTGCGTAGCTCTCGTCGAGGAGATCAACTTTGATTCTTGGTTCGAGTTGATTCGAGCGACGGAACTCCGTGAATCGAAGGGAGAAAATTTGGATTTCTCACTTTTCTCCTCTCTTCCCTCTTCCAATGTGAACCAACAGAGAAATGGGGAGTATTCTGCTCCAAAATCATATATTTGCTCATATTTATAACCCTTAACACTTGGTCCACGTCGCGCCACACGCCCCCCTTGCCCGGGTCCGTTTTCGCCCCGAAACAATTAATTTCATCCCGGTTTAAGTTCAAATTAATTTTATTTGACCTTTAATTCAATTATAAGAAAATTTTATAATTTTCATTTTTGGGGACCCTTGTGAGGTCATTTGATACAGTCGTCTCGTAAAACGTGAAAAATCTGACTATCTTGAAATTCGACGAAAATTGACAAGGCAACTAGATTTCGCGAGACGAATACAACGGTGAGGTCCATTTCGTCATCCGAGCTCTAGAGAAATACGTATTTTAAATTCGCATTATAGTGGCAAATTACCATTTTGCCCTTTTTCAAAAAAAATTCAAATTTACCCGGGTTTTACATTCTTCCCCCCTTAAAAGAATTTTACCCCCGAAATTCACACACACATGCACAGTCAACCACATGCGTATGCAACAGTCATATAATACTAGATGACTATAATAATGTACCTTCATCCTCGAATAAGAAAGGATAGCTGGTACGTATAGTGTCCTCACGCTCTCATGTTGCCTCTTCCACTTCTCAGTGCTGCCACAACACCTTCACTAGCCTCACGGTCTTGTCTCGCAAAACCTGATCCCGACTATCCATGATACGCATCGGTCCCTCCTCGAAGGTCCCATCCGCATCAACAACATGCTCGCCCCAATCCACCACATGAGTCGGATCTGGGGTATATTTCCGGAGCATGGAGACATGGAACACCGCGTGAACGCCCAATAGATTTGGTGGTAACACCAACCGGTAAGCACCTGTACCAACCCTCTCAAGTACTTCGAAGGGCCCGATATACCTCGGCGACAGCTTTCCCCATTTGCCGAACCTGACCACTCCTCTTTTAGGCATCACCTTCAAGAAGACATGATCTCCCAGCTCAAACTCTAGAGGTCGCCGCCGTCTGTCGGCGTAGCTCTTCTGTCGGCTGTGAGCCATGAAAAGACGCTTTCGTATCAAGTTCATCTTCTCCGAGGTGTCTCTAACCAATTCCGGACCCGTAGAGGGTCTCTCTCCTACCTCCGTCCAACAAACCGGAGAACGACAAGGCCTCCCATATAGTGCCTCATACGGTGCCATCTGTATGCTTGTCTAATAACTGTTGTTGTAGGCGAACTCCACTAATGGGTAAGTGCTCTTCCTAACTACCCTTGAGATCTAGGACGCATGCCCCTAGCATGCCCTCTAAAATTTGGATGGTCCTCTCCGACTGACCGTTCGTCTAGGGATGAAAAGCAGTGCTCATCATCAACTGTGTCCCCATGGCTCGCTGGAAACTCTCCCAAAAATGAGCCATAAACCTGGGATCCCGATCCGATACTATAGATACGGGCACCCAATGCAACCGGACAATCTCCCGTATATACAACCTGCAGAATTCCTCCAGTGTGAAGGTCATCTGCACCGCCAAAAAAGTGTGCCGACTTCGTAACCTGGTCCACTATCACCCATACCGCGTCATGCCCTCGCGATGTTCGTGGCAAGTGGGTCACAAAATCCATCGTGACATGCTCCCACTTCCACTCCGCTATCTCCAAAGGCTAGAGTAACCCTGCTGGTCTCTGGTGTTCAACCTTCACCTGCTGACACGTGAGACATCAGCTAACAAAATCCCCAGCGTGTTTCTTCATTCCGCTCCAATAATACTGGCGACGAAGATCATGGTACATCTTCGTGCCACCTGGATGCACAACAAAATGGGAGTAATGGAACTCTCTAAGGATCTCCTCTCTCAGATCCGCAGAATGGGGAACCACAACCCTTCCCCTATACCAAAGACTACATCCGTGTGAATAGCCCAGCCCTTGTCACCTGTACCCAATTGTACTCGGTCCCTGATGGACAACATCTCTGTGTCTTGCCCCTGGGACTTGATTACTCTGCTTAGTAGGGAAGGCGTAGCCACCAAACTCCCCAAAGTACCCTAAGTCTGACCCATGTAGTGTAGCCCGAACTGTCCCACAGTCTCGAGCATCTGCCACTCCCGGGAAGCCACACTAGTCAAAACTCCCCGTGACTTCCGGCTGAGTGCATCAGCCACCACATTTGCCTTACTGGGAATGTAATGCAAAGTGAAGTCATAGTCCTCCAGATACTCCATCCACCTGCGTTGCCTCATGTTGAGGTCCCGCTGTGTAAAGATGTACTTCAGACTTTTATGGTCTGAAAATAGCTCGAACTGCTCACCATATAGATAGTGGCACCAAGCCTTCAAGGCAAAGACTATGGCCGCCAACTCCATGTCATGTGTGGGGTAATTCTGCTCGTGGTTCTTTAACTGCCGAGAACCATAAGCTACCACTCTCCCGGACTACATCAAGAAACAACCAAGTCCGTCTTTGGAGGCATCACATTACACTGTGTACCTCAGTCCCCTCTCCGGAACAACCAAAATAGGAGCTGAAGTAAGCCTTCTCTTCAACTCCTGGAATGCCTTCTCACACGAATCATTCCACTCAAAATTGACCTCCTTCCGGGTCAATCTCGTCATAGGTGCGGCTAGTCAGGAGAAGTCCTCGATGAACCTCCGGTAGTACCCTGCCAATCCCAAGAAACTGCGTATCTCGAAGACTGACTTCGACCTCTCCCAACTCATAACTGCCTAAACCTTCTCTGGGTCAACCGACACCTCCAAAGCCGATACCACGTGTCCCAAAAACTTTACCTCCGTAAGCCAAAATTCACACTTGCTGAACTTGGCGTACAACTGGTGGTCTCTCAAGGTCTGGAGAACAACCCTCAAGTGACCCTCATGCTCCTCCTCAGACTTGGAGTAGATCAAAATGTCGTCAACAAAGACTACGACGAACTGATCTAAGTAGGGTTGGAACACTCTATGCATGAGATCCATGAATGTCGCCGGGGCATTCGTCAATCCAAAGGGCATCACGGTGAACTCAAAATGCCCATACCGCGTTCTAAACACCATCTTAGGGATATCTTCCTCCCTAACCCTCAGCTGATGGTAACCCGTGCGTAGATCTATCTTGGAGTAGACATGCACCCCTCTCAGTTGATCAAATAAATCATCAATCCTCGACAAAGGATATATATTCTTGATAGTAATCCAATTCAACTGCCGGTTATCTATGCCTAGCCGAAGAGTCTTATCTTTCTTCTTGGCAAACAATACCGGAGCGCCCCAAGGTGAGGTGCTCGACCTAATGAACCCCTTGTCCATCAATTCTTGCAATTGGACCTTGAGCTCTTGCAACTCAGTAGGTGCCATCCTATGTGGAGTCATAGAAATGGGCGATGTACCGGGGTGTAACTCAATGGTGAAGTCTACATCCCTATGTGGAGGTAATCCCGGTAGTTCATCCGGAAAAACATCCTCATACTCACAAACCACCCGAGGTAAACCCAACTCCTGTCTCGTCTCGTCCTCTAGGGTAAGGCTTGCTAGCCAACCCACCAATTGACCGTACCAATGGGAGTCATACACTACTTGGGGTAAAGTGCTATGCTTTTCCCCCTGGAAATTGAAACAAACACCATCCGGTGTGTAGGCAGTGACCCTCTTACGATCACAATCAATGACGACTCGGTGTGCCGCCAACCAGTCCATCCCAAGGATGACATCAAACTCCGACATGTCCATGACCCTAAGGTCCACGGTGAGTAGAATCCCTGAAATCGCTAGCTCACAACCCCGACATATCTGATCAGCGCTCACCCTAGCTCCTAGGGGAGAACTCACATGCAACAGCTCGGTTTGACTGGGTTGGGGTGAGGACATTGATGAGAGCAAAATATTGCATATTTGATGGCCTCATTATATGCATTTTAACTCAACTTTTGCATTTAAGTACTTAGTGTTAGCCAAAGTTGTGAATAATGTTGATATTTTGATGTTGCATGTTTTGATAGCTTAAATGATGGATTTTAGGACTTTGCAACTATGTTGGATGTGAGGTGAAGTGGTGGACTCATGAAATGAGGATTGAGAGGCTTGGAAGGTAAAGAAATCAAGAAAAATGCATTTTGGATGAAGACCTTCCGGAAGGTTTAGCCCACTGGAATTTCGTAATTTTGACACTATACCACTGTTTTTCTAAATTTTGACCATGATCTACTTCGAATTTGAAAAAGTGAAAAACATGAAAGTTGTAGATATGGATGTACTTTTTATTGTGTCAAAATTTCAGCTCAATCCAACGGTTGGATCAAAATTTATTATTTTTCTACCAAAACTGGTCCAGAGCTGTCACCAGATTCCAGTAGGTTAAACCTTCCGGAAGGTTGTCATCGTTCTTCCGGAAGGTCTTGCCCAGAATGCGAAAAACAGCCTGCAACTCAACTTTGCGGCTTGGGGGTCCCACCTAATCTTCTCCCACTTGCTCCCCAACATTATCTTATACAAGCACATGCTTCCCTTACACATTGGGAGGACTTTGGAGGCTTTGCATTGAAGAAGGCATGGGGGGGAAGTGGGCTACCATGGGGGTGTTGTCCTAGCTTGTCCAAGGCAATCAACTCAGCCCCTCTTTGGTGTAAGACCTGCACACACCTAGGGGGACCCTCCATGGACGAAATTCAAGGCTTTCACTCTCCATTATACATTCAACATTCAACACACAAGAAAAGGGGTTGGCTACCTAAGCTTAGGATTAGATATAGAAAGCTCCAAGGGGGAAGATGATGAATAGTAATTTCGTTTTTGCATTTTCTTCATCCATGTCATTGCTGTAAGCTACATTCCTCTTGTAATCTTCATTTCTTACATTGTAATCTTACTTTTTATTTTCAAAATGATTGATTGATAATTACGTCGTTCCTAATCTCGTAACATCACCCTCACCCTCAATGTGTGTATGTGGCTTATAGTGATGGGGGAGTGTCACTCTCCCTCCAGATGATGCAAAAGATTAGGAAACAACAACAAAATGGATGTGAATGGAAATGTGATGAACAAAATAGATGGAATGAAATGCGGGTGTGTGAACAAAAGCGCTCCCCAATCGAAAGGAGTCTTTTGTGGTCGTGTGTTTTACTTGGAAAATATTCCAAGGTCGTCTCCTCAGGGAAAGAAAGGGAGTTTTGTGAAAGTGATTTTGCAAAAGTGAAAAGAAAGTGTAAAATCTTGTATTTGTGTTTTGTGGTTGTGTTTATGTATGGAAAATGCAAGAAAACAATGTTGGCTAATCCAAAGCAAGTCACTCCAATAGGACTACCATTTCAACTCCAATCCCTCCTTAACTCCGATAGAGCATGAATGAACAATTGATTCGGGGGAAGCTAGGGATGAGGTTGGTGATGATCTAAGAATAAACCGTGACAAGCCTACGGAATATCAAAGGCACCAATTCATCCACTCTCAACCCCGTCAAACCGAACCATTGGACTCTTAAGGGAGGGAGGAGAATGAGTTAAAATGGAATCCCCAAGAGAAATTTTCCCTTGGATTTACCAACTTAAATCTAACTACTCATGGTAAAATGAAAGACAAGCATAATAATGTAAATGGATATAATGAAGACATGAAGCATGAAGCATGAAACTTAACTCAAAGCAAGAAATCTTAAACTAAGGAGAAAAATATTCAATACCCATTTTAAGCTTGAAAAATGAAGAACTTGAGCAACAATGGTGAAATGTAAATGGTGTATTGAAACTTGCAAAGTACTTGAAATAAATGAGATTAAAGACAATAAATGAAGCTTACAAGGTTCTTACATTAAACTACAAGTGAAAGAGTGGAAGAAAAATGCAAAAACGTCACTTTGAGTACTATTCATCATCTTCCCCCTTGGAGCTTTCTATATCTAATCCTAAGCTTAGGTAGCCAACCCCTTTTCTTGTGTGTTGAATGTTGAATGTATAATGGAGAGTGAAAGTCTTGAATTTCGTCCATGGAGGGTCCCCCTAGGTGTGTGCAGGTCTTACACCAAAGAGGGGCTGAGTTGATTGCCTTGGACAAGCTAGGACAACACCCCCATGGTAGCCCACTTCCCCCCCATGCCTTCTTCAATGCAAAGCCTCCAAAGTCCTCCCAATGTGTAAGGGAAGCATGTGCTTGTGTAAGATAATGTTGGGGAGCAAGTGGGAGAAGATTAGGTGGGACCCCCAAGCCGCAAAGTTGAGTTGCAGGCTATTTTTCGCATTCTGGGCAAGACCTTCCGGAAGAACGATGACAACCTTCCGGAAGGTTTAACCTACTGGAATCTGGTGACAGCTCTGGACCAGTTTTGGTAGAAAAATAATAAATTTTGATCTAACCATTGGATTGAGCTGAAATTTTGACACAATAAAAAGTACATCCATATCTACAACTTTCATGTTTTGCACTTTTTCAAATTCGAAGTAGATCATTGTCAAAATTTAGAAAAACAGTGGTACAGTGTCAAAATTACGAAATTCCAGTGGGCTAAACCTTCCGGAAGGTCTTCATAAACCTTCCGGAAGGTCTTCATCCAAAATGCATTTTTCTTGATTTCTTTACCTTCCAAGCCTCTCAATCCTCATTTCATGAGTCCACCACTTCACCTCACATCCAACATAGTTGCAAAGTCCTAAAATCCATCATTTAAGCTATCAAAACATGCAACATCAAAATATCAACATTATTCACAACTTTGGCTAACACTAAGTACTTAAATGCAAAAGTTGAGTTAAAATGCATATAATGAGGCCATCAAATATGCAATATTTTGCTCTCATCAGACATGGTTGTGAGTTCTTGATACACCGTAGGCATCGTCACGGGGTATGCTTGAATCCTCACCTCCATTTTAGTCCCGAGCTTCCCACGAATCAATCGTACATCTAGGCTCTATTCGAGGAAGGCTTCGAGTTGATTTGGGATTCCCATTGGAATGAACCATTTGGATTAGCCAACACTTGTTTTCATTTCATTCTCATTCACAAACTTCACTTACAAAAATCAAACAAAAGATTTTACACTTTTCCCTTTTGTTCACCAAAATCACTTTCACACAACTTGACCTTTCCTTCCCTAAGGAGACGACCTTGGAATACTCATTCCAAGTAAAACACGACAAGCAAAAGACTCCTTGCGCTTGGGGAGCACTTTTGTTCACACACGCATTTCATTTCATTTCATTCATCCACCATTCCGTTGCCCTTTCTTTTGACATCATCCCAAGGGAGAGTGACACTCCCCTTCATACACACATCATACATACACATTGAGGGATGATATTAGGAGGTTAGGAACTACAACATTTTTCATCAAGCATTTTTGTTTTACCCCCCAACTTAAGCTTTGCTAGTCCCTAGCAAACAAAATGTAAAAAGCAAGAAAACAAAATAAACATATACTAATTCCGCTATTGCATTTAGCACATGCAACAAGTCTTTAAACCCCTAGGTGATCCCTAGTGGACGAGTTTTGTCTCGTGAAGGTTTCCAGTGAAGGTATCTACAAACTTCTTTTCCTCGTATCCAATATTTAAAGCATATTCACTTATCCTAACTAGCACTGGGATGTCAAAATAGCTTTGTCCAATGCATCCGAACTAATCACACATGAATCACATCATAACCTTAAATGCTATTCTAGAGTATAAACCTACACATTTCCTTTTAGAACTTGTGTGTGTGTGAGATGGAGATGTAATTTAAACCTTTACACAACGGAGTTCACATTCACTTTGGCTATCCAAATTAATCTTCGATGCAAAACTCACCAAGGGTGTCTCTCACAATGAATCACACTATGGTTATCCTAGCATTCTCTCCATGTGTATATGTGAGGTAGAATCTTGTGCACAAAAAAAAGTATGCTCACATATAATCCAAAAATGAAGTTCATGCATAAAAATGAAACAACCTTGGCATAATCTCATGAAAGGAATGCTAGGGCATTTAGATAGCAAAACCAACTTCTCTTTTTCTTTTAAAAGTATGCATCTCCCATGCTTCTCTTGATCATTTAGGACTTTCATGGGTTGTAATGAGGCATTGGGGTGATATCTAAGCAAGTGAAATGAAGGATATAGGATAACAAAGAGGGTTGTTCCGAGTGAATGACCTTTATTTCAAAAAGATCTTCCTTTTATGGGATTTCTAGGCTAACACCATCACTTCACTCTTTGTTTATTTTCTTGCTTCTTTTCCTTAACATTTTTCTTTTCTTTTTCTTCTTCCACCCCTTTTTCTCCTTTTCTTGGATTTTCATTCTTTTTCGTTCAACTCTTTGAGTTTCAACTTCATTCATCCCTTTTGTTTGAGTTTCCACACCATACTTCCTTCTCTTTTATGATCACTCATACTCAGTACTAGGAACAACCAAGGTAAGGTAGATGTTTATCATTTTCATTGGCTTGGTCAAATTTGTGGCATGAAAACGAATTTACAATTAAGGCTCAATCACGGCACTAGGGATAAATTTTTCACAAAAAAAAGGCAAAGGCTCAAAGCATTTCAAAGATGGCTTAAGATCATTTCTAGATAGGCATAGGAGAGCATTGTACATATCCAGACAAAGTCAATTAACTACCCAAATGCACCTAACCAAAACAAGCATAATGAGATTATTGAACAAATTTGGAATTTGAAAAATTGTTCCTTGAGTAAATGTAAGTTCCCTCCAACAAGGATTGGCACTAAAGCTCACATGGGTTCTTACTCATCTCCACTATTCATGTCAAGCACTAAATGTGAACTCAATCCGTAAATTGCCAAAATTACAAGTTCATGGTGCATTTATGGTTGAGTTCAAAA
This sequence comes from Ilex aquifolium, assembly GCA_951799425.1. NCBI lineage: Eukaryota > Viridiplantae > Streptophyta > Magnoliopsida > Aquifoliales > Aquifoliaceae > Ilex > Ilex aquifolium. Next base: position 21,420,364 of record OX637393.1, read on the forward strand.
GCAAACAAGTATGTGATACTCTTAGCAATAGGATAAACTTCTATAGTGTGCTCATGTATTCAAAGTTCAAAATGAAGATCAAGTAATCACAAATCCCATAACTATTACGATAGGGGAATATAGTTCAATATTGGATCCAAAAATTTTCAAAATTTTTTTCCATTATTCTATACAAAAAGTGGTGGAAAATGTAAATGGTGCACCTCATTACCCCCCCAACTTGAACCATGCATTGTCCTCAATGCACAAGGAATCATGCAATGAGAAAAATGAAAGTAAAAATGGGGAATGAAATACCCCTTTTTTTTTTCTTAGTATATACATTAAAGGGAAAACAAAAAAGTTTGTTTACACCCCCCAACTTAAACTCGCACATGATATTGAATGAGATTTTCTACGATGATGCTCAAAATGAAATGAATCCAAATTAGGGAGATGTAAATAACTTCTACACTACAACAAAATAAAAATAAAAATAAAGATCTAACTAATAAAAGAGATCTAACTTTTGATCCAACCGTCCGATTGAGCTGAAATTTTGACACAATATAGAAGACATCCAGATCTACAACTTTTATGTTTTGCACTTTTTTAGATTCGAAGTGGATCATGGTCAAAAATTATAAGAACAGCGGTACTGTGTCAAAACTTCGGGAAACCAGTGGGCTAAGCCTTCCAAATTTCATTTTTCTTGGTTTCTTCACCTTTAAGCCTCCAAATCCTCATTGAATGTGTCCATCTCTTCACCACTCATTCATCATTTAGTTGCAAGGTTCTAAAATCCATCATTTAAGCTATAATTACTTGCAACATAAAAAATTCAACATTATTCATAACTTTGGCTAACTCTAAGTAATTAAATGCAAAGTTAAGTTAAAATGCATGAAATGAGGCCGTCAAATATACAATATTTTGTACTCATCAATGATGTAGGTGCGAAGGGAGTGTCACCCTCCCTTGGGATGATGTCAAAAGAAAGGGCAACAGAATGGTGGATGGAATGAAATGTATGAAATGGAACATGCGAAATGGACAAAAGTGCTCCCCAAGCGCAAGGAGTCTTTTGCTTGTCGTGTTTTACTTGGAAAAGTATTCCAAGGTCGTCTCCTCAGGCAAGGAAGGGAATTGTGTGAAGGTGATTTTGTAAAAATAAAAAGTGTAAAATCTTGTAGTTGGTTTTGGTGAGTTTTGTTCTTAATGAAAATGCAAGAAAACAAGTGTTGACTAATCCGAAGGATTCACTCCAATGGGAATCTCAAATCAACTCGAAGCCTTCCTTGAATAGAGCTTAGATGAACGATTGATTCGTGGGAAGTTAGGGATGAAATAGAGGTGAGGATCCAAGCATAACCCGTGACCAGGCCTATGGGATATCAAAGACTCACAACCGCATCCACTCTCAACCCAGTCAAACCGAACCATCGTACTCTGAGAGGAGGAATGAAAATGAGTTGAAGTGGCACACCCAAGAGGAGTTCTCCCTTGGATTAACCAACTTAAAAATCTAGCTACTCATGCTAAGCAAGAAAGACATAATGTAAAGAGACATAATGAAGAAATGAAGATTGAAACTTAACTTAAAGCAAGGAAACTTAAACTAAGAAGAAAAATATTCAATACCCATTTTAAAGCAAGAAATGAAGAAAACTTAAATACAACAATGGTAAAATCTAGAACATGTAACTAAACTTGCAAAGTACTTGTAATAAATGACATTAAATGACATTAAGGACATTAAATGAAGGTTACAAGAGTCTTACAATAAATTGCAAGTGAAATGATGGAAGAAAATGCAAAAATCTAAGTTTTCTATCTACTATTCATCATCTTCTTCCTTGGACTACTCCTAAGCTTAGGTAACCACCCTTGAAATCTTGTGTGTATGCTGAATATATGGAGTGTAGAGACTTCAAATTTCGTCCATGAGGCTCCCCTAGCCTGTGTGTGCAGGCTTCCCATCAATGGGAAGAGATTTGATGGCTTGGACAGGCTAGGAGCAGCCTACCCAGCAACTCCCCAGGCGGCTCCCTTCTCTCCCATCCTCATTAATGCCCTTGCCTCCAAAGTCTTGAAATTGTGTAAGGATGGCATGGTTATGTGCAAAATATATCAGGGTAGGTGTGGGATAAGTGTAGGTGGGCCCCCCAAGAAGTTGGAGAAGATTTGCAGGAGTTCTGGGCATTTTGGGCTGTTTCAGAAGAGCATACCGGTACTCAGAACCGGTACCCCGAACTCCAGTAGGTAAATCGTACCAGTACGGCATACCGGTACGCTTCTACTCCGGACCAGTTTTCGTAGAATTGTCATAAATTTTGATCCAACTGTCCGATTGAGCTGAAATTTTTACACAAGACAGAATACATGCAGATCTACAACTTTCATGTGTTTCACTTTTTCAGATTCAAAGTAGATCACGGTCAAAATGGAGGAAAACCGAGGTATTGCCAGCAAATGGTGCGGGTGCTGGTGCCTATGCTACCAAACACCGATACCTCCTTGATTTCTTTCACTTTTTAGCCTTAAAATCCTCAAATAATGTGTCCATGCCTTCACCACACATCCACATTTAGTTGCAAGGTTCTAAAATCCATCATTTAAGCTATAATTACTTGCAACCATAAAATTTCAACATTATTCACAACTTTGGCTAACTCTAAGTAATTAATTACAAAGTCGAGTTAAAATGCATGTAATGAGGCCATCAAATATGCAATATTTTGTGCTCATCACACCCCCCAACTTAAGCTTTGCTAGTCCCTAGCAAACAAAATGTAAAAAGCAAACAAACAAAATAAACATATACTAATTCCGCAATTGCATTTAGCACATGCAACACGCCTTTAAACCCCTAGGTGATCCCTAGTGGATGAGTTTTGTCTGGTGAAGGTTTCCAGTGAAGGTACCTACAAACTTCTTTTCCTAATATCCAATACCTGACTAGCACTGGGATGTCAAAAATAACTTGCTCCGAACACCCGAACCAATCACACATGAGACACATCATAGCCTTAAATGATATTCTAGAGTATCCACATACACATTCATTTTCAAACTCGTATGTGTGTGAAATGGACATGTAATTTAAACATTTACACAATGGAGTTCACATTTACTTGGGCTATCCAAATTCAGCTTTGATGCAAACTCACCAAGGGTGTCTCTCAACAATGAATCACACTATGGTTATCATAGCATGCTCTCCATGTGTATATGTGAGGTAGAATCTTGTGCATAAAACAAAGTATGCTCACATATAATCCAAAAATGAAGTTCATGCATAAAAATGAAACAACATTGGCATAATCTCATGAAAGGAATGCTAGGGCATTAGATAACAAACCAACTTCTCTTTTTCTTTAAAAGTATGCATCTCCCATGCTTCTCTAGATCATTTAGGACTTTCACAGGTTATAATGTTGCCTTGGGGTGATATTGATGCAAAAGAAATGAAGGATATAGGATAACAAAGAGGGTTGTTCCGAGTGAATGACCTTTATTTCAAAAATATCTCCCTTTTATGGGATTTCTAGGCTAACACCATCACTTCACTCTTTGTTTCTTTTTCTTCTTTTTCTTAACATTTTCCTTTTTTTTTTTCTTTGATCATTCTTTCTTCCTTCACCCCTTTTTTTCCTTTTCTTGTATTTTTCATTCTTTTTCATTCAACTCTTTGAATTCAACATCATTCATCCTTTTTTGTTGAGTTTCCGCCATACTTCCTTCTCTTTTATGATCACTCATACTTAGCACTAGGAACAACCAAGGTGATGTAGATTTTTATCTTTTTGCATTGGCTTGGTCACTTGTGTGGCATGGAAACGAATTTTCAATTAAGGCTCAATCATAGCACTAGGGATAAAAATTTTACGAGAAAAAGGCTAAGGCTCAAAGCAAAACAAAGATGGCCTAAGATCATTTCTAAATGAGCATGGGGGAGCATTATGCATTTCAAGACAAAGTCAATCAACTATCCAAATGCATCTAACCAAAACAAGCATAATGAGATTATTGAACAAATTTGAAATTTGAAAAATTATTCCATGAGTAAATGTAAGTTCCCTCCAAACAAGGATTGACATTAAAGCTCACAAGGGTTCTTACTCATCTCCACTATTCATGTCAAGCACTAAATGTGACCTCAATCCGTAAATTGAAAAAATTACAAGTTCATGGTGCACTTATGGTTGAGTTCAAAAGCAAACAAGTATGTGATATTCTTAGCAATAGGATAAACTTCTATAATTTGCTCATGTATTCAAAGTTCAAAATGTAGATCAAGTAATCACAAATCCCATAACAATTAGGGTAGGGGAATATAGTTCAATATTAGATATTTTTCACCAAAAATTGTTCGAAATTTTAAAAATTTTCACATTTCCCATTATTCTATACAAAAAGTAGTGAAAAATGTAAATGGTGCACCTAACCCCCCAACTTAAACCATGCATTGTCATCAATGCACAAGGAATCATGCAATGAGAAAAATGAAAGTAACATGAGAAATAAGGTACTCCCTTTTTTTTCATATATATATGTACATTAACGAAAAAAAATAAAACACAAAAAGCTTGTTGACACCCCCCAACTTAGACTAGAACATGATACCCAATAAGATTTGCTACAATGATGCTCAAAGTGAAATGAGTCCAACTTAGGAAGAGGTAAACAACCTTCATGCTAAAATCTACACTACAATATCATGAAAATAAAAGTTTAACAATAAAATAAATCTAACTACTATGTACATGAAAGTAAAACAAAGAGGGCTCATGTCAATCCGACTTTAATTTGGATATAAACTTGCGCCCATTGATTTTTTTGATTTTAAATTTTTTTTTTTTTGTATAAATGCCCTTTCTATCCAATCTATCCAACAATACAAAGGATCATGATTCAAAAGTCTAAACCAAATAGATGTGTAGGCAAGTTTATGCAATTCCAACAATGGAGTGTTCAATTTCTCTTTATAAATTTCTACACTTAACTCCATTTCAATGCCCTTCTGATTAACCTTAATTAGTGTATAAATTAGGATGATTAAGTAATCAGTATTGTAAGATAAAACAAGTAAATATTATGAATTATAGTTTGTGCTTAATTTACAGTTTTAAATATTTTATGTTTAAGTTACAGGGTCAAATGCAGAAATACTGAATAATATAGGACCAATTTGCAAAGCTTGAAGTCACGAAGGACCAAGGTGCAATAAAGAAACTTGGACCAATAAGAAGCTGACAAGTGGAAGCCCAAGAAGACGACACCTAGAACCACTGCAAGTCACCAACCTTCCAGAAGGTTTGGCTAGTGGTTGAGACCCTGACAAGTGGCAGCTCAAGAAGACGACACCTAGAACCACTGCAAGTCACCAACCTTCCGGAAGGTTGGGCTAGTGGTTGGGACCACCCTCCTTGGCCGAAACTCCCTCCCCCCTCTATAAATAGGGGTGCCTTGTTTAGCTTTCAAACAATTCCTTCCAAGCCTTCCAATACCTCTTCCTTCAAGGCCGGCCACACCAAAGCCAAAGAGAGAAAAAAAGAAAGAAAGAAAGAGAAAAAGAAAAAGAGAAAGTCTTAGCCGGTCCGTGATACACTTTTATTGTTACTCTGTATTTCTACATTTCTATTGTATCTTTCTATTCGGATAGTTGAACTACCGCCACTTTTGTGTCTTAAATGATAATAAAGGTGGTTGTGTTTCAATTGTTCCTTGTGAAAGAAGTTGTACAATTTACCATTTAATTTTAGTTGTGATGACTGATGAGCACAAAATATTGTATATTTCAAGGCCTCATTACATGCATTTTAACTCAACTTTTGCATCTAAGTACTTAGAGTTAGCCCATTTTATGAATAATGTTGAATTCTCGAGGTTGCATGTTTTTATAGCTTAAATCATGTATTTTAGGACCTTGAAACTATTATGGATGTGTGGTGAGGTCATGTACATATTACATGAAGATTTGGAGGCTTAAAAGTGAAGAAATCAAGGAGGTATTGGTGTTTGGGAACAAAAGCGCCAGCAGCCACACCATTGGGTTGAAGAGCCTCGGTTTTCCTCCATTTTTACCATGATCCACTTCGAATCTGAAAAAGTTTAAAACATGAAAGTTGTTGATCTGGATGTCTTCTGTATTGTGTCAAAATTTCAGCTCAATCCAACGGTTGGATCAAAAGTTATTCTCCCACACCTAGAACACCTGCAAACTCTTCTCCACTTGCTTGGGGGTCCCACCATTGATTCTCCCACACCTAGCCCGACATTTTATCCCTACAACCATGCCTCCTACACCCTACTTGAATAAATTTGGAGGCAATGGCATTAATGAAGAGGGGATTGAAGGGGGCTGCCAGGAAAGTTGCAGGCTAACCTTCTCCTAGCCTGTCCAAGCTTCAACTTAGCCTCCTATTGATGGGAGGCCTGCACACAGCTAGGGGGGGACCACCATGCACGAAAATTGAAGGCTAACTCTCCATTATATTAAGCATTTACACATTGTATTGGCGTGGCTACCTAAGCTTAGAATAGTGAGGAAGAAGATGAATAGTAGAAATGTTTATGTTTTTGCATTTTCTTCCATCTTTTCACTTGTAGGTTGATGTAAGGATCTTGTAATCTTCATTTAATGCCTTTAATGTCATTTAATTCAAGTAAATTTCAAGTTTAATGCTACATTTTAGATTGCACCATTGTTGTAGCTAGTTCTTCAATTTCTTGCTTTGAAATGGGTTTTGAATATTTTTCTCCATAGTTCAAGTTTTCTTGCATTGAGTTAAGTTTCATGCTCCATTTCAATTATGTCCATTTACATTATGCAATGTCTTTTCTTTTACCATGAGTAGCTAGATTTTAAGTTGGTTAATCCAAGGGAGATTTCCTCTTGGGTGTTCCATTTCAACTATTCTTTTTTCCTCCACTCGGTGTACGGTGGTTCGGTTTGACTGGGTTGAAAGTGGACGTGGTTGTGAGTCATTGATATCCCGTAGGCCTGGTCACGGGTTATGCTTGGATCCTCACCTCCATTTGGTTGTGAGTTCTTGATACACCGTAGGCATTGTCACGGTGTATGCTTGAACCCTCACCTCCATCTTGTCCCTAACTTCCCACGAATCAATCGTTCATTTAAGCACCATTGGAGGTAGGTTTGGAGCTGAGATGGGATTCCCATTGGAATGACCACTTTAGATTAGCCAACATTTGTTTTCATTGCATTTTCATTCAAAAACTTCACTCACAAAACACAAACAAAAGATTTTTCACTTTCTTTACCTTTTTTGCAAAATCACCTTCACACAACTTGAACTTTCCTTCCCTGAGGAGACGACCTTGGAATACTTTTCCAAGTAAAACACCGACACATAAAAGACTCTTTGCGATTGGGGAGCACTTTTGTTCACACACCCGCATTTCATTTACATTTTCATTCATTCCATCCTCCATTCCGTTGCCCTATCTCTTGCATCATTCCGAGGGAGAGTGACACTCCCTTAGTCCTATAAGCCATACACACATTGAGGGGATGATGGTAAGAGGTTAGGGAATACACCGTTTTTTACCAATCATTTTGGCGTCGTTGCCGGGGAAGGTTAAGCGTCGAGTTTGGAGGTGATTTTGGACGGCATGGTAAGTCTCGTGATTTTCATCACGGGCCAAGGTATGTCGTCTCTTTTGTATATATTTTGTTTTAGTTTGTGTTTTATATAATGTCTTACAATTATTATGAAAATGTATCAAATGCCCCATATTATGAAAATGTGTGTGAGATTTGTGATGACTATGGGCTCATCTCTTGTATGTGCCCAATAAATTATCCGGTTCAAGACTTTGCATGCGAATGTTCAAATTCATTTTTGGCCTCCGAAATTTTTTACCCCAACCATTATGATACACCGAGTTATTCGAGTTATGGTTGGGAGAATGAACCTTGTAATTTTTCATCCAATCTCACACCACCAAATGAATTTTGCCATTATCCAACGTATGAGGACTCAACTGAACAAGAATTGGAAAATATTTGGTGCGATTTTATGCAATACCAAATGGAATTCAATGCCCAAATAACCCAACAACTTGATACATTGACTAATGCTATAATTGCTATGGATGAAGAACAACATTTGGAACATAGTCAATGTATTGAGGATGATCATCCCAATGGAGTACAAATTGATGTTGAATCTCCCACCACTCTTGATTGTGAAAAACTTGATGAAGTTATTATCTCACATGAGGCTAATGAGCCCAAGGTCATTTTTCCATCTATGAGTGGTGTTGAGATTCACATTTCTCAACTTGGGGAGGGCATTGGAATGGAGTTAAGTGTAGAAACTTATAAAGAGAAATTGTACACTCCATTGTTGGGATTGCATAAACTTGCCTACACTTCTATTTGGTTGAGATTTTTGACTTCTTATCCTTTGTATTTTTGGATAGATTGGAGTGAAAGGGCATTTATACAACAAAAAAATTTTAAAATCAAAAAAATCAATGGGCGCAAGCTCATATCCGAATTGAAGCCGGATTGACATGAGCCCTTTTTATTTTGTTTCCATGTACATAGTAGTTAGATTTCTTTTAATTATCATATTTTCCTTTTCTTAATGTTGTAGTATAGTGGTGAGTATTGTTATATTTTTATTTTCTTAATGTTGTAGTGTAGAAGTTGTTTACCTCTCCGTAATTTGGACTCATTTCATTTTGAGCATCATAGTAGAAAATCTCATTCCATATCATGTGCGAGTTTAAGTTGGGGGGTGTAAATAAACTTGTTTTATTTTCCTTTAATGTTTATATCAAAAAGACAAAAAAAAAAAAAAAAAGAAGAAAAAAAAAAGAGGTATTTCATTTCCCAAGTTACTTTCATTTTTCTCATTGCATGATTCCTTGTGCATTGAGGACAATGCATGGTTTAAGTTGGGGGATGAGGTGCACCATTCACATGTTCCACCATTTTTTGTATAGAATAATGGAAAATGTGAAAATTTTGAAAATTTTGGTTCCAATATTGAACTATATTCCCTTATCCTAATGGTTATGGGATTTGTGATTGCTTGATCTTCATTTTGAACTTTGAATACATGAGCACATTATAGAAATTTATCCTATTGCTAAGAGTATCACATACTTGTTTGCTTCTGTAACACCCCAAAACACACCCTGGACGGCATTACATTCTAAAACATTCACATCATGAGAGCACTAAAATAATCCATCAATAAATAAGACTTCATAAAGTCATCCATAAAATTTACAGCATTAACCCAAAAGAATAGGCCCATTTTGGCCTTTACATTCCAAAATCAACTAATGTAGCACAGCGGAAATAACAAAAGAAAACTAGGCTTTACAAGGTTCAAAATGAATATCCTAGTCTAGAACAAAAGAAAGTGTCGCTCTAGGCGTCCACCTCGGGATCCACACTCCCGTCCAGTGGAGTCTCCCAAGTAGCGGGCTCCTCGACCCCTACGTCCTCCTCTTGTAGGAAATCTGAAAAATGTTAGCGGTAGGGGGTGAGCACAAAGCTCTGTAGAACAATTCTCTCAAACCCATACAAGGTTTAGAAAAGCATTCAAAATGGTCGGTCTCATTTCACAAATATCATACATAACTTTTGAAGTAAAGCAGTGACATTTTCAAGTTTACGGAACAACAATAATTGAATGAGTAAATGAAACCACTATACATTTAGCAAAACATTTCCAAATATAATCCAGTCCTCCATTCACAATTTCCAACAATTCTTTCGGTAGGTGGCATACTTTAGGGTAACCTCCACCTCCCGTTTAGGTCATCTTTGATTCTCAAGCATCCTTACAAGGAACCTCTTGAGAATGAGTGATCATCCTTACAAGGAACCTCTCACAATCATTACATGGCTTCCCAAGCATCCTTACAAGGAACCCCTTGGGAAGGGGGTGAGCATCCTTACAAGGAACCTCTCACAAATCACTTCATGGCTTCCCAAGCATCCTTACAAGGAACCTCTTGGGAAGGGGTGATCATTCTTACAAGGAACCTCTCACAATTGTGTATCACAAGCAACCCAACCAAGAATACAATCCCAATATTTATCTCCATTTACAATCATTTATCCAAAATCCCCAAATTTATGCATGTGACATTTTCCATAAACAACCAAGAAAATACATGAGATCACAATAACATTATTTTGCTACTCAACTCAAAGCACTAAGGTTTTTGAAGTTCATAATAAAGAAAGCATTTAAGAAGAAATACATCACTCTCCCAAAAAAAACTAGGGTTTTAAAACTAGAAAAGAGATTTCATGGGTATTAAATCCTAACTTTGTTCAAAACATGCAATCTTTGCTAAAAAGCCTAAGAGAGGATGATTACATAGCATATACATACCATTGATAGCCAAAACATACATATATAAATACCCTAGTCTCAATGTAAGTGAGTGAGAGAAAACCCCTACCTTAATGCTCAAAAGTTTTATCCAAATACCCAAGCTTCAAGACCTTCTTGCTTTCCTTTATTTTCCTCTTAATTTCCTCCTCCTAGGGTTTCAAGAGATTTGGGTGAGATTGGGTGAAGAAGGGAAGAAAAGGAAATGGGTATAGAAGTGGAAATCTTGAGAAATCTAGGGTTTTGATCTTCAAGAATGGTGTAAATCTCCCTCTATATTTGTGTTTTTCTCTCCCTTTCTCTCTTTCTAAGGCTACCTAGGGTTTGGAGTGGTGAAATGGGGCTTAGAGAGGTGTAGGGATGTATTTATAGTGGAAGAAATGGAGAAAGACCCGAAGTCGGATTGGACTGGGATTTATCGGGCGTACCGGTACGATTGAGCTACTGGAGTCCTGCGTACCGGTACGATCCAGCTTCTGGAGTTCTGCGTACCGGTACGCGTACCGGTATGATTTGACTTCCAGATTTTTGTTTCAACTTCCAATGAAGTTTTGACCCATTTAGAGGTCGAATTGAAAAATTTTCATGAGACATACTTTTGTAGCCCTAGATGTCTACTATCTACTGTAGAAATTTCGGATCAATTGGAGATCACAATAAAAAGTTATGACCTAAATACTAGAAGGTGTCCCAACTCCTTTTTACCCAATTTCTCTCTCTAAAGTGTATTTTAACTCCGGGACACTTCTTAACTTCCAATACATCCATATTACCACTCCCAATGTTTTTCGACCTTCCGGATTCAATGGAATCATTATTTTGACCTACAAATTTTTATAAACTTGTCTAATCACCCTTTCCAAGTTTAAACATCTTCGACACGTAACTTCCCAATCAAATTGTCTCCATAGCATTTATTCCTACGGTTTCTTCTTATGTCACTACATATATCTACATCTTTAAAAATATTATTTACTATATATATATATATATATCTCTATAAATATATAAAATAAAATTCGGGGTGTTACAGCTTCTGAACTCAACCATAAGTGCACCATGAACTTGTAATTTTTGCAATTTACAGATTGAGTTCACATTTAGTGCTGGACATGAATAGTGGAGATGAGTAAGGACCCATGAGAGCTTTAGTGCCAATTCTTTTTGGAGGGAACTTACATTTACTCAAGGAACAATTCTTAATTTTCAAATTTGTTCAATAGTCTCATTATGCTTGTGTTTGGGTAGTTAATTGACTTTGTCTTGATATGTACAATGCTCTCTCATGCCTATCTAGAGATGATCTTAGGCCATTTTTGAATGCTTTGAGCCTTTGCCTTTTTCTTGTGAAAAGTTTATCCCTAGTGCCATGATTGAGCCTAATTGAATTTGTAACACCCCGCATTTTATGTTATAAATGTATATAGATATATAGTAACGTAATTATGTTTTTGAAATGCCAATATATATGTAATGATGTATACATGAGCTACGTAGATGATACGAGTAGAAATAAAAGGTTAGTGGAGGTAATAGTGTATGTTGTAGAAAGTTGGAATATTTTGGAGTGAAATCGCATTTTAGAGATATTTTAGGTAGAAGAATTTTAGACACTGCCTTAGTGTTTGGATCATAACTTTTTATTATGACTTCCAATTGATCTGAAATTTGGACAGTAGATAGTAGACATCCAGGGCTACAAAAGTGTATTTCACGAACATTTTCCAAATCAATCTCTAAATAGGCCAAAACTTCACTGGAAGTTTCAGAAGAAACTGGGATGACGTTCGAACGTGAATCGACGTTCGAACGTGAGGGAGTCCCAGTACTTTGGTGTCTGCAGAGCTCTGATGAAAATGCAAAAGTACTGGGAGCAACCAACGTTCGAAAGCCAAAGTGACGTTCGAACGTGAATCAATAATTTGCACTAGTGACGTTCGAACGCCAATGACGTTCGAACGTGAGTTACGAATTCTGAACTTCAGAATCGCGCACAGGAGGTCATTTCTTCCACTATAAATACATAAGGACATCTCCATTAGTCTCATTTCAACATTTTAAACCCTAGGAAGACTTAGAGAGGAGGAAAGAAAGGGGAAACACAAGATCAAATGAGGATTTGCACCTTGAAGAAGATCAAAACTTCAAGTTTTCAAGAAAACATAGGAAGAAGAAAGGTAGGGGTTTTCTCTCACTCTCTTACATTGAGGTTAGGGTATTTATATATGTATGTTTTGGCTATCAATGGTATATATATGCTATGTAATCATCCTCTCTTAGGCTTTTTGACAAAGATTACATGTTTTACACAAAGTTAGGGTTGTATACCCATGAAATCCCTCTTTTGTTTGAAAAACCCTAGTTTTCAAGAGTGATGGGTTTTCCTTTTGAACTCTTCCCTTATTTTTGATTTCAAAACTTTAGTGTTTCATATTGAACAACAAAATGGTATTTATGAGGACCTCTTGTACATTTTCTTATATTGCTCTTTGTACAACAACTTGAGAAAATTAGGGGTTTTTAAGATATACTTATAAATTGTGAAATTGGGTTTGATATTGTATCTCTTATGAGTGTGGGATGACCATGGGTGGCCTTTGACGAGATATCGTAGAGTGGGTAGACGTGTTGCTTGCTCCGTGTGGGTGGGCATTTCTCCTACCACTCGTAGTAGGGTTAGTGCTTTGGTAAGACTAAACTGCTATTGCTCACGGGTGCCGTGTAAGAGGGTTAGTATACTAATACCTGGGTTGGATACGTCACTGTCATTGGTGTGGCATACGCCCTTCCTAAAGGATGAATATCTTTGATAAGATTTGTGTGGGCGTGTGTGGGTTAGATATTACTCAATGTGTTGATTCATGGGGTGTGCCTTACATCATGTTTGAGATACATATACATATGGATGGATTATTGTATTATTGTGGAAAATGGTTTCCTACAAGAACTTGTGGGAGTATGGGATTCCACAAGGTCTTGTGGGAAAATGGTTTATATTTTGGAAAATGGATATGTATTGGATCTTGGTTTCTTTTACTGTTCATTTAAATTACTGTTGCTACTTAAACTTGAGATCCATTTTAAAATGTCCCTGTTTTACTTCAAAGATTATGTATGCTATTTGTAAAATGAGACCGGCCATTTTATATGTTTTGATAAACCTTGTTCGAGTTTGGGAGGAATGTTGCTACGGAGCTTAGTGCTCACCCCCTACCGCTAACATTTTTCAGATACGGTGCTAGAGGAGAACCTTGGAGTTGACGAGCAGGGGTATTGGGAGGCCCCATTCGAGGGAAATCTAGATCCCGAGGTGGACATATAGAGACATAGCTTCATTTGTAATAGACTTGAGAATTTATTTTGAAATCATGTGAAGTTTAGTTTTCTTTTGTTATTCCGCTGCTAAGTTACGTTTGATCCTTTGAGATGTAAATGCCATAGCTTGGCTTATTCTTTTGGGATGATATTGTAAATTTTATGGATGATGAATGGAAAAAATTTCTTATTGATGGAATTATATTAGTGCTCTCATGTTGTGAATGGTCTTAGAATGTAATGCCGTCCAAGGTGTGTTTTGGGGTGTTACAAAGTTGGTATCAGAGCCCAGGCTTTAGGTCTTACATGGGAGCTGTAGGTTATGGATTCTCACTAGAAAAGTATTACTAGGTCGGACGAAACTTTTGATCTAGATTTTACACGAGTTGTATACTTGGGATTAAATTGACTATTAGGATGTCTTGTACATCAATGAAACTAAATTGTAAATTGATGTGTAGGATGGACGGTGAACGTGTACGTGGACGAGGGCGTGGTCGTGGTCGTGGAGGTCAAACAAACCCACCACCGCCACCACCTCCCGATGCAATTAATGGCATCTATCAGTGTTTGAGGGAGCTCACCACTCTGGTACAACGCCAGAATGGGAACAACCATAACGGTGGGTCTCATCCACTAGCCCAAGTACCGGGCAACGGAGAGGAGAATAGGAGAATGGTAGTTCTCCGAGAGTTTCTGAGGCAACACCCGCCTACTTTCCAAGGGAGCTCTAACCCCTTGGATGCGGATAAATGGATCCGCCGAGTGAAGAAGATATGTGATGGCATGGGGATAGCCGAGGATCTTCGGGTCTGCTTGGCGACTTATCTATTCGAGGGGGAGGCCGACCATTGGTGGGACTCAGTGAAAAGAAGGAGGACCACGGATGCACTCACTTGGGAGGAATTTGACCAAATTTTCCAAGACAAGTACTTTCCGGAATCAGTAAGAGACAGAATGAAGGCCGATTTCCTTGTTCTCCGACAGGGCAGCATGACGGTGACCGAGTACGAGAGGAGTTTCGATGAGCTATCCCGTTATGCTACAGAGTTTATATCTACTGAGGCCAGCAGGGCCAAGCGCTTTGAGTAGGGCTTGGGGCCTGCTATCCGGGAGAAGCTGGTGGCTCTCAAGATCCGGGAGTATGGGGACCTAGTTGACCGAGCTGCATTGGTGGAGAGAGATATAGAGGACAGCCAGCGGCGACAGAGCTTCGCGAGAGGAGGTCCGATCAGGACGGACCCTGGCACCAGTGGAGTGCAGCGAGCCGCACCATACCGAAGTCCAGACCAGGCAGGTGGACAGAGATTTCTGACAGCTCGAGGAGATGAAGTGACTCAGACTAGAACAAGAACTGACCCGCGCCAATGCTTTGCATGCGGAGAGTATGGGCACTTAAAACATAGATGCCCCTCGTTTCCCCTAAGGACCAAACAAACAACCGAGCAAGTACCAGCAAACAAGCCACCTCTACAAAGGCCAGCACAGCAGATACCTCAGATAGCTCGAGGAGCGGGAGGCGTACCAGAAAGAGTAGACACGGATGCACGCCGATGCTTCACCTGTAGAGGTGTTGGGCACTTCAAAGATAATTGTCCCTTGCTTTCTACCAAGACCAACCAAGCAACTGGGCGAGTGAATGCAAACAGGCCACCGCTACGACAGCCACTACCACCACAGAGACCGTTACAAGCTCATGCCCCCGGCGGCGCCAATCAAGGAAGGGTTTTTGCTTTGACTCAACCGGAGGAAGATGCCTCCAACGCCGTTGTGGAAGGTATTGTTCTTCTCTACCATTTCTTGGGCCCGAATTTTATTGGATTCCTACGTGACTTATTCCTTTCTACGTACCGTGTACGCTGTGGAATTGGGATTGGGTTTCGAGGAAATAGAACTTACTGTATATGTTAACTTACTTACGGGAAAACAAGGGGATACCAGTAGGGTTTATTTATATGTAATCTTTGAATCTAATTTATATCTACTTGCTAGGGAATCATCATGTCTTGCCATTCTGGATTATACTACCTTGTTCCAAAATATATTATGGTTGGGTAAACCCTAAATCTTTTCTTATGCCTTCAAACCCTAGTTTACAAAGGAGATGTGTTTTTATCTTAATTTCTCCTTTGCTCATGATTCCCTAACTTAAATATTATTTGTTCTAAGCTATGTTATGGGTGGGTGACCACCAAATCCTTTTGGTATGCCTTTGAAATCCTAGTTTTCAAGGGAGAGGTGTTTTCTCTTTATCTTGCCTTTGTCATTGATTTCAAACCTTGATAGTCGTTTGTATCGATTCCAATATATGATTGTTACTTTATCTCTGATTCCAAGCTTGATATCCATTGTTATTGATCTCGAGGCTTGATTGTTTCCTTGTCCTTAATTTCCTAAGCTTAATGATCCATTTGTTCTTGATATCTAAATTTGATATGCACTTGGTAGTGACTATAACCCTTGTGATTCAATTATTCTCAATATTCAATACTTGATATTCTTTATTCTTGGTTCCAAGACTTGAGTGTTCTTTTGGTCTTGATTTCTAAGCTTCATAATCATTTGTTCTTGATTTCACACCTTGATAGTCGTTTGTTGTTGATTTCCATACACGATTGTTCCGTTAAATCTTAATTTCTCATTTGTTCATAACTTTCAAACTTGATACGCCTTTATTCTTGATTTTCAAGCTTAATATTCATTGGCTCTTGATAGCCAAATTTGATATTCATTTGATTGATTCTAACTATTGTAATTCATGTATTCTTGATATTCAATACTTGACATCCTTTGGTTCTTGAGTTCAAGACTTGGTTGTTCCTTTGTTTTTTTTTAATTTCCCCAGGCTTGATGATCCATTGGTTCTTGATAGCCAAATTTAATATTCATTTGTTATTGATTCTAACCCTTGTGATTCATTTATTCTTGATATTCAATACTTGATATTCATTGGTTCTTGATTTCAAGACTTGACATTCAATTGCTCTTGATTTCAATACTTGATTTCTCCTTGTCCTTGAGTTCAAAACTTGATACTCTTTAGTTCTTGGTTACAAAGCTTGATATGCACCTGTTATTGACTCCAAGACTCGATTGTTACTTTGTTCTTGATTCCAAAGCTTGATTAGTTATTTGTTCCTTAATTCAAAATTCTAACGATTGGTATTGACCAATAAAATGGTATTTTCGATGATATTATGTTAATTTTTTCTTAAATTATTTCGTTGGAAAAATGTATGTGGATTTGGGTCGCCTAAGAAAAGAGTGTTTAGATTCGGCAAGAAGGGCAAGTTAGCGCCAAGATATACCGGACCGTTTGAGGTAAACAAAGCGGTAGGCAAGGCGGCATATCAACTTCGACTACCAGCCCAGCTATCCAGAGTACATGACGTGTTCCACGTGTTCATGTTGAGAAGGTGTCACTCGGATGCAACTCCAGTCGTGAACTTGGAGGAGATCGAAATTCAAGACGGAGCAACCTATGAAGAACAACTGGTAGAAATTCTCGACGCCAAGGAAAAAGTGCTTCGCAACAAAGTTATCAGATTGATGAAGGTTTTGTGGCAACACCATGGAGTGGAGGAAGCTACATGGGAACCGGAGTAAGAAATGCGGGAGAAGCATCCATATTTGTTCGCTACTTGAGGGAAGTTTCGAGGACGAAACTTTCTTTAAGGGGGGTGGATTGTAACACCCCGCATTTTATGTTATATATGTATATAGATATATAGTAACGTAATTATGTTTTTGAAATGCTACTATATATGTAATGATGTATGCATGAGCTACGTAGATGATACGAGTAGAAATAAAAGGTTAGTGGAGGTAATAGTGTATGTTGTAGAAAGTTGGAAGTATTTTGGAGTGAAATCGCATTTTAGAGATATTTTAGGTAGAAGAATTTTAGACACTGCCTTAGTGTTTGGATCATAACTTTTTATCCTGACTTCCAATTGATCTGAAATTTTGACAGTAGATAGTAGACATCCAGAGCTACAAAAGTGTATTTCACGAAATTTTCCAAATCAATCTCTAAATAGGCCAAAACTTCACTGGAAGTTTCAGCAGAAACTGGGATGACGTTCGAACGTGAATCGACGTTCGAACGTGAGGGAGTCCCAGTACTTTGGTGTTTGCAGAGCTCTGATGAAAATGAAAAAGTACTAGGAGCAACCAACGTTCGAAAGCCAAAGTGACGTTCGAACGTGAATCAATAATTTGCACTAGTAACGTTCGAACGCCAATGACGTTCGAACGCCAATGACGTTCGAACGTGAGTTACGAATTCTGAACTTCAGAATCGCGCACAAGAGGTCATTTCTTACACTATAAATACATAAGGACATCTCCATTAGTCCCATTTCAACATTTCAAACCCTAGGAAGACTTAGAGATGAGGAAAGAAAGGGGAAACACAAGATCAAAGGAGGATTTGCACCTTGAAGAAGATCAAAACTTCAAGTTTTCAAGAAAACATAGGAAGAAGAAAGGTAGGGGTTTTCTCTCACTCTCTTACATTGAGGTTAGGGTATTTATATATGTATGTTTTGGCTATCAATGGTATATATATGCTATGTAATCATCCTCTCTTAGGCTTTTTGACAAAGATTACATGTTTTACACAAAGTTAGGGTTGTATACCCATGAAATCCCTCTTTTGTTTGAAAAACCCTAGTTTTCAAGAGTGATGGGTTTTCCTTTTGAACTCTTCCCTTATTTTTGATTTCAAAACTTTAGTGTTTCATATTGAACAACAAAATGGTATTTATGAGGATCTCTTGTACATTTTCTTATATTGCTCTTTGTACAACAACTTGAGAAAATTAGGGGTTTTTAAGATATACTTATAAATTGTGAAATTGGGTTTGGTATTGTATCTCTTATGAGTGTGGGATGACCATGGGTGGCCTTTGACGAGATATCGTAGAGTGGGTAGACGTGTTGCTTGCTCCGTGTGGGTGGGCATTTCTCCTACCACTCGTAGTGGGGTTAGTGCTTTGGTAAGACTAAACCGCTATTGCTCACGGGTGCCGTGTAAGAGGGTTAGTATACTAATACCTGGGTTGGATACGTCACTGCCATTGGTGTGGCATACGCCCTTCCTAAAGGATGGATATCTTTGATAAGATTTGTGTGGGCGTGTGTGGGTTAGATATTACTCAATGTGTTGATTCATGGGGTGTGCCTTACATCATGTTTGAGATACATATACATATGGATGGATTATTGTATTATTGTGGAAAATGGTTTCCTACAAGAACTTGTGGGAGTATGGGATTCCACAAGGTCTTGTGGGAAAATGGTTTATATTTTAGAAAATGGATATGTATTGGATCTTGGTTTCTTTTACTGTTCATTTAAATTACTGTTGCTACTTAAACTTGAGATCCATTTTAAAATGTCCTTGTTTTACTTCAAAGATTATGTATGCTATTTGTAAAATGAGACCGGCCATTTTATATGTTTTGATAAACCTTGTTCGAGTTTGGGAGGAATGTTGCTACGGAGCTTAGTGCTGACCCCCTACCGCTAACATTTTTTAGATACGGTGCTAGAGGAGAACCTTGGAGTTGACGAGCAGGGGTATTGGGAGGCCCCATTCGAGGGAAATCTAGATCCCGAGGTGGACATATAGAGACATAGCTTCCTTTGTAATAGACTTGAGAATTTATTTTGAAATCATGTGAAGTTTAGTTTTCTTTTGTTATTCCGCTGCTAAGTTACGTTTGATCCTTTGAGATGTAAATGCCATAGCTTGGCTTATTCTTTTGGGATGATATTGTAAATTTTATGGATGATGAATGGAAAAAATTTCTTATTGATGGAATTATATTAGTGCTCTCATGTTGTGAATGGTCTTAGAATGTAATGCCGTCCAGGGTGTGTTTTGGGGTGTTACAGAATTCATTTCTATGCCATACATTTGACCAAGCCAATGAAAATGATAAATATCTACCTTACCTTGGTTGTTCCTAGAGCGGGATATGATTTGATCATAAAAGAAAAGGAAGTATGGTGTGAAAACTCAAACAAAAGGGATAAATGATGTTGAAACTCAAAAGAGTTGAATGGAAAAAGAATGAAAATCCAAGAAAAGAAAAAAAAAGGGGTGAAAGAAGAAAAGAAAGAGAAAAAGAAAAGGAAAATGTTAAGGAAAAGAAGAAAAAAGAAACAAAGAGTGTGGTGATGGTGTTAGCCTAGAAATTCCATAAAAGGGAGATCTTTTTGAAATAAAGGTCATTCACTATGAACAACCCTCTTTATTATCTTATATCCTTCATTTTGCCTACCTCAATATCACCCCAAGGCCTCATTACAACCCGTGAAAGTCCAAAATGATCTAGAGAAAGCATGGGGGATGCATACTTTGAAAAGAACAAGAGAAGTTGGTTTTGCTATCAAATGCCCTAGCATTCCCTTCATGAGATTATGCCAAGGTTGTTTCATTTTTATGCATACTTCATTTTTGGATTATATGTGAGTATATTTCGTTTTGAGCACAATATTCTATCTCACATATACACATGGAGAGCATGCTCATATAATCATAGTGTATTCATTTTTGAGAGAAACCCTTGGTGAGTTTTGCATCAAAGCTAAATTTGGATAGCTATGTGAATGTGAATTCCGTCATGTAAATGCTTAAATTACATGTTCATTTCACTCACACACGAGTTTGAAAATGAATGTGTATGTGAATACTCTAGAATAGCATTTAAGGCTATGATGTGTTTCATGTGTTTTTAGTTCGGGTGGTTCGGATAAAGTTATTGTTGACATCTCATTGCTAATTAAGATAAGGGTATATATTTTTAATATTGGATACTAAGAAAAGAAGTTTGTAGGTACCTTCACTGAAAACCTTCACGAGACAAAACTCGTCCACTAGGGATCACCTAAGGGTTCAAAGGCTTGTTGTATGTGCTAAATGCAATTGCGGAATTAGTATATGTTTTATTTTGTTTACATGCTTTTTACATTTTGTTTGCTAGGGACTAGCAAAACTTAAGTTGGGGGGTGTGATGAGCACAAAATATTGTATATTTCAAGGCCTCATTACATGCATTTTAACTCAACTTTTGCATCTAAGTACTTAGAGTTAGCCCATTTTATGTATAATGTTGAATTCTCGAGGTTGCATGTTTTTATAGCTTAAATCATGTATTTTAGGACCTTGCAACTATGATGGATGTGTGGTGAGGGCATGTACACATTACATGAAGATTTGGAGGCTTAAAAGTGAAGAAATCAAGGAGGTATTGGTGTTTGGGAACAAAAGCGCCAGCAGCCACACCACTGGGTTGAAGAGCCTCGGTTTTCCTCCATTTTGACCATGCTCCACTTCGAATCTGAACAAGTTAAAAACATGAACGTTGTAGATCTGGATGTCTTCTGTATTGTGTCAAAATGTCAGCTCAATCCAACGGTTGGATCAAAAGTAATTCCAATTCTACGAAAAGTGGTCCGCAGCAGAAAATAGTACCGGTACACAGTACCGGTACTATATTGTTCCGGTACTGCGTACCGGTACTCCGAACTCCAGAAGGTTTAGAGTACCGGTACACAGTACCGGTACGCTCCCAGAACACCTGCAAACTCTTCTGCACTTGCTTGGGGGTCCCACCATTGATTCTCCCACACCTAACCCGACATTTTATCCCTACAACCATGCCTCCTACACCTTACTTGAAGACATTTGGAGGCAATGACATTAATGAAGAGGGGATTGAAGGGGGCTGCCAGGGGAGTTGCAGGCTAACCTTCTCCTAGCCTGTCCAAGCTTCAACTTAGCCTCCTATTGATGGGAGGCCTGCACACAGCTAGGGGGGGACCACCATGCACGAAAATTGAAGGCTAACTCTCCATTATATTAAGCATTTACACATTGTATTGGCGTGGCTACCTAAGCTTAGAATAGTGAGGAAGAAGATAAATAGTATAAATGTTTATGTTTTTGCATTTTCTTCCATCTTTTCACTTGTAGGTTAATGTAAGGATCTTGTAATCTTCATTTAATGCCTTTAATGTCATTTACTTCAAGTACATTTCAAGTTTAATACTACATTTTAGATTGCACCATTGTTGTAGCTAGTTCTTCAATTTCTTGCTTTGAAATGAGTTTTGAATATTTTTCTCCATAGTTCAAGTTTTGTAACGCCCCAAAACACACCCTGGACGGCATTACATTCTAAGACCATTCACAACATGAGAGCACTAATATAATTCCATCAATAAGAAAAATTTTCCATTCATTATCCATAAAATTTACAATATCATCCCAAAAGAATAAGCCAAGCTATGGCATTTACATCTCAAAGGATCAAACGTAACTTAGCAGCGGAATAACAAAAGAAAACTAAACTTCACATGATTTCAAAATAAATTCTCAAGTCTATTACAAAGGAAGCTATGTCTCTATATGTCCACCTCGGGATCTAGATTTCCCTCGAATGAGGCCTCCCAATACCCCTGCTCGTCAACTCTGAGGTTCTCCTCTAGCACCGTATCTGAAAAATGTTAGCGGTAGGGGGTGAGCACTAAGCTCCGTAGCAACATTCCTCCCAAACTCGAACAAGGTTTATAAAAACATATAAAATGGTCGGTCTCATTTTACAAATAGCATACATAATCTTTGAAGTAAAACAGGGACATTTTAAAATGGATCTCAAGTTTAAGTAGCAACAGTAATTTAAATGAACAGTAAAAGAAACCAAGATCCAATACATATCCATTTTCCGAAATATAAACCATTTTCCCACAAGACCTTGTGGAATCCCATACTCCCACAAGTTCTTGTAGGAAACCATTTTCCACAATAATACAATAATTCATAACTTGAATATTCCACAACCATATATATGTGTATCTCAAACATGATGTAAGACAAACCCCATGAATCAACACATTGAGTAATATCTAGCCCACACACACCCACACAAATCTTATCAAAGATATCCATCCTTTAGGAAGGGCGTATGCCACACCAATGGCAGTGACGTATCCAACCCAGGTATTAGTATACTAACCCTCTTACACGGCACCCGTGAGCAATAGCGGTTTAGTCTTACCAAAGCACTAACCCCACTACGAGTGGTAGGAGAAATGCCAACCCACACGGGGCAAGCAACACGTCTACCCACTCTACGATATCTCGTCAAAGGCCACCCATGGTCTTCCCACACTCATAAGAGATACAATACCAAACCCCATTTCACAATTTACAAGGATATCTTAAAATCCCCAATTTAAGTATGTGACATTTTCAATAACCAACCAAGAAAATGCAAGAGATCACAACAATATCATTTTATTACTCAATACAAAACACTATGATTTTGAAATCAAGAATAAAGGAAGAGTTCAAGAGGAAAACCCATCACTCTTGAAAACTAGGGTTTTTCGAACAAAAGAGAGATTTCATGGGTATACAACCCTAACTTTGTGTAAAACATGTTAACAATTGCAAGCAATCCAAGAAACAATGAATCCATAGCAAATACATATGATTAGGAGTCAAAACATATATATATAATAACCCTAACATCAATGAACAAGAATGGAAGAAAACTCCTACCTTAAGCTCTTGAAGAAACCTAGGGTTTGAGTCTTGAATCACTTGTGAACCCTTTGTCTTTCCTTGTTTTTCACCTTTGATCTTGTGTTTTTCTCTTCCCCTCTTTCTCTCTAATGTTTTCTAGGGTTTTGAGGTGTGTAATGAAGGCTAAGGGGATGGCAAGAAGTATTTATAGTGGGGGAAAAACCGGCTGTTCGCGAACTAAAATTGTCTGATTTTTACAGTGACTACCGGTAGTTAAACTATGACTACCGGTAGTTCGACTATTCTGGGCACTCGACTACCTGTTGACTACCGGTAGTCCGAGTACACTGGGCACTTGACTACCTGTTGACTACCGGTAGCTCGGGCACATTGGTACTCGACTACCTGTTGACTACCGGTAGCTCGGGCACACTGGACCATTGACTACCGGTTGACTACCGGTAGTCACTGCCCAGATTTTCTGCTTCAACTTCAAGTGCAGTTTTGACCCATTTAGAGGTCGAATTGGAAAATTTTCATGAGAGACACTTTTGTAGCCCTAGATGTCTAATATCTGTTTTACAAATTTCAGATCAATTGGAGTTAGGAATAAAAAGTTATGATCGAAATAGTATAAAGTGTCCAAAATCCTTTATACCCAAATTTTCTCTAAAATGTGTTTTAACTCCAAAATACTTCCTAACTTCTAATACACCCCATATCACCTCTCCCAAGGTTTTTCGACCTTCCGGACTCAAGGGAAACCTTATTTTGACCTAAATCCATTTAGAAACTTACTTAATCCCTGTTCTCAAGCTTACACACCTTCAAAACTGCAACTTCCAAATTAATTTGCATCTCTAGTTTTTTTTATTCCTACCATCACTACACATATCCACATTTTTTACAACTATTATTTAATATATATCTATATACATATATAAACGAAAATGCGGGGTGTTACAAGTTTTCTTGCATTGAGTTTAAGTTTCATGCTCCATTTCAATTATGTCCATTTACATTATGCAATGTCTTTTCTTTTACCATGAGTAGCTAGATTTTAAGTTGGTTAATCCAAGGGAGATTTCCTCTTGGGTGTTCCATTTCAACTATTCTTTTTTCCTCCACTCGGTGTACGATGGTTCGGTTTGACTGGGTTGAAAGTGGACGTGGTTGTGAGTCCTTGATATCCCATAGGCCTGGTCACGGGTTATGCTTGGATTCTCACCTCCATTTGGTTGTGAGTTCTTGATACACCGTAGGCATTGTCACGGTGTATGCTTGAACCCTCACCTCCATCTTGTCCCTAGCTTCCCACGAATCAATCGTTCATTTAAGCACCATTGGAGGAAGGTTTGGAGTTGAGATGGGATTCCCATTGGAATGACCACTTTGGATTAGCCAACATTTATTTTCATTGCATTTTCATTCAAAAACTTCACTCACAAAACACAAACAAAAGATTTTTCACTTTCTTTACCTTTTTGCAAAATCACCTTCACACAACTTGAACTTTCCTTCCCTGAGGAGACGACCTTGGAATACTTTTCCAAGTAAAACACCGACACACAAAAGACCCTTTGCGATTGGGGAGCACTTTTGTTCACATACCCGCATTTCATTTACATTTTCATTCATTCCATCCTCCATTCCGTTGCCCTATCTCTTGCATCATTCCGAGGGAGAGTGACACTCCCTTAGTCCTATAAGCCATACACATATTGAGGGATGATGTTAAGAGGTTAGGGAATACACCGTTTTTGACCAATCAATGACGAATAGTCACACTCCTTGTTTGTCTGTAGCAATGGAGCGTGAGTAGTCGTTTATGCGCTTCAAACTAGGGTAAACATATGTATAATATTGGTTAGATTATGGAAATGCTGATGTTTTATTTATATGTTTATTTATATATGTATTATATGCTTAATGCGTGATATAGTGTTGTACGTAATTCTGGTGTTGTGCCTGAAATTATGTCATCAGTATATCATAAGACCAGCCAGTTAAAGATTCACGATGTTCCTACCGGTATGGCTTGTCCTCCATTGGAACGTTGAGGATTTTCTACTGATGTGTGGTACAAAACCTAAATGATCCTCATGAATGGCTTGTCCTTCTGGGTTATTAGGGTTTCTTTACTTACTATATAACTAACTATATCGACAGTCTAACAACCACGGTGTTCCTACTGGTATGGCTTGTCCTCCGATGGAATACTGAGGATGTTTAACTAGCATGTATATATATATATATATATAGATCACAGATGACCTATTGGGTAATTCAAGTATTCCTCATGAATAGCTTGTCCTTCTGGTTCACTTGAATTAGTTAATTGGTACGTCTATAACCAGCTTTCCTAAGAAGTTGTTGTGTTATGTTATATTACCACCAGTTAACCTAAGAAGTGGCTATGTTATGGTTTAATCTTTATGTACTTGCTATCAAGAGATCAATTGAATAACTCAAGTATTCCTCATGAATGGCTTGTCCTTCTGGTTTGCTTGGGTTAATCAATTAACGTAAATATAACCAGTTTTCCTAAGAAGTTGCTGCGTTATAATTTATTACTACCAGTTAGCCTAAGAAGCGGCTGTGTTATAGTTTATATACATCAAACCTGCCGATTGACTTTCCAGTAAAATGGAAGTTAATTGTTGTGAGGTAGCATTTCCAGTAATAAACCAATATAAAACATATGGATCCTTAAACTGAAGGGTATCTTTTATATTGTTATCACTTATACGCTTTACTTACGCATTTTTATTATCTCCACACTTTATTTCCGCAGTGTATTTAAATTAAACTAGTTATCAATCTAAGCTCACATCACAAGCTATCAAACATCATACTACTCCAAACAACAAACTTTACTGTTTTTATTTTTTTTTATTTTAAAATCTAAATTACTAAAACTCTTCGTGGGATTGATACTTGGACTTAAAACCGAGAAAACTACAATTTGACCACTTATACTTGGGTGTATAATTAATATAATTCAGATCACAAAAAATGGCGAATCAAGTTTTTGGCGCCGTTGCCAGGGAGTTACGGTAATTTGAAAAAAAATTATAAAAATAAAAATAAAAATTTGTTTCTTTGTATTATATGTTTATATTTTGTTTGTTTGTTTTTAATAGTCTATGTCTGTTCATTCATCAGTAGGTTTTGTAAATCAGTCAACTCCATCTTCATCATCTTCTTCATCTGCATCAACAAAAGAATCATTTGACTTAAGTATGTCTCAAAATGTACCTAGGGAGGAAGAAGCTAGAGAACAAGAAGTAGTTCAAAATGTCCGACCATTAAGAGAATATCTACATCCTACAAGAACTAATGTCCCGTAATGTTTTGCTTTTCCAACAGACGCTCCAAATATTAATATTAAACTAGGCACAATACAGTTACTACCACAGTTCCATGATTTAGAAGATGAAAATCCTTATGTTCATATGAAAGAATTTGAAGAAGTCTGTGGAACTTTGCAAGATAGTTCTGAAATGGTCAAAATAAGACTTTTTCCATTTTCATTAAAAGATAAAGCTAAACTATGGCTTAACTCTTTAAGAGCAAATTCTATCACAAATTGACAAGCTTTACAAACTGAGTTCTTTAAAAAGTTTTTTCCTATGCATCGTACTAATGCATTAAGACGTAAAATAATGAATTTTTCTGTAAAAAAGAAGGTGAAACTTTTTATCAATGCTGGGAAAGATTTAAGGATCTTCTTCAAGCTTGTCCACATCATGCATTTGAAAACTGGACCTTAGTTGGTTTCTTTTATGATGCTCTTCCATCCGCAATGCGACAATTTGTCGAAATGATGGCTCAAGGAGAATTTATGAATAAAAATCCTGAAGAAGCATTTCAATTTTTTGATACTATTTCAGAGAGTTCCCAGATGTGGGACTCGACTTCTTCAAATACTGTGGAAAATAAGCCATCTACATCTGAAAGAGGAAAATATATTTTGAAAGATGATGATGATTTAAGAGCTAAAATGGCTAATCTATCTCGAAAATTAGAAGCCCTAGAAATGAAAAAAAGTTAAACAAGTATCTGTTGTTTCTTCTACTAATCAGGTGTGTGAAATTTGTGCGTTGTTAGGACATCTTGCTGGGGAATGTCCAACTATACCTGCATTTAAAGAAGTCTTAATTGAACAATCTAATGTTGTTCCAACTTATACTAAACCATATTCAAATCCATATTCTGAAACCTACAATCCAGGATGGAAAAATCATCCAAATTTTAGTTGGAGAAATACACAACCTACAAATCAAACACAGGGTCCACCACAGCTACAAAATCAACAACAATATCAACCGTATTTACCTCCTCAGAAAAGAACTCTGGAAGACACTATGAATCAATTTATTCAAAGTCAAATGAATTTTAATACTCAAACAAATCAAGCATTCAATGATTTTAAAGCTCAAACTTCGCAGAGTATTGAAGATATCAAGAGTCATCTTGCTAAGTTGACTCAGTCCTTAAGTACTACAGAAAAAGGAAAATTTCCATCTCAACCTAAACCTCCACAAAGTCAGGGTCAAGCTAATTATGTATCATTTGAAGCCTCGCCAAGTCAAGTACAAGCAATTACAACACTAAGAAGTGGTAAGGTAATTGATAAAACTATTGAACCCAAGATTTCGAAAAAAATATGTAAGTTAATTCCTGTAAATGAACCACTTGAACTTGAACCTTTAGTTAAAAAGCAAGAAGAAGTACAAAGTGAAAAAGATCCTCCATGTCCTATTTTTTTACCTTTTCCTCAAAGGGTCAAGAAACTCTCATCTGAAAAAGATCTGTCTGATATTCTTGAGTTATTTAAACAGGTAAAGATTAATATTCCTTTGTTAGATGCAATAAAACGAGTTCTTGTTTACGCTAAATTTTTAAAAGATCTTTGCACCATCAAAAGAAGAAGTAATGTACCAAAAAAGACATTTTTAACTAAACAAGTTAATACTATAATACAGCATGATACGCTTCTTAAGTACAAAGATCCAGGTAGTCCTACAGTCACATGTTTCATTGGAAATTTTCAAATTAAACGAGCCCTACTAGATCTTGGATCCAGTTGTAATTTAATGCCATATTCAGTATATACACAATTAGGATTAAGTGAATTAAAACCTTCTAGTATTAAATTACAATTAGCAGACCGATTAGTAAAAAATCCACGAGGAATTGTGGAAGATGTTATTGTTCAAGTTGATCAATTCTATTTTTCAGCAGATTTTATTGTTATAGACATAGAGACATGTTGTCAAGCATGTGCATCTGAATACATACCTCTGATTTTGGGTCAACCATTCCTAGCTACATCGAATGCGTTAATTAATTGTAGGAATAGAGTCATGAAACTTTCATTCGGAAATATGACTTTGGAATTAAATGTTTTTAAAAGTGCAAAACGGCCTAGAGAAGAAGAAGAAATAGAAGAAGTAAATTGTGTGGAGACATTAACTCAGTTTTTTTGAAAAGAACTTTCTAGAAAAAGAGTTATTTGCATTGGAATCAATACCTGATACTGAATCTGAAATTACATCTGTAAAAGATATACAATGTGAAGAATTGTCCCCAACAATTGTGGAATCTAATGTCAAAGTTTTTAAGCTAGAATTAAAACCTCTTCCAACCAATTTAAAATATGTTTTTTTAGGAGAAGATGAAATTGATAAGATTATAGAGGAGAAAGTTAACACCTCTTCTTATTCTGACCCTCTACAAATCTGTTTAATTAATTATGTTGTTGATAGTGGAAATCCTGAGGTACAATTTTATGCTGATTTGTTAAATTCTTCGCTGAAAGTATCAGGGAATGTAAGAAACTCTACTTGGGAACTTAAGCCCGATTGATCTATCCTCTATGCACTTCTTGTATATAGTAGTTATAATTTTCTTTCTTTTGTGTTTTTATGTCTTTTGTATAGTTTCTTTCTTTGTTTATTTATTTTTTATTATTAGAATGTTATATTATAAATATATCTTGCTGCAAGACCTAATTAGCAATTTTCTATTTTCATCTTATGTAGTGAGGATAATATTTAAATTAAGTTGGGGAGGTATGGGTGTGAATTTACTTTTTGTTTTTAGCATAGTAATTTTGATTTAAAAATTATGTTCATCTTTGTAACTGGCAGACGTTAAAGAACCGGATAGTGAGTCAATTTTCAATAATTTTTTGAGTCATTTTTAAATTTCTTTTCTTAAAAGTTAAAAAATGGACGAAAAATTATTTTGGTTAAGTTTAATTTTACTACGTCACTTTCCAAAAGATATACATATGTTGATCATGCAAAAATCTAGACATGTTAGAAATTTAGAAAAATTCGAAAGTCAGGCAAGACCCCTGTGTGGAAAAAGTACATATGCTAAACACTGACGAGCAAATCGTCTCTGTGGTTGTGTAAGATGTGGGCGTACAGAACATTTGAGACATTATAATCAGTGTGCGGAACCAATTTCAGGTCAAGCGTCAGATCGTTTACGGTGGATTAGGTATGGGCAGAGTAAGGATTATCCTGAGGCGCCATCCTATTCTATCCCAATATTAACAAGATACGTAAGAAATGAAGTTAACCGTGTCACTGGTGTTGTTGATCCAGATAGTTCTGATACTGACTAAATATGATCAACAAAATGTAGAATTTTGGAAATAACTGTACATAGTTCTATATAAATGTAAATAACTATATAATAAGTAAGAGAATTAGTAAATAATAAATAACAAATAAAAAAATATTAAACCCAATTCTTTTGCAAGAAAAAGAGTGGTTAGCAAAACTTTGTACAATATATAAAATTGTATCTAATTTTGTAAACTGCAGGAATTTACAGGAAAAAGAGAAAAATGCAGAAAATCAGAGAAACAATCTGCAATTGCAAACCAAAAACCAGTCAGATAGCGTCCGGACGGTAGTGCCCATATATAAACAGACTGGAGATTCTACAAAACAATTTGCTTTCTTTCACTCATCTTTTACATTATGCACTTTTATTTGATGCACTTAAATTATAAGTTACTTTATGTTTTAATTATGTTGTTGTTTTGAACTTGTTTATGTTTAACTAGTTTTTAATAATTAATAGGGACCTCATGTTAATTCCGTTAGGAGGATTATTTTATATAATTTACAGTTGCATTAGGTTAATATTCTGATGTTTTGTGAAAATAACCTTAATCTGATCACGTGAGATTTTCATATTTTAGTTGTATATTATCTTAATATTTTCGTTTGAACTTATTCTGTTACAACACGAATAGATTTCTTTATTTCAGAAACCTTGTGAAATATTACACTCTTTACATATTTAGTGGAGATGTATGACCAATTGAAGAATTTGAGTCAATCTTCCTTGGAGAGATATTCTACATCTACTCAAATAAACATCTTCGATTCTACAGTAAACTTTTATTGAGTAATCTCATTAATTTTGTCTTGATTAGCATTTATTAGATTATATTATTAACATTATCCTTAAAATTCTTTTAGATAGGATTCATACAGATGAATAATTTTTGGAAAATGATCTTAGGCCATTTTTGATTAACTTGAGCCTTAACCATTTATTTTACAAAAATATATCCTTAGTCAACCATGATTGAGCCTAAAAGAGTATAAATTCTTTTCATGATACCCGAAAAACACATCCGAGCCACATGAAAATATATTAAACCTACCTTGGCTACATAATTTTCTTGCACCCTCTCTTAAATCAGTACGATATAGAAAGAAGAAAATGTGGAAAAGAGAAAAAGAAAAGGGTATTGGCTATTCAAAGAAAAGAAAAAAAAAACAAAAAGAAAATAGCCAAGAAAGTGAAAAATGGAAAGAATGAACATGCAAAATCTGAAAAGTTGGGAAGAGGTGTGCCACAATATAAAAAGTAGCTCTTGAAATCCAATTAACATCGTTTCTTAAACCTTAACTCAATGACCACATTATAACCCAAAGAAAGTCCTTTTTGATTCCAGAAATCATATCTCTGTATTAATCCTATATATCCATAGAAGGAGAATGTTCATAATATGTCTGATATAATGTTAATATCCGATCATGAGATTATGTCAAATTTCGATTCTATTCAAATACCCATTCTTCAGAAATGTTACATGTGATATTAATTGTTTCGTTAACAATATTCCAATCACATGTAACTAGTGAGAGAATAGTCACTATAACGAATATGTATTATTTGCTGAGTGTATTTCAGGAAAGAATTGACATCAAGACTACCATGAAAGATGGTAATATTTCTGGAGTGATTTTTGAAACAAAAGAAATCATCACACACACACAAGTTTTTATAAAAATATATAGATAATGTTACAACTAACG
Source organism: Ilex aquifolium (assembly GCA_951799425.1). Taxonomy (NCBI): domain Eukaryota; kingdom Viridiplantae; phylum Streptophyta; class Magnoliopsida; order Aquifoliales; family Aquifoliaceae; genus Ilex; species Ilex aquifolium. Next base: position 21,451,938 of record OX637393.1, read on the forward strand.
TGTGTTACTCTTGTAATGATCAGAAAAAGGAAGTATTTTAGCAATGCACAGGAATACTGATTTAATTTTGATTGTGAAAAGTATAAGTTATAAACTCCTAACTACTAAAGTTTGTAGGCAGCTTTACTGAAAACCTTCACGAGACAAAACTCGTCCACTAGGGATCACCTAGGGGTTTAACGGCTTATTGCATATGCTAAATGCAATCGTGAAAAAATCTATGAAAATGATTTTACCTCTCTTATGTTATTATTATTTTGTGAAATAATTTCTATAATTTGTGTTTACTAGGGACTAGTAAAGTTTAAGTTGGGGGGTGTGATTAACCTTAATTAGTGTATAAATTAGGATGATTAAGTAATCAGTTTTGTAAGATAAAACAAGTAAATATTATGAATTATAGTTTGTGCTTAATTTACAGTTTTAAATATTTTATGTTTAAGTTACAGGGTCAAATGCAGAAATACTGAATAATACAGGAACAATTTGCAAAGCTTGAAGTCACGAAGGACCAAGGTGCAATAAAGAAACTTGGACCAATAAGAAGTTGACAAGTGGCAGCCCAAGAAGACGACACCTAGAACCACTGCAAGTCACCAACCTTCTGGAAGGTTGGGCTAGTGGTTGGGACCCTGACAAGTGGCAGCTGAAGAAGATGACACCTAGAACCACTGCAAGTCACCAACCTTCCGGAAGGTTGGGCTAGTGGTTGGGACCACCCTCCTTGGCCGAAACTCCCTCCCCCCTCTATAAATAGGGGTGCCTTGTTTAGCTTTCAAACAATTCCTTCCAAGCCTTCCAATACCTCTTCCTTCAAGGCCGGCCACACCAAAGCCAAAGAGAGAAAGAAAGAAAGAAAGAAAGAGAGAAAGAAAAAGAGAAAGTCTTAGCCGGTCCGTGATACACTTTTATTGTTACTCTGTATTTCTACATTTCTATTGTATCTTTCTATTCGGATAGTTGAACTACCGCCACTTTTGTGTCTTAAATGATAATAAAGGTGGTTGTGTTTCAATTGTTCCTTGTGAAAGAAGTTGTACAATTTACCGTTTAATTTTAGTTGTGAAGACGAATAGTCACACTCCTTGTTTGTCTGTAGCAATGGAGCGTGAGTAGTCGTTTATACCCTTCAAACTAGGGTAAACATATGTATAATATTGGTTAGATTATGGAAATGCTGATGTTTTATTTATATGTTTATTCATATATGTATTATATGCTTAATGCGTGATATAGTGATGTACGTAATTCTGGTGTTGTGCCTGGAATTATGTCATCAATATATCATAAGACCAGTCAGTTAAAGATTCACGATGTTCCTACCGGTATGGCTTGTCCTCCATTGGAACGTTGAGGATTTTCTACTGATGTGTGGTACAAAACCTAAATGATCCTCATGAATGGCTTGTCCTTCTGGGTTATTAGGGTTTCTTTACTTACTATATAACTAACTATATCGACAGTCTAACAACCACGGTGTTCCTACTGGTATGGCTTGTCCTCCGATGGAATAATGAGGATGTTTAACTGGCATGCATATATATATATATATATAGATCACAGATGACCTATTGGGTAATTCAAGTATTTCTCATGAATGGCTTGTCCTTCTGGTTCACTTGAATTAGTTAATTGGTACGTCTATAACCAGCTTTCCTAAGAAGTTGATGTGTTATGTTATATTACCACCAGTTAACCTAAGAAGTGGTTGTGTTATGGTTTAATCTTTATGTACTTGCTATCAAGAGATCAATTGAATAACTCAAGTATTTCTCATGAATGGCTTGTCCTTCTGGTTTGCTTGGG